>OY728153.1:1706512712-1707736658 GCA_963277665.1 Viscum album | reverse complement strand
TATGTTTTACTATGGAATTATTTATTCATCTCTTATTCCTACCATAATTTGGTCATGTTTTTTTGTTAAAGGAATGTGTTTTTAGTTATTCAACATGCCTAATGATTATGTTTATTATATCTTCTACTTTAATTATTACCCTTACTACGTGTTTGAGCTCATACCTTTCTTATGATTCATTTTCTCAAGACATGAAGATTCTTTTTGTTATGAATGACATGCAGAAATAACCTTGGAGTTATAGATGTTGTTGAAGGAATTTATATGTTGTTTTTAATTTCACTTTGTAAAGATTAACTTATTTATGTATCTTATTTTAAACGATACTAAAATACTTGGTCATCTAGGATGTATATTCGTTTTTTATAAGACAATTTAATTAAATAAGGAACTATCTCAAGACAACTGGGATCGGGTCCTTACAGCTCGTGTCAGAGAAGTTTTTTAGAAAACAAAGAAACTAGAATTTGAAAATTTAGATTAGGGAATAAATACCTATTATAGTATTTGAGGAAAATATACAATAACATAATAGTATTTTGGTAAGAAATAGATTATGTGGATATTTCTATAAAATAAATCCCTGTATATATATTACAAGTGAATGTCGTTTTGGAACAAATGTACCCAGGAGTGAAAAATAGGTTAACGAGCTTCAAGCATTGCCTGAGGTATCCTGGTACAGGACAACGCACCTTACAATGCAAATGGTTTGACAATCCTATTGGATAAGCTAAGGATAAGTAACATTTTCTTTATAGGACATTATGAAAGATCTAAATTTAAATTGTTTCTTCAATGAAACCATGTTTGTGATTGTGGGATTAGCCATACACATGATTTGAATTTATGGAATTTATTTTGATAATATAAGATTATAAATTACTATTCATAACATAATCTAGTGTATGCCATTCATTAGAAATTGATTCTATTGGAAGTAAAGTAAACCACATGAACACATGTATCCAATGTAGGTATTTACCACCTGTTCAATGTAATGATATTGGATCTAGATCTGCGACTAGTGGAGAGAAACATATAAAAATATTGGTACAAATTAATAAGATTAGGAATAATAACCTTACCCATACAGACCATATGAATCCACAATGGTGGATCTATGTTAGATCACTTTATGTGACAACATGCTCCATTATTGAATGGGATGAAAAACCCATTTGTAGTTGAGTAGTGGATATTTTTCCTAGAAAAGATATTTCTCACTATGAGATGACATGAAAGAGAGAAGATTGTTATATAAGTTTATCATATATCGGGATATGTGTATCCATGGTGGTTGTTAATAAAAAAATAGAGGATGAATATATTGAATATATGAAATAAAGGAATTTTAAGGAAATATTTCTAGAAAAATATTTCCCCCATGAATAACGAATGGATTTCGAAAGACAATTATTGAATCTGAGGAAAAAGGAGGATGAAAATGTTACCCTATTTGAATCCAACTTTACATGGTTGGAAAGGCATACTGCAAACAACATACGTAATCCAAGGTTTAAAATTGATCGATTATTTGATTGTTTAAAACCATTCACCTAAAGAGATCTAGTATCCCAATGATTCTATTAATAAGAAGATATGACCTCAATTGCTATCATGATGAAAAATGAATTTTTTATGACTTTTGATGTTAATATAAAGAAAGATAAGAAGAGGGATATGAAAACTTTGGAAAAGGAAATAATGAAATGGGGAAGAAGGGATGAGTTGACCTTCAATCATGTAGTATTTATGGGAAGAAACACCTTGGATCTTACATGAAGGTAATGGGAGTCTGTTACTTGTGCGGATAAAAGTCCACCAATATCTTGATTGAACGAGGAATAATGAAGCTTCCATCTTTCAATGCTACAATTATAGGGATATGAAACATTACACACATGAATTCTATAAGAGTTAGGAAAACATTCCCCAAATAAAGAAAAATAGAGAAAGGAATGACCTATATGGTCATAACTGAGGTGTTTGATGTTCCTAATGATGTACTAGAATGTGCTTTAATCATTTCCTTGAACCTGCGCAATGATTAATTTGATTCTAGGTCATCTCATTCTTTTATATATTCCATGTTCTCTAATAAAATTAGATATTTCAAATTTGATTTAATAAGGGAGTTGTTAATAAATAATCTGAAGGGAAGTATCATTACAACCAAGAATTTTCAGTGAGTCCCCATTATGGAATATAAATGTGCATTATCTTCTAATTTTGTTTCCATACCCATGATTTAATTTTATATAATCCTTAGTACACATTATATTTCAAACCATGATGCGGTCCTTTATTTCAAGAAGAAGAAGGATACAATTTTTCAGGATGATGTGGAATCCCTTATCATTAGGGTAGAAACAACACAATATGAATCTCATCTAGATAAATTCCCAATAGAAATATTGAATTCAAATATTGGGGACGATGGTAAATCATTAAATATGGGTGAGTAAAAGAATTTTCAAATATAGGACACACCAAATGTGCAAGAATGTGTTGATGTATTTCCATAGGTTTTACCTGGAAATCCTCCATAGTGGGAAATTTACTTTTCTATTGACTTAATTCCTAATTCAAGGACCATATAGAAGACTCCTTATAGAATGGACACTATGGAATTAGTGTAATTGAATAAAAAACAACAGAAATTGAGTGATAAAGGATTTATTCTCCCTAGTTTTTCACTATGGGGATCCCCTTTTATTTTCATTAAGAAGAAATATGGATCTATGAGGTTTTACATTGAATATAGTAAGATCAATGCTATAACAATAAAGAAAAAGCATCACCTACCTTTTATTGATGATTTATTGAATCAACATCATAGAGGTCATTATTTTCTAAAGATTTACCTTCGATCTGGATATCATCAGTTGCTTTTGTGGAAGGAATAAATTCTAAAAATGAGCATTTAAAACCATTTATGGGCATTACAAGTTTACATTAATACCTTTTGGACTGACTAATGCACTCTATAATCCCATGGATCTAGATAATAGTGTTTTCAAGAAATATCTTAAGGAATTTGTGGGGGTATTTATTGAAGATATCTTGGTATGCCCAAAAATATATGAATATCATGAATGTCGCTTGTGCACTATTCAGATGACATTTTGATGAAATGAATTATATGGGAAGTTTAGAAAGTGTGAATTTTGGCTTCAATCAGTTTCCTTTCTTGGCCAAATTGTCTCTAAGGATGAAATATCTATTGATCTTGCGAAGGCAATGTCAATTCAAGAATGAAATACTACATTGAGCATAATTGAGATGCATAGTTTATTAGTTTAGTGGTTTATTATCAGTGATTTGTTCAGTACTATGCATGATTAGCTAACCCAATGACCAATATTACACGTAAAGGGGTTATGTTTTTATGGAAAAAAGAAAGTGAGGACTATTTCTATGAATTGACGAGGATATTAGAGAATGATCTGAACCAAACTCTACCGTCTTGTAATGATGGATTTGTGATCTATAGTAATGCATCAATGAAAGGACCCGGTTGTGACCATATGCAGAATTATAGAGTTATTTCTTATGCATAAAGGCAATTAAAAATTAATGAAAAAAACTATTTTACTCATGATCTTGAGTTTGCAGCAGTAATCTTTTTTTCTGAATATATAGATACATTATCCATGTGGCAAAAAATGTGTGATATATACAGATCATAAGAGTCTAAAATATATCTTCTCATAGAAAGAACTCAACAAGAGGAAAAGAAGGTGGCTTGAACTACTCATGTATTATGATTTTTCAATTCCATACTACCTAGGAAAGGAAATAAAGGTAGTTGATTCATTGAGCTAGAAGGATCACAAAGTTCTCCACAAAATGTGGATTGACAGGGATCCTTCGTGCATGGATCTAATGAGGATGGATAGAGGAACTATAAAAAAGGTTAAAAATATCTACTTTTTCAAATGTTTTTCCACCCATAATTATTGAAAGAATTAAAGCTTCACAGTCTGATGATGAGAATCCTCAAATGAAAATTAATTATGTGAAAGATGGGATGTTTTTTGAATTCATGTTTGAAGATGGAGTTCGAAAACATGGGAAGAGGCTATCTGTTCCCACTCAACCCACGCTGAAAAGGGAGTTATAGGAAGATGGTCATAGCTCAAATTTCCCTATACACAATAGTATCAGTAAAATGTATATAAATTTGACTGAAATTTTATGATGGGAAAATATAATGAGGGAAATTGCTGATTATGCATCATGATGTTTTGTTTGTCAATAAGTGCAGGCTGAACGACAACATCCTAGAGGATTCACGAAACCTCTATCTAATCCTTCATGGAAATGGGATGACATCACCGTGGATTTTTTCACTGTATTACCCACAACTCCAAGAAATAATGATGAAATATATGTAACTGTGGATTGACTTACAAAATCAGTACATTTCCTCACTACAAGGGAGGATTTTCCACTGGGGTGCCTAATAGTAATCTATATCAACGATGTTGTGATAATTCATGGAGAACGTCTCTCAAGTGTTTATAATCATGATAAATGATTTATATCAAATGTTTGGTTATGTATTTAGATGAAATTTTATACAAAGCTTCTTTTGAGTACTTGTAACACCCAAACTTTTTAAAAAAATTGAAATTCATGAAACATTGTTTTAAGTAGATATTTTAACTAGCCTGTAATTCTAATTTGGTTGCTTCTATGTTTTGAATTTTGAAAAACAATGATCTAAAATTTTGTTCAGTAAGTTATTTGGAGTCTAATAGAACCTACATAATTGTTGTTGAACAATAACATACCCTTATGAATACTAATATGAATAGTAAAATGACCCTAATGAATAGAAAATTGTATTATTATTTGATTTTCTTAGGGAGTTAATATAATTCCATCTTAGTTATGTTTCTGACACATTCTCCAGGGAACGCACATCCGTCTGCTTGAGTGCGACAGTCGTGTCTTTGTTAGCCTACATTCCCACTATCCAAAGGTGGGCTACATCCGTTCCTTGTTCAGGGACGTTTTCTCCGTGATCGAAACGAGGTGATGGGATGTCGGTTCTTCCTTCCATGGATTCCTCCTCAGAACTCGTCCCCTTGTCCGGGTCTCCCTCATTGATTTAATACATTGTTCATGAAAGTCTTCCCGGTTCCATATCTTCATGGACACCAGATAATTACGCTGCTTTTTTCAAGACATTACCAGGGGTCCAGTCAGGGAAGAAACCTTCGGTTAGGGGACTAGTCACGCTGGGGCATCACTAGCGTGTCTGGATGGTGGGGATTGGTGTGTATCTCTTCTGTACCTTATTATAGGGCTACTCGAGGGCGCGGAAGCCCGAGGAGTCCCAAATCGAACACGAGGAATCATATGTCGTTGGCATGTATCTGAGGTTTTCCTTAGCTTACCATGTTTAACACAGGGTATGGTGAAAGTTTAACGTTCAGCGGAGACAGATCGGACTGATCGAAACACTGATTAGAGTGGATCAAATTGAGGAACCCCTGGAGGGAACACCGATGTTGGGACCAACATGTGGGTGACTTCTTGAATGCTGTGGGAGGGAATGAGGTGGCATGATCTCACCGGGATGTGGCGGCCCAGGTAAGAATTAGGATGGACTATGGTTTTGGGATTGAGCCTCGAAAATACCTTCTATGTATTTCTGTGGCAGGGAATCAAAGTCCATGGAGTTCATACTACGATGGATTACCATCGATTGAGGTTGACAACAGCTTACCTCTGAATGAGGTCGTAACGGCTTACCACTGGATGGGGTTTAACCGACGTGAAGGAGGTTGGAACAACCGGGTGGTGGGATTGAACGTCAGGGAGGCTTAATACGTACCGTGACGTGACATGGATCAATGTCCTCATAGTTTGGGATGGGGGCGTCGGCGAATGAATGTGAAGATGGACTGGGGGTCCGTTGGTTGTTGGGATTGAACCTCATGAGGCTTCCTACGTACCATGCATTGACATGGATCAAAGTCCTCATTGTTCAGGATGGATGCCAGTGAACCGATGTGAAGGTGGTTAGAACCACCGTGTGGTGGGATTGAACCTTGTGAGGCTTCCTACGTACCATGACTTGACATTGATGAACGTCCCCGTAGTTTGAGTGGTGGCATGGGGCTTACACTCGAGGCTGCCCAAGGTAGAAATGGGGCTTGACACACCGACAAGGAGATGGTCGGGGCCAATGGTTTCTAGGCTTGGAACTTTTTGTGGCTTCCTACATACCATTCTTTGACATGGATCACAGACCACGTAGTTCAGGATAGATGCCGGTGAACCGACATGAAGGAGGTCGGAATGACCGGGTGGGGGGCTTGAACCTCGTGAGGCTTCCTATGTACCATGACTTGAAATGGATCAATGACCACATAGTTAGGGTGTACAGTTTAACGTCATGCGGGATGGGGGGGGGGAGATACAGTTTAACCTCATGTGGGATGGGGGCGAGATACAGTTTAACGTCATGTCGGACGGGGTGAGATACGATTTAACTCCATGCGGGACGGAGGCAGGATATAGTTTAACTTCATGCAGGATGGGGGAGATGTCATGGTCAATGCTTACACTACGGCCACATGATTCATGCTTAGTGTGAGAAACAAGAGGAAGAAAATTCCAGATGACCACGTCACAAATGGTGCGTCCATGGGGAGTGAAGAGGGGATTATGCGTTGAGCAGCACAGGGAGAGAAATATTGGGACTTACTCCGAGATGGAGGCCGAATGGCGACAATGCGCAGCAGGAGAGTGATTTGGGACCGAAGAAAGGAGGATCCTCGTTCCCTATCACGCTCTCCGCTAGCCTTGCCATCGAGTAAGTGAGAAGGAGAATGGGTTCTTCCTCCTACAATAAAAGCTAGGGGCTTACACCAAGGTGGCTTCCCTTCCCTGCAGTCAAACGCCACTCCATGAAGGAGGATATCATCCCCTGTGGAGACCAGGGGGCGTGGAGAATGCCCAAGGTGGGGGGACCCTACATGCGAGGCATGAGATCAGGTCACAGTTTAATGTCATGTGTTGAGGACGAAGGTTCTTAGAGGTTTAACGTCCCATAGCTCAGACGAGGTGTGTTTTCTCCACACCCCTAGGACTTACATAACCTGTAACCTTTACTCCTTGTTAAAGGGAAGGCATCAACAAGGCTGTACTGGGGTGGTGTCATAGTGTGAACCATCGAGGGGTCCACATTAGCGTGGCTATGCAAAGAAGAAATATCAATTTCCATGCCTATACAAAGAAACATTAGGTGAAGCAACACAACAGGCGTTATCCTCCAGGGGACTTTGAAGTCACATCGTGAAATCTTGGAGGGTTTCACGAGAAAAGGATTTGCCAATAAGAGGGGTCCATAGGCAGGGGCCCTATGGAGGTCTATTTCTCCACGTGGCAGAGGGCACTTGTGAAGGGGTGTGCTTCGCAAAGTCGGGTGCCTTAGCGTTAGCATGGGGAAGAGGTGAAAATGGGAGGTGCTTCACGAAGTGAAAGGGCATTCGCGGAGCACAACCTCACAGAGAAATGGTTCCTCACGAAGCAAGTTTTCAGGAAGCAATCTGCTTCGCCAAGTATAGTGACCCTGCCTTAGCATGTGGATCATGTGTATATAGATGGTGTTTTGCGAAGAATAGACTCTCCGTGACGACCCAAGTTCCCTTGGGGATCCCCTTTCTTCACAAAATACCATAGTCTTCACGAAGGGAACCCCTCTTAAAGGAGGGAATAAAAACAAGACAATGTGGAGGCACTTTGTGAAGAAGTAGTACCTCGCAAAGTTCGTGGTTCACCGAGCGGAAGACTGCTTCGCGATGCGGGAGCTGGGAAGCCGAAAGGTCAGAATTTCCATCCCAAGAGCTCGAGGGGGGGGGGAGCCAGGTATTTATAGGCAAGAGGCGCCACAGAGTGGATCTCACGCAGCATGAAGAGGGGTATCGTGGCTTCACGACGTCCTCACAAACGTCAAATGGGTTCACGGAGCGTCCCACCTCCTTTGTTTCACGACGTGCTCGCAGATGTCAAATGCATTGGTGGAGCCTCCCGCCTTTTTTTACTTCACAGAGGGCTCACGAACGTCAAATGTGTCCACAGATCCTCCCACCTTCTTTTCTTCGTGGTGCCTGTGGTGCTTGGGGGGGGGGACTCCTCGAAGTGGCTTCGCGAGGCAGTCAGTGGGTCCGTCTTGGGGCCTGCTCTTTGTCTTGAATTTTGGCACCAACTTGTTAATTTTTCAATGTGATATAAAAGTAGTTATAGAATTAAATTTTTTATTTTTTGAAATAAGTATGATTTTATTCAAAAATTAAATTAATAATATTTATAAAATGGAGTTCATTTTTTAATTTTAGATCTTGAAAAACTATTAGGGTGAATTTTTGGGAATTTTTCGAAATTCTAGATTTTGATGAATAGTAAAATATGATAAAATAAGATAAATTATAAATACTTGATTTAATGCATCATAAGTGATGCAAGGCTGATGTAAGACCACTTGTTTTGAACTCACATGCCATTATTACTATTTGGGAATTCATTAATTAAGACTACTCATAGTCTTGTGAAAATATATTATAATAAAGATTCAAATAGTATAAAATACCTCTTCTCCTCCACTATAAATACCATCCTCATTCCCCTCTTCCACCTACACCGCTCAAGCCTTGAGAATTGAGTAATTTATGCCAAATTACTTCCCCAAATTCCTTCCCCATGTCTATGACCTTCTTGTCTCACCCAATGGCCAAAATCAAAGGCCTTAAGGAGGATCTCAAGGAGAAGAGATCAAGAGGTAAGAAACCCACTTCCTTTTCATGTGTTTTCCATTCCTTTTTTTCATTTATAGTATGTTACCCTCCTCTTATAAAATAGGCATGAAATATCCAAAAAACATTAATATTATGGATGTTCTCTTGTTCATGTGAAATTCATCATCATTTTCCTACTTATATCCCACTTATTCAAGGAATTAAAACTTTGTCCATGATGTGTTGAATTATCGACATCGTGGACGATGTGATTTCAATTTGCTATAATTATTTCATGTATGGTCATGACACAATTTTTATGGTTGAAAATAGTTATAATATATGTACTGTTTCTTCTGCATGATTCAAGAATTCTTTTATACACATGGTTTTAATTTATAAAACAAAATGAGGTCCTTATTATGAAAGAATAACTAAAATTATCTAAATGTACATCATTAATGATATAACTTAATAATCATCCTCATTTTAGAATTGAAAATGATAAATTGTATAATTTATGGTTTTGGAAATATGTAACAACCATCCCATTAAAATTTTGGAGTTTAACTTCCAATCGACAAGAACATCAATCATGAACTGTTCATGGAAAACATGTAAAGAAAACACCCAAAACAATAGAAGGAACGAAAATACTAATAATTAATGGGTGAAATAATGTTATTAAATTATCATATAAGGTGTTATAAACAAGAATACATTTTGTATGATATTAATAACTCACTTTTAACAATTATATTTGAGTTTTAAACACATTTGATGTAAGAAGATCCCGGGGTAAAAGAATTCTTAACCAAATATCCATTCTTTGGGTTAACCTTCTTCTTTATTAATTGAATACTATTAAGATTATTCGTGTGATTTATTTTTGCATATATAATGCTGAAATATTTTTATTTACATTGTATACACATATCCTTTAAATTCTAATTATTGTCAATCCATTTTTATTTTAAGGGAATTTCGTTTTAAAATCCTTTTGAAACTCTCTTTAATAAATTTCAAAATAATTTTTTTATGTGCATTGTATGATTATTTTCTCCCAATTTCCAGATCCATTATTACCATGACATGTTCCTTGGACATTATTTATGTTGTGTTGAGACCATTATAGCTCAATATATGTTGGGTTGAGAATATTATATCTCTAGATATGTTAGGTTGATCCCATTATAGCTCAAGATAAGATGGGTGACCCCCATTATAGCTCTCAAATGCATTGGGTACTCCAGATATGAAAGTTAATGGAAAGGTTATTCCATGTGTTAGGGTGAATGTAAGAGTGATATGGTAAATATATACCAGGTAAACTACACAATTTTTCTATGCATATGAGTGTTTATGATTATGGATTTAATTAGGTTTTATGTCATCACTTGACTAACACTTCATTTATTTCTTTCCCTTACAGAGTTTTATACTCATCTAATATTTTTGGAGTTTTTTTCATAGGATATAAGGATGTGTAAGATAAATAAGGGAGTCATGATAAATTTTATTAATGGTAGTCAAAGAAATCACATTTTAAGCTTTAATCTTTGATATTTTGAAAAAAATGGATACTGTTTTTAGTAGTATCCTCTTGGATAAATGTGGTATGTCATGTATGTATGATATCCTAATTAATTAAGAATATATTCCCAAAATATCCTCAATGTTTAATAATGTATGGTCTTGTGTAAAATTAATTATTAATTAAAGTTTTATTGTCGGGTCCTTCTAGTTGGTATCAGAGAATGATTTAGATAACATTAAGGGTTATGATGATGTTAATAGAATAAAATAAATGATTTTTACTATATGGAAATTAGAAATGTTATAGAATTTAATGATTACCATTTTTCTTCAATTAAGATATGTTTTTCCAGAATGGTTGTCCCTAGAAGAAACTGGGAATCTCATGTAGGAAGGCACCAAGTGGAAGTAGTTTGTCCAAATATGAAACCCTAAATTGTGGGAATCGGAACTGAGCAGTTTCTGACAACAATGGCTTAGTTTAATTAAGAAATAAACGGGGGTTTATCCATTAAAGAGAGGAACATGATCTACCATGAAGAAAAATGTCTTTTGTGGATCATTTTATAAGTCAACATCCTCCACCATTCAGTGGAACTGTAGATCCAGTGATAGCTGAAGGATGGATCAATGCAATACAATATATATTTGATGTCATGGGATATTCTGAATGTTAAAAGGCCATACAAGAAATTTGTTTTTTGGAAGGTGAATCCGATCAATAGTGGTCCTTGGTTAGGAATACGAGATAATGTGATGATTTTGACTGTCTGGAATGGGATGAATTTAAGAGTCTTTTTTCTGGATTAATATTTTCCCAAAACGTTGTGACTCAGAATAGAGAAAAATATCTTGGAACTGAAGTAGAAAGATGATTATTCTAGGGTATCATATATATCCAATTTTACAAGACTGTCTAGGTTTATTCTAGATTTTATTCGGTATTTGGAAAGTAAAATTAATATATTTTAATCTGGTTTGAAACTTTTTTGGCGAAGAGGTTTGGCCTCATGAGAGTTTAAAAGCAATGAGATGCTTGTTCATTGTGCTGAAAAAGTTGACATGGATTTATCTAAAACATATGTTCCTCGTGATTAAAAGAATAAGGAGTAGTCAGGTTGGCATCCAATGGGGAAGAACTCATTAATGAAGTCTAGAGGTATGAAAATGAATTTCCCTTCTTGTAAAAAGTGTGGAAAAATAAATCCAGGTAAATTCCTTGAAAATTCTAGGAAATGCAACTAATGTGAAAAGTATGAACACATATCTTGTGAGTCCATGGAAAATAATCCAAAAATTTATGAAAAGCTGATGGTTATATTCTTTAACTGTAATAAATTGGGATATTTTTATAACGATTATCCGAAGCTAGTTACTCAAGCAAGGAATCCGCATGATTAGTAGGAGAAGGGTTTGGTAAAATAATTTCCAAGAAATTCATTAGATGTTGAGTATTCAAATGAGGTGGTATTAGGTACATTTATGATTTTTTCAGATCTCAAAAATATGTTGTTTGATTCCAGGTCTACACAATCATTCATTTTTTGAGAATTTTTTAGAAAAATTGGGAATTCAAACTCATGAAATGAAACCAGATCTCATGGGAAAAATAGCTGGGGGAAATATCATGGAAAAAAAAATTATAAGAATCTACCTATCCTCATATGTGGAAATATTTTAATAGTAAACCTTTTTGTTTTTCCTCTAGTAGAGTTTTATGTTATTTTGGGTATGGATATGGAATTATTTTTGTCATGCTAAGATAGATTGTAGAGAAAAAGAAGCTATTTTTAAAGAAATAATTTCAGTTTTTGTACAAGAATGAACCCATTCCATTGATAACAAATCAAGAATCTATGAAACTAATAATGGATGGAAATGAAAGTTATCTTGCTCATATTTTTGAAGATAAGGGAACTATCCATATTAATGATGTACTAGTTGTAAATGAATACTTGGATGTTTTTCCTAATGATTTTCCAAGTGTTATTCCTAACCGAGAGGTTGAGTTTCTTATTGACTTAGTTCCAAATGCTAATCCAATTTTTGAACATCCTTGTCAAATTTCCCAAATTGAAATTGTAGATTTACAAAATCAGTTGTATCAATTATTAGATAAATGATTCATCTGACCTAGAACTTTAAAATGGGGCCGCCTATCTTGTTTGTTATGAAACAATATGGTTCAATGAGACTTTTCATTGATTATAGTGCTTTAAATAACATAAATGTTACAAAAAGTATCCTTTGTCTCATATTGATGATATGTTTTATTAGCTACAGGGGAATAGTATTTTTCGACACTTGACCTGATATTAGGGTACCAACAGTTGAAAGTAAAGGATGAACACATCCTGAAGATGGTGTTTCGTACTAGACATGGTCGATATGAATGTGTAGTTATGCCTTTTGGGTTTTCTAAAGTTTCTGTTGTATTCTTGGATATTATGAGTAGAATATTTAATGAGTTATTTGATAAGTTTGTTGTTATGTTTATTAATGACATTCTAGTAATTCTAGAAGTAAATAGGAGCATGAAAAACATCTAATGGATGGATTGTAAACGTTAAAAGAAAAGAAGCTATATGTAAAATTCAGAAAGTGTGATTTTTGGTTTCAATATATTTATTTTCTTGGGAACATTGTAAATAAGGATGTAATAATAGTTGATCCTACCAAAAAATAGTGTTTGATGAATAGACAAGACCTACTAATGTTATAGACATTCATAGTTATCTTGGATAATAGGTTATTACCAGAAATTTGTTAAAATATTTGCACATATATCTAGCTCAATAACTAAGTTATCATGAAAAGGGGTTAAATTTATTTGGATCGAAGAATTTGATGTTTGTTTTTACTAACTGAAGAAGAGTTTAGTGACTGCACTATCTTTTCCTTGACTTCTTTAAATGGTGAGCTTTTAATCTATAATGATACTTTATTGAAGGGAGTTGGTTGTGTTCTAATGCAGAATGATTAGGTAATTACTTATTCTTAAAGAAAAATAAAACGCTATTGAATTAAATTATCCCACACATGACTTGGAATTGACAGTTGTTGTTTTTTCTTTGAAAAATTTTAGGCATCATTTATACGATGCCAAATGTCAAATATATATTGACCATAAATGTCTAACATATATATTCAATCAAAAGGAATTAAAAGTGATGTTGATAAGATGGAATAATCAAATAAAGGATTATGATTTCACGATCAATTACCATATAGGAAATTCCAACAAAGTGGCAGATGCCTTGAGTTGAAAACATCATGCATCATTTACCATGTTACATTTAGAACATGATCCCTTGATTAATTATTTGATGAATTTTGGTTAAGATGTTATTATTGCAGGGAACACATATTTTTTTCCCAGGTTTTAGTATAGTCATTGTTATTAGATAGAAGTAAGTGTAGAAGGAAGACCATGAGCTACAAAAAAAGTAGAATTTTTTAAAATGGGTAAGGTTCCAAAATTTATCCTTGATAATGATTGTGTTTTACGATTTGGAAAAGGTTGTGTGTGCCTTGTGATTCCCCTTTAATGAAATATTTTCTGTGTGAAGCTCATATTTATCCATTTTTAGTTCATCTGGCAAGTAATAAGATGTAAAAATACCTTCGGAAGTATTACTGATGGAATGGAATGAAAAGGGATCATGCTAATTTTACAATGAAATGTTTGACATGCCAATAGGTTAAAGTAGCATGTCAATTACAGATTGGGATTCTTTATCCTTTTCCATTTCTAGAGTGAAAATGTGAGAATGTATCCATGTAATTTGCGGTGGGACAACCTAAGACTTCTAGAGGTAACAATATGATTTGGGTGATTATTGATCGTCTGACTTAATCTGTACATTTTCTTTCTATTCTAGATACAATGTATTTAGATCACCTTTCTCGAATGTACCTCTATGTGATTGTCCGGTTACATGGAGTTCCAATTTACATTGTATCTTATCGGGATTCCAGGTTCACTTTTAACTTTTGGAAGGGGATTTAGATGTCATTGGGCACATAATTAAATTTCTGTACAACATTTTATCCTCAATCAGATGGGCAGTTAGAACGAATGATTCAGTACTTAGAGGATATGCTTAGATCTTGTACAAAGTTTTACTAGGGATGTTTGGATCATCATTTTTTGTTAGTTGAGTTTTCTTATAATAACATTTTTTATTCAAGTATACTGATGGAACCTTTTGAGGTAGTGTATGGGAAGTGGTGGCGAACTCCAACTTTTTTGGACGAATTCTGGGAAAGGAAGTTGATGGGACCATAATTTGTAGAGGAACCTGTTGAGAAGGTGAAGATGATCCAGCAGCACATGATTACAGGTTAGAGTTGATGGAAAAGTTATGCATATAATAGAAGGAAAGAATTCAATTTCTAGGTAGGTGACCATTTTTTCGTTAAATTCACTTCTCGAAAAAGTGTGATGAATTTTGGTAAGAGAGGAAATCTTATTCTGTGATTCATTGGGCCTTTCTAAATCCAATAAAAAGTTGGATAAGTTTCCTACTGAGTAGCTTGTCCTATGAGTTTATGACTGGTACATAATGTGTTTCATGTTTCGATGCTAAGAAAGTAAGTTCTAGATTTATCACATTTCTTGAGCCCCGAAGCAATTTAGCTAAAAGAGAACCTTTCTTATGAGGAGAAATTGGTTCAGATTCTTGATCTAAGGGAATATGTATTGTATAATAAGGTAATCCACCAGGTAAAGGTTTTGGGGAGAAGCCACATTATTGAAGAGGAAATATGAGAATTTGAAAATGCTATGAGGTAAAGATACCATCACTTGTTTAATAAGTAAGTAAAACTATGAGGTCACAATTTCAATGTGGGGATAATTTAACACCACATGTATTTAAAAATAAATACAAAATCCTGAAACTTTATTTTATGTAGATATTTTTATCAATCCTTTAAACATAATTTTTCTACTTATATGTTTTGAATTTTAAAAACGGTCATCTACAATTGTGTTCAGTATGTTATTTAGAGTCTAATAGAACCAACGTAATTTTTTGTGAATAGTAGCACACCCTTATGAGTAGTAATATGAATAGTAATATGACCCTAATTAATAATAAATTGTTTTATTATTTTATTTTCTCAAGGATTTAATATAATGACATATTGGATAATTTTTCAATGTGATATTAATGTATTTATAGAATTAAGATTTTTAATTTTTGAATTAAGTATGATATTATTTAAAAAATAAATTAATAATGTTTATAAAATTATTATCTAAAAATGGAGTTTATTATTGAATTATACACGCTGAAAAATGAATAGGGTGAATTTTTGGGAGTTTTCTGAAATTCTACAGTTATTTATGAATAGTAAAATACGATAAAATTTGATAAATGCTAAATACTTGATTTACTGCATCCTAGGTGATGCATGGATGATGTAAGACCACTTTTTTAAACTCACATTCCATTATTACTATTTGGGGTCACATTAATCAAAACTATTTATAGTCTTGAGCAAAAATATTTTAATAGTGATTTAAATAATGTAAAATAACTCCTCTCCTCCTCTATAAATCCCACCCTCCTTCCCTCTTCCTCCCACACGTTTCAAGCATTGAGAATTGTCTAATTTCTTCCAAATTCCATCCCCAAACTCCTTCCACACGTCCAATACCTTCTGGTCTCACCCTGAGCCCAAAATTGAATGCCTTAATGAGGATATCAAGAAGAAGAGATCAAGAGGTAAGAAATCCTCTTCCTTTCCAAGTGTTTCCCTTCCTTTCCTTTTCTTTTATTGTCCCTTCCCCTCCTATTTTCCAAAAGGAATGAAAAATAAAAAAATATTGTATATTCTAGATTTTTTTATGTTCATGTAAAATACATCATCATTATCCTTCTCCTCTACCACTTATTAATGAATAAAAACATTGTCTGTGATGTGTCAAATTACTGACATCGTGGACGATGTGATTTTAATTTTCATCAATTATTTTAATTATGGCCATGAATCCTTCATTATAGTAGGACCAGGTTATAGTATATATAATTTTTAACCACTATTTTTCTTGAATTATTTTTTACACATTGTTTTAATTTATAAAACACAATGAGGTCGTTATTAACAATGAACCACCGGAATGATCTAAACGAACATAATTAATGTTTTACCTTATGAATCATCCTCATTTATGAATTCAAAATGATTAATGGTAAAATTTATGGTTTTGGAAATATGTAACTACCATTATATTCCAATTATGATGTTTCAATAACAATCGTCATGAACATTCATCATGAACCGATCATCGAAAACATTTAAAGAAAGCACCCAAAACAATGGAAGGAACAAAAATACTATTAATTAAGGGGGTGAAATGATGTTATGAAATGATCATATAAGGTGTTATAAACATTAATATATTTCTTTAAGATATTAATAACACTATTTTAACCATCATAAAGTAGGTTTAAAAAAATTGGAAGTAAGAAGAACCTGAGGTAATGGAATTCTTGACCTAATTTCTATTCATTGGGTTAACCTTCTTCTTCATTCAATATATTGTATTAAAATTATTAGTGTGATGTATTTTTTTATATATTATGTTTAACTATGTGTATTTACTATGTGTACACATATCTATTCCTTTCTAATAATTCTCATTCAAATTATATTTTAAGGGACTTTTTTTAAAATCCTTTTAAAACTATCTTTAATAAATTTTAAAAGGATTGTTTTTTATGTTTATGGTATGAGTAGTTTAACCAAATTTTATGATACTTTATTATAATGATATGTTCCTAGGAAATAATATATTTAGTTTTGAGCCCATTATAGCTCAAAATATGTTGGGTTGAGCCCATTATGGCTCAAGATATGTTGGGTTGAGCACATTATAGCACAAGATATGACAGGTGACCACCATTATAGCTCTCCAATGAATTGGGAACTACGGAGATGAAAGTTGAAAAAAAGGTTATTCCATGTGTAAGGGTGAATGTAAGTGTGATATGGTAAATATACCCCAAGGAATCTACCTTATGTTTCTATGCATATGAGTTTATATGATTATGTGTGTTATTGGTTTTTAGGTTATCACTTGACTAATGTGTTATTTATTTATATCACTTGATAAGTTTTAAACTCAACCAAAGATTTTAAAATGTTTTTTCCCAATATATTAGGATGATTATGATAAATAAGGGAGTGGTGATGAATTAGTAATGTTTGTTAATGAAATAATGTTTTAAGATTTAATGTTTTATATTTTGGAAATAATTGATACTATTTTTAGTATCATCCTATTTTGTGAATGGGGTATGTCATGTATGGATGATATCCTAATTATTTAAAAATATAAACATAAAAATATTTTCAATGTTTAATAATTTATGGTCTATTGTAAAATTCATGATTAAGTAACGTTTTAAGGTTGGGTCCTTATATCAATTCTTTCCATCCTTAAACTTACGTGCAATCAAAAAGGATGATCCAATCCTAAGAGGACATGTTGAGATCATGTTTACTTGTCTTTAAAGGGTTGTGGGATAAATATTTACCTTTTGTGGAGTTTTCCTACAATAATATATCTCATTCAAGTATTCAAATGTCACCATTTGTAGCAATTCTCATAAAGAGATGTCATACACCAACTTGTTGGGATGAACTTGTAGAAAGGCGGCTTGTGGGACCAAATATTTTAGAGGAAACAAAAATGAAGGTAAAGAATACTCAAGTCCATATCAAAGCAGCCTAAAGAATACATAAAATCTATGATTATAATCGATCGATGGATTTGGAGTTTCAAGTGGGATGTCATGTTTTCTCAAAAGTATCTTCATGGAAGGGAGTTATAAGATTTTGGAAGAAAGGGAAACTGATCCCTAGGTATATATGACATTTTGATATTTTAGAGAGAATTGGAGCACTTTTATATCATTTGGATATTCCACTTACCCTATCTAATGTATACCATGTGGTCCATGTCTCTGTGCTGCGAATGTACATGCCAGACCGAATGCATGTCCACACTTATGAAGGTATAGAATTGTATCCTACCTATCATATAGTGAAGAGACTATCTAGATTCTAGAAACTAAATAACAAGTGTTGAGGAATCAGAAAATTCTATTAGTAAATATACTTTGGAAAAATCATAAAATCGAAGAGGAAACATTGAAACCTAAGGATCTTATGATAATGAACTACACATATATTTTTCTAAGGTATCGTTTTGGAAATTTTGAAGATGAAATATTTTTAAGTATGGGGTAATGTTACACCCCAAGATTTTTAAAATAAATTTAATATTTAATGAATAAAACACTAAGTCTCTACAAAACACCACTTTGTTATAAGCTATCCTATAAAAATTTTTTTCCACCATTATGATTTGAATTTCAAAAAACTGACAGACACGGCTGCATTCAGTAAGTTATTTAGAGTCGTATAAGGCAAAATTAAATTTTTGAGAATAGTATCATATCCTTATGAATAATAATATGATTTTTAATATGACCCTTATGAATAGTGAATAATAATTTTATATTATTGTCTTATGTTAATGAACTTGGTTAATTTTTCAATGTCATAAAAATCAAATTATAGTTTAAAAATAGTTATTTTCCAAATAAATTATTATTTTTAAAAAAGGAGTTCATTTTTGAATTCTACACATCAAAAAATGGTTAGGGTGAATTTTTTAGATTTTTCTGAAATAATTGAATTTTTGTGAATAGTGAAATTCAACAATTTACAAAATATGTTAAATAAGAGAATTATTTCACCAATCATGAGTCATGGATGAAGTAAATGACAGTTGGTTTGAAATAACATGCATGGTTTACTATTTTTGGTCATAAGAATCAATACAATTGGTTGTATTTTGATAAATAATAAAATAATGGGTCAAATTATGGGAAAACCCTCATATCCTCTACTATAATTCCCCTCCCCTCAATCCCTCTTCTCTTTATTCTTATATGCCTTGAAGATCCTCAAAGATCTACCCAAATACGCATTCCTAGTCACTCCATACACCCAGGATTTCTTGGTATTTCCAAAAGACCAGAACCCCATCCATTAAGGATGTTTTCAATGAGGTTATTTTAAGAGGTAAAAAATCCTTCTTTATTTGTTTAGTTCCATTTAAATTTATCTTCTTTTATTATTCTCTTATAACCTCCAATGTCCAATAAGTTCTTATAACTATAGTATCATCTATATACTGGAATTATAACATGTTAATGTAATAACCATTATCAATCTTCTCACATACAAAATCTCTCTCTCTTATAAATTAAATCATTATCCAAGAGGAGCCAATTTATAACCACTATTGATGACGAAGTATTTTTCTTAAATATATCCATAATTTCTAGTCATGAATCCATTTTGATGGTTGAAAGAGAATATAAAATATGTATTATAACTTACATATTTTTTAGGAACTAGTTTATATATATACTATAAATTTATATGACATAACTAATTCATAATAATCAAAATACCTCAAAATAATCTAGGTGATTGTCATTAATATTGCATCCAATGACTCATCCACATACCATGAAATAATTCTATATTAAACCATTAACACTTCTAGATGTTCATAAATAATATATAATTTCTATTATGTATAATTACATCCTTTTCTCAATGAGCATTCATACTCATATACCAATATACAAGTTTGGAAAACAAAGGAAACAAACACTCCAGAATAAAAGAATTCAATCTTATAAGTTATCAATAAGGAAATAATTATCTTAGTAAAATTATAACAAAATAGATATATTTCTAATAGTTTTTTATATATGTTATTAATAAGTCTAATTTCATATTCTATGACCATTAGTTCAAGAGTGGAACACATTCATTCTTAATGTAAGGGTATTCAACCCGAACCTCCAGTTTCCTTTAAGCTACTTTTATTATTTACATACGTCTATTAAATTCATATTCGTTCATATGAACTCCTCATATTTTATATGTGAATTTTTTATATATGTATTGCAACAAGAATCATTCCTTCATTTATTTTGATTTATATGTTTTAAGAGGATCTTTTTAAAAAATAATTCCCGATAAACAATCTTGTTTCAAGGGAAATCCTCAAATTTATACCTATTTTCATGGGGACTCTATAATATATTTTTAGAATAAATTACCATTATAAAATTAATATTTATATTATTAGAATAATATCTTACCTTACTTATAAATTTGAAAAAATATTTATAAATAATAAGTCTTCTTTTCAAATTAAAAGAGTATTTATCTCCAGAATTACTCAGAGATTTTATGCAACATCCCTGGTAAATAATGAGTAAGAAATTTTCATATTTATTAATATTTGTGAATTAAATATTTATTTTACTTAAAAGGGGAAACTATGATTCGATGTCATACATGATACTCAAAAATAGGTTTCATTGAAATCTTATGTTGCACACAATGCTCAGTCATACTGAAAAATAATAATATATTATTATTATCTTAAATAGTAATTAACGACTATTCATTTTAATGTAAATAATGAACTGAACTAACTACAATATTATTATACAAGTCTGTTAAATGTTTTTACATTTATCCAATAACTTATATAGACTTAAAATAAGAAAGAATCTAATTTTAAGCATAAATACTCTAATATTCTTTAAAAGGTTGATTTACCGCCTTTTAATGGATAACCCTCATTTAATCTAGTTTTGGTCACTTTTATAGGTTCTATTTGATAAAATAAAATTCTCCTTTAAATTTGGGACATGAAAATTTACTTTGGGTAATTTTGTTTGGTATTTTTCTGATAAAATTCATTTTTTAATGAATAGTGAAAAATATTGTTTTTTAATTCCAAACTGCCTTTTAATTTAATTTATTTATATGGTTATATTATCATTATAATTTATTTTAAATTATAATTAGACTATATTTTTACCATTTTATCCAATGTTCGTCAATGGAATTAATTTCACTTTGAAATTGTACATAAACAAGTGTCAATCTTTTTATAGTTATTGTTTCTTAAAAACACACTATTTGTTTTGAAAAAGGGAATTGATTTTAATTTTATTAATGCACCTTAAATGTTTTGAATTTAGTAAAATAGACATTATTTTTAAATTCACAATATCAAATATAAATTAGGCTGAATTTTTGCTATTTTTTTAAAAAACATAAATTTTTGATGAATAGTGAAACAACATAGTAGTAGTTAAAAAACTGCCTTTTTCATTTAAATGAAATTTTACCACTTTTTTGAATTTATTTTCGAAAATTAGACATACATGTTTGTTATTTTTAAGTAAAATTCTATTCAATAATATGAAAATAATTTATGTTGCATAGTAACTTTTGACTTTTATTTACTACGGTTAATGGTAAATATGGTAATTCAAGGTAAAAATAATATTATAATAATACAAAATTACATTAAACCTTATCCTAACCTTATTGGATGAGTCATAGATGACCATGGGCATCCTTGGGTCTATTTTGGGACTCCATGGAACCACATAAATTGACAACGACACTTTATTTTAATTAACTTAATGTAAAGAAAAAAATTACATTAACAAATATAGTTTAGTATATCTATTTTACATGGGATTATATAAGTAATATTTTCGACTATAAATATTACTTGGACAGATAATACGATTTCCTACATTATGGTATTTTTAAAAAAAATTAGACATCAAATAAATTAAATTATTTATGACACAATAATGATGCCGTATTTACCACATTAATAAATAATTTAAATAAATAAGATTATAGATATTAAAAAGTATCCAAAACCTATCCAATTATTACTGGATGTTTTTATTTAGAACATGAGTTCTCTTATATTGAAAATTAATGAGTTTTGGACCTTTTGAATCTGATGATATGTTTATTATAAAATCACATTTTCAAACATTCAAAAAGAGCCCCTCCTCTCCCATATAAATGGAAACAACTTATAACCCATTTATCTCACTTCTAATGCACCATGGTTCATCCAAACCCTACCCAAATAATCTCTCAAAATCATTATCCTCAAACTAGAAGCCTTACCTTAGGTAAAAGGTATTTTAATAAGTCCTTTTGGTTCAAACCATAGTGGGTTACCCCAATTAAAGGTAACCATTTATCTTAACTTATTTTATTTTATTTTATTTCTCCAACCGCTAAACTCATTTTAATACTTTATTTTATAACAAAAAAAATTTCCTAAATATACTAGGATGTTTTTATTAGATGTATTCAAACTACACTTAAACAGAACTCAATCTAATGGGTGAAGAACATATTGTTTCTGTGGACAGAAAACTAACGCCTCACGAAGCGATGATTGTTCAATTATCTCCTACCGCCTCTCATGGTAGACATTAAGATGGAAATGTATTTATATATGATATATATTATGTTTATATTTTCTATATTCTTCTATAAGTTTTACTTTCAAACATACCTTTATGCATTACAATATGTGTAGACAAGATAATTTCATTTGAGGAAGGGCGGACTACCGCCCCATCAAGGTGATATGATTTGTTTATAACATACATGGAACACATAAAAATATGGAGCTAATTAAATTATTTATCATATATATCATATGATATTATCTTATAATTATAATATATCTATGTATTATTGTGTTTTAATTACTTTAAATAGAAAATAGAAATGAAAATAGCGTT
Organism: Viscum album; assembly: GCA_963277665.1. Classification (NCBI taxonomy): domain Eukaryota; kingdom Viridiplantae; phylum Streptophyta; class Magnoliopsida; order Santalales; family Viscaceae; genus Viscum; species Viscum album. The sequence goes on along the minus strand of OY728153.1, from coordinate 1,707,713,689 downwards.
TATGCATACATACGACTTACCGTCCCCATGAACAGTGCATTTAATTTCTTAACTCCAAATGACATGGAATATTAAAAATACATAAAAACTGAATATATATGATATATATGATATATTAATCAGGAATATCATTTTGTATAAAAAGGGATTTTGACCACATGGACAATTTGTAATTATAACATGTTCATTTTTGACTAATGTTCTGAACATCGACCAAATGTCCAATATGAACTCAAATAATTTACTAAATATTATAGAAAGATAATAAGTGATAAAAAAGGAATAATAAACATTAAAAATTTTCTTGAAGAAGTATAAATTAACATATGTTTATTATTCAGGAAGAACATGGAGCACACGAGTCAAGTCAGACACGAGGTAAGGGGTTTCTTATCTCACTTTTAATTCTGTGATATTTCCATTATTCGACACTAATTTATTGCATGTGGTTTATTGTGTAATGAAATTTGATATATATTATCTTTAATATCTTTATATTCATTTTATTCTGTGAATCATTTTGTGGTTATTAAATTTTGGGCGTACGACTCGATTGATTACAACGTGGTAAGGCATTTTCATCTCACTTTTTATTCCTTTGAGAATCATGTTATATTTGCCACTATTTTATTTTGTGTGGTGTATATACTAACTATTATTGTATTAATTGTGTAATATACTTCAATTTATGGGTATTTAAATCTTTATTTTAGGATCATTCATTTGTGGGTTGTATGTTTCGTAAGTTACCAATTTGATAAAGGAACCTTTTATCCCAATTTCAATTCCATGGGTTAATCTTTTAATTCTTAATTGTCTCATGCTATGATTATGTGTGGAATAACTATTTTTTTATTTATGTTTTATTTTTCACACCCCTTTTCATGGATATACTTTTGACACACATAATCAGTCTATTGATAAATTCTCAAGTCATCGATATGAACGTGATAAGAGTAATTTGGACTCAATTTCCATTCAATGAGTTAAACATCCAAGTCATTGGTTTGGTCTTAAAAATAACATGTGTTAATTTCCTATGATTTATTTACATTGAATATCCAATCATATTGAGTGTATTTATATTTGTCGCACATTATTATGTAATTTATTTATCCTTAATCTAAGGATACAATGTTTATAAGGGATTTCGTCTCAATTTACATTCCATTGAGACTTCATTGTCGTTATGCACCAATTCAATTTTATAAGGTGTATATACTATCCTTTGGAATATTATATCATGATTCCCTTTATTATCATTATATTATAGTGTTCAGATTCAATGTTACTCCTCAATTACTTTTATTCAAGATTCTCTCATTTCTTTTAAACTCTTTAATTAAAATATCGATTTAAATGTTTTAAATATTTATTCTTCTAAATATTTATCATTAATTTCCATGTTTTAAAAATGATTTTATGGATTTATTTATATGGACATTAATGTTTTCAAATGATAATTTATTTTAAAGGTTAAATGTTTTATGGGACACATTGATTCAAAAATCTAATTACTAAATTTTTAAAATGGTTTTTAAAATGGTTTGATAAAGAATTGTTTATTTCAATGTCTTGAATTGATATATTGGAATGTGGAAGTGTTATATATACTTTATACTTGTGTTATTTGTTATGATTATTTTATGGTTATTGGGCATCATTTTCGTATATGGGTGGTTCAATGATAAACCTAGCGCCGTTGAGACTGAGATAGATATCCAATGCCTTGGGTAACGTGATGGAGGTAAACATGATGTTTCTCCTAAGAGATTTAGGTAATAAGATATGATAAGTATTCCAAGTGTAACTCCCTACGTAGTTGTGATAGATACAATGTATGTTTGTTATGGATTCTATAAGTTCCCTTTATGATTTATGATTTCTGTGTTTTATTCATAAATATAATGATTTCATGAGGATTATTATTATTGAAATGTATGGTTTCTTTTATTTATACTTATTAACAGTATAATGTTTTCATTCCTTATTTTATAACCATTACTGAGATTTTTATGATCGTCCAACGTTTTTGAAATATTTTTCATAGGGTATATGGAAGGGTAAAAGAGAGGAAGTATTAAAGAATATTTATATCTAGAAAATAACTCTGGTTTTATTTAAGGAGTTTTTTTGAAACATTGGATAGGGTAGAAGTGTCTACTTTGTAAGTTTTTATATGTAATGTAAAATTTATGGCCTAATTGTATAATAGTATAAACCTAAAAATATCCTCAATGTGAATTCATGACTTAACCCATGATTATGTAATTTTTAAGGCCAGGTCCATAGATTTTGTATCAGAGGTGAGTTTATATAACTTTAGAGGTTTGGGTGTTATTTAAGCATATGTGACAGAACCATAATGTTTATCATATTAGAAAGAGTCATGGTTATTTTAGATAAATAAAATGAGTTTAAGATAGCATGAATATGTATATATTAGTGTTCACCCTCCTGATAAGATAATATATGATGATTTTATGGATAAACTCACACTGACCTTTTTGGTTTTAGAAAATGCTTCGATCTCGAAGGAAACAACATTATAATATATGTGAAAGAAACTGTACTGGTTTTCATAATGATATACTGAATGAAGTGGGAGCTACAATGATAATTATTGTGGTAAAAACCTTTTATGGTTATTTTTGAGAAATTTATCGAATTTTTTAGAATGTTATAAAATTATATTGTTGTAGAAAAAGGAAAACCTGCAATAAGGGTGAAAACCCGTCACGTATGGAAGGGATATGGGAATCAAACCCAACACAGAAGGGCAAGACGGGTGCAGCCACTACCACTGGCCTAGGTGATGTCCCTTGTTAGTATGACTATTTATTTTTTTAGTTAAATTATTTTATAGATCACGAATAAGTTTTTCTTATGTTTTATCAAATGGATATATTTATTATATAATTGATTTGTTGATTATGTGATAATGGTTATTTTGGAATATGGTCTCTCTTTTGGGGAATAGTATATACCTATGGAAAATAGAATACAATGGGATTTAATTTGTGGAGTAGTAGTTGAAATATAATTTTTGAAAGAATCTATGTTTTATTTTGGAAATATGGCTATTTGGGTTATTTATTGAAATTATTAACCTATCATCGATAATATGTGATTAGGTCAGTTACACATTCAATGTAAGACTTTAAAAGTAGTCGATGTTTTTTGGAGATAAATAAAACATTTTTATATGGAAGACTATGGGATTAAATTATTTTGAGTTTTGGTTTTCAATATTAGTTTGGATTGTATTGACGAATTTTAAGGAATGTTTTTTATTGAATGGTATTTGTTGTACTTAGGGTACTGTTTGTTGAAATTTGGATACTAGGAATAGTATTTCGTTTTATAAAGGATTACCCTTTTAGGATTATCTAATCATGTACTAACCTTTTTGGTTATAGTTAATTTCTAAAGACATGCGAAATATATGCTTCATCTTTTTTGGATCATGTGATTCTATAGAAGATTATTCTAGTACTTTATGTGTGACCATGTATTCTAGAATACTCATCATTTGGAGAAAATATGTGTTTTTGGTAGAAATGAATTAAACTGTGAAACATTACTTGAGAATTAAGTATATTTCCATATGTTCTTATTCTAAGTAGTAAAATAATACCCCAAATTTATAAAAATAAAATTAAAACAAAAAAGTTGTCCATTTTATTTTCATACTACGTAATCAAAGACCATTTAACCTATCATAAGTGTGTGATTTTCTAGTGGTTAACTTTCTCCTAACCATGTTTTCTATCACACTCCATCAGAACTTGATGGTTTTTTCCTTTTCCATACCCTTGTTTTCCTATATGAAATCATTGTATCGGATTATCTCGGGTGACCTTTGTACTTCTATTTATTTATTTCATTTTTATATATTTATTAACTCGTTTTCCAACGTGGGACGTTCAATTATGTTTCAAAGCCCAGTTTTAAAATTACGAGGACACAATATTCAAAATGGGGGATGGATGTAACATCCCAAGTAAATAATGAGTAAGGCATTTTAATATTTATTAATATTTGTGAATTAAATATTAATTTTACTTTAAACGAGACACTATGATTCTATGGAATACCTGATACGCAACAATGGGTTTCTTTGAAATCATACATTGCACACAATGCTGAGTCATACTGAAAAATAAAAATATTATATTATTCTTTTAAATCATAGTTAACGCTTAGCCGTGGTAATGGTGGGAATGGAAAAAACTAACAACAGTATAATTATACATGTTTGTTAAATGTTTAAACATTTATCCAATAAATTCTAGTTCCTTAAAATAAGAAAGAATCTAATTTTAAGCATAAACACTATAATATTCTTTAAAAGGCAGATTTACTGCCTTTTAATGGGGAACCCTCTTTAAATCTATTTTTTCTAACTTTTATATTTTCTATTTGAAAAAATAAATTTTTTATTTATATTCAAGACATAAATGTTTACTTTTGGTAAATGTTTGATATTTTTCTGATAAAATTCATTTTTAATGATTATTGAAAAAACTATTTTTTAATTAAAATATCCCTTTTAATCTAATTTATTTTTTTGGTTATATTATCATTATAATTGGTTTTAAAGTGTAATTAGATTATATTTTTACCATTTTATCCAATGTTATTCATTGGAATTAATTTCACTTTGAAATTGAATATAAATAAGTGTTAATGTTTTGATAGTTATTGTTTCTTAAAAACAAGCTATTTGTTTTGACAATGTGAATTAATTTTAAATTAATTAATAAAAAATCTATGTTTGGAATTTGTTAAAATAGAAATTATATTTTAACTCAGAATATAAAATATATCTTAGGCTGAATATTTTGTATTTTTCTAAAAAACATAAATTTTTTATTAATAGTGAAACCACTTAGTTGTAGTTAAAAAACTGACTTTTTCATTTAAAGGAAATTTTACTGCTTCTGTGAATTTAATTTAGAAAATATAACATACATGGTTTTTATTAGTAAGAAAATTGTTGTTCAATAAGATGAAAATAATTTTTGGTGAACAATAACTTTTGACTTTTATTTACCGCAGTTAAAGGTGTATAAGGAAATTCAAGGTAAAAAGAATATTATAACAATACAAAATTACCATAACACATGTCATAACCTTATTGGATAAGTCATGGATGACCATGGGCATCATGGGGTTGATTTTGGGACCCCGTACAACCACTTACGAGTGATAATGACACTTTATTTTAATTAACATAAAGTAAAGACAAAAATGACATTAACAAATATCATTTAGTATATAATTTTTTACATGGGTTTATATAAGTCATATTTTTAACTATAAATATTCATTGGAAAATTATACGATTTCCAAAATTTTTGAATTTTTTTTATAATTTTTATTTATAAAAAAAGTTAAATTATTTATGACACAATAATGATCCACTGTTTACCTCATTAATAAATGATTTAAATAAATTAGATTATTAATATTAAAAAAATATCCCAAACCTGTAAAATTCTGAATAGATGATTTTATTTCAAACATGAGTCATCTTATCTTCGAATTTAATTAGTTTTGGAGCTTTTTAAACCGAAGATAAGTTTATAATAAAATAACACTTTCAACTTTCTTAAAGAGCCCCTCCTCTCCCATATAAATGGACACCACATCTATACCATTTCTCACACCTCTCATTCCCCTTGGCTTGACCAAAACCTAAAACAATAATATTTCAAGATACATATACTCTTCTTGGAAGCCTTAACATAGGCATAAGGCACTTCAATAAGTCCTTTTGGTTCAAACCAAAGCGGGTTACCCAAATTAAAGGTAAGAATTTCTCTTAAATTCTTTTCTTTATTTTACTTCTCCAACCCCTTAACATATTTTATTCCATTTTTTTATAAAAAAAATATCCTCAATATACTAGGATTTTTTTATGAGAATTATTCTAACTCAACTTACACAAACCTCTAACTAATTGGTGAAGAACATACTATTTGTGTTGGTGGAAAACTAACGCATCACGAAGCGACATTTGTTCAATTATCTCCTACTGCCTCTCATGGTGGCCATTAATATGGAACTGTATTTATATATGATATATATTATGTCTATGTTTTCTCTATTCTTCTGTAGTTTTTATTTAAAAAACATACCTTTATGATTTCCCATATGTTTATACATGGTAATTTCATTTGAGGAAGTGCGGACTACCGCCCCTCAAGGTAATATGTTTCATTTATGACATACATGGAATGTATAAAAATATAGAATTAATGAAATTATGTAACATATATATCCTATTATATTATAATATAATTATAATATACCTATGTTTTATTATGTTTTCCTCTCATTAAATATAAAATATAAATGAAAGTAGTGTTAATGCGTATGTATGGCTTACCGTTTCCATGAACGGTGTGTTTCATTTCATAACTACAAATGATGTGGATTATTATAAATACATAAAAACTAGATTTATATGATATATATGATATCTAAATAATGAATATAATTCTTTAGATAATGTATTTTTGACCACATTGACAATTTGTAATTATAACAAGTTCAATTTTGACTAATGTTCGGAACATCGACCAAATGTACGATATGAATTCAAATAATTAACTAATTGTTATATCTAGGTAATAAGTGATTTAAAAGGTTTAATAAAAACTAAAAATGTTCTTAAGGAATTAGTAATTAACTTAATTTTATTATTCAGGATGAACATGGAACATACTAGTGAAGTAAGACATGAGGTAAGAGGTTTCTTATCTCACTTTTAATTCTGTGAGATTTCCATTGTTCGCCACTAATTTATTGAATGTGGTGTATTGTGTACTTAAATTTGATATATATTATCATGAACCTATTTATATTTATGTTATTTTTTGAATCATTTGGTGGTTATTTAATTTGGTTCATACGACTCGATTGATTACAATGTGGTATGAAATTTTCATCCCGCTTTTTATTCACGTGAGAGACATGCTATATTTGCCACTATTTCCTTTTGTGTGGTGTATTTAATACTCATGACTATATTAATTGTAAAATATACTTCAATTTATGGGTATTTACATCTTCATTTTATGATCCTTCTTTCATGGTTTGTAAGTTTCGTAAGTTACCAAATCGATAAGGGAACCTCTTAACCCAATTTCCATTCCATGGGTTAATCTATTAATTATTAATTATGTCAAGCTATTATTATGTGTGTAATAACTAATTATTTATTTATGTTGTAATTTACTCTAAACTTTGGGTGGATATACTTTTGATACACATAATAATTCTATTGAGAAATTCTACAGTCATAGATATGAACTTGATAAGAGTAATTTTAACTCAATTTCCATTAATTGGGTTAAGAATCCAAGTCATTGGTTTTTGTCTTAAAAAGAACATATGTGAATTTACTGTTATTCATATACACTGAATATCCAATCATATTGAGTGTATTTATATTTTTCAAACATTATTCTTTAATTGATTTATCCTTAATCTAAGGATGCAATTTTTATAACGGATTTCATCTCAATTTACATTCCATTGAGACTTCAATATCGTCATGCACCAATTCAATTTTAGAAGGTGAATATACTATCCATTGGAATGTTATATCATGAATCCCTTTATTCTCAGGATATTATAATGTTCAGATTCAATTTTATTCCTCAATTATTTTTATTCAAGAGTCTCAATTTTTTTAAAACTCTTTACCTAAAATATCATTTTAAATGTTTTAAATATTTATTCTTCTAAATATTTATCATTAATGTCCATGTTCTAAAAATGATTTTATGGATTTATTTATATGGATAATAATTTTTTCAAATTATAATTTATTTAAATGGTTCAAAGTTGTATGGGACACATTGATTCAAAAATCTCTTTTCCAAATGTTTATAATGGTTTTGAAAATGGTTTGATAAAGAATTGTTTATTTCAATGTCTTGAATTGATATATTGGAATGCGCAAATGATATCTAAACATTATAATTGTGTTATGTGTTGTGATTATGTTATGGTTATTGGGAATTGTTTACATATATGAGTGGTTCCGTGATAAATCTAGGGCGGGTGTGCCCAAGATAGCTCTCCAATGAATTGGGTAACGCGACAAGGGTAAAAATGATGTTTCTATAATGGTTGGTGTCTGGAGAACCAAATATTTTTTACTTTGATTATATGTTTGTATAATTATTATATATTTTTCATTGTTCTGCATGATGATAATTTAATAATGTCCTGGAATATTTGTTTCATTGATAAGGTCATGGAAGATCCCCTCTATGATGAGAACCTTGAAATGCTATAACAAAATTCTTAAATAAAGTACTATGGTTGAATGACATACTATGATATGACACATAGTATACCGACCATCATGTGCGAGTACTCATAAGAAGACAAGACTCTCTCTCATGGAGTTTTCACTTGGTAATATCCAAGATGGGAGACTATTAAAACAGACCCTCCAATAGAAATTCTGCATGTCTTGGTGTCATCGGAAATTGCTATCTATGAGCACATGAAATGTTCCTTAGAATAGAATATTATCATTAACTAAGGTCATGACTCGCACACTTAAATTTTCTCATGAAAACCATCCTAGAGAGAGTTGGCAGGAAGTAGTGTATGTTGGGTGCAACAAGAATGACATGTTGTTAATGGATATGCCAAGAAAGGATTTGTCCCTTCCATATTTATTAAAGTAGATATATCGAGCCCGTTGATTGAAATAGAACTATCAACCAAATTCCATGGCTATAGTGACACGAAGATTTTATTTCTGGATGTCAAAGAATGATAGATCAAGCATATATATTCATGAAACTGCCATGAAACCTTCTTGATGAGATATTGAGACAAAGAGACTAAATTACCCAGTAAGCGTTCATATGAGGTGACACATCAATGCGGCGTCAAATTCTTTCTCGTTGGGTGCCTTGACCCGTTGCTAGATAGTAATCTTCGACTTTTGGCAAGCCCGCCTAATGCCAATGAGAATGGGGCCTAGAGGGTCACACACTAAGTGCATCCAAGTATCTCAAGTAGAATAAAGATTATTACCATATTTGGTTTAATAATTATTAAGGGAATCCTAAATCATTTTAATGTTAGAGGAAGAATAAAATAAAAACATGTACACACTCTGTATTAATGATTACATGCAATGTAGTTTTTATTTTGGAAAGGAAATAATAAATGAAAACAAGATATACATGTTCTGTACATTGAATGTACATAGTATGTAGTTTTCAATTAAAAACAAGTACACGCCATTTATTTATGATTACATGCCATGTAGTTTTTCCAGTTGGTATTTTGAGGAAATAATATCATTTTATTAAATTATATTTATTATAATCAGTGTGGGTGCATGTCGAGGAATTAATTAATCGACATGGGGTTTTCAAAAGAGTTAATGAAATAAATAAAATATGTAACACATTTATTTATTTTCATTAACTCTACAACCTTAAAACTAATTATAAATATTCTCACAACCCCAACTCTTTTCCTATGAATCATTGTGCACAGAAATTATATAGAATTCTCTCTAGACCGAAAGAACTCCATCCTCCAAAAACGCTCTCAAGGCCGAGAGAGATACACCTCCATCGGATCAAGGCGATCTAAGGTGGACAACGCAAGAAAATGCTTCTCCACACTAGCACCCAGAGATTCCTTTGGCGACGTCCAGAGATACGTGGTGCACGTGTGTATCACTGTTAGAGGAAGTATACACTTGGATTATACGATGCAACAATGAATCACATCGGAATATGATCAGAAATATCAATGAAGAAAGAATGCCATAAAATGTACTTCTTGTCAATTAATTAAATTAATTATAATCATCCTGTGATGATCCTTCCTTTATAGTTCTGAGACTTTTCTTCTTCCATTTTTATTTCTACGATTCAATCTTTGGATACTGGTGTTTATCATCATATTGATCCCGAATTGATCATTGTAAATGAAATAAATCCAAGTGGGCATATCCACCCATGAGCATCCACTATGCCCGAGACCTTCAAGTGGTATCAAAGGAAGGTCACAACATTGATTATAGTTATTTAATTTTTATTGATAATTTACGCATTCATATTTGATTCAATTCAAGATAAATCTTTCTATGAAATTGAATGAAGGAGACATGTTCTTCCTCCTTAATTTCTCGATTCACATCAAAGAACCAAACATTTAATTTACATTTATATTAAATTAAAAATGAGTAAATCATACGGAGGAGCCGTTATTTCTGTCTGTACAACAAAAGAATACACAGCATGTAGTAAATACTACACGCTGTGTACTTAGGTTCAACAAACCGGTACTGTTCTACGAAACCACACCATGTGAAACTAGTATTACTAAGTGTTTATTACATCATGTTGACTAGAAATGAACGGAACATGGGAACCGGAATACATAGCCTATATGTTGAATCAACACGCTGTCTAGTCTGATCCGGCCCAAGTGAAACCATGTTCAAGGAGTAGCTGTGTTCCATGTACATGATATTACCAGGCCAGTAACCACATAACAGGGAAGTACACGGTGTGTTAGATTAATCTACATGTCTTGTACTCCAAAATTTCCAAAGTACAGAAAACACACCAAAGCCTATGACATTTACTTTGGATAAAGGGTGGAAAATACACAGCGTGTAGGCTATATTACACGTAGCTTACTTTCAAGAAATGGAATTTCACAAGGTTTCCATGAAAATTACAAATACCTGTAGAAGGAATTTGGATGATAAAAGTCTAAAGGAAATTCAGAAATGAATTTAAGATAAAGAATTGATTAATTAAAAGATCATAATTAATTGAATTCAAGCGTGACTTATCTTGAATAAATAGAATGATTAAAACAATTTGAATGCTAAATATGCGTAAATGTCATTGCATACTATGGATGACCATGAGCTAGATCGAATACCCTTTGTATGTGTGTATGTCTTCATTTAAATTAGTTCAATTTATATTTGTTGGCTTGCGAGCCTTCTTCTAATAATATGTACGGAATGTGTGACCATGGTTTCTTTAATGTAAACCTCATGTAATGGAGGATCTCCCAAGTCAAAGGAGATGTTTAAAAACCCAAAGTTGAGGCGAAACCAACCGAAGAAGATACAAAGGTGGATTGGTGGGAGCTTCAAAACACGAACTATCAGTTTCAAGGTGTTTTTCCCTAGGCTGGGGTTAACTTATCAAAACTGCTAGATAAGCTAACCAATAGAATCTCGTAATCATTCCATCTTATTTTATTTCGGTATGATTGCATGGTTTATTTATAATTTATGTGTTCTCACGATCACATAATTAATGAAATAAACAATCATTCAAAGATGGAATAAAATAAAAACCATACTATGCGTAAAAATTATCAGAACATGGTTAATAACTTATGAAAGCATCAATTAAAATTAATAAGAATGTTATAATGAAAAACTACTCATAAAGAATAAAATACCTCAAATACCATATTAAGTCAGACCAAGCCTTTCATAACTTGATTAAGGAAAATACTCAATAAAACTACGTGTCTGACCAACCATTGTTGGGACACTTACTTTTATAAAGGAAGCACTTATTAAAGTTTCGGGTTGACCTAAACATTTTACATCAAGAGGAGTTTCCCTTTCTAGACTTGTTGTAAAATCGATGAATGTTTTGAGGAAATCCAAGTTAGGATTTCAAGATTGGGGAGTTCACACAATAGATCAAGAAACTATATGCTCATAGTTGGCAAAGACCATCCTACCTAAGTACCTTCAAATAGCTTGACAAACCCTATTTGGGGTTATGCGAAGGGGAATATGGATACCTTCCTCTAGAATGTCAAAGCAACTAGATATAACAGGTTCAATGGATAGGGCCATTGGGACATAATAAAATAGTAGGAGAATTAATAAATTCATTTATTATTTTTCATAAAATGTAATCAAAAGGTACTGATAAATCTGCTCTTTTAATTTGTAGAATTAATACGACAAGATAGTACACCACATTTTCTCTACGATCAATTATGGAAAAAGACAATATCCTCAGAGGCAGTAAATTTCATGAATGGTTTAGGTGCCTTTGGGTTATCCTACGCCATGAACGAATGTTTTACGTGATGGAGTCCTTACATCCTGATTCTCTTGCCCAAGGGGGAAGTGATCAATATTTCCTGATCTATGATCAAAATTTGAACGATTCACTCGATGTTTAATATTTGATGATATCATAAATGTCTAGTGATGTAATGAAGTCTCAGGAATACATGGATGCCTATAGCATGATCAATAACCTCTATGGTCTATACCAAGAGAGAGAAAGATAGAAAAGGTTTGGGATATCCAAGGCTCTATTTCAGAGCATGCATGGAGAGGGTTCCCTAGGTGGGCCTCATGTAGTCAAGCTTATTGGATACATTAAGAACATGGAGGTTCTAGGGTTTAAACTCCCCAAGGAACTGGGTACCGATCTCATTCTCTCATCACTACCCCAGAGCTTGTCTGACATTATTGTAAATTTCAACATGAACAACATTGAGAAGTCTCTATCTGAACTTCTTATCCTTATTCTCCAAGTGGATAATGACATGAAGCACAAAAGGCCTTTTGTCCTTATAGTGAATAAATGGAAAGGGAAGAAGAAGAGTTTTAATCCCAAATATTCTTTATGGCCTTCCAAGAAAAGGATGATCAAAGGGGAGGCAAGAGAACAGAATGTTGTTGGACTCGCATGTGGCAAGAAGGGCCACTGGAAGAAAAACTGCACACATCCAAGGAAGCAAGGGGAAACTTCAGGTGCCTTTGTCGTCGAATGTAATCTATATGTTTCTAAAAATTGTGTATTAGATACATATTGTAGTGCTCACATATGTATCCAAATACAATAACCAAGTATATTCAGGATGATTGATCGAGGGGGGTAGATCTACAAGCAGCCAACAGAGCTAGACTTGCTATTGTAGCTATCAGGGACTACCACCTCACATTGCCAACTAGAATGATAATGGTGATAAAGGGTTTTTATTATGTGCCTTCTATTACTAAAAACATTATTTCATTATCCAGATTAGATATTGATGGATTCACCTTCAATTTTGGAAATGAATGTTGCTACTTTTATAAAGATAACATTTGTTTCGTATAGAAAATTTATATAATAGCCTTTATTTGTTAGAGTATAGAAACCATGTAATGGAAATCGATGAAAAAGATAATTCACATGAATCATACCACACCCAACTTTGGCATCACCAGCTAGGTCATGTAAATGAGAAACTTTTGACAAAATTACATCAAGATGGGTATTTAGTTTCTTTTGAACTAAAACCCTTTGGTGTATGTCATGCATGTCTACCAGGAAAAGTTTCCAAAGCCCCCTTTAGTGGGAAAGGTGAAAGGGATAACAAGCTTCTAAAATGAGTTCACACAGATGTATGTCGACCATTTGCAATTAAATCAAGGTGTTAGTTCTTGTAATTCATAACTTTTACTAATGATTTTAGTAGATATGGATATATTTACTTAATGAGGTATAGGTCAGAATCTTATGATTGATTCAAAGAATAAAATAATGAAGTTGAGAACCCACTTGTTAAGAAGATTAAGAAACTCCTCTCAAAAAGAGGAGGAGAATATCTTAATTAGGAATTCATTGATTTTTTATGGGAGTTTGGGATCCTATCTCGACTCACTCCTCCTTACACGTCTCAGTATAATGGCGTATGTGAAAGGAGGAACCACACCCTGTTGGACATGGTGAGATCAAGGATGAGTCATGCAAGTATTCCATTTTCCTTTTGGGGATATGTATTACAAACAACAAAACACATACTAAACTAAGTACCAACTAAATCGATAAATTATATTCCATACGAATTATGGAGTGGACGGAATGCCATGTTATCAAATTTACAGGTGTGGGGTAGCAAAACAATTTTTATGGCCCCTTTAGGTAACATGATTTCACCCCGAGGCAGAAAGTGTATCTTTATAGGATATCCTATGGAAACAAGGGGATATTACCTATAAAATCCCTCGGATAAAAAGGTAATAGTGGCAAGACACCACATATTCTTTGAGATGGAGAAAAAATCCAAAAGAGATAGTGGGAGAGAGATAGACTTCAATGAAGTCGAGCCTCAAGATACACTAGAGTTGATAGAAGAATAGATTCCACAAAGCCCCATGAATGAATAATTTGTTCTAGAGACACCAGAACTGTGTAGGATCACGAGAGAGTGAGAGAAGCAGAATGATATGGTTTTCTTGTCACCAAGGATGGTGAGTCATTATTGGTTGATAATGATGGTCCGGTTACATATAAGGAAGCAGTTGATGGCACAGACCCTTCCAAGTGGAAAGAATCCTTGAGTTCTGAAAGGGATTCCATGTACCAAAACCAGGTCTGTATTTTCGTGGATCCTGTAGTTTATGTAAAGCCTGCTGGTAATAAATGGGTATTGAAGAAATTTTTTGACATGGATGGGCAAGTCAGCAACTATAAGGCACAACTGGTTGCAAAATTTATTAGGCATCATTAATAAATTGACTATGACGAATCCTTTTCACAGGTTATGATGGAGAAATCCATCAGAATCCTATTGGCCATTGTCTCTTACCATGACTATGAAATTTGGAAATTGGATGTCAAAACAACATTCCTTAACGGGAACCTCCATGAAGATGTCTACATGACACAACCTGAAGGGTTTGTGACTCCAAAAGATGCCAACAAGGTATACAAGTTGCAGAAATCCGTTTATTGATTAAAGAAAGAATCAAGGTCATGGAACATTCATTTTGATGAAGCCGTAAAAGAACTTGTCTTTGTCAAGAAAAAATGTGAGCCTTGTGTCTACAAAAGTTTTACTGGAAGTGGAGTTGTTATCTTAATAGTATATATTGATGACATATTACTAATTGGAAATGAGGTACCAGTCTTACAGTCAGTTAAGGCATAGTTGGATAAATTCTTCCCTATGAAATAAGGGGTGAGGCAGCATATATTCTGGGGATCAAGATCCATCATGATGGATCCAAGATAATGCTGGGCCTGATTTAAAGTACATACATTGACAAGATATTGAAGAGATTCAGTATAGAACAATCTGATAGGGGATTGTTTCCAGTGTCACATGGCATTCATTTTTCCAAGAAAATGTGTCCTCAAACACATGAGGAAAGAATGAAAATGGAAATGATTCCTTATGCATCTGTGACTGGGTCAGTCATGTATGTTATAATATTTACAAGGGAAGATGTTGCTTATGCATCAAGTGCGGTGGGAAGATTTCAAGTTGATTCAGGAGACGACCATTGGATGGAGGTCAAGACTATCCTTAAGTATCTGAGTCATACTAAGGATATATTCCTAGTTGATGGATGGGATGAAGAACTAGTCATCATAGGACATGTAGATTCTAGTTTCCAGACTGATCAAGATGACATCAAGTCGCAGACTGGATACATCTTTAGTTTTAATGGTGGTGTTGTGAGGTGGAAGAGCTCAATGAAAGGTGTGGTCACATATTCTACAGCTGAGTCCGAGTATATCATAGCTTATGAGACATCTATAGAACCAGTATGGAAGCAAAGCTTCGTCTAAGAGCTGTAAGTAGTACTGAGCAGTAAAGATCCTATCAAACTCTATTGTGATAATACTGCAGTGGTGGCACTCTCAAAAGAGCCAAGGTCACTTCCACGGACAAAGCACATACTTCAAAAGTATCATATCTTGAGGGATTTTTCTCAGAGAGGTAAAGTTGCAGTGAGCAGTACTTCTATGGTAGAAAACGTGGTAGAACCCTTGACTAAAGCCCCGACTCAGCAGAAACATGATCATCATGCGAGTTCTAGTGGACTAAAAGTCGTAGGTTGTTGGCTCTAGTCCAAGTGGGAGTTTGTAAGGGATTGTTTCCTGAGAGCCAACTATGTTGTACTTTGATTACAGGAATGTAAACTTATTATAAATTTTTCATTGTTCTGCATGAATAGAATATAATAATGTTCTGGAATATTTGTTTCATTGATATGGTCATGGAAGATCTCCGCTATGATGAGAACCTCGAAATTCTATAACAATATTCTTAAATAATATTCTACGGTTGGATGATATACTATGAAATGACACATATTATATAGACCATCATGTGTTAGTACTCATAAGAAGATGATAATCTCTCTCATGGAGTTCACACTTGGTAATCTCCAAGATGTGAGATTATGAGAACATACCCTCTTGTAGAAATTCTGTATGTCTTGGTGTCATCAGACATTTCTATCTACGAGTGTGTGTAATGGTCTTTAGACTGGAATATTATCATTAACTCATTTCATTACTCGCGCACTTAGATTTTCTAACGAAAAATGTCATGAAGAGAGTTAGCGGGATGTAGGGTATGGTTGGTGCATCCAAAATGACAAATTGTTAATGGATAAGTCAAGCAAGGATTTGTCCCTTCCATATTAATGGATGTAGATATATCAGAAAATTTTATTGAAATAGAAATTTTGGGAAAATTCCATGGCCATGGTGACATGAATAGTTTATTTCTGGAAGTTAATGAATGACAGAACAAGCATATAGGTTTATGACATAGCCATTAAACCTGCTTGATGAGATATTGAGACAAAGGGATTAAATTACACAGTAAGCATTCGTATGAGGTGACACGTCAATACGGCGTCAAATTATTTCTATTTGGTTCCTTGAACCGTTTCTAGATAGTAATCTTGGACTTTAGGCAAGCCCGCATAATGCTAATGAGAAAGGGGCCTAGACAGTCACACACTAAGTGTATCCAAGTATCTCATGTAGAATAATGATTATTCCCATATGTGGTTTAATAATTATTCAAGGTAGTCTAAATAATTTTAAGGTTGGAGGAAAAATAAAATAAAAACAAGTACATTCCGTGAATTAATGATTACATTCCAGGTAATATTTATTTTGGAAAGGAAATGAATAAATTAAAACAAGATATACACGTCGTGTAAATCGAATGGATAAGCAGTGTTGTTTTCAATGAAAGACAATTACATGCCGTGTATTTATGATTACATGCCGTGTTGTTTTTCCAGTCGGGGTTTTGAGGAATTAATATCATTTTATTAAATGATATTTATTATAATCAGTGTGGGGGCATGTCATGGAATTAATGGCTCGACATGGGGTTTTCAAAAGAGTTAATGAAATAAATAAAATGCGTAAGGCATTTATTTGTTATCATAACTCTCCCACCTCAAACCCGATTATAAATATCCTAACATTTCCAACTCCTTTCCTAAGAATCATTGTGCACAACAATTCTGGAGAATTCTCTCAAGGCCGAAAGAACTCCATCCACCAAGAACGCTCTCAATACCAAGAGAGATCAACCTCTATCAGATTAAGGCGGTCTAAGGTGGACAACACAAGAAATGGATTCCTCATGCTAGCACCTGGATATTCCTTTGGAAACATCCATAGATACATTGTGCACTTGTGGATCACCACTAGAGTAATTCTTCACATGGATTCTATGATGCAATGACGAATCACATCGAAACGTGATCAGAAAAATCCATAAATAAAGAACACCATAAAAGGTACTTCTTGTCAATTAATTAAATTATTTATAATCAACCTGTGATGATCTTTACTTTATTCTTCGATGAATTTTCTTCTTCTTTGTCTATTTATGTGATTCGTTCTATGGAGACTAGTGTTTATCATCGTATTGATCCTGGATTGATCATTGAAAATGAAAAAAATCCAAGTGGTCACATCCACCCATGATCTTCCGCTGCGCCCATGACGTTCATTTTCTCCTAAGAGGTTTAGAGATTATACTATGATGGGTATTCCAAGTGTAAGTTCATACAAAGCTCTGATAGCTAAAATGTAATTTTGATATGGATGCATTAAGTTACCTTTATGATTTATGTGTGTTATTCATAAATATTAGGATTTCATGAGGTCTGTTATGATTGAAAAGTATGGTTTCATTGATTTGTATTTATTAATGGGATAATGTTTTCATTCTTTATTTTATAACCCTTACTGAGGTTTTCATGCTCATCCCATGTTTTTGAAATGTTTTTTCAGAGGGTATAAAGAAGTGTAAGAGAAATAAAGTATTCAAGAAGATTTATATCAAGAAAAGAACTGTTGTTTTATTGAAGGAGTTTAATTTTTGTGAAACATTGGATAGAGTAGAAGTGTCTACTTTGTAATTTTTGAGATGTAATGTAAAAGTTATTTCCTAATTCTCTAAAACTCTAAACCTGAAAAGATCCTCAATGTGAATTCATGACTTAAATCAAGATTATGTAATGTTTATGGTCGAGTCCATATATTTTATAAGAGTATATTCATCTATTTAAACAGTCTTGTTTATTCTTATTTATTATTTGGATTATTATTTTATAATATCATCTACCATATTTAATTTAATGGTTTGTGATTAGTTTGTCTGTGGCTGTGCAATCTTAGAACTATTCAGAAATTTACTACAAATGGTTTGTGTTTCTGCTTAATGTTTGGGGACAGTTATTTACATTTCATATATTAGATTCAATATGAATATCTATGTTGATTATGTTTGTCCACATTCATATTAGGAATGAATTGGATATAGTATGTATTAGGTGCAACCCGCTATAACCCCGCATTGCATCGCTATCTCACTCATAAAAAACTATGGTCTTTGCACAAGGCCTTGACAAAATGATTATTTATGGTCATGTCATGATGACTTGATGGTAAAATTATGATTTCCCACATTATGCATTCCCTCATTATGAATATAATATTAATAGTTCATGTTGTTATTGATCAATTATAATACCTATTATTATGTTTTACTATGAAATTATTTATTCAACTCTTATTCCATCCATAATTTTTTCATGTTCTTTTGTTAAAGGAAAGTGATTTTAGTTATTAAACATTCCTAATGATTATTATTATGATATATTCCACTGTATTTCTTACCCTTACTATGAATTTGAGCACACCACTTTCTTATGTTTTGTTTTTTAGGACATGAATAATTTTTTATTATTAATGACAAGTAGAAATAACTTAGGAGTTATGGATTCTGTCAAATGAATTTACTTGTTGTTTTTTGTTTTATGTTATAATAGTGTACTTATGTATGATTCTTGTTTCAAATTCAACTAAAATACTCATCCCATTGGGATGCATATTCATTGTTTAAATGAAAATGTAATTTAATAAGGCATCAACTTTGGGAAACCAGGGTTGGTTCCTCACATTTATGGAAATATTTTAATTAAAAAATGGTAAACAATGAGGTTATATTTAGTGAAGAATATTTATTAATTATTAAAATTTAAATGTATTACTTTATGAAAAAGTATTCATGGTTTGATTTTTTTCATAGGGTTAGCAACTTTCCTACATTTTGTATCCCTTAATGTGTTTTTATACTCATCCCATGTTTTAAAAATTTTTCACAGGATTTAAGGTAGAATAGTGAAAATGATGGTATGAAGGTAAAAGTTGTGTTTTTTGAACATGAAAAGAAACCATGATTCATTTTATTAGTTTCAATTTTGTGAGAAAAAAATATTGTGAGTATAAGTATCTACTTTGTAATATTTGAGTTGTTATGTATGAGTTATGACCTAATTCTCCAAAATTATAAACATGAAAAGATCCTCAATGTGAAATAAAGTCAAATTACCAACTTCACACAAGATTATGTAATGTTTAAGGTTATGGAAAAATAGTATTAACTACACTGTAATTGATTAATGATTTTATAATAAGGTTTTTTATTTTATCGTTGACAGAGATTTCAACATTTTTTTGATAATAGAATATTTCCAATAATCTTTTTTTAAAATAAATAATGTTTTACATTATCAATATTGTTTTATGGTAGTTTAGGTAATTAAAATTGTTCAACAAAATTAATGAAGAAGGTATTTACATGTTTGATATGTGATAATTAAGAGTTACTTTTTCATATTTTGGGGATTTATGTTAGGATTATTTTTGGACATTTATTTTCTTCATTTATAATATTTTAAAATTTATATGGGTATTAAAGTTAACCATTTATGTATGGTTTTAGTTGAATTTTTATGAGGTTTTAGAGATTAATTTATTATTTCTCCATATGTAGATTTATCCATATTGGATGACTTGTGATAACCATTTGGATATGATATCAACTAGAGAATAGATAAATAACATATTATTATGTTTTGGATCATGTTATCCATTGGTTCCTTAGAAAAAAAAAATAATATTAAATTTTTAGATTAAGATATGAATTTAAAATTTATTAAATCATAATAAAAGGATGAAATTATCCATATAATGTAATGGAATGTTAATTCCATGATATTTCTAATTGTCTAATATTCATGATCATTCTAGGATGGTATTTTATAAGTTGACGGTTCCACCAAAACTCTCTCATTTAAATGATACATTCCTTGTATATCTCTGGAGGAGGTACATAAATAATCCATCACATGTTCTAATCTCAGAAGTTATATGTTTAGAGCATGATCTCTATTATAAGGAACAATTGGTTGAGATTCTAGACCATACAGAGAATGTGATATGAAACAAGGCCTCTCAACTAGTCAATGTTCTGTAGTGAAAACACTAGCTTGAGGAATTTATATGGTAACTTTAGGATGTGATGAGTCATAATTATCATGAGTTATTTGTACCAATGTGAAAATTTTTAATGGTGAAATAAATTTTTAGTGGGGTAGAATGTGACACAATAAGATTTTGTGAAATATTTTTAAAAAAAATTCATTTTTTCCAATATATTGAAATACACGTCTCATTGAGTTTAGATTATATTACACACAACATCTATTTTAGATTTAATTATATATAACACTGTTTTTCATTAAAACATGTCATACTATTAAAATATTTTTATTAAATATGATAGTTATCACTAATCCATTTTAATTGTGGGTATGAACGGGACTAGCTAGGTTATAAAAATATATGGTTTACACATGTATATAAATTTAAATTTTATACAGAACAAATAATTAAAATAATAAAATCAAAACTATTTGAAAATAATATACATATTTTTATGAAAAAGTATTTTTATAACAAAAAATTCAATTTGCCATAATAAATTGGAAAAATAACTTTTTGTGAAATATTTTAATGAAATTCATAAATTATATATTCCATAAATTATTTAACATTTATAATAGGTGTTTTCAATGAATTTAATAATAATACATAAAATTTTATACTTAAACCGTATTTTTCTAAAAATCACTATTTTAAAATTTTGAAAAATTATTTTTAAATTAATTTTCTCAAATTTTATTAAAATTATACTAGAAAATGAACATTATTTTTAAAATCATCATGTTAAAATTATCATAGGGTGAAATTGTTTGTATTTTTTGAGATGATATTTTTCATGTCAATTTTGAATAATAGTGATTTTTATTGAAATATGTCTTTTCATTTAGAGAATTGACCAGAAAAATTTAATTTTAATATTACGTTAAAAGAAAAATTAGTTCAATTATATATTTATTAATTAAAATTATTAAATTTTAATAAATGTTAAAATTAATTTTGATATAATGATATTTTATACATTTGATCAATTTTCTCTTTAAAAAACTACATTCTCATCGCATTTGCGGGATTAATTTAAAATTTAAAATTTTCAATTAATTGAATGGAATTTGGGAAAAAAATAATTATTTTTAATAATCATGATTTATATTATATAATAACTTTAACTTAATTTTGACCAATATGAATAATAAAAATATTAAAGATTAATTACCACAGTTATGGTTAAAATAGGTTTAAAGGGGGTTAAATAAAATTGATAAGCGGTAAAATGACCTATAAAGGTGTAAAAAACCAATTATGGACATATATTATTCTTATAATATATTAGGTCATATTATTGCCCATTTTGGATTCTTGTGGCATGTAAAAAATTTGGGTACACATTATTCTATTCCAGAATTCCATATATGTCATCCCTTCTAATTATAAAATTCTACCCATTATCCTCTTTTATTTATAGATAAAAATCCTATTTTTTCAATTCATACAAGACTAAATATCTTAATTACACACCTACCTAATTAAATATTCCATTGTGATATCCTAAGTTCAATCATGGAAGTCTTTTGGTTAAACCAAAATAGGATGTGTGAAAGAGAGAAAATTATTTTATCTACGCAATGTTATTATACGTATTAACATAACCCCTTAAAATATTAATAAATTAAGATGATAAAACAAAATTATTATATTAAATATACCTAAATGTTATTATTTTAATGGTATAACCTATATTAATCTTCATCTCTGTCTAATGGGATACAAATTCATCATTCGTGTGTATAGCGGACCAACACCTCATGGACGAATGTTATTTTTTTCTATTACCACAACTGAGAGGAGGTTATAATGATATATTAAATGAATATTTATGATATACATTATATTATTATACTTATATAATTTTTATATGAAATATAACTCCATACATTACATTATGAGGGGATATAATAATGTTTCTCGCGTGTGCATCAGACTACCACCTCACAAAGCGATATAATGCGTTCATAAATTACATTGAAGGTAATGAAGATATTTTTAATTAAAATATTTGATATATATTATAATTAAATAATAATTTAATATTAATATTTTATTTACCATAAATTTATTCAATATGATTATAAAATAGAAACAACGTTCATTCTTATGTGTGGCCCCCATCTCTACAAATGATGTATTTCATTTTCTCTCTCTAACAATAATAGATTAATAAAAATACATATATACTGAAAAAATATTATATTTATATTGTTTTTTACATTATTTATATGATTTGACCTTAATTATTGTAATAGGACAGAATAAAACATATCAAAATATACAAGCAAAATAAAGAAGTTATTGCGAGAAACATGATTTAAGCATAGATGTTTTATTTAATGGGTAAAAATGGTCATAATAAAATAATACATGGAATGATATATATTTATGTTTATATAATTAATTTATACTAACAATATATTGATTATAAATTGGTTTTTATCATGTACAAATGAATTTGATACTAATGTTAAGGGATTTTACTCTCTCTTTTATCTATATGAGACTTGTTCCATATTCACCACTCATATATATTATTTAGTTTATATACCACCACTTTGACATGTTATTTAATTAATAAAGTTTTTTACCTGAAATTTAATTTTTCCTCTAGTTTTATAATTTAATAGGGATTATGATTCACGATATCACCAATGTGATAAGAGATTTTTCGTCTTAAATTTCCTTCTTCGAGACAAACATTGAGATATGTACATATATTATTTTATGAGGTGTATATCATGAAACCTAGAAATATTATATAATAAATTTCATTATATTCATCATATTTTATATTTATATATGATTCAACTTTACCAAAGTTGTAATGATTTTATGATACAATCCCATAATTTATTAGCATTGTTTATGTTTTTGCTTTTAATGATGAAAAATTATAACCTATATATAAATATAAACCTGAATGTTATTATAAATAGGTGGTCCGATGAGGATACATGTTTTCCGTTCATTTACCTCTCTTAATGTACTCTATAGATCAATATAATGTTTAAATAACACCAACATTATTTCTCTCTTTGGATGGAAATAATGTTTCTTCTAAAATTATTATTTATAAAAATATTTTCAAAATTGTTCCTAGAATTGATTAATTTTTTTATTAAATACATTTTTACCAATGATTAATTTCTAAAAAAATCATTAAATGAATCTTCATTCTATTTTACAAACAATTCATATTTTTATTTTACTATATGTGAGAATGGATGTTTTATAAATGAATATATCATGACTGGTATTTTCCATCATAAAGACCACCAATTATATTAATGAATACATTATAAGTTCCCATGTACATTTTCAAAGGAATGTATTTGGATTTTTTTTCTGTTTTGGAAAGATATTTTCAAATTAAAATGGTTATTTTCCTTAGGAAATGATTTAAGTGATTTTGAAAAATTCATTTATATGTTTCAAAGGTTATATTAAAAGTAAATGATTTCGAAAATGTTTTATGTTTTTAAAAGTATTTTTTAATATGGAAATAATATATTTCTAAAAAATGTTCTAAGTGATCTTTCAAAATAATTTTCCATTTAAGACGACATACTTTTACATTACTTACGATTTATTGGGGATATAATGTGACAACCGGGTCCCAGTGATAGCACAACCACCCCGCCTTAACATGGTCGTCGGGTCCTGGCCCACCAGGTACCACCTGTTGCCCCAAAGACACGTGGGGCCCACCCTAGGGTCCACCCACATGCCCGAACGGGTTATCTGAATAATGATTATCCCCACAGGCCATCACTTGTCCTTTCCAGTGTGATTTGTCCTCACTCACACACACCCTGAGAAACTTCCCAAAAGGTCACCCATCCTGATCACTACTCCAGGCCAAGAATGCTTAACTGTGGAGTTCTAATCAGATAGGCTCCCGAAAAGGAAGGTGCACCTTGTTGATATGAGTCATATCATTTTGTCATTTAACCCTTTATCATTTGGGGATGTTACAATCACCCCCCCCCCTTTAGAGCACAACACCCTCGTTGTGGGCCCTACATCTCAACCCAGGTAGTGCACCACACTTAAGGCTGGGTTCCTCCTCTGATACCAAATGTAACAACCGGGTCCCAGTGACAGCACAACCACCCCTCCTTAACATGACCATCGGGTCCTGGCCCACCAGGTACCACCAGTTGCCCCACAGACACGTGGGGCCCACCCTAGGGTCCACCCACATGCTCGAACGGGTTATCTGACTAATGATTATCCCCACAGGCCATCACTTGTCCTTTCCAGTGTGCTTTGTCCTCACTCACACACACCCTGGGAAACATCCCAGAAGGTCACCCATCCTGATCACTACTCCAGGCCAAACACGCTTAACTGTGGAGTTCTAATCAGGAAGGCTCCCGAAAAGGAAGGTGCACCTTGTTGACATGAGTCATATCATTTAGTCATTTAACCCTTTATCATTTTGGGATGATACATATAATCTAGGGATACTATTCATAATCATTCTAAATAAGGTTTATGTTTATGATGGAGAGATGTTTATGAAATAAATTTCATTTATATTGGTTATTCTATGAGGAAATATTTTATGATAACCTTTTATTTTCAAGTGTTTTGATATGATAAATGTTTTATAGGCCAATTTATTTTATTGGATTTTGATATGATGAATTTTTTATAGTCTTATGAAACACTTAAATATATTTTTCATTATGTGAAAGTAGTTACATTACGACCACAGATAACAGTACTATTATAATAAAGGATGGTGGTTAGGTTTTAACTAAATATTGGTGGGACATATATCTACACCCAATTAACTGATTAGAGTTGGATAAATCAGGAGTAAATTTGATATTAAAGATCTAAATTACATGTTCACAATGTTTTTCATAAACCTGATGTCATGTTCATAGTGTTATTCACTGACCCAGATTTTATGTCCCTATGCTTATACGTAGACCTGGTTAAATTTCCATATGTTTAACTGTGCGACTAATTTCATGTCCTTAACTTATTGAAGGATCATTTTCCTAATTATATAAGTTTCCAATGTTATAATATTATGTTTATGAAAACAATATATGACTTATAACAATGTTATGTCCCCATGGTACACGTTCTTCAATTCCATTATGATTACTGTCTAATGAACTTCTAAAATTAATGAAATGTCTCAAGTTTATGATCTATGATATGCATGGAATGGTTTTAAAATTTCATTAAAATTCCCTCATACCCTTGTAATCATAATATGTTTATATCTTCTTTGTTTACCTATATTAGAAATATGATCCCACTCTTTATTATGATTTCTTTCCCTAGGTTATGAAGAAAGATATTGTGTATGATATGTCTATAAAGGGATCTACTTCTATAAAATATAGTGGGACCTAACATAGAACACTTAAAAACAAGTTTTTTTACATTTGCAAGGATTTAATGGAATTGGACATAAATGATTATAACATGTAACAATATGTTATGTAACGAATATTAATTTATTAAGATTAAATATTTTTGTATGATAATTATAGATGTACATAACTTTTCAATTAGGGGAATCAGAAATCCATCAACTGAGGAATATTTAATACAATATTAGTCCTTACACTGATAGTTAATGATATCAAATAATTTTATTCATAATGCGATGTTTAAACAACTCTCACATTGGGAGTTTACTATTACTAGTTTATTAAGATATTTTATTAATTATCTAAAACGTTTTTGTATGTTATATTTATCATCATCATGATTATAATTGATCAGCTATATTTTTATGATAAATTGAAGGTGATATCATTATAAAATATCGAGTATAACAATTCCATAATGTGTCACAATAAAAAAATTATTTTTGTTAAATATTTTGGAAGAAATATTAAATATATAGAAACATGTCCATTATTGTTAAATGAAAACTCAATTGATTATGTTTTAAAGGAAATAAATTTTATGAATAATGATGGTTCATGGAATATGTCTCTAAAGTAGAGGGCTGAGTTTTTAATCCACAATGTCATGAGGAAATAAATCATTTTTATAACAACACATCATAGCCTCAATGAAAATAGTTTTTTATACATAATTTTTTAGTAGTAGTTTTTTAAAATACTAATATTCAATTATAAGAGAGACAATGTCCTAGATGAGGTGACTATGATATGTTTTTTATTGACAAATGTGTATAGAATGATTAATTTTGTACTAAAGATAAATGACTATATCATGTTAATATAAAACCACATCATGGTAATTGGTCGAAGATATCCTGTAATGAAAGACGAGGCCTTTGTTATGTAATAAATATTAAAATTTATTTTCAAGGTTTTAGAATCATGAATTAGAAAAGAAGTTACATCATACTATATTAAAACACACTATCCTTTTACATATATTATTTAACATTCAATAACTTATTGTGCATGTAATAATGAATATTATAATTTTCTCACGCGCATTATTAAGAGTGTTCTATAGACATAGGTGTTTGGATTTATGAGATGAAAAAGCTTTACAATTTATTAATTACTGGAGTCACTTGTAGGGGATTAATAAATATTGATGATCATTTATGGGATTTTTTTTCTTATTTCATCATATTGTTTCTTATTTATTACTGAAGTATTTATGGAAAATCATCCCACTCTTTTCTTAAGTTACTATTTTCTAATAAGATAATGATTTATGAAATGATATAATAATAGATGATCATCTAGGATAAAACACTTAATAAAAAGTGAAAGTGAAAATTATAAATCTTCTATGTCATTGGATTTTCTTATTATATATTTATATATCATCATAGTTTTTTTTGTAGACATAATGATTTCATGAAAACACTGAAGCATGGGTGTTTTTTGGGAAACTATGTAATCAAACATATTCAAAACCGGGGCTTCCAATTTATTTTATTGGTAATATTAAATGATGTTTTGAATGGAAATAATTTAATTAAAATATTAATAGTGAAATTATACTTATATATTTTCAATTATTTCATGGACTGTGTTATTATAGAGATATGAGATGTATCAGATATTCCTTTAGATATGCTGAATTGTTTGATTATTAGTTCAATTTATATATGATTAAGAATAATACATTAGATTTGACCTGATGTATTCTAAAGAAGATCCCACTACATATTTTATATTAATCAATCCATTTTTTTATTTCTGGATTTTTAGGATTAATTTGGAGGATGTTCTTGGCAGAAATAACATTAATCACATATATGGTTTTTTGCATTTAGTATAGTTTTATTATTTCATTAAACCTAATATCATTAAGGGAATTTTTATTACTTTTATTAATAGCTTAGATTCCCTTAAACTTTTTGATTTTATGAGATATCATGGATATTTTGGTTACCTATAATTTTAGTTATGATTTTTTCATGTTGATTTTGTTGGTGGTGTGTGATTTTCTCAAAGAAAATGGAAATGAATCCAATATACTGACATCTCTAAAATGTGTACTAGTTTTCACCACATGGTTTATTTTAGGTGGGATATAGGAGTTTCAAACAATATATTTCCAAATATAGGAGGATTCATCATAGAGTATTGATGGGATAAAAGTGTATCCACACACTATTAGAATGGGTTTTGGAGTATGTGTTGATGATTATTTACTTAAGTTGATATAAAACATGAATACGTGAACATATGATATGATATACTTTTCAACCTATTATAGAGTACTAAAATAGAAATATTACAACATAGGAAAATTTATTTTCTATGGGAATATTATGTTGAATTATGATTAATGTGATGATTATATTTACAAGTGAAAATTAAAAAATTATAATAATTGTGATTATAACTATTTATTGTTGGTTGAAGAAATTCTAATTTTGCGATAACATTATGCATTTTAGATGGAGGAGGATCATGAACCATTTGATATGGTTATTTAGTTCAAAAATCAATAACATTATCAGAATTTTATGACAACCATATAATTATTATAGTGTAGTATTTTATAATAATTATATGTTTCTGTTTCTAAATTGGGGACCAATTACCAGAATATATCAGTAGATAATTATTTAGTTTATTTATGTATAGTTGGATAAATGGATAACATTATTGGTTATTTTATTCAAATATATCACTTGATAGTGGTTATTTCATTATATAGGTAATCATAATGTTTAAAATATATCATTTTATAAGTTCTAAGTTTAATCCATGTGAGATTTTCTATCATCAAATTTGATGGTGGGGAAAAATAGGGGTTATTTGTCATTCAATAGAAATGTTCCTCTATTTTGGGATTATATATATATTTTTAGAATGTTTGGTAATATTCACTAGATTTATGAGATGAAGGGAAGATAATATAAATAAATTAACAAAGGAAATTAATCTTGATAACTTAATTATAGGTTATCTGATTCATCATGATGAATTTTATGATGGTAATAATGAATATATAGGTAATAGATATATCTTTATGATAAATGGATATAGTTTATAAATAGATTCTTTCGGGTACTCTATAGATTGGTATTTAAGATACCTGTTCTCATAACATTGTGTATTATAATAAATGATATATATATATGTATAAATAAATAAATATATATATATATATATATATATATATAAGAATCCAACTCTACATCATTTTTATGGAGATGGTTGTTCACTACCTTATTTCAAAGGAATATATGTGATATGATTCATATGTAGTAGCCATGTAAAATGATTTGTCTTGTAAAAATATTCTTATAGTGGATACTGTGGGCAATTAGATAAAGTGTTTGATAAAAATTATCCATTTTAACTATTATTTTACACATTTTGTCTCTTTAAACATATGAATAAGTGTTCTATAAATATAATTAAGACCACCAATGTATGTTATTACAGAAGGATTCTGATGAAGAGAAGTTATTCACTCTAATGGATAATGAGTAAACTAGAGAATATGTTGGGGTGATCATCAAAAAATGATGCAAATGATCTAAACTTCGTTAAAATTTT
Organism: Viscum album; assembly: GCA_963277665.1. Lineage (NCBI taxonomy): Eukaryota > Viridiplantae > Streptophyta > Magnoliopsida > Santalales > Viscaceae > Viscum > Viscum album. The sequence continues at coordinate 1,707,684,069 of OY728153.1, read as the reverse complement.
AATATTAAAATACCTAAACTATAGGTTATAAATTTATTTAATTCTACAATATTTATTTATTATTTATTATATTATGTGTTACTTTATAAGATTAAATTCCATTTTTTATTTCAACTTCATGTGTTTTTGGTTCTGGAAATACAATAGAGTACCTTCACAGACCCTGAATTTTATATAATCATATGGGAGCCAAAAACTAGTTTTTAGTGTTTCGTTATGCATGTGAGATGGTGATGGGATGATTTCATTCGACATTGATGTGTATATTAATATATATAACAATGATATTTTGTTCTTTATATTAATTGGAAATTATTTCTTCAAGCCCATATAGATTTTTATAAATGTCAGAATGTTTCTATTGACCATGAAATATTTTAAGTGATGTTTCATAGTGAAAAATAATATATAATATAATATAATTTTTTGGTTACTATAATTTTATATTTATGTAGTTTAATGTTATTCTGAAGAAATATGTATGAGAAGTAATTATTCTTTATCATAGAATACATTGTAAAAAAATTCATTGATAACAGTGTGCATTTACCTCCTCTTTATGTGGACAAAATTTAAAAGAGTTATAAATATATTTTTTTATCACAAATTTAATGTTGAAAAAATTCCTAATGTGATTAAAGAGTTATGGATTTTATAATGGATTTGTTATAAAAGGTTTATATTCATCCTTGGGGTTTTTCTATGGGGTTATTATTCTAGTTTCAAATATGTTTAGTGGAAGAATGAGGTTATAAATTAGTTATCATTTTGTGAGTAATGTTATATTTAATTAACTATATTAATATTAATAAATTAATGATTTATTCAATAATTCAAATAATGATTCACATTTGTAGAAAAAATATTTTCATTAACAATAAAAAGTCATTATTCAAGGTCGATTAGATTATACTGTAGATGAATAAAGGGATATAAAAAGTATGTGATCCATGTCTTTTCATGAATGTACATGTATTATAACTGCCATTTTTTTATTCTAATAAAAAATAGGGTGTTCTATATAATTTGTTTCTTTAAATCTAGAAACCCCATTGTGGAATCATGTGCAAAATAGTTTTTGTGAGACTCTTTGGCATTCCCCGGGTTCTTCGTTGAAACATAAAATGACAAGATCCACATTTTTTATCATTCTATAACTTGGCCTTGATTTATTTATCCTTAAAACCATAATCTACTTCAAATACCTTTAATATAATTAGTCATCTACTCCATTTTTATTGTAAATATATTAAAATGAACACATATAACCATAACATAAAAATTCATTCCTATAAAGAACCAAGATTTCGAAAAAATATTTATTAAACTACGATCTTAAAAAGTCACATTCTCTAATATTCACTCTTTCTTTTACATGATACAAGAAACTGCGACATGGTTTTAGAAACACTATGATTTAATTATGATTATATCATCTTGAAAAGATAAAAACATTGTTTTTAATTCTAAACCACTTCTAAAATTTCCAAAATTACATATTCCACATCTAAAAGACATGAATATATTAATATATGATTATAATTTATATCTCTTAAAAAAGGATACAATAATGTGAGAAATCTCACACACCTCATCTTAATATGTATCTAATAATCTATATTCAAATAAAAAATTCATTTAATTTGGAATATTTTCTCTCAAAATATCTTAATCATAAAATAACCCAATTTTTATTTTTACCAACAATTGATCATAATTCACATTTAAAAATAAAGTGAATCATCATTAAATTATTATAATTGTATGTGATAAAACTCAATGCTGACTAAATTTGTTTTCTAATGCATCATTTTAATGATAAATACCTATCGAGGAGGTTTTATTCAAGAAAAAAAATAACCAATTCCACTATTCCATCCAATGATATGGAGCATGTATTATCCCAAATATTTTAAAGAAAAAAATATATGATATCTTTGAAAAATTGTGTTCAATTTTATATTGGGAAATTCCCTCAAGATCTCTTCGTGGGTTAGGGATGAATCCAAAGGAATCTTTTTTTTTTGGATTATATCAAGAGAGAATCAGTTGAAAAATAATATAAAATAAATAAATCAATATTTTCTATAAGAGTAACTATTTCTATAATAGGATTGGGTTAGGGATGAAATATCATTGATAGGGGTAGGATTTTATTGAAATCGACTTTCCTATATGATGTTTTCCTTTTAAATATAAATGAGTTCTATATTTATATGCATGGTATAGAATAAAACACTTGAAAAATAAACCAACACAATTTTATTTCATTAAAAAAGTTCATTATATACCATATAAAAATATATTCCATAAAATTAATAATAGTACAATTGAAAAATATAAAAATAAAACAAGACAAGCCTAATAGATAATTTTTTAACATTCTAATCTCCTAGAATTTTTAGACCCACGAGAAACACTATAAAACAATAAAATAACTACCAATGTCATTATTTTTTGGAAATATGTGATATTGGTACAAAATAATAATTAAAATTAATGATATATGAAAGACATTAGAGTTTTATATATGAAATAAAAAACTAATATGACCCTTAATATTGTAACCTAACGTCTACAAATACAAGTGTGACTATTAAGAAAATTAACTTGACTATTAAAATAGTAATATTGAATTATAAAAGTAACCATACCTATAAAATAAAATAATGATTTTAAATAAATTTCATGAATAACATATTAACTAAATATAAACATAATAATTCTATAAATCAAATATTTAAATTATAAACACAATTAAATCATATTTCGATTTTTTAATAAAGTTTATTTGAAAATATTTTTTGAAAACCTAGAATTTTATTTTAATAATTAAAATTACTTATTTTATAAATTAATTTTGTAAAATTATTTTAATTTTTTAAATTAGCACAAATTTTTTTAATGGGTTAATTTCTTGATTATTTTCTTCAAAATAAAATATTTTAGGAAAATAGTAAAATTTATGTTTTATAAAAGTGATGTTTGATGATGTAATATTAATATGATAATAAATTAATTTTAATAAAATTGAAATTTTTGTTACCAAAATATTTCCTCTTAAAAATTAATCATTTTAAAATAGTAAACATAATTTTAAACCTTAAAAAGTAAATTCCTGACCCAAAAAAATTAAAGTATTCAAATTAAAATGTAATTTTACATTTTTCTTCATTATTTTTTTATAATTTATTAATTTTAGTTTAAAAATGGACATAATGTCTTATGAAAATATAGTTATAATAAAATATTGTTCACAATTCTAATAATTCCACTATTAATGGTTTTACATAGGATATAATAATTCATTCAATAATTTTTCAAAAATATAACCTTCCCCTCAACTATAAATGACACATCCTCACTCCCTTGGAAAATAATTTTTCATCCAAAAATAAAAAAACATGATCTACCCAATTAGGTTATTTTAAGTATCCTTATAAGACTAGGTGTGTAAATATTTCATGAAAACCAAATTCCCCATGGTTTGAGATCCATAGAGATGGAGTAAGACATCAACAAAGTGATAATCCTATGATCCTTTCTTTTTGTTTTCTCACTCTTATTTTTCAAACACTATAATATCTTTTCTTTTTATATGTTCAGAAACTATTTAATTTTTTATATATAAAATATAAAAGTTATTATGATATTTAATAACTATTTAATTTTAGCTAAAGTATACATACTCTCTCTCCGTTAACTTTTTGACACATCCCGTTATTTGTTTTTTCATCCACATATGAGGTAATTTTCAAATATATACTTATCACCACATAAAAATATTCTTCATTTATACTAAATGTCATATTTAAAAATTTATTTAAATTTATTCAATGATATTTTTTTTAATTTTATATTAATATTAATTATACTGAATCTAAATAAAAAACCATAATTTGATTAATGGTAAAAAATCATTGAAACTTTTAATCCATAATAAAAAATAAATATATATTAATAATAATAGTTATAGTTTATTGTAGACAAAATCAGTTGTAAAATATACTTATATATAATTTATTAATAGAAATAGGTTTATTTTATATAAGGGAAATACACAATGAAACAATATGATACTTAACGTAAGAGGATTCCCTTTCAAATTTTTTACATTAGGGCTATTTCTATTTAAGAATAATTAATTTAATTGTTTTTAAGAATTATATACCCGAATTCACATATTTAATTTATAATTGGAAGATTATAAGCACTTACATTATTATTTACTAAAATACAAAAAAAATATTTTTCAACTCAATATTTATAATGTTCACAAGTGGTTTCTCTCTCTCTCAATCATTCTCTTTGGAATCAATCTCTTAGAAAGTCCTCTTTCATATGGTTTGGATTTATTTATTAATTTCAATATATTATTCATTTTTGTAATCAAATATATCATGATTTACATAGGAATTTATTTTTAACTCAATAAATTATTCCAAATATAAGTCTTATAATGTTTATAAGGGGAGTCTCAAATGAACTCTTATTTCAAATTTAGCTTTACACATGATATCATTTCACAATGATTTGTGTAGAAATTTTTTATTGTTTTATTTCTATTCTGATTTTCTTTTGTATATAATGGGGTTTACATTTATTTTACTTCATGTGTACTATTTATAATACAACATTTATAGTTTTTATCGAAGACATTTCCCAAAAAATCTCTTGAATTATTCATATGTTTACATAACTGTGAAATATGATCTATTTATTTTTTATTCAATGACTAAACAAAAAAAATTATTTCACCACTTATTATTTTATAGATCCATCATTGTTTTCATTTAAATATTTTATAAAAAACCATTATGAAACCCATTGTTTTTTATGGATGTGTTTTATGATTCTGATTTATATAAGTTGTTTTCTCTATAGAATTAATGATTTTTTAAATTTTATGATTTAAAATATTATCCTAGAGTTATATCTCTAAAATTTGTTTGGTGAAAATTATATAACTTCTACTATTATTTGTATTATGCATGAAAATGATGATATTTTTGTACATATTTTCTGATGTTAATATTTTCACCATATGTTATGTGCGAACATGATGATATTTTTAATTAAATGAAAATGACTACCATTTATTATAGGAAATAGAAAATATAAAGAGATTATAGCTGGGTTCATACATGAAAATAAGCCCTCATAAAAAGAGAACCCAAATAAGAGGCATCAAACATCCTAATAAAATTGATTCCAAGTATTTCATATTTTTCTATTTCTAAGTTGGTACAATTTGGATTCCTTCATCATATTTAACAATTTTTTTACCTTTAGATTATTCCTAAATAAAGGATGTTTTTTGGGGAATCATCTTTAATATCATTCAAAATTTCTATGAACTCCATATGTTTCCTTTAGTTTATTGATTTTTTACTGTATTTGAGAGAGCATATCATTATTACTACGGATTTCAGATCCTTATTTTTATGACTTGTTTCTAATGAATAATGAATAATTATTAAATATTATCTTGGTTTAATAATACACTCCACAACCTAAACCATTCTCAAGAGACCAAAACTCCTCAATTTCAATACATGGTAGATCTTGTTCATTCGATAGAGTCTCCTAAGTCTCATTTTTCATATATTGATAAGAATTATTAGTAATTCATAAAGAAACATCACCAACTTGCACTTCTCTCTATTTTAAGGGGGGATCATTTTCCATAATAACTGAAATTATTTTTCCCTCTTTGCCTCCTCAATTTCTTCTTACAATAAGTCTCATGATGTACCTTTAATGAAAAAAAAATAAACTTTTATGAAATATATTTATCACATGATTTTTTGGAACTCTGAGTAGAAGCTTTATAATATTTCATATTCCACTTTTAGAGAGATTTCATCATCCAGTTTGGATAATTTAATAATAATAATCTAAAAAGAGTACAAATATACCTTTACAGGGATACTAACATTATGATAAAATATGGATACCTTACTATTCTTATCCATTTCAATTTGAATTCATACCATAGAGGCCAAAATAAAATATATTAGGATTATATATAATCTTGTGAAGGCCAATAATTTTTTTCCATAATTGAGCCCAGGTATTTTCTATATGAAATGGATTGAAATAACAATCCAATTCGTTAAAGAAAACAATACATAACATTAAAAAAATTTATCTGAACCCCACATGTTCCTTTATTCAAATACTTTGATGTAAAAATGATGTGAAATAATGATAGACTAATTTATATGAATTTCTAATCAGGAAACCCAATAATGAAGTAATATTCTGGACCAGATCCTGAGATTTTATAAAGCCTACATCTAGTAGGTAGAACAAAAAATATAGTTTTTAAGTGCTCAAATATTATGAAACTTCTAATAATATTCTCATTTTTAATCACATGGGTTGTGTAACAATTATTCATGGTTTTTTGTGGAACAAAATCTTTACGATATGAAAAATTCATTATATTAAAGTCTTGTTCCGTTGAGGTAATACTAGATAGTTATTCCACCACATTTTTCATATTACATGATTTCTACACCTTGGTGGAATAAGTAGGTCACCCAACAACTACCTCCATAAAAACTATAGGAAGTTGAAAATGCATACATTCCTTAACCACCAAATCTATCCTAGATCACCTGAATATATTAAATTCATCTACAATCAAAAAATAATAATGATTTTTAATCACCCCAATTTTTTTAGATCGATAATGGTCAAACCTGTCTCACGACACCACTATAGAATAATGTGCCCCATCCACCTCATCCACTATATCTACATAGGTTTGAAAATATAAATCATTCATTGCCTACATAACTACATACCATCATGATTAGAGGGATATTTCCAAATCAATAGTCAATCAATAGGTTCTCACCTCGATCACTTTGCCCAACCTAAAGCTAGACTATTGTGATCCATTGATGCCCCCAAATCATAAAGATTACCTTTAGTACCCATTACTATAGCAATAAGTGTAGTTATAATATATTGAGGTATTAACATATTTTAAATAAGAAAACTAACCATAATTCTAGAGTCACTATCAAAACTGAACTCCAAAATCCTATCGACAATCTCAATATCTAACATGATTCTAGATTTGTTCAATATTTATGAGTGGTATTTGACCATAATGTTAAGGTGTTTGGTTTTTATTCATTATCCACATTAAACACCTTTCTTAAATGATTTAATCATTCTCATAATCATGATATTTGATTATTATATGAGGATGATTATTATGCTCACCCATATATTAAATTGATTCATTATTTATATATCCTAACTATATTTTATCTCTTAATTTGGATTTTATATCAACCACTTCATGTCAAATTTACTTATGTGAATATTTTATTAAAGTGGATTATGTAATATTTTTTGAGGACCATATTATATTAATTAAATAATGTTTGAAATTTAATATGTAGTCTTGCTATATGAACATAATTTTCCAAGGACACCTAACTTTTTTATACTGGATTTTATAATTGTTATTCTATTTTCATTAAATTTGTGTAATAATTTCCTATGAAATATTCACGTCATATAAGTTTGTACAAGAGAATTAAATAGTTAATTTAGGAATGAGTTTAGTGAAATGCGGATTTAGATGACATTATATTCCTCATAATACAACACATTATAATTTATTTAACCATGTTAAGATATTATGAAACCATTATTTATTTGATTATATTTTACACTATCCTTTTCGTTTTAGGAAAATTTTGGGAACTTAGATCAATAATATGAAATGGTGTTAGGAAAAGATAATATTAAATCAATACCGGTGAATATTTTATTTAAATAATTTTTTATTAATTTCTCAATATAGTAAACTTTTTCTAGAATTATTGATTAAAACCCCCAAAACCCGAAATAATATATATCTATTAAATCATATAATATTGAAATCATTGAATCCAAATAGTTGGACACTTCACCAGCTAACTTAGATTGGAAGTCCCTTATATATGATCACATAATACATTATTTTTTAAATTATAAGGTTATATTAAAAATGCATGGACTTTAATTATATTTATCTTGCATCAACTATTGCAAAAAGTAAATATATTTCAATATCCTTAACCATCCCATATCCAATATAAATTCAAGGATGATTTTTAATCACATTTAGAGAATCTATCTATAGTGTTATTGTTAATATAAAATGAAAAATAATATAATTTTCCAATCATTTAGATAATGGAAAGAGTCAAATATGAGGACATTATAAGTATTGGGGAACATAATTGTATGTTCCATGATGAATTGTAACTCATTCCTTTAGATCATATTTTAGAGATCCAATATAAATAAAACCTAGAGCCACACCTATAATCATTATATAACATAGGATGAACCAAATATAATTACAATTGTCAAAGAATAAAATATAATAGATTATATACAATGGGTTCATATTACCTAGAAAATTGCCAGGAGGTAGTCACCTTTTTTTAATAAGAATAAATCTTAGTCAATGTGTCATTTAATAGACTGTAGAGAGCTCAATAAGGTTATTTTAAATAACACCTATTCCCAACCTATGATTTATAATAGGTTTGATCAACATCATGGAGATAGATACCTCCCATAAATGGGTATTAAATCTAGATATCAGAAGGTAAAACTAAAGAGTGAATATAATATAATGACACTCTTTCATAGAAGATATAGACATTTTGAGTTCCTAGAGAACATGAGCCTCAGATAGGTGAGTGCAGACTCATTATGTCCATCCACAAGACCTGGGATCAAATCCAGGCAGAGGCTAATTTCCGGGGTACTGTAGCAGTAATGTAGTAGGAACTATAGTAGGAACTATGCAGAACTATAGCAGGTACTGTAGCGGGAACAATAATATGCACTTTTTGGCACTGTACCAGCTAGGAATATTCCCCCATTTGGGCCTTCGAGCCATCAATTTTGTCACCAAGTCCTTTAAGGTCTTCGGGCCACCCAGGCCTTCGGGTCAGTATGGCCTTAGGGAAACCTCAAGGCCTTCGGGCCACCTTAAGTGCATATGCAAACCAGACAACCTACAAGGATAAAACTTCAAAAGGAGGAGGAGTAAAGAGGTTTCACCATAGAAGAAGGTAAGCAGATTGCTAGAATGAGAGGGTATGGAACCTACCATCAGGACAAGACACTGCATGCGTGGTAAAGCCTAGCTTAACAACCATGCAAAGTTGGAGAGCTGATTTCATGATGAAGATGCTGGGGAGGAGCAGTTCCAAGTAGTTAATCTGGGTTAAATGTAATGTTTGATGCCTATGGTCATTGAATTCCTCTAAGGCCTAAGGGCCCTGTAATACTTACACCTACATGCCTTGTAAGGGTTCCACCTCACCCCTTGAAATGTATATTATAAAAAATCATTAAAAATGAAGGCCTTCGGGCCATTGGAGGAGTGAGTTCCTAGAGAATATATTTGACTCAAAAATATCCTACAAATATTCATGGACTAGATGAATAAAATATTAATTGATTAACATGATAAATATATTGTGTCCAATATTAATGATAATATTATATAATCTTATAGTGAAGAGGAATACAAATAAAATTTAATAATTTAGAAGAATAATTTGTGGAAAAAGATTCTGTAGGCTAATTTTAGAAAATGTGAACTTTTTATACAAATTTTAATATTATTGTAGTATGTCATCACAATTGAGGTAATATGTGATGACCCAGACCCCCCTGACCCCCCTTGGTCCCTTCCTTTGCCAAAAATCCGGTTTCCTTGCGGGGCACCGATCGGTGAGACCGATCGGTGAGACCGATCGGTGCGACGGATCGGTGAAACCGGCCGACGTCGGCCGGCCTTGCCAAGTTGTTCCAGTAACGTTCTCTTTTTTTTCGCAAATAGGGTTTTAAACCCTATTCTGCCTTGTTAAAAATGTCTTGGGAATCCGAAACGCGCACAAAGGTTTTAATTAAATGCTTCATTAATTCATGGGTCGGTTAAAACCACCCAGTGCCATTAATGATGGGTCAAGCCACGTGGTCAACCCACGACTCCCTCGTCTTCCGTGGTTTTGTGTTTCATCTCAACCGTCCCCAGCTCTTATAATTAAGGGTTAGGCCGTGGTTTTCCCCCTTCTTCAATCGTGGCTCTTCTGGTGCATCGGGACCGCCGCGTCGTTATCCGTAAAGTTCCGCGCCCCCGGCCTAAACGTCGATCATCTATCAACAAGTAGGGAATTTCTCTCGTCTCTCACTTTTGTGTATCATGCGGGGTGGGCGTTACTTTTGTTCCTATGGAATTGGTTGAACCAAACCCTAATGAATATAATAAACGAAGTTCTAAAGGAAGAAGGGGAAGGGGTTGTGATCGTTGTTATGCTTTATCTTGTGATCATCCCTTTTGTTGTACTGGTTTATGTTTTCTGAAAAAATTGAGGCCGTTGGTGGTCGTGTGTGTGCACTTGAATCCCCTCATGATGTTTTAAATGGGTTGCTGAAATTGTGAACTCCTGCTGTGAAATTGGTTAACCACGTATACCCGGCTGAATAATTGAAAGCACCAGGATCGGCCCTTCTGTGATAACTCCCGGTTAGAACACACGGAATTTGAAACCATGGAGTGTGTTAAATCGTTTAAATCTGAAAATCCCTGACTTGTGTTGGTAGTGGTTAGTGGTTGTTTTCCCTTCGGGCCGTTTGCTGGAAATGTGGGAGGGGATGGGATCCCCTGTTCTTTTTATACTCTCGGTGGCTGTGTGAATTTGGGGGATGGGATCTCCTGTTGGCATGGTTTCAGTGGTTGTGAGTTTTTATCACAAATTGGGGAGAGATCCTCTGTTGGCAGAACCGGGTGGGAGTGTTTTGGTTGATCTATGCTTTGACGTTTTCCTTGGTTATGCTTATGGTAGTTGCCCAGTAGTGCTTAAAATTAATTGAACATTTTGGACTGAACGTGAAACAAGAATGGGACAAATGGTTTTGTGGGCAAGGGTCGTGAATCGTGACTCGGACGCTGTGGTATTGTGTTCTGTAGGTTGGCTAGGAAAACCTAAGTTTTGGGTGAGTGTTTGTTACCTATATCAATACTTGTAGCTTTGTGTTTCTTATTCGCGCCCCACCCAAGTTGAGCACTTAGTGCCGAACACCCCCATTGATGGGGGTAGGGTGTTTTTTTCCCAACACTATACTTAGGGGCTGGTTATTAGCTCCTTTTCTGCTCCCTTTCCCGAATAGCCCAAGTACCTTCGGGCAGGCTGTGATGGCCTGAAGTCCATTATTAGCCCACGAACCATCGGGCAGGGTGTTGTGGTGGTTGGCTAGGTGTGTGCGGCAGGTGGTTTCCCAAGTGTCTTCGGGATGAGGCCCAGGTGTTTTCGGGCGTGGCAGTGGATCCTTTAGCCCAGGTGTCTTCGGGCGTAGCGGTGGTTGTTCTGGCCTAGGTGTTTGCAGGCATGGTTACTTGTGACAGTTGAGGCCCAGGTGTGTGCGGGCGGGATTTGGCAGTGGGACTGCGTGTGGTTGTGGACCAGGTGTGTGCGGGCGGGATTTGGCAGTGGGACTGCGTGTGGTGGTGGCCCAGGTGTGTGCGGGCGGGTGTGGCAGTGGGACTGCGGTGAGAATGGCGGGATTGGTACGATGCGTAGGATGTCTCAATAACCAGTGGGGAAGTGGCGCGGGGTACCCAAACATCGATGTGCTCTTATTATATATATTACTTGACTTTCGTTATTTGGGGAGTGAGCCTTGGTGAGGCCTGGGATGGATAGTTTTCCTTGTTAGCTGTTGGTTCACTCTTTTCTCACGGGACTTTAGTACGTTCCCCCACTTGTGCACGAGAGTCTTGGTTTTCCCTACTGAGTGTACTTGTATGCTCACCCTACGTTTACTTTCAGGTTTCCAGGAGGACTACCAGGGCTGCGCGGGACCCTATTAGTCAGACAGTTGGAGTTGTCACTGTTGTCGTACCCTTGTTTTCTTTTGGTATTGTACTTGAGAGCTTTCCTTTCTTTTGTACTTGTACCTTGTTGTAAACTGTTTAAACATGCATGGGGACTTTATTTGGGTTCATTTTTTTTATAAACTTGTTTCTTTTCCTTTTTTGGAGGTCGACTTGTCCTTTTCCCGATCCTAAATAATAAAAAGGGTAATGCCTTCCATTTGCGAAAATTTTCTATACCCTTGGTGCTAGTCGCCACTCCGGGACCTATTGAAGGCGGGTTTCGGGGGTCATTATCTCTCCTTCATCTTGAAGAAGGAAGGGCCTGGCAATCTGCTGACTCTTCCCTCCTTTTGGTGAAGGCGGGTCGTGACAGAATGGTATCAGAGGCGAGGTTGAGAGATAGGACGGAGTCTGGAGTTAGGCACAGTAAGGATTGCATGGGATGGTAAGGCAACAGCGTTGGGTGACCTTGGTGCGTGAATTAGGCCAGGGAGGACCGGCTAGGACACGGGATTTTAGGGCCCCCCGTGATCCGATGCAAGGACTCTGGACCTACCGAACGACCAAGTGAGGCCACACTGATTGCAGGGTAGAGACCCTAGGAAAGGTACATGCATCATAAATGACTTCTGTTTTTTTTTGTTTCTGGGATGTCTTGGGAAATTGAGAATAAATTAAATCTTAATAAGTTTTGAGAACGGTTTTCTTTGCACTACTGGGCTTAGGCATTCCTTGTTTACCTTGCAGTTATGGCACCTGGAAGGCGACCACGTGTGGTACAGGCGATCGAGATTCCTGAGACTACTTTGGCCAATCGGCAGAGGGATGATCGGGAGGAAGAGGACGACCAGTGGCAGAAGACTCTTCGAGCCTTTCAGCGACAGGCCCCCCGAGAAATATGAGGGCAGCACCTCCGACATGAAGACGGAAGGCTGGCTGGAGGAGCTAGTCATAGCCTTCGGCCTGATTCGGGCCCCGACGGAGTACTGGGTTCCTCTGGCTGTTAGCCAGATGCGAGGAGCGGCACGTCAGTGGTGGATGCTTCACCTGGGGAGTAGGAAGGAGTCTGAGGTTGCTTGGGCGGACTTCGAGAGGGAGTTCCGGGCGGAGTTCCTCTCCTCGACAATGAAGGCGGAGAAGAGGCAGGAGCTACTCTCCCTCCAGCAGGGGAGCATGTCCGTGAGGGAACTTGGAATCAAGTTCAAGGACCTCCTGCGTTTTGCCCCGGACCTCTTTCCCAATGAGGAGTCTCGGGCAAGGCGTTTGGAGGAGGCGCTCCGACCCTCCCTCCAGTATGTTGTTACCCCCTTTACCCTTCCGACATACTTAGAGGTTCAGAAGAAGGCCGAAGTGGTGGAAAGGATGCACGCTCTAGGCGGACTGTCACGAGAAGGGATCCAGCTGGGACCATCGAAGGGGAAGGCCGTCAGCACCAGGCCTCCGGCATCGGGACCCTCCAGGTTCCGACCCGCAGGGAGCAGGCCGCAACAGTTTCAGTTTCGATCCCCTGGCCCACGTTCTTTTCCTTCAGGCTCGGGACCACGGTGCTTCATCTGCGGGAGCCCTGGACATCTTCGGAGTCAGTGCCCCGATCGGATGCGGTACAGCAGTGGCAGTCATCCCCAGCGTCCGCCGCAGCAGCAGTTCCCAGCCAGACCCTTCCAGCAGCAGCAGCAGGGACAGCGAGCTCCCGCTCCTCCGCAGACAGACATAGGAGGGGGAGGCCGACCTCAGGGCGCTCCCCAGGGACCTCGACCAGGGCGTGGTCGGGGAGGTGGCCGACAGCCGAGGGGCAGGGGAGCTGGGCGTGGACAATTACACGCCGCAGAAGCAACAGTTCCAGCAGGGCCAGAGGTTGTTCGAGGTACGATCAGTGTGTTTAGCACTCTTGCTTATGCTTTGTTCGATACCGGAGCTTCGCACTCCTTTGTTGCACCCAGTCTAGCCCGCGCCTTGGGTCTAGATGTCGAGAGACTTCCAGTGCCCCTGGTGTTGAGCACACCAGTTGGAGGTCAGACCGACTTGCTGTTCGTTTGTCGGGGATGTAGACTGATGTTGGGGCCACATCAGTCGGTTAAGGATCTCCTTCTGCTACAGATTCGGCCGTACGATGTCATCCTAGGCATCGACTGGCTATTTTCTGTGTGCGCCGTCATCGACTGTTTCCAAGGGAGGGTGGTGTTCTCCGGTTTGGACGGCCAGCTTGTTACCTTCACCGGCGAGCGGAGCTGTCCGAAGGGAAACAGGAGGGAGGAACCTCTCCTCTCCTTGTTGACCGAACTGACGATAGAATCAACAGATGAGGAAATGGTGGAAGTACCAGAGATCGTTCGTGAATTTATGGACGTCTTCCCTGAGGAGGTGACGACTCTACCCCCTCTACGTGACGTCGAGTTCGGGATAGACCTGCAGCCCGGCTCTCGACCAATCTCGATGGCTCCTTACCGGATGGCACCTTCGGAGCTACGGGAATTGCGGATACAGATTGACGATCTGATGAAGAGGGGTTATGTTCGTCCAAGTGCATCACCGTGGGGTGCCCCAGTCTTGTTCGCAAAGAAGGCAGATGGTGGCCTCAGGTTGTGCATCGATTACAGGAGGCTGAATCAGGTAACGATCAAGAACCGCTACCCTCTTCCGAGGATAGATGATCTTTTCGACCAGCTGAAGGGGGCAGGATGGTTCTCGAAGATCGACCTGCGATCCGAGTACCACCAGCTGAGGGTGAAGGATAGCGACATCTCGAAGACGGCGTTCAGGTGCAGGTATGGGAACTTCGAGTTCGTGGTCATGCCCTTTGGTGTTACGAACGCCCCGGCCGTGTTCATGGGGCTTATGAACTCCATCTTTCGGGAGTACCTGGATCGGTTTGTGGTGGTGTTCATCGACGATATCCTGATCTATTCAAAGTCAGAAGAGGATCATGCAGAGCACCTGAGGACGGTTTTGGAGGTCCTCCGACAGCACCAGCTCTATGAGAAGTTGTCAAAGTGCAAGTTCTGGGCACGAGAAGTGCACTTCCTCGGACATGTAGTGTCTGAGCAGGGAGTAGCAGTCGACCCATCAAAGGTTGAGGCAATTGTTTCTTGGGAAGCACCCAAGAATGTGGCGGAAGTTCGGAGTTTCCTCGGACTGGCGGGCTACTACCGGAGATTCGTACCCAACTTCTCCCGGGTAGCAGCCCCTTTGACGGCTTTGACCAAAAAGGACCAGGTTTTCATGTGGAGCGAGCAGTGTGAGTCGTCCTTCAGCTACCTAAAAGAAAAACTAGTTAGTGCCCCAGTGTTGAGATTTCCAGAAGAAGGGATGTCCTATGAGGTATTCTGTGATGCTTTGGGACAGGGCCTGGGGTGCGTATTGATGCAGCGACAAGGGGTGATCTCTTACGGGTCCAGGCAGCTACGCCCCCATGAACGGAACTATGCCACCCATGACCTGGAGCTTGCAGCGGTAGTGTTCGCATTAAAGCTGTGGCGACATTACCTCTTTGGGGAGCGCTTTTTGGTCTTCACCGATCACAAAAGCTTGCGCTATATCTTCTCCCAGCGTGACTTGAACTTGCGACAGCGGAGGTGGGTCGAGTTTCTCCACGACTACGACTTCGAGATCTCATACACTGAAGGTAAGGGAAACGTTGTGGCTGATGCCCTGAGCAGGAAGCCGCATCAGGAGGTGGTTCGGGAATCTGCTGATGCTTGGAAGGCGATGGGGGAGTTGGCTGCCTTACACTTGGATGCAAGGGTGGAAGGTACTAGAGGCTGTTTGTTTCAGATGACGGTACAGTCCTCTTTGTTACAGCAAGTGGAAGAGTCTCAGTGGGGAGATCTTGAGGTGGAAGTGTTGCGGGATCGTATCGATCAGGGGAACGCCCCGGAAGGATGGTCGGAGGACAGCCGACGTCGGATGCTCTTTCATCGGAGGTTGTTTGTTCCAGAGGTGATGCGTGATGAAGTCCTTCGTGAGTTCCATAGCTCAGCCTTGGCAGTACATCCGGGTGTTTC
The DNA here is from genome assembly GCA_963277665.1 of Viscum album. Classification (NCBI taxonomy): domain Eukaryota; kingdom Viridiplantae; phylum Streptophyta; class Magnoliopsida; order Santalales; family Viscaceae; genus Viscum; species Viscum album. Next base: position 1,707,668,160 of record OY728153.1, on the reverse strand, counting down.
GAAAATGTACCAAGGCCTGAGGGGACAGTTTTGGTGGCCCGGGGTGAAACGGGCAGTGGCAGAGTTCGTGGCTAAATTCCTGGTGTGTCAGCAGGTGAAGGCTGAACACCGTGTTCCTGGTGGTCTGTTGCATCCTCTGGATGTCCCCGAGTGGAAGTGGGACGACGTCTCGATGGACTTCGTCACGGGACTACCCAGAGCTCAGGGCGGGCATGATGCTATCTGGGTAGTGGTGTATCGATTGACAAAATCTGCTCACTTCTTGGCTATCAAGGAGTCAGGACCCGTGAGTACCTTAGCACAGAGGTACGTGGATGAGGTGGTGCGTTTGCATGGAGTTCCGAAAACGATCGTCTCAGATCGGGACACTCGATTCACCTCACGAGTCTGGAAGGGGTTACAGCATGCTTTTGGCACCCAACTACGCCTTAGCACTGCTTTTCACCCTCAGACTGTTGGGCAGACAGAGCGGACTATCCAGACCTTGGAGGACATGCTGCGAGCATGTGTTCTGGATTTCGGAGGATCATGGGTACGACACTTGCCTTTAGTAGAGTTTGCCTACAACAACAGTTTTCACTCTACTATTGGCATGGCTCCTTTTGAGGCTTTGTATGGAAGACCATGTCGTTCACCCTTATGCTGAGCAGAGGTTGGTGAGACTGGTACTCTTGGACCAGAAGTAGTGCAGAGCACCACGGAGAAAGTCCAGCTAGTGCGGGAGAGGATGAAAGCAGCTCAGGATCGGCAGAAATCTTATTCTGATCGTCGGAGGAGGCCCCTGATGTTCGAGGCGGGAGATCATGTGTTTTTGAAGGTTTCCCCTCGACGGGGGCAGCGGAGGTTCGGAAAGGGGAGTAAGCTCTCCCCTAGGTTCATCGGACCTTTCGAGGTGCTGAGGCGAGTTGGCGAGGTAGCATATCAGCTGGCCCTACCACCTAAGTTGGAGAGGGTCCATGACGTCTTCCATGTCTCCCAGCTTCGTCAGTACTTACATGATGACTCTCATGTCATCAACTGGGGAGAGCTAGATGTGGGAGGAGACGCGACCTTCGAGGAACGGCCAGTCAGAATCGAGGATCGCAAGGAGAAAGTGCTCCGTGGACGAACCGTCGGCCTGGTTCGTGTGTTGTGGAGACATGGCGGCCTCGAAGAGAGCACGTGGGAGAGGGAAGCACAGATGCGTGCCCAATACCCCGAGTTGTTCTGAGCTTTGAATCTTTGGTGCCTGTTGTGACAGAACGTTGACCTTTTTGTCTATGAAATGTGCTAGTTCCTTTCCTCTGTTATGTGTGGAAAGTCCCGGCTAAAGGGAAGGGAAACCCGACCCCTAATCAGGATGCATTAAGGTGGATGCGATTAAACCCGTGCGGGCGAGTCAGTGCCGCCCAAAGCGGATAATATCATGACATGGGGGAGGGTAAACTCCCCAAACCCACATGACCAGGCGGTTTTGCGTGGTATGTTGCTTGGTTCTTGACAGGGAGTGTTTTCAATTAGCGGGGGTCCACTCCTAAGAGGCATCTTCGAAGGTGGTTGTTCGGATCCTCTCTTTCCTTCTGGTTTGTTTGATTCTCGAGGATGAGAATCGTTTAAGAGGTATCTGATGTGATGACCCAGACCCCCTGACCCCCCTTGGTCCCTTCCTTTGCCAAAAATCCGGTTTCCTTGCGGGGTACCGATCGGTGAGACGGATCGGTGAAACCGGCCGACGTCGGCCGGCCTTGCCAAGTTGTTCCAGTAACGTTCTCTTTTTTTTCGCAAATAGGGTTTTAAACCCTATTCTGCCATGTTAAAAATGTCTTGGGAATCCGAAACGCGCACAAAGGTTTTAATTAAATGCTTCATTAATTCATGGGTCGGTTAAAACCACCCAGTGCCATTAATGATGGGTCAAGCCACGTGGTCAACCCACGACTCCCTCGTCTTCCGTGGTTTTGTGTTTCATCTCAACCGTCCCCAGCTCTTATAATTAAGGGTTAGGCCGTGGTTTTCCCCCTTCTTCAATCGTGGCTCTTCTGGTGCATTGGGACCGCCACGTCGTTATCCGTAAAGTTCCGCGCCCCCGGCCTAAACGTCGATCATCTATCAACAAGTAGGGAATTTCTCTCGTCTCTCACTTTTGTGTATCATACGGGGTGGGCGTTACTTTTGTTCCTATGGAATTGGTTGAACCAAACCCTAATGAAGATAATAAACGAAGTTCTAAAGGAAGAAGGGGAAGGGGTTGTGATCATTGTTATGCTTTATCTTGTGATCATCCCTTTTGTTGTACTGGTTTATGTTTTCTGAAAAAATTGAGGCTGTTGGTGGTCGTGTGTGTGCACTTGAATCCCCTCATGATGTTTTAAATGGGTTGCTGAAATTGTGAACTCCTGCTGTGAAATTGGTTAACCACGTATACCCGGCTGAATAATTGAAAGCACCAGGATCGGCCCTTCTGTGATAACTCCCGGTTAGAACACACGGAATTTGAAACCATGGAGTGTGTTAAATCATTTAAATCTGAAAATCCCTGACTTGTGTTGGTAGTGGTTAGTGGTTGTTTTCCCTTCGGGCCGTTTGCTGGAAATGTGGGAGGGGATGGGATCCCCTGTTCTTTTTATACTCTCGGTGGCTGTGTGAATTTGGGGGATGGGATCTCCTGTTGGCATGGTTTCAGTGGTTGTGAGTTTTTATCACAAATTGGGGAGAGATCCTCTGTTGGCAGAACCGGGTGGGAGTGTTTTGGTTGATCTATGCTTTGAAGTTTTCCTTGGTTATGCTTATGGTAGTTGCCCAGTAGTGCTTAAAATTAATTGAACATTTTGGACTGAACGTGAAACAAGAATGGGACAAATGGTTTTGTGGGCAAGGGTCGTGAATCGTGACTCGGACGCTGTGGTATTGTGTTCTGTAGGTTGGCTAGGAAAACCTAAGTTTTGGGTGAGTGTTTGTTACCTATATCTATACTTGTAGCTTTGTGTTTCTTATTCGCGCCCCACCCAAGTTGAGCACTTAGTGCCGAACACCCCCATTGATGGGGGTAGGGTGTTTTTTTCCCAACACTATACTTAGTGGCTGGTTATTAGCTCCTTTTCTTCTCCCTTTCCCGAATAGCCCAAGTACCTTCGGGCAGGCTGTGATGGCCTGAAGTCCATTATTAGCCCAAGAACCATCGGGCAGGGTGTTGTGGAGGTTGGACAGGTGTGTGCGATAGGTGGTTTCCCAAGTGTCTTCGGGATGAGGCCCAGGTGTTTTCGGGCGTGGCAGTGGATCCTTTAGCCCAGGTGTCTTCGGGCGTAGCGGTGGTTGTTCTGGCCTAGGTGTTTGCAGGCATGGTTACTTGTGACAGTTGAAGCCCAGGTGTGTGCGGGCGGGATTTGGCAGTGGGACTGCGTGTGGTTGTGGCCCAGGTGTGTGCGGGCGGGATTTGGCAGTGGGACTGCGTGTGGTGGTGGCCCAGGTGTGTGCGGGCGGGTGTGGCAGTGGGACTGCAGTGAGAATGGCGGGATTGGTACGATGCGTAGGATGTCTCAATAACCAGTGGGGAAGTGGCGCGAGGTACCTAAACATCGATGTGCTCTTATTATATATATTACTTGACTTGCGTTATTTGGGGAGTGAGCCTTGGTGAGGCCTGGGATGGATAGTTTGCCTTGTTAGCTATTGGTTCACTCTTTTCTCACGGGACATTAGTACGTTCCCCCACTTTTGCACGAGAGTCTTGGTTTTCCCTACTGAGTGTACTTGTATGCTCACCCTACGTTTACTTTCAGGTTTCCAGGAGGACTACCAGGGCTGCGCGGGACCCTATTAGTCGGACAGTTGGAGTTGTCACTGTTGCCGTACCCCTGTTTTCTTTTGGTATTGTACTTGAGAGCTTTCCTTTCTTTTGTACTTATACCTTGTTGTAAACTGTTTAAACATGCATGGGGACTTTATTTGGGTTCATTTTTTTTATAAACTTGTTTCTTTTCCTTTTTGGGAGGTCAACTTGTCCTTTTCCCGATCCTAAATAATAAAAAGGGTAATGCCTTCCATTTGAGAAAATTTTCTATACCCTTGGTGCTAGTCGCCACTCCGGGACCTATTGAAGGCGGGTTTCGGGGGTCATTATCTCTCCTTCATCGTGAAGAAGGAAGGGCCTGGCAATCCGCTGACTCTTCCCTCCTTTTGGTGAAGGCGGGTCGTGACATAATATTTTGGATATCTCAATGATACAAATAGTTGAGGGATATCCAAGACCAATAAGTTTCATCAATATCCATAGTTTCATTAGGTTAATTGGGTACTATTAACTCTTTGTGAGAAACTTATCATTATTATATATCCCAATAACCATATTGACATTAAAAGTGTTGTAGTATAATTGGATAGATAAATGTTAATAAATGTTTATGGAACTCCAGAATAGGATAAAAACTACATACATACTCATAATCCTCTAATGTGGAGATGGGTGGTTGATATAAAAGCTTTTTCTATAGAATTTGTTTTCTGTAGTGTACTAATAGGAAATCATAAATTAATTGCATATTTCTCTTTAAAATTGAAAATTCATGAGAATGACCACCCAAAAAATTATTTGGATTTATAATTTGTGATTATATTATTAAATATTTAGAGACACTACCAGTATTGAGGGATGTGTGAAATATGTACTGATCAAAATAAATTAACACAGATATTCACATATATGGAGTTAAACAAGAATCAATGAATTTGGTTATTTCTAATAAATGACTGTGATGGTTAAATTAAAAATTACTATATATTGGTAAATATGGTAGTTCACTCTCTTAGAAGAAACAAGAATGTTTTTATAATATCATTTATGGGGATTATGAATGAATCTACCTTCATGAATATGTGAAGGGTTGATCTGGAAATTATAATTGTCAAGAATAGATATGACATTTCCTAAATGACTACATAGTCATCTATTGAAGTAAAAAATCAATGAGGTATAAAATGGATGAATAATAACATTAGAATAAGGTGAGTCAAATAAGGTATGGGAATCATTATTAAACAAACATCATCAAAGATGGAGTCATTTGGATTTGAACTGGACTCTATATGCCATCATTACAAAATATAAATAAAATGATATTAGATCATTCATATATCTCATCATTTTATGCATCAAATATTTAGAGATATATATTTAAATATTCTAGAAATCTTCTAGTGGGACCAAATGAATAAGGATATGTTTGAGTAAACCAAAACATTATTGGAACATCTACAAGTCAAAGAATATCTTTAGTTATCTAAATAGTTGATGTAACCATTATCTAAACCATCATAAAAATAGAATAACACCACAATGAAATTTTTCATGGATATTATAAATATATCAATATGAAATAATGTCATATTTTACTGCATAGATGGAGACACCATGGATTCTCACTTCATCACCTTTTAATAATATTTGTCACTTGATTTATATTGCAAGGTTTATATCAAGGAATACGTATGGTTGCATGGGGTACTAGATTTGATCATGTATGATTGAGATACAAGGATTAAATCTTTGTTTTGTATTATTAGTCAATTTTATATTATTACTCATTTGAACATAAATATAGACTACCACCCTATGAAAGATGCCCAATTTGAACAGACCATTCATCACTCAAAGACACACTAAGAGCATTGTCGATGAAATTTAAAGAATGTTTGGATCAAAAAAATTCATTGGATGAGTTATCATAAAATTGAATCTTCTACTAATGTATTTATATGGACCCATATTAATCTCTTTATTGGATGATATTTACATATTCTACTATTTTGTACGACGTTGTTGTACAAATGTTTATTGTACCATATCATGTGAAGCTGATGAAAGATTTTTTTAATTACTTTAATATTGATTAGAGTTAATATAAGTGATATGGAAATAATATCCAAACAGACATGTAGAATTATGGTTTAGACAAATAATTCCACCAATGATCAACCTATAAGACATTCACGTGGTTGGGAAAAAAGGGAATGTGAAACCATAGGTACGCTAAACAATTTTTTATTGATAACTTCTGAGTTATGGAATCATGACTACAACAACAATAAAAAGAGATAATGTTTATAAATTGTTCAACAAATCTCTCTAATGGAATTATACAATCAATTTCCCAAATGATCCCAATATAGAGGTTGTATAACTAGAGCAGGATTTTTCTATTTAGGCAAAGTTCTATATATTTTGATTAATCAAATTATCAAATTATTTTGTATAGAGAAATAAATATGAAGAGGAAATACTGGAACTTGATGATGTAGTAAAATAAATGCTATTTGATATATTCTCTACAAAGGATGTGAGATAACATTTTTAAAATGAAATTCCTAAAGGGGGTATAATTTAACAACACATACCATCCAATATGCCAATTTTCGATAAAATATAAATATATTCAATATTCTCTAATAAGATATAGAATAAAACAAAATAAAAACCCAAAAATTATTTAAATTTTCAACCTAATAATATTATAATCGAAGGAAAAATATGTTGCATAAAATAAAAAATTATATAAATTGATGAAAATCACACAAAAAAAAGGAAAAAAGAGAATACTAGATAACTTTGATAACTTATAAGTTTCACACTTGTGAACAATACTATAAAAATAATAAAATAAGTAGTAATGTAGTAGATATGTTGAAAATTAGGGTTATATAACATTTAGTTGAATTTAGGTGAACAATGAATGAAGTATATATTGGATATTCATTGTATTCACAATAATAATATTTTTTTTTGAAATAGAATCTCGATCATTAAGAATAACCACTTAGTTGTGGAGAATAGTAACATGGTCCTTGAAATATTAATATAAGCATTAGAATAGTATCATGACTAATAATGTAGTATAATGATATATAAATAATTTCTAAATAAAATAAATTTTTTATATAAGAATAACTTAATTAAATAAATGAAATACTAAAATTTTAAACTCTAAAAAACTATAATTGAATTTTATAAAGGAGAATTTTGACAGATTTTTTTATAAAATTATAATTTTGTTTTAATAATAAAAAATTCCAATATTAAAAAATTATATTGATATAATAATACTTTTTTGAATTATCATGTCAAAATTTTATATGGGTGATTTTCTAATAATTTTTAGAAAAATAATTAACCATTATTTGAATGAAAACAACCTCAAAATATATTCATATTTTATTATTTAATATTAATGTGAGAATCAATAAATTAATTTTATAATTTTTATACAAACGAAAATTTTATTTATTAAGATAAATGAATTATTCAAAAAATTAATAATAATTTTCATATAGATAATGTAATTTCTAATGACAAGAAATGAATTGTATTCCATTGTAGAAATTAATTTTATTTTATCATATTTCTTTTCTTATAATTTAATAAATATTATATATAATTTTTTTTGAAAAAGAAAATTATATATATTATTCATAAAATAAGTTTCTTCGTGTAAGGAGTAACACTATAAAGCGTTTTTTATTTATGAATATAATTCATTCAATATTTGATACTAAAAATATCCCTCTCCTCATGTATAAATACTATATATCCATCCATTAAAAAATTACCTCCCATAAAAATCTAAAATCCTGAAAAAGTCTCGATTTACACTAGTTAGATCTCTTTAGAACCACTGTCAAATTATTAGTTCATCAAGTCGTATACCCACAAAAAATCATTTACTTGGAAAATGAAATGATGTCAATAAAGAGGTAATCTCATGATACATTCTTGTCTTTTTTTCTCTTAATTTTTTCAACTATCCAAATATATTTTATCATTATTACCACATAAACTGTTTAATTAAAAATTATAAATTACGTTAATTTTATTATGATATGTAAGGACAATTGTATTTAATTTTTGTGTATCAACTCTATCTCCACCTATTTTTGACAAGTCACATTACTAGTCTATTTCATTTTATAGCTAGTATAGAAATACATATTTACTATGGAATCCCTACATGGGTTTTCAGTGTAGAATTGATATATATATATACATTAATATCATTATTAAAAATATTCTAATTTTATTTACATAATACTAAAAAAGTTAAATTACAATGAAAAAAATATAATACATACTTTAAAAGATGGTAATTCAAAGAAAACCTATTACTAAACAATTTCATCACTACAAAAAGATGAATTTATATATTCTACATAGAACAATTGATCATGAATAAGATAACTAAATAGACTAAATATCTAGATTATTTATGTAGTAAACGTATTTGTTTTATAAAGTAGGTATAAACCTGAAGAATAAAAATGGATCTTATGGTAATAAATTATCTCTACACCATTTAATACCAGATTATCTAAATTTATCAAAAATTAGGTAAATAATTAATATCTGTATTATCTACCCCAATGGTAATTATCACAATATTATTGACAGTTTTTTTATTTATAAGCATATTATTTAAAATATCAATCAATCATTTTCAACACAATCTGTATAATTTTAAATTTGGGAATCGCTCAAGATCTTAACATTAGATTTACTCTCATTCACTATTCCTCAATAAAATAGTATGAAATTATTTTTCAGTTGAAATCACATTCAATGATTCATCATGAAATATTATATGGATTTTTTATATATTTATATTTACAAAAATGATTTAATCCAAAGTGGGGCCATATAACATTTCTATAGGGATGCTAAAATAAAACTCTTCTATTGGGTTTAAGTTATATTCCACTATATTATTATAAATATTCTAATAAAATATCATAAAAAATAATTTCAGTTTTCATCCCCGTATATTGTTATACGGATATACATGTTTATAATTCAGGGGGTTGATTTCTAAAGAAACTTCATGATTTATTATTGAATATTTTTCCTAAAAGTAGTACACAATTTCCACCAACATTATTAAACCCATGAAATATGATCTTTTTGTTATTAACTATAAAAAATAATTTCCAAAATTATGGATAAAATTATTTTTTTGGGGAACATCAATATTTCATCCACATCAACATATTATTACAACACCATTATAAAATGCATTATTTTTTCATTGATTAATTTCTGTTTACGATTGATATTAGATTTTTTTACTAGGTGGAATGTATGATAATGGTAATTTTATGATATTATTGGTGGGACTAGAATTATATATCCATCCAATTAATTGGATTATGTGATATATATCAAAATTTATTATATTATACCTTAAAATAATTCTAAAGTTTTTACATATTATTAATTTTAACATATTATTAATTGATTATTAGTAAAAATATGTAATATATATGCCATATTCCATGGCTATATAAATACATTCTATCATTAATATGAAAATGATCAATTTACAATGATATGATGATGATTATTATGATAACCCATACACTACATTGATTCATGTATTATGTATATTACCTATTATTCCTTCCCCTACTCTGCCTTTAGAAAATCGTTTAGTTTATAAATGTAATTAGATAATTATGTGTATTAATAGTATTATCCCAAGTTTTAGTAATTCATTCTTGATAGATTTAAATAATTTTTTAAATTTCATATGTAATTATGTTGTGTTAATGAAATTTCTCTAGAAACTAATCTTTTTTTATTCTTGATTTTAGAATTTTTATGATATTCAATATAAAAATGACCTAAAAATAATGTATAAAAGATGTGGTTCAGTATATGTATTAATTTATTCAAAAATATAATCTTTTTAAAATTTTATTCTGGTTGTAGTTAAATATAGGATCAATAATTGAAACCCAAAAATGATGTCAGATATAGTGACATATAATATTTATGATAGAAGTTATTTTTCATTGTTTATATACACTTTTTTCAGTGGTGAATACTTATTTATTGAAGGTTTAGATCTATACATTGGAATTATAATTATATTTTTAATAATAATTATGATGTTCATAGTAATATGAGAATAAAATAAATGTATAAGAATGATCTATAAAAGAATCAACATGTGGATTTTTATTCCCCCCTTTAAACGATTCATGTTTAGATCACTAGTAAACATTTTTTCTCCATTTATCTATCCAAATAAACAATATAATTCTTCCAATAATTTTTTTGTGATATCTATAAGTATAATAATTTAAATAATACTAAAAAATAACATTAATATAAGGTTTTATTAACTATATAATGTTGTAATTTTAATCAAAATTGCCTCGTTGACCTCAAAAGACCAAAATTATATAGTTTTAATGTATCCTTATCTACCAATTATATACTTAATGTTTTTCTCAGTCAATGATATCTCAATTAATCTAAATGAATGAGTATACTTGCACATGTTTCAGTTCTACTCATATTTAGACTAAAATGGATAACCCCTATGAGTAAATGTTTTATACATATAATAGGGAATATTATTCTCACCATATGATTAATTGTACATATTTTTAACAATTATCTCCATACTGAATCTTCATTTCATTTCTCAATTTCCATGAATATGGGTATCTCATTTATTGGGAATTTCAACTTAGTGACCATGGAAAAATATAAATTCATTATGCCCATTTTTCAATCTTTATGTTCGACTAATAGTGTTCAATTAAACAATGTATTTGAAAGTAAAATTGCTACATATTTTTTCACTCGGAATTTTATCTTACCCATCATGAAATATAATTTCTATCACCATGGCATAAATTTTACTTCTCCAGAATTTTATGTCCTCTACTTCCCAACTTATCTAAAATCATCTCCACAATTATCCATGAGCATGTGGACAACAATACAACATGAAATCACCATTATAACACATAAATAATCATCTCAATAAAAATACATTGTAACCATAAAATATTGATGTTATATAAACACAACAACAGTAGTTAAAATGATGTTTTTAGACTTCACTGGACCATAGTGTAAAGGCTAACACTATATTAACTATATCTCAATAGATATCATCTCATCTTCGTAACTATCTGTTCAATTTTAGAGGGTTATTTAATCTCCAAGTTACCATTATTCCACCCCTTTATATTTTTTTAATCATGATAAAAATAAAATAATATCATCTCTAAGATTCAACAATTATTACTTACTATCACCTCATGTATCTCTCTATGATAAAGAACATCACATATATTCTCAATCATTAATTTCAATTAAAAATTATATTCTCCCCCACTTTGAAGGTTTTTATCCTAAAATATTCAGTCCATTTTATTGGAAATGTTATGTAATCAAATTTAGAAAATAAACAATGAAATAATATGGATTTTATATTTATTTCCATCTAATCTACACTCACATGTTCTAGAAGGAATCCTTTGTTAGTTGCTTCTTAAAAATATCATTTACATTCTAAAAATTTTAAAATTATTTTAATTATTTAATTCAATGTTTCAAAATTTTACTTAATTAAGTGGTACTTGATATTAACATTAATTTTCACAAAAAATTATAGTAATTCTTTTTCCAATTTTAGTTTACATTGATTTTCTCATAAAATATTTATGTTTTACAAATCATTTACCTATATGTATTCCGGCGTTCACTTCTTCCACGTCATTTGAGTTGTGAAATGAGATGATGAAACATAAATTTAATTTTTTATTCATTGTGTAAAAATAATTTCTTTTCTACATGCCTATAAATGCATATTAATCTAATAAATAGTACAACCTCTACATGATATTCAATATAACCCACCCATTCAAACTTAAAAAAACATATAACTGGAATTTTATTTCATTATGATACCACAAGATGTAATAAATTGTTCATTTTACATGAGGTATGATATATTTTATTACCATAATATGTTGAAACATTTGATTTCATTGGAATCATGCACAATGAGTAACATCACACAACATGTCTAGTTTAGACAATGTCAAGTAGAGTAGGATTCATATAATACATCAAAACACAATTTCATCTATACACCATGCATATTAATGCAAGAATAACATGGTCCCAAGTGTTATAATATTATATACCTATAATTATTCATTAAATTCCATCATCATTAACAACACATTAGAATACATTCCTTATAATATAATGACAGAACATATAGTTTTTATAACATGAAAAAAATAATTCCTTATTTTTAATGAATGAAATTTCAAAGAGAATTATTATTTAGTTAGTGAAGTGCTAACAATTTATTTATTCATATCCATAAAAAATAATTTCACCTACATGAAAATCACTATAAGTTAATTTGGGTTGTCCCTTATGACATAGAGAGAACAATAAAACCTTTATTTATTTGAAATAATTATTTATATAACAATATATAATTTTGAATACCATGATTAAGAGACTTATTTATCCTATATAATACATTCATCACCTTATAAACCCAATTAACAAAACCATTAAGGATAAATACTTCCTACAATTTAATATAAATCACATCCTTATGTTCATCATTAATGAATGTTGACTTCAAACTCATTTGGAACTCTTTGTAGTTCAATCGAGCCCATGTCAAAAGGGAAATATAAATTTTTTGATGGCCTAGGAATTGAGAACATATATAATAATACTCAATATGAATAATCTAAGAGAATACTTTCAAAGTAGAATTATATATTTTATTACACCTTTCACTTCACATTATGTTTATTTTAAAATGGAATATTCAGTCAGGTCACATTTTTCTCATTTTGAAGAGAAACTAACTCTCAACTGTAATTTTTTCATCAATATTTTGTTATTAGTAAAATTTACTATTTTAATCCCCATGTTCTATTAATTGATTAAATTGTTTGTTCAATATTTAAATTTATTACATTATAAATTTAATTCCTCCAACAGAATCATATATTCATACCCATTATATTGTATATGATGATGTGTTCTAACTCAATTTTTTTTATTTTTTATGATCTTAGTTCCTTCCTTATATGAGAATTTATCATCACTAGAAATATTCGAAAAAATAGGGATATTATAAAAATATAAAATTATATACTAGTATTTCTCTTTATGTATAATATATCACTTATTGATTATTCAATCTCATAATAAATTGAAAATTGATTTTGTATTATTTTCTGACACTAAAAAAATGTTTAATATAAAGTTTATAATGAAATTTATCGTATTATTTTTCTCAAAATTTAAACTTCTCCCACTGTATGTATATCCAAGATATATTCCCTCATTGGTTCACTCATTATGTTTTACTAAACTTCTTATTTAACTTTGATGTATCATGGGATATATAATATTTCATTATAAGAAAATTTTTATTATTCCCTGAAAATATCACATAAGAATTATTTACCATTTTTAGATAGATTAAACATTGATTAGTGATGTTAAAATTTTTTATAGTAGATTTTAACCAAAAGTATAATGATGTCCCTTGATTTGTTAGCAGTATACACCCCTTGTATATTTAAATGTGGTACATTCATTTATATAATAATTTTTAGAGGTATATATAGATAAATGTAATAATTTAATATCACATTACTCTCATGATAATTTAAAATTTAATCATTCTGGTATTTGAATCCATTACAAAAATTAAAACATTTTCATAGTATATAAAACATTATATTTAGATAACTTCATAATGTTCATAAACTATTATAGACATTTTTAATTACATAAAATAATATATTAAATGGTTAGGGGAGAAAAAATAAATAATTAACGTCTAAGAACCCAGATCTTCTTTATATGTATGTCTTTCTTTTCTGGTTGTTTTTGAGAAAAAGAAGAGTTTCTTGAAATTTTAGGAGTACATGTCGTGTACCTATAAGTACACATCTTTTGCTAGGTTTCTATGGGTAGTCGGGTGCTGGTCGTGTAACGGCAAAGCACAGGGCTATGTGGGGTGACTTGGAGACTGCCTAAAGTGGAGGATCGTTATAGTAAGTACACATCGTGTACTCTTGATGAACAAGCCATGTACTTTCATCTTATTTTATCAAATGGACCGAGGTCATGTCTAATTGTCATAACACCCTTTTTCATTGTCCATATCGTCCAGGAGAGAATGTGACTACCAATTCTTCTCCGAGCCCCAACTCACCATCTGTTCTCCAAATCGACGACCTTCAATTGCATTATAATCTCTATGGTATGCTCTTAATTATTTTCGATCCAAGTTTCCAGATTCCTCTTCTTTTGTGATTTATTTTTGGTTGAACATTTTTAGTATTTTTTATATATACGACGTTCTAGGGAAATTTAAGGCTCGAGGTTCACATATATCAATCGTACATCGCTGAGGTAGGTGGTTTGTGGCTTTTTGTAGTTAGTAATTAAGTTATATGTGAAAAAGTACCCAATACCCCTTGTTCAGAGTATTATGTGTTTATGGTTTTTAGCCCTATTATTTCCTACCATGCCTTCAGTTCTTGAGTAGAGGAATTATGGTTGGAAATAGGTTCATTTACCTTGATATGTATGGGTTGACCATGTTTTTTTTTATTTTAAATGTTTGTTATAGCTTTTCAATTAAGGATTCATTGTTTCCCATGCCTAGTATTATTATGATGGAGTGACTTTATCTGAAATTCTTTGAGATGTTGTAGACTATTTAGCTAAGTAGTTATTGTGGTTCAATTTTTCTTCCAAATATTGTTTCTTCATGATTGATTTATATAGGGCTGTGGGAACATGGTGTAGTAGACAATAGGGAGAATGGACGTTGAGGGCCTCTCTAGAGTGTCTGTTTACTATTATGATGTGAGACCATAGGGGGGATGGTCTTTGTGCTCTCTGAGAGTGTTTGTAGTCCCTCATTATAAGAAAAAAAGGGGAATTAGATGTTGAGTGCTTCCCTAGAGTGTCTATATTTACCGATACGAGACCACTGGGGGAATTGATGGTGAATGCTTCCTCAGAGTGTCTTTGCTAAAGCTGAACCGTAAGGCTTAGAATGGGAGTACTTCTTAGAGGGTTTATTGTGTTTGTTTGGTTGAACTATAGGTGTTAGGCTATGAAAAATGCCAAGAGGTATACTTATGATTGTTCATTTCTTATCTAATAAATGAAAATGGATACAATTTAAACTATACGATATTTACTTTTGAGTAATTTATTGTTCACTCTTCTTTTTCTTATTTCCCTCAATATATATTAACTAAAAGTTAGGTAAAGATCTTTTGGTGGTTACCTATTGGGATTCATCTCACACCCTATTGGGGTCATGATTTGGGGCCTAAACAGGTTATATTATTGCATGTCAAGATAAGGGCAAGTTCCCTTTTACTTTAGGTATTTGATTGATGTGGAGATAGATAGAATGGGACCAAGATAAGGCTTACGATGCTATTGTAGTTTATTTGTTTTATTTTTAATTTGGTTTAGTACTGTATTAAAGCATAGTGACATGTTTGGATACTTTTCTAGACATATGTATCATGAATTATTTATATATGTGGTCCTGTTGTTTATTTCTTCAGTCTTCCACTGTTTACTATTGTATGGTATTATTACTGCTCCCGCTATTGTTATCTGTTTATTTCCACTGCGTTACTCTAAAAATGAGAATATATGTTCCCCACTATCACACACAAGGACCTCGCTGCTAGTTGGAATCCTATGGAGTTTGGAAAAATGTGCTTAAGGCCATTTTACTAACCAGGTACGGGGAACCTCCGGGTGGCTTCCTAAGTTGGGACATTATAGAGTGGTCTCAAAAGGATTCTTTTATTCTTGACTTACTATTTGGAGCCTATATCAAGGGATATGAAGGAATAGGTATTAGGAAATAAGTTTTGACTGGGAGTAGATATCCAGTGTATAGGGGAAAGCAGATTTACCACATATATTTCTATTTTTATGGTTTTTCAATTATAATAGCTGATTTGATTCCACCATTGGGTGATTCACATGTTTGGTGTTATTTTGTTGATATTATTTAGGTTTTATATCTATTAGAACCCAATGATATTAGGGTATTCCATCTCATGCATTATATAGGCTCTTGATAGAGATCACATGTCATGCATTCTTTCCATGTTATTTAGGGTGCATTACCGATTTCATGTTGTTCTGATAGATGTTGTGCTAGATATGCATGTTGTTGTGATAGATTCCATGATAGAATACCTGTTATTTGATAGGATATTGCTAATATTTAAGGTTTCTTTTGAACGAATTCCAAACATTGGTTTCTTTAGGTGTTATGGGCCCTCATAGACTGGAATTTGGTGGATCATTACTCTGTTATACTTGTATATGACATATAGAAGATGCCAAACATTGATTCTTGGGGACTATGGGTCCTCACGGATCAGAATTCGGATCTTTAATGTTTTTTTCAATGGTTTTCAGGTTTCATGAGTTGTTTCTAAGGCTTAATGTCTGAAAAAACTCAAAATACACGGCGTGTAATAAAAAATACACACCGTGTATCCTTCTGTTCGGGAAAAAACAGTTTTTATTAATTACATGTTGTGTACTATATGTACACGTCGAGTAATCCTTAATCATGTGATTGACTGTGTGGGAAGAGACATGGGGTTGGAAAATCTTTGGTAGCACACACTGTGTACAGGACATACACACCATGTTTTATAGACCATGTGTCCATCCATGTGACAAATGACACTGGTGGATAATCGGTAGTTAGTACATGTCTTCTCTGGAACAAACACACCAGGTAGTGTTAGCCATGTAACCGACCATGAGACTAACTACACGGGTTGGTCAAGTTCATCAAGTACACTCTATGTCTAGAAAAAACACACCATGTAGAGTCTTCCATGTAACCGGTCATGTGACTAACAACAAGGGTTGGTGATGTTCCTTCTAGTACATGCCGTGTCTAGGAAAGGCATTCCATGTAGTATTGTTCTATATAAACCTTCTGGGATAGTTATGTAGAAGAAATAGGGCATGGGGGGAAAATTCAAGTGCACTCCTTATTTTGGAGGAACATGCCATGTGTATGGGGTGTTACATAGCCATGGTTGGGAAGAGTACACGCCCATATAAAGGATTAATGGAACACGACATGTAGGGGACATACATGCAGTGTATACAATGTTTTTTGAAATCATGAATTCTTTCTTTCTCATGTTCCATTATTTCACTTCCAAGGTTCAGTCCTTTATAATAATGAACTATGGTGTGCGTTTTACCTTACAGAGTCATGCCACCGCGACGTCCTCCAGTTGTACGCAAATTACAGTATAGTGATCAGACAATAGACATGACTGATAAGGGAGTACCAATAAATCCTCCGATAATGCCAGTACTTGCACCAACCGTTATTCCAGATATAGGTGCTGATGCACAGTTTCGATAGGGATTTATGAGGTTTATGTAAACCTTTTGAGGAGTACCACATCCTTACTCGTCTATGGGAGAGTTGACACAGGTTTCCTAGAAGCATCATCCTCACACATTCACAGGGGACATAGGACCTTAGGCTACAGAGTCATGGTTTGATTCCATGTTGTCTATCTTTGAGCATATGGAGATACCTTCAAAGAGAAGGGTGAAGCTCACTACATATATGATTTGGGATTTGACCAAGGGATGGTGGGATGTTATCTCATAGGTGGGTCTCCCGCAGGTTATGGCTGGGTATGAGTTTCAGTGTGCCTTCCATTACTACTTTTCCCTAAAGACTTTGATGGCCGATCGAGCCCATGATTTTATGAGTCTAAAGCATGAAACTCTATCAGTCATGGAGTATTCATCTCACTTCATAGAGCTTTATAGATTCACACCCATCCCAATAGGTGATGAGTTATTCTAGGCAATAATGATTGAGGATGGTCTTAGGCACGACATCCAATCTTAGTTGAAAATTTTCAAGTTGACTTCCATAACATCTATAGTCAACTAGGAACTGATCAATAAGCACAATCTGAGAGATTCTGGAGCTATGATCCAAGGCGGTTCAGTATCTGGAGTTGGTACCCCTCAGACTGACAGCAAGAAGCACCTTAGGGAGTCTACCATTAGAGATTGTAATTGGTGGGATACTTCTTCTGGTATCCAGGTGGTATGTGACCAGTGCGGGAAGAGCGGGAATACCACACCAAATTTCCCTAAAGATCCAGTTGAGTGCCAATATTGTGGCAAGATGGGTCATATTCAATGTTTATGTCTATTATTCTCTCTAGTAGCTGGTGATAGGAGTTCTTCTATGAATCCAAGTGCAGGAGAAAGACCACCGGTTTCTCATCAGTCTGAGAACTGGAGTTATTCAGGACATTTAGGACGAGGTGGAGGCTGTGGATGCAGTGATCGAATGAAGGATTTTCAACAGCTATAGGGTGGATATGTTACGGGTTCACACGACCATGGTGCAGGTCAAACTTCTACAATAGAGTAGACCCAGCGCAAGTAGGATCCCTAAACCACTATAGGTTAAGGAACAATCCTGGTCGCCTCAGTTTTAGCTTATGAACATTTCAATACAGGGGCTTCCCGTAGTTTCATATCTGTTACTGCTGTGGAGATCCTTGGCTTCTGTATCGTTTTTTGCTGATATCTTGATGTTGGACACTCCATTGGGGACAATAATATCTAGTGTAAATCAGTTCGAGGAGTGCCCTATTGATGTTGGTGGGTGCCACTTCTTATGGGACCTGTATGTCTTAGAGATGACATAATATGATATCATTCCTATGATTGACTAGTTAGTTCCCTTCTAGGCATTCGTCAACTTTTATCGCCGTTGGGTGAGTTTCACATCACCAGAAGGTGGTTCGTTTTTACCCAAAGGTGAATTGGATGTCCAAGTTATTAGAGCAGGACACGAGAATCAGGTGTTGGGAGGAGTTACAACCCAAATTTCTAGTCTATATCTGGATGACCAAGTAACTTCATAGAAGGAATTTCGTCCAGTGGTGGATCATTTCAGAGATTTCTTCCCAAAAAACTTTTCAAGTTTTCCTTCAGTGTGATAGGTAGACTTTTCTTTTGAGATCGTTCCCAGAGCAACAACGGTGTCCATTACTCCACATATTATGCCTACACTAGAGTTATAAAAGATTAAGAAGTAGTTTGAAGAGTTTCAGGCAAAGGGTTTCATCAAGCCCAGTACTTCCTCTTAGGGCTTGCCTATCCTATTCGCGAAAAAGGTGTATAGTACCCTTAGACTTTGTGTGGATTATCAAAAGTTGAACTATTTGACGGTAAATAACTGATATCCCCTCCATGGATTGATGATCTCTTTGATCAGCTTTGAGGAGCCCTGGTGTTTTTGAAGATTTAATTGAGATCTGGTTATCATCAGTCGTACGTTAGACCATATGATATAACTCTTACAGCATTTTGGAGCATGTATGGTCTATACACATATATGGTTATGTTGTTTCGTCTAACGAACACACATATAGCTTTTGTGGCACTGATGAACAAAACATTCCATTTATACTTGGATTATTTTGTGGTAGTTTTCAGGGACGATATCTTGGCTTACTCTCACAATCAACACTACCATGAAACACATCTTTAGATTGTTCTCAGTACCCTGAGATAGCTTCAGTTATATGTTATGCTCTCAAAATGTCACTTTTGGATGGATCAAATTCACTTCATGGGTCATGTTATCTTAGGGACAGAATTATGAGTAGACGCAGAGAAAGTGAGAGAATCGGTTTCCTAGAAGCAGCCAAAGAATGTATTTTAGGTTCATAGTTTTGTAGAGAATTATAGTTACTACATACTTTTCATACAAAAAATTTCATGCTTAGTAGTGCCACTGGCATGCCTGACTAAGAAGAGATTGTTGTTCTTGTGGTTAGATTCTTCTGATTCATCCTTTCAAGAGATGAAAGGGAGGGTGACTTCAGCACCGATACTCATATTTCCAGAGCCTGGAAAGAGCTATACTGTATACTGTTATGAATCAGCTATTGGGATGGGTGTAGTGCTTATGCTGGGAGTAGTAGTCGTTGCATACAGGTCTCAACAGTTGAGGAAACATCAGAGTAATTACCTGACGCATGATATCGAGTTGGATGCAGTTTCTCATGCCTTACACTATTGGGTACATTATCTTTTTGGAGATAATTTTGTGGTTTTCACCAACCACAAAAGTCTCAAGTATATCATCACTCAATGCGGTCTAAATCTGATATAGGGAATGTGGGTTGAGTACCTTCATTCCATTGACTTTGAGCATGCCTACACAATTGGGAAAGGCAATGTAGTAGCTAATGCATGGAGTAGAAGGACTCAGATACAAGTAATTCAGGAGGCCAACAGTGAGTGGAAGCTTATGTCTCTTTTTTCTATGATACATTTGGAGGTTCACGATAGATAGGGGCATACATTCCATTATTTTGTAGATGTTATCTTTACTCTACATGATCGAGTGCGAATGAGACAACTGTTAGACTCTGAAGGCCTAGTTCTATGGGAATGTGTGTCAGGAGATGACCCTTTTCCTGGATGGACAGTAGGAGAGGATGAGATCTTTTGTATTCATGGCACATATGGCTGTCATTAGACATGCGTGAGGAGATG
The DNA here is from genome assembly GCA_963277665.1 of Viscum album. Lineage (NCBI taxonomy): Eukaryota > Viridiplantae > Streptophyta > Magnoliopsida > Santalales > Viscaceae > Viscum > Viscum album. Next base: position 1,707,647,735 of record OY728153.1, on the reverse strand, counting down.
ATGCAAGACCTTCAATCCTCAGTTTGGTTAGTTCATCATTGTGCCACCAAGATGTATCGAGATATGCACCATCAGTATTGGTGGCTAGGTATGAAGAAAGAAGTGTATGGTTTTTTCATGTGGTGGTCCACTTGTTAGTAGGTGAAGGCGGAGCATCAGTAACTAATATGGATTTTTCTGTAGATACCCATTCCCTAGTGGAAGTGGAATGATGTCACGATGGACTTTGTCCCAGGGTTAACAAGGTTACCTTAAGAAAATGATGCATTTTGGGTTGTCATTGACATACTCACGATGGTTTCCCACTTCATTCCAATCAAGGAGACCTTTAGTGTAAATGAGATGTGAAGGTTGTACATATGAGATGTTATACTAATACATGGGGTTCTACAAAACGTTTCTTCTTATAAAGATGCATGTTTTACTTCTTGGGTTTGGTAGGGATTACCAATGGCATTGGGTACACAGGTACTTCTGAGTATAGCTTACCATCCCCAAGAAAATGACCAGTCCGAGCGTACGATTAAGGTGCTAGAGGACATGCTTTGAGTATGAATCCAAGATTTTAGAGGTTCTTGGTAGAATCACATAACCTTAGTGGAGTTTTCCTATAATAATAGTTTTCAAGAAACTATTCAAATGGCTCCTTATGAGGCTTTGAATGGTTGGTCATGCCAATCACACATATATTGGCTGGAGGTAGGAGAGGAATCTATGCTAGGACATCATCTTGTCCAAGAGACCACCGATCATGTGGAGTTCACTAGGAAGAGAATGGATACTAAATATTCATGACAAATGTCTTAGGCTGATTGATAGAGACAACCTATGGAGTTTGATGTTGGAGATTTGGTTTTTTGTGTGTCACCCTAAGGTTGGGTCATAGGAGGATTCAGAGTCAGGGAAACCTTTCACCAATATATGTGGGGACATTTGAGGTTTTGGAGAGAGTAATAACCATTGTCTATCGGTTTTAGTTACCATATAGGTATCAGGATATGCATGAATTCTTCCATGTTTCTCAACTCTGACATTACTTATCAGACTCATCTCATGACTTTCAACCTGGGGAGGTTGGGATATAGGTGGACACATCATTCGAGAAGCATCTTATCCAGATTGTTGGTCATAGTGAAGAGGTTAATTGTGGCCAGTCTATTACCCTAGTATGAGAGCTATGGTAGCACAGGTGAGTACAATACACGAATTTGGAAAGGGAGGACGATGTATGATCATAGTGGCTGAAGCTGTCTGAGGTTTCTTCTTCTACTCTACATTGCTAGGGAAATTTGGGGACAAATTTCTTTAAGGGGGGAAGTTGGTAAGAACCTGGATCATCTCTTTTAGGTATGTTTTTCTTTTCTGGTTCTTTTTGAGAAAAAGAATACTTTCTAGATATTCTTGGAGTACACGTCATGTACTCGGTTATCGTGGTAGCCGTGTGCTGGCCTTGTAATGGCTGAGCACAGGGCTATGTGGGATGACATGGAGACCACCTAAAGTAGAGGATGGTTATAGAAAGTACATGTTGTGTACCCTTGAATAAAACACCATGTAATTTATTTTTATTTCATTAAATGGTCTGGGGTCATGTCTAGTCGCCAGAACACAATTTTTCATTGTCTCTCTCATCCAGGAGGGAATGAGACTACCAATTCTTTTCGTAGCCCCCGAATCACCAACCATTCTATGAATCGACCACTGTTAATTGAATTGGAATTTCCAAGGTATGCTCTTCATTCATCTAGAGCCTCATTTCATAATTCCTTTTATTTTGTGAGTTATCTTTATTTGAATGTTTTTAGTGTTTTTGTAGATCTACGGAGTTCTAGGAAGATTTAAGGCATGAGGTTCACATATATCGATCATACAACACTAATGTTGAGGTTTTGGGACTTTTTCATAGTTATTCTTTGATTTATATGTGAAAAAGTTCCCAATACCCTTGTTGGGGGTATGGCATGTTTAAGGTTTTTAGCCCTATTATTGTCTGTTATGCCTTGTGTGCTAGAGTAGAGGATTTATGACTGTAAATAGAGTTATTTACCTTTATATGATTGTGTTTCCCATGTTTTCATGATTTTGACCATTTTATATAGCTTTTCATGTTATGATTATTTCTTTCCCATGCCTAGTATTGTTTGGATGGAGTGACTTTATATGACATGATGTGAGATTCTATAAAATATTTAGCCAATTAGTTATTGAGGTGTACTTTGGATGCCATATATTGTTTGTGCACAATTGATTTGCACAGGTCTGTGTGAAACAGATGTAGTAGACCATAGAGAAAATGGATGATGAGGGCTTCTCTAGAGCATCTGTTTACCATTATGATGCAAGACCATAGGGGGTATGGACATTGTGCTCCCTTTGAGTGTCTTTAGTTCCTCGTTATTAGACCATAAGGGGAATTGGGAATTTTGTGCTTCCCCAGAGTGTCTATAGTTACCTATACGAGACCACATGTGGAATTGATGGTGAGTTCTTCCTCAGAGTTTCTTTACGAATGCCGAATCAGAGGGGTTAATATAGCATCCTACCTTTTTATCACATAATCATTCATTACATTTTACAAAACCGCGGTTCTTTAAGGTTTAGTGTCTTGGAAACTGGGAACTTAAAACATGAAAACATAAAACATTATTCTTAAACACTTGAATGGGTTCTACACATTTTCATCCTAGGTTCATTACTACATCTCATAACCTGTGGACATACATCAAACGAAAGGGTGAGCAGAAGGCCCAGTAAGGGAAACAAGAGAAACATTTTACATGTGAACTTGAGATACTTCAATGAGGTCATGAAAAGAACGTTAAGGCATGAGAAAGAAATCATGAGATACATCACAATAAAAATAACATTTTTCATAACTTGAAGATGTGTCTACAACATTTAATATTTACAATTATTTCATTTCACCAAGGTCCATCCCCAAGGTGTCATTAAAAATTTCCAAGGTTATTCACCAAGGTATCAGACTAAAAGTTCATCTCTAGAGATTAAGTCTCTACCCAATGCATTGGATCACTATCTAGGCGCACCCTTGACATGCATTTATTATCATGTGAGCCACATATATCATCATCAATCATTTCATAAAAAACCCATATAGCATAAAATAAATGGTTTTCATTTCATAATCATAACATTTTAAAAACTGCTTTAAAGACATGATCTTTATGTCACTTTAAACCCACGGAAAAGGGATAGTGGGTTTCATGTATGTAAATCCAAGAATTTAAAATAGAAAATTTTGATATATATGTGAATAACCCTATAGAAATAAGAGCTTTGTGTATTCAATTAATAACATAAAATAATTTTGAGATAAAGTGGGAGGCATTTTGAGACGAAAACTATGCAGCATAACATCTACGATACATGGTTTTAGAAAACATTGAAAAGAGAGGGGACATGGGTCACACACTCAAAAATGATACATAAAACAGTAGGGGAACATAATATATAGTATTTAAGAACATGGTAATGAAATTTTAATGATATACCATATGAAATTAAGAACTTTAAAGGAAGAAAAAAATAAGATTTCTCTTATGAGAATTTGGCAGCCTAACGGCGTCACTTAAAACGTCCAAAAATGGATTGACAAGATCAAATATGGACTCTCATAATATGAAAATAAATTACCAGTATGATAGATATAAATATCATACCCCAACATAATAAAAAGGAACTTGAAAGACTTGACATGAAAGTAGATCTTGAAAACGAGAAGGGTGAAAGAACCCCTTTGAAATTTGGCAGCCTAACGGCGCCACTTAAACTTCAACAAAATTGAATTGATGAGATAAAATAGGGTATATCATCATATGAACATAAAATATCAGTATGATATATTTAGAGATCATACCCCAACATAATAAAATAGAACTTTCAAGACTTGACATGGAATTAGAACTTTGAAAAAGGAGAAAGGTGAAAGAACCACTTAAAAATTCAGTAGCCTAATGGCGTCACTTAAACTTCAACCAAAAATGAACTGACAAGATCAAAATAGGGTATCTCATCATATGAAAATAAGGGTTAAGTATGATATATATAGAGATCATACCCCAACATAATAAAAAAGAACATGAAAGACTTGACAAGAAAATAGAGCGTGAAAATGAGAAGGTTGAAAGAATCTGTTACAAAAAATTTGGCAGCCTAATGGCGCCACTTAAGACTTCAAAATATTGAATTGAAGGGATAAAATGGGTTCTCTCAACATATAATCATAAAATATCACTATGGTAAATTTATAGATCATACACCAACATAATAAAAGGGTTCTTGAAAGACATTACATGAAAATAGATCTTGAAAAATGAGAAGGGAGAAAGAACCTGTTACAAAAATTTCGGCAGCCTAACAGCGCCACTTAAAACTTCATAAAACGAAATAATGAGAGTATGAGGGGATCTATAATTATATGAACATGAAAATGGAAGTAAGAGGAGTATAAAATAACATACTTTAACTTAAGAACATGGAGCATAAAATAAATTACATAAAAGAGATTTCTTAAAAATAAAGAGAGAGGTCAGATCCCTTACCTTAAAACGTAACTCTTAAAACTAAAAGGTAGGGACCTTGAGGGCCTAGGGGAACCTTGGGAGGAATCTTTGGGAGGTAATGAGATCAAAACTTCGTTTGGGGAGAGTGGGGAGTAGAAATGGATGAGAGGATGGCTTGGTATTTATAGGGAAAATGAGGGGACAAGGCATTAATGGCCAAGGGACACCTCAAAAGTGGTTTTCTCAAAACCATGTGATCTCAATGAATTTCCCATGAAGTTAGGCCACATGGGGCCCCCCATAAAATACTTCATCACCTTTGGTCATCCAACCCATAAAATATCTCATTAAATCACCATGACACAATTATGATGTCATTAAACATACTGAAACCCTAAAACTGCTTTTTTACTATTCACCGAAAATTCATCTTTCTTAGAAAAATCCCAAAATTTCACCTTAACCAAATATCGACGCTCTGATTACAAATATGAACTCCATTTTATAAAAATAAATTTCTAAATATTTTTAATTTAATTTTTTAATAAAAACACTATTCACAGAAAATTCATTTTTTTCTGAAAAAACCCCAAAAATTACCTTAACATATTATCGATGCTCTAAGTTCAAAAATGAAATCCATTTTATAAAAAAAAATTACAAATATTTTTAATTAAATTTTTATTTAAAAAACACTATTCACCCGAAAAACTAATACTTGAATAATAATTTATGAAACCGTTATTTAACTATTTTATCGAATCCCATTACATAATCAAGGTGCCTAGATTATATTAATACTTTCTTTAAGTGAGATTACTAATCCATTTGAACACATTACTAATCCTAATCATAAAATCACTATTCATAATTTACTATTCATCAAAAATCAAGTTGATCTTATTAGACTCTAAATTTCGTACTGAACATAATTGTAGAAGACCATTTTTCGAAAATCATTACACATTTTTTATTATTTAAGGTTTACCTAAAGATTTTTAAAATATCCATTTTCTAAAATTCATCAAAAATATGCATACTATATTTATCCAGACATTTGAAAATTCATAAAATTCATCATAAAAAGAAATAAAATTTTTTATTTAAAACAAAGGGTTACACAAGGCAGTTACGGTCTCCTTACATAGCCCCTTATCACACCAGCATAAGACCTAAGTGTAAGGTGTGCTAAGGTGAGAGAATCCGAGGGAGGCTCGGCCAACATCGCACCAGTAGTAATTTCTATTAGTTTGAACTTCTCATGAAGGCGATTCCTTTCTAGATTGAAACGATGAAGATTAGCTTGGGTTTCATCCAGAGAAAAGCCCAGTGGTGCTACCTCCTTCCCAAGTTCTGTTAGATGGGATTCGATCGGTCCAAGACTACTGGATGAGGCCATCAAATCTTCTTTCTTGAATAATTAATCAAGATTACTTGTATTTTGAGACAATAATCAAAACGTTTAGTTTCTGGTGGTCATATTGACCAATGGTCATAAACCCGTCAAAACCCAACGGTCTCATTTTAATTATACTCATGTTATCAAATGAAAAATTTTTGTTGAGTATAAAAATAAAATAAAATAACACATAAAGTTAGGAAACAAGATTTATTCAAAATTTCGGGTCGTTACAATCTCCCCCCCTTAAGAAATTGTGTCCTCACAATTTTTAAAATTGGGGTTTTGAAATTTCTTTGAAATTCCCACATCGGAAAAGGAGTCAGCAAAACTATTACTTTAATAGAAAGAAAGGGAAGTACAAAGGTCACCCGAGTTAACCCACACTAGGATTCCATGTAGGAAGATATGAAAATTGAGGAGAAAACAAAGGGTCATGTTCTGAGGGAAAGTGATATAAAACATGATTAGGAGAAAGTTAACCATAAGAAAATCCCAAAATTATGATGTCTGTAAATGGTATTTGATTACCTAGTAGGAAACGTAAACCAACAACGTTTTTGTTTTACGTTCTTTTTCAAAATTTTGAGGAATTCATTTAATACATAGAAAATATACCTACCTTTATGTAGAGTTTCATCCTTTTATAAGTTTCTACCCAAAACTAATCATTTCTCCAAACGATGAGCATTCAAAACTACTTGGTCTCATCAAAACACAAGAATCGTCTTCTAGAGAATCACATAATCCACAAAAGATTAACTATCTATTTCATCTATCTTTAAACATTATCCCAAAAACAGAAAGTGTAAGGTAAAACAACTCTTCAAAAAGAAATAATCCCATAGGAATGGAAACTAATTTGAAATCTTCAAAGTTTCATGGTACTACCCAAAGTTCATCATATAACATTCGATAAATAACGGTCCTTAAAATTCCTTAAAATATACCAAACTAAGATTGAAACCCAAATACAAGAAGGATTTGATAACAAAGTCTTCCAAAATAAACTTCATTGTTCATCTCCAAACAACATCAACCACTCCTAACATCTTATAACAAAAGTAGCTAACCTAAACATATTTTAGCCAAGATAGGTTAATCATTCCCATAAGTAACCTAAATTACTATAAGTCCACCTTAAATTCATCGATTCTTCAAAATAAAAGTCAACCTTACTTCTCAATGAAGATACTGTAGTAATCTATTTACCTCGATCATATAGGGTCCCCAAAAAAGTGAACGTCTTCCAAAATAATAATCATCTTTTAATCCCCTAATCATCTCTATCATATTAATACGGAAATCATCACATTTCCTATCACATTGGTTGTTGGGACATGTTCTTCCATTTCCCACCGTTAACTAAGAAGAGAAAGTATAATTAGGGGCTTAAATACTTAGCCAATAATCATGAAAAGGAACTTAAAGCATATAAGGATAACTTTTAGAAGAAAATTATACCTTAACTTGTGATCCCCTAGGTTTCAAACTAGGTTATACATGATCATATATTCTTATGTAAATCTTTATTTCATTTTATCTTTGTTCCTTTAATAATGGTATATACCAAGCTTATGAATTTACCAAAGCATATCCCCCGGGAGTGTCGTATCCAAGAGTGCAGCAAGGCCCGTTGTCGTGTACCAGTTCCCGTTCGAGTCTAGCTCAAAGCGGTGTTTTCGAGTTTTACCCCTATGTACATCTGTGCCAGGGCCACCTCTACATGCTCGTATCCAGACAGGGATGTATTTGCTTGGAAACCCCTTACTCAATACTCACCAAAATACCAGGAAGATTTTCTATATTTAAACTTATCTATAGGTTTATTCCTAAAGTTTTCATAACCTAATTTTCACAAATAACTAAACCATCCTTTAATACCAACTATAGAATCCCGCCTTTTTATCACATAATCTTTCATTACATTTTACAAAACCGGGGATCTTTAAGGTTTAGTGTCTTGGAAACCGGGAACTTAAAACATGAAAACATAAAACATTCTTCTTAAACACTTGAACGGATTCTCCTCATGTTCATCCTAGGTTCATTACTGCTTCTCATAACCTGGGGACATATATCAAAAGAAAGGGTGAGCAGAAGGCCCGGTAAGGGAAACAAGAGAAACATTTTACATGTGAACTTGAGATACTTCAATAAGGTCATGAAAAGAACTTTAAGGCATGAGAAAGAAATCATGAGATATATCATAATAAAAATAAAATTTTTCATAACATGAAGATGTGGCTACTAAATTTAATATTGAAAATCATTTCTTTTCACCAAGGTCCATCCCCAAGGTGTCATTACAAATTTCCAAGGTTATTCACCAAGGTATCAGTCTAAAAGGTCATCTCTAGAGATTATGTCTTTACCCAATGCATTGGATTGCTATCTGGGCACACCCTTGACATGTCTTTATTTTCATGTGAGCCACATATATCATCATCAATCAATTCATAAACAACCCATATAGCATAAAAGAAAGGGGTTTCATTTCATAATCATAACGTTTTAAAAACTGCTTTATAGACATGATCATTATTTCACATTAAACCCACGGAAAAGGTAAAGCGGGTTTTAAGTATGTAAATACCAGAATTTAAAATAGAAAATTTTGATATATATGTGAATACCCCTATATAAATAAGAGTTTTGAGTATTCAATTAATAACATAAAATAATTTTGAGATAAAGAGGAAGGCACTTTGAGACGAAAACTATGCAGCATAACGTCTACGATACATGGTTTTAGAAAACATTGAAAAGAGAGGGTACATGGGTCACCCACTAAAAAATGATACATAAAATAGTAGGGGAACCGAATATATAGTATTTGAGAAATGTTAATGAAATTTGAATGATATACCATATGAAACGAAGAACTTTAAAGGAAGACAAAAAATAATATTTCTCTTATGAGAATTTGGCAGCCTAACGACGTCACTTAAAACGTCCAAAAATGGATTGACGAGATCAAATAGGGACTCTCATCATATGAACATAAATGATCAGTATGATAGATATAGAGATAATACCCCAACATAATAAAATGGAACTTGAAAGACTTGACATGAAAGTAGATCTTGAAAATGAGAAGGGTGAAAGAACCCCTTAGAAATTCGGCAGCCTAACGATGCCACTTAATTTCAACAAAAATGAATTGACGAGATCAAATAGGGTATCTAATAATATGAACATAAAATATCTATATGATAGATTTAGAGATCATACCTCAACATAATAAAATGTAACTTTCAAGACTTGACATGGAATTAGAACTTTGAAAAAGGAGAAAGGTGAAAGAACCACTTAAAAATTCTGCAGCCTAACGGCGTCACTTAAACTTCAACCAAAAATGAATTGACAAGATCAAAATAGGGTCTATCATCATATGAACATAAGGGTTCAGTATGATAGATATAGAGATCATACCCCAACATAATAAAAAGGATCATGAAAGACTTGACAAGAAAATAGAACTTGAAAATGAGAAGGGTGAAAGAATCCGTTACAAAAATTTCAGCAGCCTAACGATGCCACTTAATACTTCAAAATACTGAATTGAAAGGATAAAATGGGTTCTCCCATCATATGATCATAAAATATCAGTATGTTAAATTTATAGATCATACCCCCAACATAATTAAAGGTAACTTGAAAGACTTTACATGAAAATAGATCTTGAAGAATGAGATGGTAGAAAAAATCTGTTACAAAAATTTCGGCAGCCTAACGACACCTGTTAAAACATCATAAAAAGAAATAATGATAGTAAGAGGGGATATATCATTATATGAACATGAAAAGGGAAGTAATAGGATTATAAAAGAACATCATTTAACATAAGAACATGGAGCAAAAAATAAATTACATAAAAGAGATTTCTTGAAAAGAAAGAGAGAGGTCAGATCCCTTACCTAAGAACGCAACTCTTAAAACTCAATGGTTGGGACCTTGAGGGCTTGGGGGAAACTTGGGAGGACTCTTTGGGAGGTAATGAGACCATAGATTCATTGGGGGAGAGTGGGGAGTCTATATGGATGAGAGGATGGCTTGGTATTTATAGGGAAAGTGAGGGGACAAGGCATTAATGGCCAAGGGACACCTCAAAAGTGGTTTTCTCAAAACCATGTGATCTCCCATGATTTTCCCATGAAGTTAGGCCACATGGGGCCCCCATACAATAATTCATCACCATTGGTCGTACAACCCATAAAATATCTCATGAAATCACCATGACACAGTTATGATGTCATTAAACATACTGAAACCCTAAAACTGCTTTTTACTATTCACTGAAAATTCATCTTTCTTAGAAAAATCCCAAAATTTCACCTTAACCAAATATCGATGCTCTGATTACAAATATGAACTCCATTTTATAAAAATAATTTTCTAAATATTTTTAATTTAATTTTTAAATAAAAACACTATTCACAGAAAATTCATTTTTTTCAGAAAAAACCCCAAAAATTACCTTAACATAATATCGATGCTCTGAGTTCAAAAATGAAATCCATTTTCTAAAAATAATTTTCTAAATATTTTTAATTTAATTTTTAATTAAAAAACACTATTCACCCCAAAAAACTAATACTTGAATAATAATTTATGAAACCGTTATTTAACTATTTTATCGAATCACATTACTAAATCAAGGTGCCTAAATTATATTAATAATTTCTTTAAGCGATATTACTAATCCATTTGGACACATTACTAATCCTAATCATTAAATCATTATTCATAATCTACTATTCATCTAAAATCAAGTTGATCTTATTAGACTCTAAATTTCGCACTGAACATAATTGTAGAAGACCATTTTTTGAAAATCATTACACATTTTTAATTAATTAAGGTTTACCTAAACATTTTTAAAATATCATTTTTCTTAAATTCATCAAAAATATGCATACTATATTTATCTGGAAATTTGATAATTCATAAACTTCATCATAAAAAGAAATAAATTTTTTTATTTAAAACAAAGGGTTACACAAGGCAGTTACGGTCTCCTTACATAGCCCCTTATCAAACCAGCATAAGACCTAAGTGTAAAGTGTGCTAAGGTGAGATAATCCGAGGGAGGCTCGGCCAACATCGCACGAGTAGTAATTTCTATCATTTTGAACTTCTCGCGAAGGCGATTCTGTTATAGCTTCACACGATGAAGTTCTTCTTGGGTTTGGTCCAGAGCAAAGCCCATTGGTGCTACCTCCTTCCCATGTTCTGTTAGATGGGCTTCGATCGGTCCAAGACTACTAGGTGAGGCCATCGAATCTTCTTTCTATAATAATTAATCAAGATTACTTGTATTTAGAGACAATAATCAAAACATTTAGTTTCCAGCGGTCATATTGACCAATGGTCATATACCCATCAAAACCCAACGGTCTCATTTTAATTATACTCATGTTATCAAATGAAACATTTTTGTTGAGTATAAAAATAAAATAAAATAACACATAAAATTAGGAAACAATATTTATTCAAAATTGCGGGTCGTTACAGTTTAAATGTGAGTAATTCCCAGAGGGTTGGATTTTTTTGTTTGGTTAAACCAGAGGGTTTATGCTGTGAGTGCGTCCCCAAGGGTTACTTATGATTTTTGATTTCATAACTAATAAATGAATATGGATGTAATTGATACTGTAGAATGTTTACTTTTGAGTACTTCTTTTTTTTACTTTTTCCTTTTTCTTATTGCCTACCATATATATTCACTAACTATTAGGCATAGATATTTGGGTTTTTTCTTACTGGGATTTGTCTCACACACTATTTGGGTCATGTTTTTGGGCCCAAAAAGATTATACTGTTTCTGGTTTAGATAAGGGAAATCACCTTTCTATTTCAGGTACTTGATTGCTATGGAGAAGGAGAGAACAAGACCTAGTTGAGGCTTTTGATTCCATTATAGATTATTTGTTTTCATTTTACTTTGGTTTAGTACTGTATTCCAGCATTGTGACTTGTTTGGTTACTTTCCCTGACATATGTATCATGCATCATTTATATATGTGATCCAATTGTTTATTTCTTCAATATTACATAGTTTACTATTGTATGGTATTATTACTGCCCCTGCTATTAGTATCTATTATTTTGAATATGTTACTCTTCCAATGAGGGCATAGTTTCACAACTATCACACCCAAGGCCCTCGCTGCAAGTCAGCAGCCTCTATTGTTAGGGGAAATGTGCTTGAGGCCATGTGACCAACCGGGTAGGGGGCACCTCTGCATTGGCTTTTGGAATCGGGATTTACAAAATGTAATAAAGTGTAGATATCCATTGGTTTATTTCAAGGTTATCAGAACAAAGAATGTGAATTTGTTAATTATAAATTCTAATTTACATTAATATTAATAAATTTTTGATTATTATAAATATTAATTCTATAATGACACACATCACATGTGTTAATACTCTCATTAATATGTTTCATAAAATTCACATGAAATCATATTTGACAATTTTTAATTTCATTTTGAATAAAATGGATTTTTATTTTATAGAAAAGATAGATCTTTTACATTGTACTCATACAAAAAGTGTTAATATCATTGAAAATATGGAATAGAATACCATTAATTAATTATATATTCATAATTATTTTTATTTACTTATTCCGTCTAAAGATATAACTATTTTTTGAAGATCACATAATTTAAATTATCAACTTTCTAAGAGACACATAATAAATTGTGTGTTCGTCTACCAGTAAAGAGAACATTATTGCATTCAAACTTCTTGAAACTAATTTTAGTTCCTCAGAATATGTTTATATTGAATGTTACATCACATGTAAAAGATATAACACCATTATCATTTAATTTTATTTCATTAAATATGTGTTTGTTATCACTCAAGTGTGTTTCTTTGTAATCCATGTTAATGACCAATGGGTTATCTTAAAAAAACTCCAAATAATGGTAAATTTTTTTCACATTTTTTGAACCTAACCAGTAGTATAGTATGATACTTTTTAATGGGGTTTCATGATTAATCACATATACCATATGTTTTAAAAAAATAATTTCTTTATGATTATTTTGGAATTTGCCACATTTTTCATTATGAACCCTTGTTTTTTCAGTCTAAAATTTCCCAAGGGATTTTGAATTTTTTATTACTAAATATAATGAATTATACTAGAAAGTTTTAAAAGAATTAAATGAGTTATAATATCTTAATGCCATGTTTTTTCATGTGAAATTCATCATTGAAGGTTTCCTAGGTGCTTCTAAGGGCCTCATGAGCTTAAATTTATGTTTCAAGAGTTCTAAATGTTTCCCCATAGTGACCACAACATGGGTTAGGTAGTTTAGGGAAAATGTGTGGAACCTTAACCCTTAGGGTGCATTAATTTATTTTTTTATGTAGAATGAGTATTTCATACAATTTTAATATATATAAATTTAAACTATTTGGGTATTGGTGAGATCATTGAGAGGTGAAGATGACTTAGGACTTCTAATATCGTTTTTTCATGGTTAAATATAAACCATAATCAATGATACAATGGTTTTACATGGTCACTATATGGTTTTGAATCCCATATGGACTTCCTGTGTGAGGCATGTTGACTTAGATAGTGATGGATTCATAGTTGGTTCATGGTTTGTAAAACCTTACATCTAAAACATGAGACATTTTAAAAGGAGAAAATTAAAATTTTCCCTCTAAATTTATTATTAGGGAATCCCATCCGTTTACTCCCTCTATGGTGTGCATTGAAGTGGATTCTCCCCACTCCTTTTCCTTTGATATCCCCTTAACATGGGGAATGTTCGAGATTATTATATGGAAATTTAATTTACAACATCAACTTTGATAACCTCTACAGTCTACCCCACCCTTATCCATTAATTTTTTCTCCCTATTTAATTTTTCATACCAATTTTAATAGATAATAGTGTAATCATTCATTCATGAAGGTGATTTTGTTCAATTTCCATATAGGAGATCATGTGACTACATCATTCAAACTTCACAGGATTATTGATGGAATTAAGAGAAATATTTTTTTATTATAAGTATTTAATTTAAATAAAGATAATTTAATAACTAAATCACAATATCCCATTATGTCCCTTTATATTAATATTTAGGGGATTACCCAAGATGGAATCTTCCAATAGGTGTTAATCATTCAAAAGAGGTACATCACTATTTAGATCTTTTTTGTTTTTTCCTCAAATTAATTTTATTTGGGACATATCATAACATCATGGGAGAGTTATTTAGGTTTTTGTATGATTAGGAGTACATTTTTATTCTTTTCATAGTGGTTTTACACTATTATGGTTTGATGAGATTGATCATTGATCTTCTTTCAATATGTTAATTTTTAAATTCAATTATTTTTTTGTTTAAAACCGCTTGTAGCTTATTAATTTTTTTTATATTTATTGTAAATATTCAATATGTTGTTAGGTTTTTTAGGTAAGTAATTGGATATTATGTATAATATTTTGATACGAATATCAGCCCTCAATGAGAGTTGTCAAGGTTTATGAATATAGGGATTCTATTCTCTTTGGTAGGTGGTCATTATACAAATTCCATTTTGTATTAGGTGTTTTTATACAAGTCGTTCATGTGACACCTCCAAATTTGGAAGTGAGCCTATTTTAAATCGTTTGAGTTATTTAGTAACAATTAATGAATAAGATATTTTTATATAAGGATTCAATGTCCTGATGCACCCTCAGGTGATGGCTGGAATTCTCCATTCTAGGCTTCCAAAAATAAAAAAGAATTTATACACTTGAGATATAGAAACCCCATGAGGGGTGTGAATAATGTAAATTAGGATTCATAGGGTATATATGCCCACTAATAAGTGTCTTAGAAACCCTTAGATTTAGATGAGTGGTGGCATGTGATGTCTATAAAAGGGTTTGATAATGAAATACACCCTAGATCATTCATGCTCATTGAGATGACTATTGGGAGGGTTATACTACAACATTGGGGTGAGACTTCTTGAGTAGCTATACCCTACGAGACTATAAAATGTTTTGGGTGTCCGAGATAATTGAGGATTCCTTAGAAATGGGATGTACATAAGGTCAAATACATAAGGTCACTTACATAGGAGGCCTGAGTGGCATTAATGAGACATTGGGAACCATTTATTTGCATTGTGTCTTACAAACCTAATGAAAATGTGGACATATGAATTAGTCGATATGGTATTGGATGTCACTTTAGAACCCATATAAATGATGGGGGCTTGAGTGGTTGTGGTAATTGGTGTGGTGTTTAGGAATTACACTAAAATATTCCATTAAATTATACTTTAAATAGTTTTATTTTGATACTAAAATGGATTCCAATGTGTAATTTTTGGGTCCTCGCCTAAGGGACTCACATGATGTGATGCTACCTTTAGGGATTCCAAGTTTTACTTATCTAGATACATATATTAATCTTATGAGATACATGCGTGATATGAATAATAATATGATATGAAAATGTATACCATACGTTCTTCCAAGAATCTAACTACCGAGCCACATATAAATTCTTGGTATGATGGGATTTGGCCATGGGTCTCTATCAAATGCCCCAAATTCCATAAGTCTCGAGGATACGTCATATAAATAGGATCAAAATAATTATGTTGGATTATTTATTATAGTCACTATTATTTAGATGTGATTTCAGGTTCATCACTAGGATATGGTGAGTCAAGCCTGATCATATTGTGTGTTTCAGATCGGAGAGCCTAGGATTCCTAGTATCTGGCTAGTTTGAAAGGTCACATGGATTAAGATATTCGGGATAGTGACTTATTGGGACTCCCAAGTATTTGTTTGACAAATTTATGTAATTTAATGGTTGATATATTCTCACAACTCATGGGATATGGATATTGATCCATTTATGGAGAGATGTTTGGAAATTTGATACTAACATTAAGGGAGGACTCGATTTGTCACTAGGATCTAGTTTTTATATTTTTGATATGATATAATGACATGATTAGAGACACTTCATCACTGGATGGAAAATGTATGTTTGATATGCTTTACAATCAGGAGGATTGACACCATTTATTAGAACCATGTTAGTACATACCCCCCAAGTAGTCATGGTTGGAACAATCATCAGGACAAGCTTAGAGACACTGCAACATTTTCAACAATGTTAGTTTGGTGGTTATTAGTTTTTTGAAATTTATTTTTTTATTTTATTTGATTCAGTCATTTTTGAATACCCTACATATACTTTTTATTTACATTTCCACGTTAGTAGTTTACTATTGATTTACATTCATACACCCTACTCGGATGAAAATGTATCATGTCTACCAGAGTATATCCACAACATATTACATAGAATGTTTTGGTATTGGAATGATATGACATTGATGATCAAATGTTATTTCGGACTAAGTTTGAGAAGAGGATAGAGGATTTAATTGATCCTCAAATTTTTTTAATTTTTTATTATGTCTTCAAATATAAGTTATCATCCTTATGGGAGACCATATATACATAACCACAAAACATTCACATTTCATGTTATTACTAATTGTTTTGTTTTATTAAAATTATGTACTATGATATTTATTATTGTTTTTTGAAGCATGGTCATTTTTTATATTACGATTTACTATTCTCTATGGATAAATTATCCCAAAGGTAATTCCATAGACCCCCATGACTAGTTCAAATCCATTGGCACATGAGGACGATCGATTGAAGCCTTTTAGTGAACTTGACAAATGCACTAGTGATGTGGCCACTAGGCCAGGACATTGAAAAGTGGTATCAATGATATTTTACTTTATTTTTACTATTATATGATTAGGTTTACTAGATATTTAAGAATGTGTCAAAGCCTATGATAGATATTAGGTCGGTAATATTATAACACCTATTCTGATAAGAATTCCGGTTTGATAGTAATATTTGATTATGGTTTCAAATTCCGATGTTATAGTTGTATATTATTTTCACCTTTATGAATCAAATGTATTTTTGAGGTTCTTGGAATATTTTTTTAGTGGTCAGTGGATTTTTGAGAGGCTAGTGTTCATGAACTATATTTGTTACATATGATTTCGATGAAATATATGTTTGAAAATGTGAAATTATCTAATGGGTGAGGATTTTTTTAATGTGATAACTATTTATCATGAGACAATATACCAAATAAGTATATACTGTCATTTTAATCTGCTGGTCTAACATGTATATCTATTTTTTATTTAATGGAAGTCCATTTATATCTATGTCATGATGTATCTTGATGATGATGATGATGTAGTCCCTTAGTGTAATGAACATAAGATATAACTAGTTGGTTGATATAACTACAGTGTGTATTAAAGATAAACCATTACATTTAATTATAATGATAGTTCCATATGGAACGTTTTCTCCATTATTTAATGTGTCAGTAACAACCTATATAATATTTTACCATGTAATATGGAATGAAACTCAGTATTGATGAACTGTGCGACATGGTTAACATTGAATTTATAATCCATGATGGGTTTTTATGGATTTAAATTTTGAAACTAAGGATTTTATTCTTGGAGAGATTGTATTGTTTACAGATTCTTGACCAGAATATATTCCCTCATAGGATGTTTTCTTTGAGGTTTGAGACCCATGTATACGTGAGGCCCTAGAGTGTAATTTAGAAGATTGATGTCATGGTTTATTGAGATAGGAAAATGATATTTCCTATGGGTAATAACCATTTGGGTTATATTTTTTAGATAAGTGGGAGTACTTAGAGACCCTTTGTTACCACTCGGTGTTTTAGAGAGACTATGGCTAGTGTTATGCATGGGGAAACCCATTTGATTGGTTATATAAGGATTTAGAATTACATATAATGGAAATCAGATTGGTAGTGTTTTTAATTTTTTTGCGGAGGGGAACCATGGGTATTTATAATTTTAATTTGAGTATATTTATAAAGGAAGGATCCTTGAGGGTTCGAACATACTAACTTTTTTGATGTGGTTTAACAGCATGGAGAGTGCGTGGGTAGACAGATGTGCCTTGTATAGTGCTGGGTGGTAGCTAAATGTGGGTTAGCCTGATGAAATACATTTTCATTGAGTATAGATAGTGGGTGTGAATCATCACCCTAGTTCCATGGTGTATGAACTATTGGAGATTTATTTAATAAATGAGATCATAAGGAATATGATACCCTACTCCTTCAATTTGATGAGACAATAATGATACATTCCAATTGAATGTGGTACCCTTTTAAAATTTTTAATCAGTGTTTTTCCTGGTGAGATCAATAAACCGAGGACATGTGATGAATCACTTACGGGAATGAAGGATGGGGGATTTAATATAATAAGAGTTTTTTCAATGTGGTAGATGCGTCATCAAAAATAAATTGTGTGTGGAAACATTGTCACTCGGGGTGAAATCCTTATATGATATTGATATGATGAGATGAACATGGCATAAGAGGAGTGACAGACATGTGTTATTGGACCCCGTTAAGCTAGGCATGAGAAGTAGTGTATGGAAATCTGTATAGATTTGAGATCTATATAGTATAATAGATTATAACCCTCATGTGGGAAGTGTCATTATTATGAAATGATCATTTATTAGGTGGTTTAAGTGGTCCTTTAATACCATTGAGAAGGTGATTTAAATTTATCATTTCCCTTGTAAATTCTATTTTTGGGTATTAGATGAGATATTTGAATGATTCGGTGTATTGGCATCATGATCAAGGTGACCATGGTTGGACTAGGTCGTTTTTTAGGTGAGGAAACCTAGTTCCTTCACATATTTTTGGGGTTGGATCATGTGAGTAAAAGTAATGAAGGTGAGTTTTGAGATTAAAATATTAGGAACATTATTGAATCTAATATCGTGATATGGGTATGTCATATTTTTTATGATGTTGGTATTTTATAGTTTTTTGGGTACCTTTAAATGCATGGTTACCATATGTAGGTTTAATTCACGGGTAATGAATCATAATCAATTTTGGTGGTAGATTAAGATGATAGGTATAACAAAACATTAGACTGGGTTTTCATTATATGATTAGTTGTTGTAAGGTGGAACACCGACAAGAGGTTCATTGGACTGTTGAAAATTTTCTATTAAAGTCTATTCAAATTGTGGGAGACACTGGAATCAGAATCATTTAATATAATCTAGGTTGTATAGGAGCGAGCAACTAAGACTGTTTGGTTTACTAGAAAACACCATTTCTTTTAATGAAGAATGGGAATCAGGGGGAGCCATATTGAGTTTTTGATTATTGTAATGAGATATAGACCATATTTTGATAAATTATGTTCCTCATGTTTAAAATTTCACCACAAGAAGTTGTTCAAAATTTTTATGGTAGAATGTGGGGAAATGAGTAGGGATCGCTACAATGTGTAGTTTAGGTCTATCAATAAAATGATCAATGAAACTTATTATCAATAATATGTGTTATCGTGTGGGAGATTGTAATATTCAATGTCCATATGGAATTGAAAATTCCTAAGGGAAAATAAATTTGTATTACAGAATGCGTTAAAATGTTTTTGATAATTTGGAACATAATTTAAAGTGCATGAATGTCAAAAATATATTCTTTTGACATGAAATGTTTCTTTGAATGTAGATTTAGTTCTCAAGTGTTCCATGGGATCTTCGAGTTTTGTTTTGGTATAAATGGGCTTTCAACCCAGGGATCATGGATTGAGTCACATGGTTTAAATGAAATCATGTGATACACTAAACCCCAATGAACATTCAATTCAATTATAAGTTTCATTATTAGCTTACACAAATAGTGAAATATTTTGGTAAAAACACATTAGCTTCATAGGGAACCATATAATTTGGAATGAAATTATGATTTGGCACACGATTTGTGAAAAAATATATATAAACAATATGTATTGTTGTAGAGGTGTTTTCACAATCAATACAAATTTTGTCAAGCCATATGGGCCAACTGTATGAGATGTTTTTCCATGGATAGTGAATGATTCATAGTTGATCAACATTCTGAAATAAGTGTTAGAAAATCAAGATAATCATTAAATATGGTAAATTATAATTTTCCCTCTATATTTATTATGACGTTGTCACCCTAATCTTTATCCATATCTTAGGCATGACAAAGGGGATCCTTCCCCGCACATCTTCCATTGAACCACCTTGGATTTGGAGTTTTAGTATAGCATTATTTTATAATTTAAGGGGAATATTTGGTTTGACTAAAATCCATTGATATCCCCCACCCTTAACCTCTAATTTTGGGGTCTCTTAGTTTAGGTTTGGGTTTTTCTTCAATCAGATGAAGGTGTAATACATCATTTTTCATGGGGAATTCTCATGGCATGTTTGGTGGGCAGCATGTGATGATATTTTCCCACCATCACACAAAATATTTATATAGATTTTCCAAAATATTTTTTTCTAGGGATATCATATTGAATTTAATAAAATTTAAAATTTAATCATTATCCCTCATTGGGGATCTTACTCTTCTGTGGTTGATACCATTTTAAGACTATGTCGGCCTAAAGCTACACATCATTCTAAAGTGGAACATCAACAATTTAAATATTTGTGTTTTTTCATTAAATTATATTTAATTTGAAATTTTTATGTTATTTTTGGGTATGGATTTATCATTGAGTATGGTTGGGAGTACACAATCAGTCATTTTCAAGAGATTGGTCACTATTCTAGTGCAACAAGGTGGACACGCGGGCTTTTATAAATTTATGAATTTTTAAATTATTATTATTTTTGAATTGAAATGTTTTATATTTGAAAAACTGATTCGAATCGACATTAATTAATTAACATAATGGTTTAGTTTTGATAGAGTACCACTGGTCTTTTGGAAGATGATCATATGGCCTTGATGGACTTTAATATGAGTATTTGAGCTAGTTTTAAGGATGGTTTCTATTTGGATGTGGCAGTTGGTCCTTATGCATTATATCATTAGTATTATGGATTTATTTATATGTATTTTGAATGAAAGTTACATAAAATTTATGAGGTGGCCCTCTTAATTTTTTCAAGTTATTTATTTAAAATTATGAAATAAGATTGAATTACACCACATGCTGAGGGATCGATGTACCCTCAATATCTTCTAGGACATATCAGCCAGTCTTGGATAAGAATATAAATTTAATACATATAATTGAGATATAAGAACCCGTTTTGGTTTGTGGATTATTTTCTTTAATGGAATAGGGAGTAGCATCCTATAGATATGTGATGTAGTGAAACTTAGGTAGAGAGGGGTAATGACCGATGATGTGTGGACAAGGGTTTATCCATAAGTGATAACCTTTAGTTTTCTTCATCAATGAGATCACTGTGGGGAAATTGTTCCTCTTCAGAAGGGATTTGTCTAATTTAGTGGATATGGAAATTGGAAGAGATGGTATAAAAGAAAACCATATATCAATTGATGATGATGCGAGGCCGAGATTATATAGAAAATGGTGGATGAATGAATTTTTCCGATCCCTACCATGAATTTAAACTTCCACCTATTCTCTTTTGATGTAGACATAAATTCATAGAGGTGCATTCTGGACCCCAGCCTAGGGGCCTAATTATATGTGATAATGAATTTAGGGATTCTTAGTGGTACTTCTTATGATATATATTTAGAGCTATATGTGTTACTAGAGTGATATTATTGATGAGATGATGTAATTTTTAATTCCCTAATGTCCTAACTAGGATCTCTCTTCTAAATAATCTAATAATTCATAGGATGTAAGGACTTAAACTTAGGTCTATATGGGACATCTTAGATTCCACTAGTCCCAAGAATTTTTTTATGTATTGGATTCATCCATCATAGATTAGTAATTTTATTATGAGAATAATTATAATGAAAGGATTTATAATTCACCCCATAGGGTCTGGAAAGTTGTTCATGATGATATTTCACATTTCTGATTAGGATTACCATTATTCCTAGGATTTGAACTATTTTATGGTGACCATCAGTGTATTTTTAGAGTTAGTGACTTCCCCTTATGAACATGAATTCATTTTGATATATTTATAGTATTAATCTTTGGAGAGATATAGATAATGCATTACAAGTGGACATTGAGTCATTTATTTTTCCATTTAATCCTAATATTTAGATATTAAAGGGTTATACAATATGATATTTTTTTTCATATGGTATAATCTTATCCTGAAAGGGTAAATGAAAACATAACACATTCCTAAGTGTTTATACTCAATAATGTCAAGGGCCTAATGATATACAATGGTAATTGGTACCATTATATGACTTGGTCCCACTATGTTTTTAAAGTTGTCATGGTCATCGTAATGTAATAATTGGCACCATGACAATGTCCAAAATAAAAATTATTAGTGTTATTTATTGTCTAATGTTTATTTATTTAGTTTATTTAGGAATTTCATATGAACATGCATTGAAATTGTTCATTATGTATAGGACCACATTGGTGGTGATGTAAGATCCAAGATCTTGGAAAGGTATGCTCCTATTTATGTTTTGGTTTGAACGCCTTGTTTTGGTTAATTAAATGCTTAATTAAGTCCTTAAGGAATCTCAAGGGTGTTCCAAGAGTTCATGACACGAAAAATGGAGGAGGGGGGGGGGTTGGGTAGGCTGTACAGTCTATGCATGGTTAGTTCTAACCATGAAGACAACCCAAGAAATTTTATAGGATGTGAGACTTTTGACAGTGGAATCAGCACTATTTGAACATAGTTTATCAAACCTTGCGGGTAAACCGTGTAGCCAATATTCTTAATTTTTTTTTAAAAAATTTCCACTTTGGTATTTTTATACCCAAAATATTATTTCCTCACCATTCTCCCCTCTTTACCCTAGTAACAAACAAAATCACCCTAGAGATCCAAGGGATTGATGTACCTCATTTATAAGGTTTTTTTGGTGCCGTTGGTTGCGGGTCGAAGATCTGGGTAAGGATAATACCATCATTACTTCTCTTTTGAGTTCAGGATTTGTATCGTCTTCTCATCTCTTTCTGATTATCTAAAATACTACTCTTTGGGTGAGATATAGGTTGAAGATTTAAGGGTTGGTTGAAGCAGAATATAAGGGCTCGATTAAGAGTGAATTCACCCCTGGAATCAAGGAAGGTGTTATATAAGTTATATCCCATGGTAAATTTATGGATTTTTATGTGTGTGGTTTTATTCTTGGGTGTCTCTTGATATGATTTGGTCACCCATGGAATTTATAGGTAAAATGGTTAATAAGAAGTTAAATGGAAACCCTCACGATCCCCAAGGGATGCATCGAGGGTAATGAGACTATTCTAGAACCACATGGGGTGTGATGACTTTCTCGGACCAAAGGATTTGTGAAGAATAAGTGAGATTGTTGTGTATTTATGTAGACCACTTGATAAATATGTTAACGTGGTTGACTATGTTGGGATAGAAGCTATGGGATTCTCCCATGATTGATAATACCCTAAGAGATATTGGGAAAATATGTGGAAATGATTAAGGACCCCAATGGAATGGATTAAGAGCTTAGTAATGAAGCCTAGTCAATTAGAAATAGTGAAAGAAGCCAAGTGAGATATGAAAAATGAATGTATTCTTAGTGAGATAAGCAAAATAAAAGGGAATTGGGAAAAATGGCTAAATGATGTGAAATGTTGTAATTGTGTTAATGGGTTAAGTCATGGTATTAACTCTCATATTATTGTTATGATTTATATTTCCTTGGCCAATGGTTGTGATATTGTGTGAATGGATGATGGATATACATATATATAGCATGTGCACATAGCTTGGTAGAGTGGGGTATTGACTTGAGGTTTTATGCCCATGGGTCAATTTGGACCAAGGCTCCAAACTTCACCTTTAATGCATGGGTTTGGGTAGAGAAATGAGGCTATGTTCCCCTAATGGTCACATCAAACCAAATTGAGTATTAGAGGTGAGGATATGGTTGACATGAGAAAGTTAGTCCTAGTGAGATAAGATAATTGTGTGTTTTCCTCATGCATGTGATTTTGTACTTCAATCCTGTGTAATATGATGTGTTTGATGAAATAATTATAAATGCATTGGATATGGTATGTAATGGGAAATGGAATGAAATGGTGAGATAAGGAAATGGTAATAAATGATGGTAATGGACCTAAACTGGTAAAGGGAACTTATTATTTTCATTGTCATTTATTATTTATATCCCCTTTGCATGAACAACTATTTAGACTAGAATGTTTGTAGACATCGTCGGGGGTAGCCTACTAAACTGTAGTCACACCCTTCTCAGGCTGTCGGTGGGTAACCAAACAGACATTATGTTTTCAGGTCTGTGGATGGGAAAATTCCCTTGCTAGGGAGGTGCGTTGGCATGATTATATGTGGGGGGGGACCCGAAATTGGGGTCAGGTCCATTTTGGGGATTTTGTAGTTTGTATTCATTATTGGTTTTGTTCACTTTTTCACTTATAGCATGACATGGAATATTTACTATTGGACGTGGTTGTACCCTGCTTTGGGGAATGATTGTTTATGCCTCCTATTATATTATTTTGTTATTATTCTGCTATTTTATTTATCTTTGATTGTGGACTACATTGATAAAAAATGGGTATAGTCTCCCCAATTGACTATTTGGACTCCCATTTCTAGTCTTCAACCTTTGGTGTATGAAGATGGGTGATTAAGGTCATGTAACCACTCAGCTCAAGGAACTAGTTTAGTGACTTCCAGGTCAGGGATGTTACAAAGTGGTTTCATAAGGGTTCCTTTCACTTTCTTACAATTTGGCGATGATATACGGGAGTTATAATGTGTTAGGCCTTGGTAGGGAGAGCTTTCATTGGAGTAACTAACCCATGTACGATGGAAAACCCAAGTCACCCATTTTGGGAATTTGTTTTCTTGACTGATCGATGTTACAGTTGATGATATATCACTATTGGGTTATGCACATGTTGTGTGATGTGAATGTTTTATGATATTTGTATCGTGGCATCAATGGAATGAGGTTTTTCATTCGTTCATCATTGTAGGACCCTAGAAGGATAGGTGACATGCACCATGTTAGGCACACACGGTTTGGGTGTGTGAGGCATGAAATACAAGATGCACCTTGAATCTTGATAATAAAAAAGGAAAAATGTCATAAATGAAACAATACATATGGGAGAAGATAATAGAATGATAAGTGATTATTAATGAAATATGTGTAATTAAGTGTTTGTAATGAATTGAAAATGTTGTTTGTAATGTGTTGTGTGAGACATGGGGCGGTTTAAGGTTTTTTACCCCATGTGGACTGTGGCCCATAATAGGGATGGTCAGGGTGGTATTTTTGGAATGTTAAGGTTTGTAGGGATGGTGTATGTATGGTGGGTTGTTGTTTCTAGTGAGGATCCTTCTTGTTATGAAGTTGTGAGAGTTTTATTGTATGTGTTATAAACCTCGTGTTAGGAAATGTAGAGGAATGCCACCATGACATCAAGAACCTGTTGGTCATTAAGAGGATGTTTCAAAGGAAACTCTTCCAGTAGACGAGCAAGATAATTTGGTGATCCAGGAATGTAGAGAAGAGATGTTTTGAGAGAAAATGGCTCGATTTATGCAGATGATGGATTGGGACACAAGGTTGGTTTTACTGAGTATATTTGAGCTGACCAGAGAGTTTTAGCTACAACACACTATGACCATTATCAGAGATGGTGGGATAGAGGTAACAGAGTTTTAGATAGATACTGTTCAAACTATACCTGATCATCTAGATACTCTTGCTGGGAAGCAAGTCATGTTGGCATCTTATATGTTGTGGGGCCAGGAAAAGTGTTGGTGGTACATACTAGATCATACTAAGAAGGATGAAGGGATGTTGTGGGTAGTTTTCTAGGAAACATTTATGGAGCCTTTTTACCTAGAGACATTGAAGAAATAACGGGTTGCAGAGTTAATGATCTTGACTCAGGGATCGATCTCGAGGATGGATTATGTTGGCCTCTTCACTACACTATGGTGCTTAGTTCCAGTGATGGAGGGGGATAAGAAAACAGTTACGAGGCATTTCTATGATTAGATGAGACATGAGATCATGTCTCAAGTGAATATATTTTGCGTGAATGGGTTAATAGAGGTAGTGGATCCAGTGTTGATCTTCGAAGGGAACCTCAAGGGACATTCAGGTAGTGGGCTTGTCGTGCCAGATGGGCGGACATGTGGTGTATCTTCCGAGGGCCGGAAGTATCATTTTGGAAATTTCTAGTCGGGTGGAAGTGTGAAAGGTGGCCAGAAGGGAGGGTCAGCCTATCATGGTGTTGGTTAGGTGTTCTGCTATATGTGTGGTAGATCGGGGAACATGCATGGAAAGTGTCCTTGAAATCTAGTTGAGTGGTGGTCATGTGGTAGATTGAGATACCTGCAGAGTTTTTGCAGGAAACATAAGTATGTGACCATGATTGTTGGTGACTGGAATATGCCAAGAGGAGGTAAGGGATCATATTATCCTAATCAAGAAGGTAGTTGGATCTCCACGGGCCATACTGGAAGGGTCACTAGACGTGGAACTCGAGGGTAGGATTTCCCACATCATCAGGGTAGTGTAGTACATGGAACACAATTTGGAGCCCAGGGTAGCGTGGAAAGTCTGCTTCATTCAGTTCTGTCAGCACCTGGTGATGGAGAGGCAGGGCCATCGACAATTCGAGTTATGATCCATGTAGCTTCTATTCTATCTAGTGCATTGTTTAACACTATTGTTGCACACTCTTTTATTTTTCTCTCAGATTTTAGTAGCATTGAGTTTTCCTGTGGAGAGTGTGTGTGGGGTTATGTCGATTGAAACTATATTGGGGGTTTGAAATGAGGATATCTGGTAGTTTAAGGGATATTATTTGGAAGTCAGTGGATATCATTTCCTGTGGGACCATTTCTTTCTCGGAATGTTGGGATTTGACCAGATCTTGGGTATGGACTGGTTGGTGTTGTTAGGGTTCTCATAGACTATTACCATCGCTGGGTATCGTTTAGGTCACTTGAGGGTGACACTTATGTCTATCGTGGTGAGTGGGATGTTCAAGAAAGTTGTGTGGGGATGTTTTTTGGCCAGTTGGGTAGGCTCATGGATCATGTAACATGAAATATGCTTGATGATGAAATAGGAGAATATTCTCTCTTTTCTTGAGTAGTGGATTAGATTCATGATGTGTTTCTAGAATATTTCTTTGGTTTTCAACCGAAGAGGGATGTTTAGTTCATGATTGAGTTGCTGCTGGGTGCAGATCTAGTTTCTATTTCTCCATACAAAATAGAACTAGAAGAACACCAAGAGTTAATGGTTTAGATTTTGGATCTGGAGAGTAAGGGGTTTATACATCCTAATACGTCTCATTGGGGATATCCGGTGCTTTTTACAAAGAAGTCTGATGGTTTTTTAAGGTTGTATGTTGATCATCAGAAATTAAATTAGACATTAGTGAATCATCGATACCCTCTTCCGGGAGTTGAGTACTTGTTTGACCATTTGAGGGGTGAATCTGTGTTTTCTAAAATTGATATGTTATCGGGTTATCACTAGTTGAGGGTGAGGCCTTCTGACGTACTTTTTAAAGCACTCAGAAGTCGATATGGGTTTTTGAGTCTATGGTGATGAAATTTGGTTTCAACAATGAACCCGGAGAGTTCACAACCTTGATGAATCAAATATTTATCAGGACATGGATTAGTTTTTGATGTCTTTGTTGATCGAAAATTGGTTTACTTGAAATCTCATGACGATAATGTCCAACATCATGACATTATTCTGAGTACCCGAAGAGAGCCTCGTTTGTATTTCAGGATGTCAAAGTCACAGTTCTAGAATTGAGAAGTTATATTTCTAGGTCACATTATCTTTGAAGAAGGTGTGTTAGTGGATTTTGAGAAAGGTGGGATGATGTGTCTTGAGAGATTCCCAAGAGTGATTCAGATGGTTGGAGTTTTTCGGGTTTGATCAAATATTACTGAACGTTCATCTGAGATTTCTATCGCTCGGAAGCACCAATGTCGGGCTTGAACAAGAAGGGAATTAGGGTTGAGTGGTCAGATGCTGGTTAGAATTCCTTTCAAGATATGTAAAAGTGATTGACGACCACCCCAATCTTGGTCTTACTGAGCTTGGTAGGATGTATGTCCGATTTTGTGATGCTATCGGTATTGGGCATGGGGCCATATTGATGCAATATGATAAAGCTGTGGATAATGGGTCGAGGCAATTGAGACCCCATCAAGAGAATTATATGATTCTTGTCCTTGTATTTGGTGGAGTAGTGTATTCCTTAAAGTGATGTAGGAACTACTTGTTGGGGGAACGATTCATGGTGTATATCGATCACAAGAGTCTAAAGTATATCTTTTTGTAGCAGTATTTGAATCTTCAGTTGTGAAGTTGAGTCTAGTTTCTCTAGTATTTCAAATTTGAGAATGTATATACATTGGGTAAAGGGAAATTTTTTTCCAATGCTTTGAGCATGAAGGCTCAGAACCAGGTGTTTTAGGAATCTAGAACTAAGTGGAAGGTGATGGATTTGATTGCGAAGAA
Organism: Viscum album; assembly: GCA_963277665.1. Classification (NCBI taxonomy): domain Eukaryota; kingdom Viridiplantae; phylum Streptophyta; class Magnoliopsida; order Santalales; family Viscaceae; genus Viscum; species Viscum album. Next base: position 1,707,619,241 of record OY728153.1, on the reverse strand, counting down.
TCACCTGGAGGTGCGGGATGAAAATGTTCTGGTGAATCTTGCATCCATGATGATTGAGTTGACACTTTTGAGTCAGGTTTATTAAAGTTATCTCAACAATCTAGAATGTTTATCAATGAAGGAATGACTTAAAGGTGGGCAACAACCTTCTTGTTGGGTCAATAGTATGGATGGGGTTTTTTTTATTATGGTCATGTGGTTTTTCCAGTATGCATTCCAGAGGAATTTATGTGGGAGTTCCATGCATCGAAATGGGAAATTCATCTTGGTTTGACAAAGATTTATCACGATCTCCATACACAGTTTTGGTGTCCAAGAATGAAAAAGGTAGTTAAGGGCTTTGTGTCAATGTGTCTTATAGGTCAGTAGGTGAATGTTGAGCATCAATGCCCAAGTGGATTTTTACATTCATTTCCTATTCCATAATAGAAGTGGGATAATGTGATGATGGATATTTTGGAGGGTATTCCTAGGACTCCTCAAACAAATGGTGCAATATGGGTGGTTGTGGATTGGCTAATGAAAGTTACCCATTTCTTACTAATTCTATAGACTTACATCGTTGACATTTTGGGTGAGTTTCTTGGGTGGGAAATAGTATGGTGGCATGGTGTACCATAGACTATAGTTTTAGATCGTGATCCTTGTTTCACATTTCACTTTTGGAAATGATTGCAGAAGGTTCTTGGTACATAGGTTATTTTGAGTATGGCTTTCCACCCATAGACAGATGCGTAGTCGGAGAATACAATCCAAGTACTAGAGGACATGTAGAGGGCTTTTGTCTTGTATTTTGGCAATTCTTGTTGAAAACACTTATCTCTTGTTGATTTTTTCTACAACAATAGTTTTCAGGATATGATTCAGATGGAACCATTTTAGGATTTCTATGAGAGACTATTTAGATCTCCGCTGTGATGGTTGGTGACCAGGGAATTCGATCTGTTGGGATTGAGTCTTGTGCCTGAGACTTTATAAAAAATTTAGTAGATTCAGAAAAGAATAAAAATATCTCAGATTAGGTAGAATTCATAAAAGGATCAGAGATGTTGACCTCTGGAGTTTGATGTGGGTGGTATTGTGTTCCTTAATATGTCTCCAAGAATGGGTCTTTGACAGATTTAGAAGTAGGGAAATTAGGCACCCAGGTGCGTGGGGCCATTTAAGATTGTGGAGAGGATCGGGCTGGTGGTGTACCAATTGGATCTTACACAACGATATAGAAATATGCATGATGTTTTTCATGTGTCACAGCTTCAGAGGTATCACCTTGACACAACTCATGTGGTGGATGTTGAGGATTTTTAGCTTGAGGATACTGTGTCCTTTAAGGAGAATCTGGTTCGTGTTGTGGATTGTATTGAGAATGTCTTGTGGGGAAAGGATGTGGTTTTAGTGCGAGTACTATAGAAAAATGGGAAGGTCCATGATGAAACTTGGGAGTGGGAATCAGATATTTCATGCTTAGTAGCCTTATATCTTTTCCTCAGAAGAGAAATGATGCTTGGAATCTCTGCTCGAGGATGAGCTAGTTCAGCTCGATGATGAGCCATTATAAGGTGGGGAGGTTGTAAGATCCCAGATCATTGAATGATATGATATAATTTATGTTTTGGGTTGAAACCCATTTTTTTTAATTAAGTGCTTACTTATATACTTAAGGAGGTTCGGGGGTGTTCCATGGGTTCCAGACACAAAAACTATAGAATAAAGGGGAGGTTTTTTGGGTAGGCAGCACGGTCTGGTCACGGTTTGTGATAAACATGTAGAAATCCCATGGAACCATGAAGGAGGTAATACTATGGATAGCGGCGTCTGCACAATTTTTGCACAGTTTATCAAACTGTGCGGGTAAACCGTGTAGTCCAAAAACATAAAAAATAACAATTTTTCCACTCTGGGATTTTAAACCCCAACTCGATATTTCTTCCCCTTCACCCCTCTTCAGACTAGGAACAAACCAAATCTCCCAATAGCTCTAAGAGATCGATCTCCACCATTTATAAGTCATTTTTGGTGATTTAGTTTTTGGATTGATGCTCTGGGTCAGGCTAATCCCATTCTTACGTCTCTTATCAGTTTAGGGTTTGTATATTCTTCTCCTCTCTTTCGAAAGCTATGGAACCCGTCTCTATGGGTGTGATTTAGGTTGAAGCTTAAATTAATGTTTGAAGAGGAATCTAAGGGCTCTATTAAGACTACATTCACCCATGTAATTGAGTTAGGTGGTCTACAAGTTATATCCCATGGTTAATTTTGGGATTTTTGCATGTGTGCTTTTATTCTTGGTTGTCTCTTAGTATGTTCTGATAACCCTTGGAATGTTTAGGTAAAGGGTTAATAAGAAGGTAAATATAAACCCTCATGATCCCCATGGGATGAATCGAGAGTAGTAATACAAATCTAGGTCCTCCAATGGGCTGTGACGACTTTCCCGAACCTAGAGATTTGTGAAGAACATGTGAGATTGTTGTGTATTTATGTAGATACCTTGATAAACATGATGAAGTGGTTGGTTGTGTTTGGATAGAAGCTATATGTTGCACCTAGGCATGATAATAACTTAAGGGATATTGGGTTAATATGTGTAAATCTTTAAGGACCATAATGGAATGGCTTTTGAGCCTTATAATGAGGCCTAATGAGTTAGTTACAATGAACGAAGCCCAGTGAGATAGGCACATCGAATGAATGATTAGTGATATAAGAATAATAAAACAGAATTGGGATAAATGGCTAAATGATGTGAAATGTGTAAATTTTGTTAATGGGTTAAGCCATGGTATTACGCTCCTATTATTGTTATGATATATGATTCAATGGGAAATGGTAGTGATGTTATGGAATGGTTGATGGAAATTCTTATATATATAATGTGAACATGGCATAGTAGAGTGGGGTATTTTATCGAGGTTCTATGCCCATGTGACGAGTTGGACTAGGGATCCAAACTCCACCCTTAATGCATGGGTTAGGGAAGATAACTAAGGATCTGTTCCCTTGAGGATTGCATCAACCCAGACTGAGGATTCATGGTGAGTACATGATTGATATGATGAAGTATGTCCTAGTGAGATTGGATAGTAGAGTGTTTTCCTCATGCATGTGATTTTTTAGATTATGCCTTGGTAACCTTATGTGTTTGATGAACCAATGATAAATTCATTGGAAATGGTATGTAATGGGAAATGAAACAAAATTTGTTAGGAAAGGAAATGTTAATAATTGTTGGTAATGAACCTAAACTGGTTAAGGGAACATAAAATTTTCCTTTTCATTTATTATTTCATTACCTTTTTCATTCACAATTATTTAGACAAAAAAATTTGTAGACACCATTGGGGGTGGCCAGCTGAGTTGTACTCACACCCTACCCGGGCCACCATTGGGTACCCGAGCAGACTTCATGTTTGCTAGTTAGGGGAAGGGAGAATTTTTTTTCTAGGAATTTGAGTTGGCATGGGTAAAGGTGGAGGAGTACCTGGACATGGGGTTGGGACCGTTTTGGGGATTTTGCAGTTTGACTTCATTTTGGGGGTTTTCCACTTTTTCACTTGAAACATGGAAAGGAATATTTACTGTTGGATGTGGTTCATCCCTCTTTTGGGGAATGGTTGTTTATGCATGCTCTAGTATTATTTGTTATTATTCGGATATTTTGATTATCTTATGTTGTGGATTACTCTGATAAAAAGGGGGTATAATCACCCCAATTGACTATTTGGACCCCAAATTCTTGTCCGTAACCTTTGGCTTATGGGGAGGAGCACTTAATGTCATGTAAACACTAGGCTCAGAGAACCGGTTTAGTGGATTATGGGTTAGGGAAGTTATATATTATCTACTAAGTTATATACTCAATAAATGTCTATAAATATATTGAACCTCGCTACCAGAGTAGATCCCTCACTTTTCATTGGAAAATGTTTTTGTAACACCCCGAGCTTCCATGATACGCTTCTAATTCAATAATTTAATAGCTTGCATTGTGCGCAACATCAAGTTCTAACACACTGTAACTAATCAAAGTAGCCGTTATGAGTAGTAATAACCACTTTTTAAAATTATAGAAATTTTATATTTCAAAATGGACTTCATTTTTGGATTCGGAATATCGAAATTAGCCTATGTTGAATTTTTTGTATTTTTCTGAGAACTTCTAATTTTTTATGAATAGTGAAAAATACTTAAAAAAACAACTTTTTTAATCAAAATAATTTATAGTGATAAATTATACTATTTAGTGGTTTTAAAGTATAATTAGAATATATTTTTACCATTTTATCCAATGGTGGTCATTAGAATTAATTTAACATTGAAATTGGACATAAACAATTGCCAATCTTTTGATATAAATTGTTTCTTAAAAACACGCTATTTGTTGTGACAGTGGGAATTAATTATAAAATTAATTAATAAAACTTATACGTTTGGAATTTTGTAAAATAGACATCATTTTTGAATTCGGAATATCAATTATAGCTTAGGGTGAAATTTTGGCATTGTTCTGAAAAACTTCAATTTTTGATGAATACTGAAACCACTAAGTGGTAGTTAAATAACTGATTTTTCGTTAAAATGAAATATTACCACTTCTGTGATTTGATTTTAAAAAATCCGACATACATGGTTGTCATTAAGAAGTAAAATGTGGTTCAATGAGATTAAAATAATTTTTTGGTGAATCGTAACTTTTAGGTTCTTAATCGCGATTAGAGGTAATTAGTGTAGTTTAAGGTACAAATGATGTTTTAATAATACGAGATGAGAATGACACTTGTCCTACTCCTATTGGATGAGTCATGGCCGACCAAGACAACCCATGGGTCAACTTGGGGACCCCATGGATCCACTTTAGTTGGAAAATGACATTAATATATATTTATTTAATGTTAAAATTAAATTGAAACAAACATGAGTTGTTTTACTAAAACAGTTTTTAAGTGGGGTTACACAAGTCCAAATTTTGACAATAAATATTCATTAGAAAGATAAATAGATTTCCTACATCATATTACATTTTTTATAATTTTTATACATTAAATAAATTAAATTATTTATGACATCATTATGATGCAGCGATGTCCTCATTATTTAACGATTTAAATAAAATGAGAATATAATGAAAAATCCAAGGCTTACACTTGTCCAAAGCCTATTGGATGAGGAGATTTCGAAACGTTATCACCTTAGCCTCGAATTATATAAGTGTGGGACCTTTAGAATCCGAAAAGCATTGTGAAATAATGTAACATTTCAATCTTTCCAAAAGTGCCCCTCCTCTCCACTTATAAAAGGCCCCCACCTCTCCCACCTCATTTACACTTTCAACCCATTTGGCTCGGCCAACCTCTGCCCAAATACTCTCCCAACTTCCCCCTCTTACTCCTAGAAGCCTCACTTTGGGAAAAACTCTTCCCAAGGAATCCTTTGGCTCAAATCAAAAAGAGTTACCCGATTTTGAGGAGGTTAAAGAATGGTTGAGTCAAGTCAGACACGAGGTAAGGGTTTACTTCACAACCTCTTCATTATCCAAGGTTGTTTATACATAATTATCTACTGGGACCTCATTATCATCCACATCCATGTTTCTTCAAAATGTATTTCAAAACATTTTTATTATTTACAAGAATATGGTTTAAAGTCATTTATACCCTTTTTGACTTTTTATAAGAGGAATCTTTCCGTCGTTTTCAAAACAAGGTCCTTTTTAACCTTTTCGACAGAATTGAGGTAAGAATGTTTTTTTTAACTTATACGGCGGGTGTGGTTATTTTCCGCCGTTATAAAATATTCAAAGCTTTCCTTACAAGCTTATAAGAATATTTTCAAGAAAATGTTTTGTTTTATATGGCTCTTAAATGATTTCCAAAATAGAAAGAGATATTTCTCTAAAAAGTGTTTTGATTTCATCTATGTCAATATCCTTTGATAGATTTTACGCTTATTTGAAGTTGATTTATTATAATACAAAACTTCTATATTGTATTGATGGTTTTGTGATATGTTTGACTGTGGATGTGCTATTTTATACCATTCATAGTTTATGGTGAAATTATTGACATTTCTTATGCTAGTTTTAATACGAATGTTTATGTTATGTTTAAACCTTTTAATATGGGAATGCATTGGACTTAATATGTGACAGGTGGAGCCCACTATAGCTCCTCGATGCATCGGCATGTCTCATGAGACAAACTAGTGTCTTGGCACGAGGCCTTAACAAAATCTTATTTGTGGTCTTGGCACGAGGCCTTGGCTACGTGGTTATGATAGTCTGGCATTATGCATTCCATCATTATGAAAGTGGTTATTGATATTGCATGTGATTATTCGACCAGTAGAATATCCATATAGAGAAGTAAATGGCATTATTCTCATTTTACCTTTTCCATATTATGTTGATGTTAAAGTTTAAAAGGCTTTTGTTTTAGTTATACATTGCCTTAAATGTTTATGTTTATTTATGAAAGCTTCCGCAATATTGTTACCCTTACTGAGCATCTGAGCTCACCCCTTTAAATGTTTTAATATTTTCCATGATGTGAAGAAGTATTTTATGAATGACCTGTAGGGATAGTCAGAAGAGGATATTAGTGTGGACTATGAAGACTTTTTTATTAGTTTCTCACTTTATGATGTAATGTAACATTTATGAATGTATCTAGTGTTTCCAAGGCTACTAAACTAATCGGTCTTTCGAGACTTGATCTTTTGTGATCATGCCAATGTTATGAAGTAATTCACTGACTCTGGGTAGCTGGGGTCGGGGCATTACAGTTGGTATCAGAGGCAGTTTAGTACTAACCTTGGAAGCTAGATTTTGATAAACTCTGATTAGAGCACATAGCCCAAAGATAGACTTTGAGGATTAGTATAGAAGAACTTCCTAGAATTTTGGTATTATAGATATGTTATGAGTTTTCCGAGCAATACATCCATGTCTGGATATGAGCAGGTTGAGGCGGATCTGGCACAGATGTACCTCGGGGTAAAACCAGAAAACACCGCTTTGAGCTAGACTCGAACGGGAACTGGTGCACGACAACGGGCCTTGCTGCACTCTCGGTTACGACACTCCCGGGGGATATGCTTAGGATAATTATCATTTTATTTACAAACCACTATGAAGGGTTATGAGTATATACTTCCTCGAAGAAAACATTTCTTTTTATGATTATGGATTATATCCATAAATAGTTCAATTTATGTAAAGTGTTTAAAAAGTATGGAATTATGTATTTTGATTCATAAACTAATCTAGTTTATGACATTGTTTAGAAATGGCGCCTAGTGGAAGGAATGGAAACCGTATCAATGCACGAACTCTGTGTAGGGATTGCCCTCCTGCTCAAGATAATTATTGTGGATCTGGAGATACAATTGGTGCTGATCAACTTATTACCATACTGGGACAACTCACTCAGGTTATGAATAATAACCTTACTCATTTGGATCACCCTGATCCGCAACGTGGAGGATCAATGATAGACCGTTTCATGAGGCAAAAACCACCAACCTTCAATGGGAGTACAAATCCTATAGTAGCTGAGCAATGGATACATTATTTAGAGAAAATATTCCATGCCTTGGGGAGTAGTGAAAGGGAGAAGGTTGTCATGGAAGTTTACCGCCTCACTGGAGACGTCGATCAGTGGTGGTCGCTGATTCAAAACACAAAAGAAGATGATGACGTATCGAATATGGAATGGAGGGAGTTAAAAGAGCTTTTCTTAGAAAAATACTTTCCTCGTGACCATCGAGCAGGTATGGAAAGGAAATTTCTGAGTTTGAGGCAGAAGGAGGATGAGAATGTCGCAAAGTATGAGTCTAACTTTACAAGGATAGCGAGGCATGCTGCTGATTATATACGTAACCCAAGGAGTAATATTGATCGTTTCTTTGATGGGTTAAAACCATTTCTCCGTCATGATTTAGTATCACAATCCTTCTCATCATACGAAGATATTGTCTCGTGTGCTATCAAGACAGAAAAGGAATTATCTAAGTCTTATGACAACAAAGTAAAGTAAGAGAAGAAGAGAACGGTGGAACAAGAGACAGATAAAGGGAAAAAGGGAAAGAAGGATTTTCCATTATGTGATAATTGTGGGAAGAATCACCCTGGTACTTGCCTAAAAGGAATGGGAGTTTGTTATAAATGTAGAGAAAAGGGTCACCAGGCTCGTGATTGCAAGGGAAAGAAAGAGGCTGTCAAATTTGAATGCTACAATTGTAGGGAAATGGGGCATTATGCAAATGAATTTCCTAAGCGCCAAGGAAACTTACCTCAGAAAAGGCCAAGGGATCAAGGCCAATCTTATGCTGTGACTACAGTTGAAGCAGAAAAATTAATGTATTGGTGCTTATGGACTGAAGGATTATATTCTAGTTGTAAGAATAATGTGATATATATAAAGATTGTACTGCAGTACTTTTTGATTTCAGTAAGGTTTTAATATGATGAAGGTAATTATATTTTTAGTATGTGACAATAAGAGAAACTTTACTTTGTTTGGGGAATCTGATAAATTGATTTTGGAATTAAGAGACCTTTTAGAGAATGTCTAGACAGAGGTATTTTGGATAACTATAAAGGTTGGAGTGGATTAAGTTGATACTTGGATAGTATTGTTTAAGGTTAAAAAAATTTATGAAGATTATTTTTGGAATATTATGATACTATAGTTTTAGGAAAAGGACAACCTGCAGGGTGGGGCATAACCCGTCGCGTCGAACAAAGCTGCAGGAATCGAACCCACAATCACAGTGCGACAGGCCTTTATTTCCTACCACTAGCCTACAGGAAGTCCCTAGTTATTACAAAATAATTTTACTAATCTAAATGGTATGTGTTAACATTTGGAACCTTATACAATTAGGATAAGTATAATATTTTTGATTTCTATTACCCTTTTGAGTGAAAGATGAGTTGAACGTTGAAACACTAATTATCAAGCATAAATATATATATACATATCTCTTATTCAATGAATAAATTAATTCTTAAACTTTAGTAAAGGGATATTAAAAAAAAATTTGTTATCCTAATACCTTATGTCTTGTTGAACTGATGATATTTTAAATCAACATAGATTGATGACTTTGAGGCCCTCAATTTGACAGTTGATTGTGATTTATGACCTCAATCACTCCCTACAAATATTTATGTTTTTCCTCCAATCATATGTCTTTAATTGCCACCAATGTTCTCCTAATCGAGATCATAATTGGGTGGTGACTTTTTCATTTCCCTTCCCCTCTTATTAAGGCTAAATTTTATTAATCTTATTTCCGATGTGGGTTTTCCACAAAGGTATTTTCTCTTTTCAACCTTTTATTTACAAAGAAAAATTTCAAATTGCGAGGACGCAATTTATTGAAGGAGGGGAGAATGTAACACCCCGAGCTTCCATGATACGCTTCTAATTCAATAATTTAATAGCTTGCATTGTGCGCAACATCGAGTTCTAACACACTGTAACTAATCAAAGTAGCCGTTATGAATAGTAATAACCACTTTTTAAAATTATAGAAATTTTATATTTCAAAATGGACTTCATTTTTGGATTCGGAATATCAAAATTAGCCTATGTTGAATTTTTTGTATTTTTCTGAGAACTTCTAATTTTTTATGAATAGTGAAAAATACTTAAAAAACAACTTTTATAATCAAAATAATTTATAGTGATAAATTATACTATTTAGTGGTTTTAACGTATAATTAGAATAAATTTTTACCATTTTATCCAATGGTGGTCATTAGAATTAATTTAACATTGAAATTGGACATAAACAGTTGCCAATCTTTTGATATAAATTGTTTCTTAAAAACATGCTATTTGTTGTGACAGCGGGAATTAATTATAAAATTAATTAATGCAACTTATACGTTTGGAATTTTGTTAAATAGAAATCATTTTTGAATTCGGAATATCAATTATAGCTTAGGGTGAAATTTTGGCATTGTTCTGAGAAACTTCAATTTTTGATGAATAGTGAAACCACTAAGTGGTAGTTAAATAACTGATTTTTCGTTTAAATGAAATATTACCACTTCTGTGATTTGATTTTCAAAAATCCTACATACATGGTTGTCATTAAGTAGTAAAATGTGGTTCAATGAGATTAAAATAATTTTATGGTGAATAGTAACTTTTAGGTTCTTAATCGCGATTAGAGGTAATTAGTGTAGTTTAAGGTACAAATGATGTTTTAATTATACGAGATGCGCATGACACCTGTCCTACTCCTATTGGATGAGTCATGGCCGACCAAGACAACCCATGGGTCAACTTGGGGACCCCATGGAGCCACTATATTTGGAAAATGACATTAATATATATTTATTTAATGTTAAAATTAAATAGATACAAACATGAGTTGTTTTACTAAAACAATTTTTAAGTGGGGTTACACAAGTCCAAATTTTGACTATAAATATTCATTAGAAATCTAAAAAGATTTCCTACATCATATTTTTTTTTATAATTTTTAGACATTAAATGAATTAAATTGTTTATGATATCATTATGATGCAGCGATGACCTCATTATTTAACGATTTAAATAAAATGAGAAGATAATGAAAAATCCAAGGCTTACACTTGTCCAAAGCCTATTGGATGAGGAGATTTCGAAGCCTTATCACCTTAGCCTCGAATTATATAAGTGTGGGACCTTTAGAATCCGAAAATCATTGTGAAATAATGTAACATTTCAATCTTTCCAAAAGTGCCCCTCCTCTCCACTTATAAAAGGACCCCACCTCTCCCACCTCATTTACACTTTCAAGCCATTTGGCTCGGCCATCCTCTGCCCAAATACTCTCCCAACTTCCCCATCTTCCTCCTAGAAGCCTCACTTTGGGCAGAACTCTTCCGAAGGAAGCCTTTGGCTCAAATCAGAAAGAGTTACCCGATTTTGAGGAGGTTAAAGAATGGTTGAGTCAAGTCAGACACGAGGTAAGGGTTTACTTCACAACCTCTTCATTATCCAAGGTTGTTTATACATAATTATCTACTGGGACCTCATTATCATCCACATGCATGTTTCTTCAAAATGTATTTAAAAACATTTTTATTATTTACAAGAATATGGTTTAAAGTCATTTATACCCTTTTTGACTTTTTATAAGAGGAATCTTTCCGTCGTTTTCAAAACAAGGTCCTTTTTATCTTTTTCGATAGAATTGAGGTAAGAATGTTTTTTTAACTTATACGGAGGGTGCGGTTATTTTCCGCCGTTATAAAATCTTCAAAGCTTTCCTTACAAGCTTATAAGAATATTTTCAAGAAAATGTTTTGTTTGATATGGCTCTTAAATGATTTCAAAAATAGAAAGAGATATTTCTCTAAAAAGTGTTTTGATTTCATCTATGTCAATATCCTTTGATGGATTTTACGCTTATTTGAAGTTTATTTATTATAATACAAAACTTCTATATTGTATTGAAGGTTTTGTGATATGTTTGACTGTAGATGTGCTATTTTATACCATTCAATGATTATGGTGAAATTATTGACATTTCGTATGCTAGTTTTAATACGAATGTTTATGTTATGTTTAAACCTTTTCATATGGGAATGCATTGGACTTAATATGTGATGGGTGGAGCCCGCTCTATCTCCTCGATGCATCGGCAGGTCTCATGAGACAAACTAGTGTCTTGACACGAGGCCTTGACAAAATCTTATTTGTGGTCTTGGCACGAGGCCTTGGCTACGTGGTTATGATAGTCTGGCATTATGCATTCCATCATTATGAAAGTGGTTATTGATATTGCATGTGATTATTCGACCAGTAGAATATCCATGTAGAGAAGTAAATGGAATTATTCTCATTTTACCTTTTCCATATTATGTTGATGTTAAAGTTTAAAAGGCTTTTGTTTTAGTTATACATTGCCTTAAATGTTTATGTTTATTTATGAATGGTTCCGCAATATTGTTACCCTTACTGAGCATCCGAGCTCACCCCATTCAATGTTTTAATATTTTCTAGGATGTGAAGAAGTATTTTATGAATTACCTACAGGGATAGTCAGAAGAGGATATTAGTGTGGACTATGAAGACTTTGTTTTTAGTTTCTCACTTTATGATGTAATGTAACATTTATGAATGTATCTAGTGTTTCCAAGGCTATTAAACTAATCGGTCATTCGAGACTTGATCTTTTTTGATCATGCCAATGTTATGAAGTAATGCACCGACTCTGGGTAGCTGGGTTCGGGGCGTTACAGTTGGTATCAGAGGCAGTTTAGTACTAACCTTGGAAGCTAGATTTAGATAAACTCTGATTAGAGCACATAGCCCAAAGATAGACTTTGAGGATTAGTATAGAATAACTTCCTAGAATTTTGATATTATAGAGATGTTATGAGTTTTCCGAGCAATACATCCATGTCTGGATACGAGCAGGTAGAGGCGGCTCTGGCACAGATGTACCTAGGGGTAAAACCCGAAAACACCGCTTTGAGCTAGACTCGAACGGGAACTGGTGCACGACAACGGGCCTTGCCGGACTCTTGGTTACGACACTCCCGGGGGATATGCTTAGGATAATTCTCATTTTATTTACAAACCACTATGAAGGGTTATGAGTATATACTTCCTCAAAGAAAACATTTCTTTTTATGATTATGGATTATATCCATAAATAGTTCAATTTATGTAAAGTGTTTAACAAGTATGGAATTATGTATTTTGATTCATAAACTAATCTAGTTTATGACATTGTTTAGAAATGGCGCCTAGTGGAAGGAATGGAAACCGTATCAATGCACGAACTCTGTGTAGGGATTGCCCTCCTGCTCAAGATAATTATTGTGGATCTGGAGATACAATTGGTGCTGATCAACTTATTACCATACTGGGACAACTCACTCAGGTTATGAATAATAACCTTACTCGTTTGGAGCACCCTGATCCGCAACGTGGAGGATCAATGATAGACCGTTTCATGAGGCAACAACCACCAACCTTCGATGGGAGTACAAATCCTATAGTAGCTGAGAAATGGATAAATTCCTTAGAGAAAATATTCCATTCCTTGGGGAGTAGTGAAAGGGAGAAGGTTGTCATGGAAGTTTACCGCCTCACTGGAGATGTCGATCAGTGGTGGTCGCTGATTCAAAACACAAAGGAAGATGATGACGTATCGAATATGGAATGGAGGGAGTTAAAAGAGCTTTTCTTAGAAAAATACTATCCTCGTGACCATCGAGCAGGTATGGAAAGGCAATTTCTGAGTTTGAGGCAGAAGGAGGATGAGAATGTCGCAAAGTATGAGTCTAACTTTACAAGGTTAGCGAGGCATGCTGCCGATTATATACGTAACCCAAGGAGTAAGATTGATCATTTATTTGATGGGTTAAAACCATTTCTCCGTCGAGATTTAGTATCACAATCCTTCTCATCATACGAAGATATTGTCTCGTGTGCTATCAAGACAGAAAAGGAATTCTCTATGTCTTATGACAACAAAGTAAAGCAAGAGAAGAAGAGAACGGTGGAACAAGAGACAGATAAAGGGAAAAAGGGAAAGAAGGATTTTCCATTATGTGATAATTGTGGGAAGAATCACCCTGGTACTTGCCTAAAAGGAATGGGAGTTTGTTATAAATGTGGAGAAAAGGGTCACCAGGCTCGTGATTGCGAGGGAATGAAAGAGGCTGTGAAAGTTGAATACTACAATTGTAGGGAAATGGGGCATTATGCCAATGAATTTCCTAAGCGTCAAGGAAACTTACCTCAGAAAAGGCCAAGGGATCAAGGCCAATCTTATGCTGTGACCACATTTGAAGCAGAATAATTAATGTATTGGTGCTTTTGGACTCAAGGATTATATTCTGGTTATAAGAATAATGTGATATATATAAAGATTGTACTGCATTACTTTTTGATTTCAGTAAGGTTTTAATATGATGAAGGTAATTATATTTTTAGTATGTGACAATAAGAGAAACATTACTTTGTTTGGGGAATCTGATAAATTGATTTTGGAATTAAGAGACCTTTTAGAGAAAGTCTGGACAGAGGTATTTTGGATAACTATAAAGGATGGAGTGGATTAAGTTGATATTTGGATAGTATTGTTTAAGGTTAAAAAAATTTATGACGATTATTTTTGGAATATTATGATACTATAGTTTTAGTAAATGGACAACCTGCAGGGTGGGGCATAACCCGTCGCGTCGGACAAAGCTGCAGGAATCGAACCCACAATCATAGTGCGACATGCCTTTATTTCCTACCACTAGCCTACAGGAAGTCCCTGGTTATTACAAAATAATTTTACTAATCTAAATGGTATGTGTTATCATTTAGAACCTTATACAATTAGGATAAGTATAATATTTTTGAGTTCAATTACTCTTTTGAGTGAAAGATGAGTTGAAGGTTGAGACACTAATTTTCAAGCATAAATATATATATACCTATCTCTTATTCAATGAATAAATTAATTCTTAAACTTTAGTAAAGGGATATTAAAACAAAAAAATGTGTTATCCTAATACCTTATGTCTTGTTGAACTGATGATATTTTAAATCAACATAGATTGATGTCTTTAAGGTCCTCAATTTGACAGTTGATTGTGATTCATGACCTCAATCACTCCCTACAAATATTTACGTTTTTCCTCCAATCATATATATTTAATTGCCACCAATGTTCTCCTAATCGAGATCATAATTGGGTGGTGACTTTTTCATTTCCCTTCCCCTCTTATTAAGGCTAAATTTTATTAATCTTATTTCCGATGTGGGTTTTCCACAAAGGTATTTTCTCTTTTCAACCTTTTATTTACAAAGAAAAATTTCAAATTGCGAGGGCGCAATTTATTGAAGGAGGGGAGAATGTAACACCCCGAGCTTCCATGATACGCTTCTAATTCAATAATTTAATAGCTTGCATTGTGCGCAACATCGAGTTCGAACACACTATAACTAATCAAAGTAGCCGTTATGAATAGTAATAACCACTTTTTAAAATTATAGAAATTTTATATTTCAAAATGGACTTCATTTTTGGATTCGGAATATCGAAATTAGCCTATTTTTAATTTTTTGTATTTTTCTGAGAACTTCTAATTTTTTATGAATAGTGAAAAATACTTAAAAAACAACTTTTTTAATCAAAATAATTTATAGTGATAAATTATACTATTTAGTGTTTTTAAAGTATAATTAGAATATATTTTTACCATTTTATCCAATGGTGGTCATTAGAATTAATTTAACATTGAAATTGGACATAAACAATTGCCAATCTTTTGATATAAATTGTTTCTTAAAAACACGCTATTTATTGTGACAACGGGATTTAATTATAAAATTAATTAATGCAACTTATACGTTTGGAATTTTTTAAAATAGACATCATTTTTGAATTCGGAATATCAATTATAGCTTAGGGTGAAATTTTGGCATTGTTCTGAAAAACTTCAATTTTTGATGAATAGTGAAACCACTAAGTGGTAGTTAAATAACTGATTTTTCGTTTAAATGAAATATTACCACTTCTATGATTTGATTTTCAAAAATCCGACATACATGGTTGTCATTAAGAAGTAAAATGTGGTTCAATGAGATTAAAATAATTTTTTGGTGAATAGTAACTTTTAGGTTCTTAATCGCGATTTGAGGTAATTAGTGTAGTTTAAGGTACAAATGATGTTTTAATAATACGAGATGAGCATGACACTTGTCCTACTCCTATTGGATGAGTCATGGCCGACCAAGACAACCCATGGGTCAACATGGGGACCCCATGGAGCCACTTTAGTTGGAAAATGACATTAATATATATTTATTTAATGTTAAAATTAAATTGATACAAACATGAGTTGTTTTACTAAAACAGTTTTTAAGTGGGGTTACACAAGTCCAAATTTTGACTATAAATATTCATTAGAAAGATAAAAAGATTTCCTACATCATATTAGTTTTTTATAATTTTTAGAAATTAAATAAATTAAATTATTTATGAAATCATTATGATGCAGCGATGACCTCATTATTTAACGATTTAAATAAAATGAGAAGATAATGAAAAATCCAAGGCTTACAGTTGTCTAAAGCCTATTGGATGAGGAGATTACGAAACCTTATCACCTTAGCCTCGAATTATATAAGTGTGGGACCTTTAGAATCCGAAAAGCATTGTGAAATAATGTAACATTTCAATCTTTCCAAAAGTGCCCCTCCTCTCCACTTATAAAAGGCCCCCACCTCTCCCACCTCATTTACACTTTCAAGCCATTTGGCTCGGCCAACCTCTGCCCAAATACTCTCCCAACTTCCCCCTCTTACTCCTATAAGCCTCTCTTTGGTAAGAACTCTTCCCAAGGAAGCCTTTGGCTCAAATCAAAAAGAGTTACCCGATTTTGAGGAGGTTAAAGAATGGTTGAGTCAAGTCAGACACGAGGTAAGGGTTTACTTCACAGCCTCTTCATTATCCAAGGTTGTTTATACATAATTATCTACTGGGACCTCGTTATCATCCACATCCATATTTCTTAAAAATGTATTTCAAAACATTTTTATTATTTACAAGAATATGGTTTAAAGTCATTTATACCCTTTTTGACTTTTTATAAGAGGAATCTTTCCGTCGTTTTCTAAACAAGGTCCTTTTTAAACTTTTCGACAGAATTGAGGTAAGAATGTTTTTTTAACTTATACGGTGGGTGCGGTTATTTTCCGCCGTTATAAAATCTTCAAAGATTTCCTTACAAGCTTATAAGAATATTTTCAAGAAAATGTTTTGTTTTATATGGCTCTTAAATGATTTCAAAAATAGAAAGAGATATTTCTCTAAAAAGTATTTTGATTTCATCTATGTCAATATCCTTTGATGGATTTTACGCTTATTTGAAGTTGATTTATTATAATACAAAACTTCTATATTGTATTGAAGGTTTTGTGATATGTTTGACTGTGGATGTGCTATTTTATACCATTCATAGTTTATGGTGAAATTATTGACATTTCGTATGCTAGTTTTAATACGAATGTTTATGTTATGTTTAAACCATTTCATATGGGAATGCATTGGACTTAATATGTGACAGGTGGAGCCCGCTATAGCTCCTCGATGCATCGGCAGGTCTCATGAGACAAACTAGTGTCTTGGCACAAGGCCTTGACAAAATCTTATTTTTGGGCTTGGCACGAGGCCTTGGCTACGTGGTTATGATAGTCTGGCATTATGCATTCCATCATTATAAAAGTGGTTATTGATATTGCATGTGATTATTCGACCAGTAGAATATCCATGTAGAGAAGTAAATGGCATTATTCTCATTTTACCTTTGCCATATTATGTTGATGTTAAAGTTTAAAAGGCTTTTGTTTTAGTTATACATTGCCTTAAATGTTTATGTTTATTTATGAAAGCTTCCGCAATATTGTTACCCTTACTGAGCATCTGAGCTCACCCCTTTCAATGTTTTAATATTTTCCAGGATGTGAAGAAGTATTTTATGAATTACCTGCAGGGATAGTCAAGAGAGGATATTAGTGTGGACTATGAAGACATTGTTATTAGTTTCTCACTTTATGATGTAATGTAACATTTATGAATGTATCTAGTGTTTCCAAGGCTACTAAACTAATCGGTCTTTCGAGACTTGATCTTTTGTGATCATGCCAATGTTATGAAGTAATGCACCGACTCTGGGTAGCTGGGGTCAGGGCGTTACAGTTGGTATCAGAGGCAGTTTAGTACTAACCTTGGAAGCCAGACTTAGATAAACTCTGATGAGAGCACATAGCCCAAAGATAGACTTTGAGGATTAGTATAGAAGAACTTCCTAGAATTATGGTATTATAGAGATGTTATGAGTTTTCCGAGCAATACATCCCTGTCTGGATACGAGCAGGTAGAGGCGGCTCTGGCACAGATGTACCTAGGGGTAAAACCAGAAAACACCGCTTTGAGGTAGACTCGAACGGGAACTGGTGCACAACAACGGGCCTTGCTGCACTCTTGGTTATGACACTCCCGTGGGATATGCTTAGGATAATTCTCATTTTATTTACAAACCACTATGAAGGGTTATGAGTATATACTTCCTCAAAGAAAACATTTCTTTTTATGATTATGGATTATATCCATAAATAGTTCAATTTATGTAAAGTGTTTAACAAGTATGGAATTATGTATTTTGATTCATAAACTAATCTAGTTTATGACATTGTTTACAAATGGCGCCTAGTGGAAGGAATGGAAACCGTATCAATGCACGAACTCCGTGTAGGGATTTCCCTCCTGCTCAAGATAATTATTGTGGATCTGGAGATACAATTGTTGCTGATCAACTTATTACAATACTGGGACAACTCACTCAGGTTATGAATAATAACCTTACTCGTTTGGAGCACCCTGATCCCCAACGTGGAGGATCAATGATAGACCGTTTCATGAGGCAACAACCACCAACCTTCAATGGGAGTACAAATCCTATAGTAGCTGAGCAATGGATAAATTCCTTAGAGAAAATATTCCATGCCTTGGGGAGTAGTGCTAGGGAGAAGGTTGTCATGGAAGTTACCGCCTCACTGGAGATGCCGATCAGTGTTGGTCGCTGATTCAAAACACAAAGGAAGATGATGACGTATCGAATATGGAATGGAGGGAGGTAAAAGTGCTTTTCTTAGAAAACTACTTTCCTCGTGACCATCGAGCAGGTATGGAAAGGCAATTTCTGAGTTTGAGGCAGAAGGAGGATGAGAATGTTGCAAAGTATGAGGCTAACTTTACAAGTTTAGTGAGGCATGCTGCCGATTATATACGTAACCCAAGGAGTAAGATTGATCGTTTCATTGATGGGTTAAAACAATTTCTCCGTCGAGCTTTAGTATCACAATCCTTCTCATCATACGAAGATATTGTCTCGTGTGCTATCAAGACAGAAAAGGAATTCTCTAAGTCTTATGACAACAAAGTAAAGAAAGAGAAGAAGAGAACGGTTGAATAAGAGACAGATAAAGGGAAAATGGAAAGAAGGATTTTCCATTATGTGATAATTGTGGGAAGAATCACCCTGGTACTTGCCTAAAAGGAATGGGAGTTTGTTATAAATGTGGAGAAAAGGGTCACCAGGCTCGTGATTGCAAGGGAAAGAAAGAGGCTGTCAAAGTTGAATGCTACAATTGCAGGGAAATGGGGCATTATGCAAATGAATGTCCTAAGCGTCAATGAAACTTACCTCAGAAAAGGCCAAGGGATCAAGGCCAATCTTATGATGTCACTACAGTTGAAGCAGAATAATTAATGTATTAGTGCTTTTGGACTCAAGTATTATATTCTGGTTATAAGAATAATGTGATATATATAAATATTGTACTGCAGTACTTTTTTATTTCAGTAAGGTTTTAATATGATGAAGGTAATTATATTTTTAGTATGTGACAATAAGAGAAACTTTACTTTGTTTGGGGAATCTAATAAATTGATTTTGGAGTTAAGAGACCTTTTAGAGAATGTCTGGATAGAGGTATTTTGGATAACTATAAAGGTTGGAGTGGATTAAGTTGATATTTGGATAGTATTGTTTAAGGTTAAAAAAATTTATGCAGATTATTTTTGGAATATTATGATACTATAGTTTTAGGAAAAGGACAACCTGCAGGGTGGGGCATAACCCGTCGCGTCGGACAAAGCTGCAGGAATCGAACCCACAATCATAGTGCGACATGCCTTTATTTCCTACCACTAGCCTACAGGAAGTCCCTGGTTATTACAAAATAATTTTACTAATATAAATGGTATGTGTTAACATTTGGAACCTTATACAATTAGGATAAGTATAATATTTTTGAGTTCTATTACCCTTTTGAGTGAAAGATGAGTTGAAGGTTGAAACACTAATTGTCAAGCATAAATATATATATACCTATCTCTTATTCAATGAATAAATTAATTCTTAAACATTAGTAAAGGGATATTAAAACAAAAAAATGTGTTATCCTAATACCTTATGTCTTGTTGAACTGATGATATTTTAAATCAACATAGATTGATGTCTTTGAGGCCCTCAATTTGACAGTTGATTGTGATTGATGACCTCAATCACTCCCTACAAATATTTACGTTTTTCCTCCAATCATATGTCTTTAATTGCCACCAATGTTCTCCTAATCGAGATCATAATTGGGTGGTGACATTTTCATTTCCCTTTCCCTCTTATTAAGGCTAAATTTTATTAATCTTATTTCCGACGTGGGTTTTCCACAAAGGTATTTTCTCTTTTCAACCTTTTATTTACAAAGAAAAATTTCAAATTGCGAGGACGCAATTTATTGAAGGAGGGGAGAATGTAACACCCCGAGCTTCCATGATACGATTCTAATTCAATAATTTAATAGCTTGCATTGTGCGCAACATCGAGCTCTAACACACTGTAACTAATCAAAGTAGCCGTTATGAATAGTAGTAACCACCTTTTAAAATTATAGAAATTTTATATTTCAAAATGGACTTCATTTTTGGATTCGGAATATCGAAATTAGCCTGTGTTGAATTTTTTGTATTTTTCTGAGAACTACTAATTTTTTATGAATAGTGAAAAATACTTAAAAAACAACTTTTTTATTCAAAATAATTTATAGTGATAAATTATACTATTTAGTGGTTTTAAAGTATAATTAGAATATATTTTTACCATTTTATCCAATGGTGGTCATTTGAATTAATTTAACATTGAAATTGGACATAAACAATTGCCAATCTTTTGATATAAATTGTTTATTAAAAACACGCTATTTGTTGTGACAGCGGGAATTAATTATAAAATTAATTAATGAAACTTATACTTTTAGAATTTTTTAAAATAGACATCATTTTTGAATTCGTAATATCAATTATAGCTTAGGGTGAAATTTTGGCATTGTTCTGAAAAACTTCAATTTTTGATGAATAGTGAAACCACTAAGTGGTAGTTAAATAACTGATTTTTCGTTTAAATGAAATATTACCACTTCTGTGATTTGAATTTCAAAAATCCGACATACATGGTTGTCATTAAGAAGTAAAATGTGGTTCAATGAGATTAAAATAATTTTTTGGTGAATAGTAAGTTTTAGGTTCTTAATCGCGATTAGAGGTAATTAGTGTAGTTTAAGGTACAAATGATGTTTTAATAATACGAGATGAGCATGAAACTTGTCCTAATCCTATTGGATGAGTCATGGATGAACAAGACAACCCATGGGTCAACTTGGGGACCCCATGGAGCCACTTTAGTTGGAAAATGACATTAATATATATTTATTTAATGTTAAAATTAAATTGATACAAACATGAGTTGTTTTACTAAAACAGTTTTTAAGTGGGGTTACACAAGTCCAAATTTTGACTCTAAATATTCATTAAAAAGCTAAAAAGATTTCCTACATCATATTATTTTTTTTATAATTTTTAGACATTAAATAAATTAAATTATTTATGACATCATTATGATGCAGCGATGACCTCATTATTTAACGATTTAAATAAAATGAGAAGATAATGAAAAATCCAAGGCTTAAACTTGTCCAAAGCCTATTGGATGAGGATATTTAGAAACCTTATCACCTTATCCTCGAATTATATAAGTGTGGGACCTTTAGAATCCGAAAAGCATTATGAAATAATGTAACATTTCAATCTTTCCAAAAGTGCCCCTCCTCTCCACTTATAAAAGGCCCCCACCTCTCCCACCTCATTTACACTTTCAAGCCATTTGGATCGGCCAACCTCTTCCCAAATACTCTCCCAACTTCCCCCTATTACTCCTAGAAGCCTCACTTTGGGCAGAAATCTTCCCAAGGAAGCATTTGGCTCAAATCAAAAAGAGTTACCCGATTTTGAGGAGGTTAAAGAATGGTTGAGTCAAGTCAGACACGAGGTAAGGGTTTACTTCACAACCTCTTCATTATCCAAGGTTGTTTATACATAATTATCTACTGGGACCTCGTTATCATCCACATCCATGTTTCTTAAAAATGTATTTCAAAACATTTTTATTATTTACAAGAATATGGTTTAAAGTCATTTATACCCTTTTTGACTTTTTATAAGAGGAATCTTTCCGTCGTTTTCAAAACAAGGTCCTTTTTAACCTTTTCGACAGAATTGAGGTAAGAATGTTTTTTTTAACTTATACGGCGGGTGCGGTTATTTTCCGCCGTTATAAAATCTTTAAAGCTTTCCATAAAAGCTTATAAGAATATTTTCAAGAAAATGTTTTGTTTTATATGGGTCTTAAATGATTTCAAAAATAGAAAGATATATTTCTCTAAAAAGTGTTTTGATTTCATCTATGTCAATATCCTTTGATGGATTTTACGCTTATTTGAAGTTGATTTATTATAATACAAAACTTTTATATTGTATTGAAGGTTTTGTGATATGTTTGACTGTGGATGTGCTATTTTATACCATTCATAGTTTATGGGGAAATTATTGACATTTCGTATGCTAGTTTTAATACGAATGTTTATGTTATGTTTAAACCTTTTCATATGGGAATGCATTGGACTTAATATGTGACGGGTGGAGCCCGCTATAGCTCCTCGATGCATCGGCAGGTCTCATGAGACAAACTAGTGTCTTGGCACGAGGCCTTGACAAAATCTTATTTGTGGTCTTGGCACGAGGCCTTGGCTACGTGGTTATGATAGTCTAGCATTATGCATTCCATCATTATGAAAGTGGTTATTGATATTGCATGTGATTATTCGACCAGTAGAATATCCATGTAGATAAGTAAATGACATTATTCTCATTTTACCTTTGCCATATTATGTTGATGTTAAAGTTTAAAAGGATTTTGTTTTAGTTATACATTGCCTTAAATGTTTATGTTTATTTATGAAAGCTTCCGCAATATTGTTACCCTTACTGAGCATCTGAGCTCACCCCTTTCAATGTTTTAATATTTTCCAGGATGTGAAGAAGTATTTTATGAATGACCTGCAGGGATAGTCAGAAGAGGATATTAGTGTGGACTATGAAGACTTTGTTATTAGTTTCTCACTTTATGATGCAATGTAACATTTATGAATGTATCTAGTGTTTCCAAGGCTACTAAACTAATCGGTCATTCGAGACATGATCTTTTGTGATCATGCCAATGTTATGAAGTAATGCACCGACTCTGGGTTGCTGGGGTCGGGGCGTTACAGTTTTGATGTGGACTTGTACTATGATGTTGATTTAGCTCATCCACTTAATAGGGAATGGAGACTGGGTTTTAGGATAAGGTTAGTAATGATATCGAGACTTCAATATATTTTGTATTCATCCATTATTTTTAAATGTGATTCCCCAATGGGTGATCATGTCTATATTACTATACATCTTGAACGTACTACACAAAACCCCCTGTTCTAGTTAGCATTATAGAGAGGCACGCCTGAGGTATTGTGTATAACTAGATAGGGGAACCATTCAAGTGTCATATAGAATAGGGAAATAATTTACCTCTATTGTCATCATGTTTTCTACCCCTTTATTCATAAAATCTCAAAAATTGAGTGGGAGATATATTGACCCATAAATCAAAGTGATTTATTCAATTAACTTGACAATTAAAACAAGTTATATGAAATTGAAATTTACTAAACATTAAATACTATTCCATTATATACACCCTTTAATAAATTTTTTAAACTCATCAATTTTCAATAATATAATTATTATTTTTGACCATCCTCCTATATCATGTCATATCCCACAGGCTTATCCTCAACATATTTATTTTCTATAACTCAGTGATTTTGTTATTTTCAGTTCAAAAACTAAGTGTGAAAATGGGTTTCTCTCTATTATTTGGTTATGTAATAACATTAATCCCATTAAGGACATTACTTATACTAATTTAATATAAGATTCATTGTGAAAATTAATGGTTCAAGAAATCATAGTACAATATCCAATTTTCATAGAAAAATTAATATATTTCTCTACTAATTTTTAATATTATATATAATCTATGGTAGAATAGAAAATTTTTAATTGATAATTTCACAATGTCTTTTTTACATTGAATAACTTTTTATCAAGATTCTCACCTCCACATCCCTCAAAATCATTCAACTGATAGAAATATATTTCATTATGTCTCATTCTTATAAGATTGTATAAAACATTCCATCCTATAATATGCAATCTCAATACCCACTCAGCCTATGTGTTACCACAAGAAAAATAATATTATCAAAGAATCTATCAAAAAAACCAAAAAAATACAACATATTGGCCTTATAATAACTATAATCCAAGTTCATAAAACTTATGATAAACATAAAAAAGAGTAAAAACTCTCTCTTAGTTTTCTATTGATTAAACCAATTTCATTGATAGACCAGGGGCTGA
This sequence comes from Viscum album, assembly GCA_963277665.1. Classification (NCBI taxonomy): domain Eukaryota; kingdom Viridiplantae; phylum Streptophyta; class Magnoliopsida; order Santalales; family Viscaceae; genus Viscum; species Viscum album. The sequence goes on along the minus strand of OY728153.1, from coordinate 1,707,594,878 downwards.
GTTCGGACAAAGGGCATCTAGGTATCCTACCTACCCCTATTGATAAAATTAAAAAACATGGTCAATAAGTCAGTCAACATAGAACCAGGGTATCTCAAATAATACTAAGATCATATTTAACGGCCTCTATTACACATCATACATGAAACTATACGCTATTTATATTCGTGGATAGACCTGATAAAATAAGGAATTTTCCGACTTATAGGGTTAAAAACCTATCAATAATGGCATAAAAACATCACATACTACACATAGAGTTATACATAACTAATTTTCAGGGAACATCTACAGAGGGGATTTATTCCTAGATTTTTATAAAGATAATACAATTGCATAAAAATTTAAAGAAACTAGGAACCCATATATTCTAATACCCCATTGAGGTTTAAGTTACCATACAACCACCCATATATATGAGGCATCACCTCATCTTCTAAAAATATTACAAAAATAAACTATATCGAAAGAAAATACATAACGTGATATGAATCTTGGCTCAAAACCCTATAATTTTCCCATCACTAAGAGAGTTTCTAGAATGTATAACCCATAAACTTGACAAAAAACATAACGTTTTGAAACAAAATTCACACAAAAGGGTCCCTAGGCTCTGTCTTTTAATATCTTGGTTTACAGTAATAGAAACAAATAAGATAACTGAGACCAATGGGTAACAATCAATTTCCCATCCAAGGTAACTCTTAAAGTGATTCAAAAGAAAAATCCAACCAAAGGGTTTTCACTACGACCATCATTAGAAGGATTTATTTGGGACATTTCATCAAATTAAATTTATTATAATCATTAAAGAGGCATAGATTATTAATTATCAAGTACCTATTATAAAATTCAAACCTTACTGGTCACTTATTTGGTTGAAACGTGATAAAAGTTTTGGAAAATTAACTCATAATTTTCTTTTAAATAATTATTAATCAATATATTCTCATATTTAAGAATAGTAAAAAAATGAATTTCAATATATGGAGGTAAAAACTCTATATCTTGTAACTGAAGTTTTAATTAACTAATGCTTCATATTAATAAATCTAAAAAATTAGATAAAAGATAATTTATCGATTTAAGGGGATTGGTCATGCAATATTCCACCATAATTTTATACATAACTCTTTATAGGTGGCTACTACCACTATAAATATCCATCCAACATTTATCACAAGAATACTACCATGGGAAAATGAACCTATGAATATATAGATATATGTGATCTATGAATGTACCATAATGTCAATATTGGTTAAATTATACATGCATTCATTCCATATCAATGGATTTAACTCTATATAATGTACAACTGTCTAGAAATTTTGGTGAACCATAACTATAGTTATCTTATTATAATTTGAACACCCCCTTAGTTATATTATCACATTGTCATATTATGTTAAAACTCACCACATGGTTCAAGTTTGGAATACAAGGATATAGTTATAGAGGTAATAAATTCTTGGTAATAAAAGCACTAGAATTTAAAAATTATAATTTTCATTCCATTTTGATCAGTCCACCTAGAACTAGGATATATCAAATAAGAATAAGATCTAATTTAAGGGCCTCTATTACACATCATTCATGAAACAATAAACTTTCTATAACTATGGAAACACTAGATGAAATAAGGAATTAATTGACATACCAAGATAGAAACCTATAAATAAAATCATAACAAAATCATCTACTACACCTACGGCTAATAGACCCTAATTCTTTGGGGATATCCTCACAAGGGAGTTCTTCCTAGAGGTTAATAATGATTATATTGAAGGATAATAGATGACACTCACCAGGTATCCATATATAGTAATACCACTTGAGGTTTAATTTAACAAACAAACACCCATCCACTAGGGGTATTGCCTCATCACCTAAAATCCCTACCAAGATGAACTGTATCAAATGAATAAAAAACTTATTATGCTTTGAATCATGAGAAAAACTCTACTAGTCTCCCAACACTATGAGTGCTAGCAGAATGGATATCACCTAAATTTAACATATTTATATTCCTTTAAATCTATATTCACATTAAAAGTTCACTATGATCTATCTTTTAAACTATAGGTTTTTTGAAATTGTATAATAGAAGATAAATATGACCAATGGGTAAAACTAATCATCAATATAAGATAACACTCATAGTGATTCTAGTGACAACCTATAAAGAATTTTTTTCGCTATACCCACCCCTAGAAGGTTTTATTATTGAAATTTAATCAATAAAAATTTATTATAAACATTTAAGAGGCTCAGATATATGAATTATCAAGTACCTGTTATAAAATAAAAACCTTACTGGTCACTTATCTATCTAAAAACTCATAACATTCATCGAAAAGTATATCATAATTTCCTTTTAAATAATCATTTAACCATATTTTAACATATTTGAGAAAAGTAAAAAAATTGAATTCTAATATATAGGTAAATAAAATATGCTGTAACATGAAATTTAATTAATTGAGGAATTATATGAATAAAGCTGAAACATTAGATGAAAGGACAATTATTTATTTTAAGGGATTATTCAATTAATATTTAACCATAATAATATATATAACATCGTATAGTTTTCTAATAATACTATAAATATGTATTCAAAATTTATCACAAGAATACCCCCAAGGGGTGATGATCCTAGGAACATAAATATAGTAGTGACCTATGAAGTTTCTATCATAATAATATTGGTTAAATTATATGGGCCACCTTTACCAATAAATAAATTCATTAATTTATAAAAGAAATTTATAATCCCATTTTGGTGAAATGAAATTATATTCATCTTATTTTAATTTGAACACACCGACAACAATATTATCAACTTTTAATATGATTCAAAAACTCACCTATAGGGTTTGAGTGAAGTATATAATGATACAGTTATAAATGTTGTAAATTATAGGTTATTAAGGCACTAGAATTTATAAATTATAATTTTATTACAATTTAGATCCTTCGACCTAGAACTAGTTTATCTCAAAGAATAAGCAGATCCCATTTATGGGCCACTATTAAACATCATCAATGATATAATAAACTCACCATAATCATGGAAAAAATGGAGAAAATAAATAATTCACTCATCTATTGAGGTCAAAACTTACCAATAAATGCATATCAAAATCTCTTACTACACATCATGTTACTAAGACTCAATTCTCTTGGGACATACTCATAAGGGAGTTCATCTTAGAGGTTCATAATTCTAATATTTAAGGATAAAAGATGAAAGACACCATATATCCATATATTACTACCCCCTTGAGGTTCAACTTACCAAACCACCAACCATTCACCAGGGGAATCACCTCATCATCTAAAAGGCCTACTAAACTGAACTATACACATGAAAAACTATAACAATTCTTATAATCATGGCTAAAAAACTTATTAGTTTCCCATCACTTAGAGTGATACCTCAATGGATAACCACTCAATTTAAAAGAAGTAATATACTTTTGATACTATATTTTCACCAAAAATGACAATTGGATCTACTTTTTAACATCTAGGTTTATATTAATAGTAGAAAATAATCTAAATGAGACCAATGGGTAACACTCTTTTCCACATCCAAGGTTACTCTAAAGGTGATTCTAAAGACAAACCCTACCTTAGGGTTTTCACTAAAAAATCACCAGAAGGTTTTATTTCAGAAATTAAAATAATTTAAAATCATTATAAATATATAAGAGGATTCTATATATGATTTATCAAGTAAAATTTATAAAATTAAAACCACACAGGTCACTTATTTAGTGAAACCTAATAACATTCGAGGAAAATGATCTCATAATTTCTTTTTATATTGTTATTTAGCCGTATATTCTCATATTTTATAACTGTAATTTTTTTAATTACATTATACAGAGGTAAAATATCTATATGTTGTAGCTTTAGTTTTAATTAACTGATGGTTCGTTTGAATAAATCTGAAAATCATATAAAAGGCCTTTTTTAATTTAAGTGGAATGGACCATGAAAGACTTGGAAATTATTTTATATATAACACAATATAGGTGGATAATACTGCTATAAATATCACTCCAACATTTATCAAAAGCATACTGCCAAGGGGTGATGAACCTAGGGATATAATGATTGATGTGAACTATGAAGGTACCATCATGTAAATATCATTTCAATTATACAAGTGACTATTCCCAATATTTGGAGTCAATGCTCTTTAACGTACAATTTTAATCCCATTTAGGTGACCCAAAATTATTTCCATCTAATTATAATTTTAAAAAACCCTTAGTAATACAATTGCATTTAAATATTATGATAAAAACTATCTTAAATGCTTCGAGTGAAGTATATAAGGATATAGTTATACCAGTCATAAATTCAATGTCATAAAGGTGCTAGAATTTATAAATTATAATTTTCATACCATTTATCTGACATCATGAATAATAGTAAGAATTTATTTAATAGAAAACAATTTCAATAAATGTTATATTTTCCCAACATGATTACAAATTTATAAACACTTTTATTTACACAATGGTCTCATTAGATGAATTTACATTCCCTAGTTATAAAGGTACTTTCCATTGTAAGTTACAATTTTCCTTCATGTAACTACAATTGGGTTTTCAACTTCGGTCTCATAATATAATAAATCCATATGTGGTGGTTTGATTATATGGGACACACATACCATTTAATAATGTCAAATAAACATTATAAATTTCTTTTGGCACCCATTAAATCACAAAAAATGTTGTTTAATCCCATAAAAGAAATGGTCCATAGATAAAACATGTCATAATCCTTCAATTAGGGTTCCTTCATCAAGATATATATGGAAAAACAATTTCGACTGATTAAAATAGTTTAATTACCCAACATACATGATATAATAAAAAGGGAATAAATAATTTAACAAATAATAACGTTAGTCAAGGAATGATATTAAATAAGTATAAATTCAGGTAAATATATAAAAAATCAACTCATAAGATTATAAAGACAGCAACAATAAATAAAGAACTCAATTCATAGTTAGGAAGTTTCAGATTGTCAATAAATGAAGTCTAAATAGCATTGAATATACATGTAATGTGAATATATATATGCCTAAAATGATTCATGAACATCTCTGATCAACATTCATTGAAGGGAAATAAGTAATTCTCATAAATCAATAGCCATTTAATGTGTGTCATCCACACAATGTGAAATGATAATAATCTATAATAATGAATCATCAATAACAGGCACACCATGACTGAAAATGTGGTAATTAATTTTTCTATGGGTTTGAAAGACAAAAAAACAAGCAATTTTAAAAATTATGAATAATTAATAGTCTCCTTTCTAATAGCGCAAAATTGTATAATAATAAAAAAAAATTATGTTACCACCTTTTAAGATCCCAAATCAGGAACCTCTAAAATGTCTCCCTGATCATGTTGGTCCCATGGACATATGTGTGCCTCCCCATACGGAAGAGGATACCCACTTGTATTGATGGTCTATGATGGTATATTAGGGATAAAATACCCTAGGTATCATAAATAAAGTTGTAAGGCAGAAGAAATAAATGGAAGGCAACATAAGTAAATCATCCCAACAAATAAGAAACACAAGGATGTAATCCGAATCATAAATAGATGATGTCATGATGATATATACGGTATACATGAGATATGGATTTTATATACAATATAATATATGTAAAAAATGTAAAATCGAACAAAAATACCAAAGAACTATCTCTATGATCATCATTATAACATGTATAAGTCTTCTTCTCCAATAAAATAAATCTGACTTCAATAAAACAGAGCTTCTCTTTAACCTAATCTACAAAAAATAGGTCTGTCTAGGTACCAATCATTGACTGGAATAGGGTGTGTGTAAAACATAATAGGCCACAACCAATGGTGACTATAACCAATACTGATAGTGAATATAAAATATAATAATGTACATGTATATTTATCAATAATTAGTAATGTAAATACATACAACCCATATCGACCATAGGTTCCCCAGGGGATACCAAACCAATCCTACATTCTTTGTTTTAAAAATCAATATCCCTAAACAAATGTCATCATACATGTTTCTTACAATTAATTTCTCGGTCCTGTGGAATATGCATATAGTACCAATGTTTAATATAAAAAGGTTTCATGAGAGAATCATGGAATCCATGAACGTACTGTAGAAGGACAAACCGACTATCAGTGGTAATCCAATATATGATAATTGGAAAAAAATGTGAATAATTATGTTCATATTACCATAAATTATAACAATAATATCATTTTCCTAAGAGTATATCCATGAAATTTCTACATGGGAATTATGTGTCACTCAATGAATATCGTGATTCATTTTACCACTCAGCATGTCTATGGAATTTTTATTGAGAATACATGTATCACCCAAGGAATAACATAGTATATATTTCATATGATCTCATACTTTGAATTATTAATTTTTAACCCATTTAGTTATCAATCAATATTACAATATCATTTATCCTATAAACACATTCCTTGAAGTACGTTTCAATAACCCAGGTATCACCCAAGGCGTATCATATTTCAATCAACCTAGATCACATATAAGGAATTCCATATTAGGAATATATTTAAAGTCCTAAAATATCCTCATTTAATATATGATCCCATACAAGACATCTTGTGTAATGGAACCATGTATCATTAAATGTTTATGAAACTAATAAGGCTTATTATAGTCAACTGTTAAACATTAGACACAGGAATGTCCATGCCAAATCACAATTCATATCTAAACCAACAATTTAATAGAATTGCACCCAAGTGATACAATGGTACAATATAGTATGTATTCCATTAAAAAATTCATTATGGTTAATTTTTTATCAATTGAATTCAAGAATTAAAAGGGACGTCTGAACATCCATTCGATCTGACAAATGATTACAAGTCATTTAACTCACCAATTAATTTTTTTGATAGTAATTAATAAATTTCAAGTGTTATTTTCCATTTATTATGTTCATCCATCTACTATCATTTAATTATTTTAGTTTTATAAGTTATTTGAAAAAATAGTGGTTCTTTTGAGAATTACTCACATTTTATGTAAAGGCAGAATAATTGACACACTAATAGTGTGGCACAAATTTAGGTCTCAATCTCTAATAATTTCAAAGTTACCCATATGGTATCTAGATCAAGTACTAGGATATTATATATAAGATTTAAATTTTATAAGAGTGATTCTTAGATAATCCATTGTGCGGTACAATCAAAACATTTTAAAAAATGATGAGTCATTACGAGATAATATATAAACCACCAACCTCATGATTGTGAAGCATCACATTTTTATAATCATGATTTTATTTGTGCCATATTTATCGAAATAAGATGAATAATATAAATACATAAAAATATTTCATCACCTTGCATGGAAATAACATCTGATAGAGAATGGTAAATATGGAAAAGAATAATCTGGACCTTTAGACTCACATAGGATGATCATACCTGTACAATGTGATTTGATTATGAGTTTTTACGAGAGAGGTCTCAAAAAAACTATATTGAGATCCCATAGAGAGATCGTGTCCTATTGTGAGAGAGAATAGAGGGGGTGTATAGGGGGTGAAAATATAAATGATTCAGTGGAAAAACAGTCATTTACAACTCCTTTAAAGAGCCTCATGGGTTGGTCATATGGTTTGGAAAACCACGTGCCAACCATGTGGTGTGAATTTCACATATGAAACCCCAAAAATTGATAGGTTCATGTTTAGACAAACCATTTGTATCCTATTAGATGCTACTGCCCAAATTTCTCACCCCTCACATGATTGAAACATATAGTTAAAAAACCATGAACAAACTATGATACTTTCTATGAGGGATTGAACTATCTCAAATGATTTTTTACGCACCTCAAATATCTATAAAGACCATTCTCTAGTTATTTATGGGATAAAATGTGGATCTATATGGTTACAATTAACAATTCACCAACCATACGTCTCAAACTACTTCACAAAAAAACTTGTTTCCAAAGAACAACGCTCTTAGAACTCATTTGAACCCATCAGACACACTATGAGACATATTACACATATAAAAACCTCAAGTAAATTATTTCTAACTCTCGTAATTCCATTTGAATGATTTGTTCAAAATTTTACCTCTCCACCAAATGAAAATCTAAATTCCTTTAGAACTTTCATCCCAATCTAAATCATAGGATGTTACACCATTGTTTAATCATTTATAATCAAATGAAACATATTATATATATATATATTATCTTTTTCACAATGGCGTGTTTGTTCTATCCAAGATATGGTCTTACTAAATTTAGTTAGATTTTAATTTCATGATTTTAATTTAATTTTATTTTTTATATTTCTTTATTTTTTAGTTAATAAAAAATATCTCCTAAAAAACCATGATATTATATATTTTACCACACTATGGTGGTTATTACCATTATACTTAAATGGATAAGTAAGGTGGAGAGTTTCGATTTGATCATGGTGTAAATGGAATTTTATCCTCACAAACTGAACACCCATTCATTTATTTCACATTTATCTACATATAGAATATTCATATAATCCATTGATTTTATAAAACCTTGCTAATTATGTTTATGGTTGTTTCTATTCATAGACCATGGAATAATAGTAATTAAAATATTTTTTTATTCTTCTTTGTCTAGTCTTACATTGAACCATGGATTTGAAAAATAGTATTTATATATAGTTTGTTCACATGGATTCTTTTATATCCAATATGTATTTTTATAATGATTATGATGAGATAAAACATTATTCTGTATAATTTTCATATAGTTTGATAACAAATTAACTAAATTTATGAGACAACGTTGACCCAAATAGCTGCGATTCGATTATTATTTTGTTATAGTGGAATAGATACAAGATATCACAAAAACAAGGATCAATAATTGTAGTATTATTTAATAACTTAATGAATAAATTTATTCCACATTATATTTTTAATTAAACATAGAATATAACAATGTAAAATAAACTGTAACCGTGAAATCAATTCAAAGCATTCATCTGCATATCACGAGGAAGGAAAGAAAATAAAATTGAGATATAAAATTATCTATCCTGTCTACATGAATAAATAATAAGTGAATCATAATCAGTAAGTTTTAAAAAAAATAGAAATGTAAGTAGATGAAAAATCAATTCAATTTAATCAATAAACTGAGAATGAAAATGCATCAATTGATTTAGTCATAATGAAAATATCATGGATAGTAATAACTAAATACTGAGTGGTAGAAATTCATAATTTTCAAAATTAATTTATATAGAAAATGAACAACTACTATCATGACCCTTAATAAGATGGTTTTTGTCTATGGATAGAAACCCTTATGATTCTTCTGATAAACAAACAGAAATGGTTTTTCACCAACTATTTTATCTAATGAAACCTATCCTTGCATTGAGGGGATATATAGTGTTTATACCCAAAAATAAATGAAATTAAAAAGCCCTTTTCACACATATATTTAATTCACAAACAATATTCCTTAACAACATATTCATATTTAATAGTAGTTTCAAACTTATCAATATTTTCCCTCTTAATCAACTAAAATTCCAAGTAAGCACCATTTAAATTTTTTATATAACATAGGCAGTAAAAACAACAGTGACACAAGAAATACATATATTTAATGAAATAATCAATTATTTATGAGAATAAAATAACTTACATTACATTAAGGAAAATTATTGGAATATGGAATATGTCCCACAAAAAATAACGTGAGAAGGAAAACCCTTATCGCATTATTATCAATCGAGTCATATTCCCCAGAAAATTAATAATCATAAAATAATGAAATGAATACCATGAAGATAAATAGATTCATTATGTGATATATAAATAGTTAGTATGAAGAGAAAAACATTATAAATAATTTGTGTATATGGAATATCTCATTGAAATAAAAGTGAAATGAGAAACCTCTAATCTTAAGTCTGAAAGCATTCTTAAATTGTACTTAATGTCTGGGATGATCAAATTAGATTCATCAAAGAAATAATTTAAAACCTATTATATATATATTTTATTTATTATAATTTTATAAGTTCTTTTATTTCTATTTCTATAAGTTATAATGTTTAGTTTTATTGTTCTGAAAGCATTCATTTCTTGGTTTTACGGTTGCTTCCCTTGTGTATAATTATGAAGTAATTTGAAAATTAGAAAAATTAATCACATGTTAAATTATGTGGTTTGAATTAATATTAATAAAATTAAATATTCTAATATATCATTTTAATTTATGACATGAGTATGATTCATTTGATAAAACATTATTGAAAATTTATTAGTTTTTTTGTTGTTTTTACGACCATGAGAAAGTATTATCATTTTATTTAATATTATGTTTATATACATGTTCTGGAAAATTAACATGTTTTAATAAACATATAATAATATTATTTAACCAAAAAATTTATTTTATGACTAGCCTTAATGGTGGTAATTAAAAATTGAAACTCATCATTCATTAAGGTAGTGAATCCACACCTCAAAGATGATGATTTCATTTTTAGAATCAAAAGAAGAGGAAAAAAGTTTTTATAATGGTTATACCATTAAAAATATAAATTTATATTATATTTATTATAATTTAGTTTTCATGTCATAATTTATTGGTTAGGTGAGGAGATAATAAGAAAATAAAATAAAATAAAGGAGAAAGATGATGAATATTACCTATCGAATATCATTTTGTTTGGAACCTCCTTAAGGAACATGGATTTTTAATTAGATAATAATATTAGGTATTTAAAATTGACAAGAGTCTTTGGATTTTTTTTTCCTAATTTTGAGAGCATTAAATTTTTATAGGGTGTATCAAGGAGGGGTGATATTTATAGTGGGATTAGAGGGTGTTTTTAATTATATTATTTAGTAGTTGATTATTTTGAATCAATACTATCTATAGTGTTGATTCATCTGTTTATGTATAGTTAATAGTTCATGTGAGTTAAAAATATTAGTTTCACAAATCATCCATGACTCCAAAATTCAAATATTTGGTGAAAATTGTTAAATAGCATAAATTACCAAATTTCACTATACACAAAAAATTCTACTATTTTAGAAAAATCCCAAAAATTAAAAATAACGATTTTTTAATGTTTAGATTTAAAAAATGGAAAAAATATTATGAAAATAATTGTCCAAATTGGATAAATTTATTTTTTATTTAAAATTATCATTTTTTTATAAATAACGATTTAAATATTTTAACTAATTTTATGAAACATTGAAAAATTAATCACGGTCTCATAAAATTATCTTTTAAATGTGATGAAAAAAGTATTAATTTATTAATACATTCAACATAAAAATATTTCATTAAAATAATTATTCTAATTATTTAAATATTATAAAAACATTTACACTTCACAAAAATACAAAATATTAATTAATCATTTTCAAAACATTTATTTAGTTATTCCATGTTATAAATATATCATATTTTAAATTAAGAGATACATTATTTTCATATTTGAGGTTATTTTTCTAATATCCACTAGAATATTCTTAATTGTTACATTACTATTCCATTGAACATGTAAATATTTAAATGTGTATTGTAGTTCATCTGTGAAAAGTAATTAATTGAATAAAGTGAATTTATTTAAGATGATACATATCGTAAAATATTAGCGTACTATATTCTTCTGTCCTATGAAAATTTATTTCTCTAAATTTTCATGAGTATTACATTCTAAACAAATGATGGTGGTTCTTCATCTCAACATCCCTAGGTCTCCACGTTGCTTATTCCATTTTATGGTTTCTCCAAATGACTTTAACTTGTATAGTCATACGATTTTTGGATAATTTCTATATAATTTAAAGAATCTCAATAGGATATTCCTAGAAAGATATGTCATGTCCAAGTTTCATTAATTCATAGGTGATACATGAATTGGGTCTGACATTAAATTCATTAATAATGATATGTGGAACACATCATGAAAATTGGAGTGACTTGGTGAAATTTCAAATCAGTAAGCTACAACTATAATTCATTCCATAATATCAAATCATCTCATATACATAGGGCTAAATGTTCTTTTTATTTGAAATACATATGATGGCCTTCAAGGGAGATACTATCATGAAGGCATGATATCCCACTCTAAATTCCAAATCTTTTATTTCGTTTATAAAATAAAATTATTTCTTACTTAGAGATTATTTAATATGAGACTGAATAGTCTATAAAATTTTCATTGTTTCTTGAATAATTTCTATTCCTAAACATTTCGTCTTGAAAATTTCATCCCAAAAGGATTGAGTATGAAATCTCTATCCAAATAATGATTCACATAGAACCATTAGAATATTTGAATAGAAACTATCTTTTAGGAAAACTCTACAAAAGGTAAATACTGATCCCATAAATCCTAAAGTTCATGTTAGCATGATCTCATTATGTATTCAAATGTTTGAATATTCCTTTTTGAATGAATGTCAGTTTGAGGATGATAAGAAGTATTAAATTGAATCTCATTAACAAAATAATTATAGATACTCTTTTAGAATTTTTATGTTAAATGGTTTATTTATCAAACACAATCCATATAGGTTCACCATAATGTAATTAAACATTATTAATATAGAGTTTTTCCTGGTTCTCTGGAGGTAAATCGTCTCATATAGTAAGAAAATGTGGTTATTTTTCATGGTGATCTACAAAAACCCATATTTTATCATTCTTTATGAGGTATTTATTAATACTATGACAAATTCCATAGTAATTTCATCCCACATACACAAAATAATAGATATAGGTTGCATGATTCTTATAGGGTGTTGTCTATCTGCCTTCCCTCATTGAGAAACTTGAAATCTTGACACATAATAAGAAACATACTACATCATATGATCCCACAAAAAGTGTTCAATCATATCATTATAAATCATGGTACTACCTAAGATTATATACATATTTCAACTATGAGAGTCATCTAATAGATCCCTTTTGGAATATGTATTTATGGAATACATAATCTATTTAGAAATTTCAAAAATAAATGCTCACAATAAAAGTATACCAATATTCTATTCATAATGTCTTAAATTAATTTTGAAAAATAACATCATCATATTGAGGTCCTTTTATATTTTATAATAAATATTTTTTCACAATAATTTGAATATATATTGATGTTACTTATAACTTAGTAATTCCCATATCCATATTTTCTAAATCAATTAACATAGTATCTTTCTCAGTCCTCATCTGGGTTAGAATTCCATGATATTTCCTACTCAATTCATAAAGCATATCATTTTCATTTCATGGGTGGTAGTTTATTGACCATACATATTTTTGTAAAGGATTTCATTTTTTATTTAACTTAGACACTCCCCATTTTAAGGGTTAGAGTGGAACCATTTCATGGACTATATGCTTAGAGAAACATTACATTACCCAATGTCCTTATAGGAAATCACCCCAAAAATAATACATGGAACTTACCCTCCCCATAATATATCTTAATTTTAGCTATCTAGCTTCATAGGGTTGGTTGGCTAGCCATCATGTGCATAGATTCACAGGCCCTTAACCAATGAAAATTCCATACCCTATCATTATTCCAATAATAGTTTGCTTTTTGCTGAATTCACCTAATCTGAATCCACATCTGGAGCCTTGTTTCTTTGAAATATATTTGGTTTCATCTTCATTTCATATGGACCATAGTCCTTGAGGTGTCCTGATATCCTTGAGGTGGCCTGAAGTTCTTAAGTTAACCAAAAATCCTTAATTAACCTATGGCATTGAAGGACTCTAGAAACAAACCAGTCAAACCGATAAATAGTTCCTACTATTGTAGTAATGAAGAGTACTTGAAATAGTACGGGTATAGTAATCCATAAATATAAAGCCACCCATATTAGAACTCAGGCCTCTTGGATGCACTATAGGATTCCTCATCAGCTGGTCTTAGGCTTCAGTACAAGTGTTAGTGTATTGATCAATCATAATGTTTAAGTTACTCAATCCATCATCTCTATGTAATGTTGTATTTTTATATATAAATATGTATTTAAAAATATTTTGATACATATATATATGAAATCATTCACTAGAGAGAGAGTTTACCCAAATCTTCAAGTAAATGATTATGAATACTAAATTAAGACCAGGAGTTAGATAGTTTTGCTCGTTAATCATCAACTACATTGATTTATATGAAATAGATTTATCATTATTCATAAGGACACAACCCAGTCCTCTATTTGACGAAACACTTTATATCAAAATCTTATCATTACCTGACTGTAGATTTAAAATCATAGAATTGATTATTCTCTTCCATTTTCAAAACATTCAGCATATTTTTTCTCAGATGAACATAAACCCTTTATTTATGACCTTGGTTAATTGGTTATACAATCGGGAAAAATTCTAAATTAAATGGTGATAGTAACCAACTAATGTAATAAATCTGTGTACCTCAATTATGTTTTTATGTGTAGGCCATTATTAGACTACCACTTTCATTATAGGATTCATTGGGATTCATTCCTTATTGAAAATATGTCTAGGAAAATAAATTTTCAGAAGCTATAATTATGCCATTTAAAATTTATCATATAAATCTTTCCTTTTGATGGTATGAAGAATTTTCCACAAGTGATTCACACAATCAGTATATTTTTTATAATATAGCATAACATCATCAATATATAGCATAAGAATGTCATTAATAAATTCCATGAATATTCAGATCATCATATCCATAAAAATAATGGATGCATTAGTCAATAAAAGTTGAATTACTATAAACACATAATTCCCATACTTCATTAGTAAAAATAACTTCAAAATATCTTCCATATTTACTCAAAATTTATGAAATCCTTAAAGAAGTTCAATATTTGAAAAAATATTTATATCCATGAGTTCAATTAAATAAATCATCACTGAGTGGAAGTGAGTACTTGTTCTATATCATAATATTATTGATTTCACTATAATGGATTCTTCATGGATCTATCTTTCTTATTTACAAAGAGAACATGGGTTCTACTTGGAGAAACACCTGGTAAAATAAATACCTTATTACTCATGTTCTCTAGTTGTTTCTTTAAATCTACTCCATCCATAGTGGGAATTCTATAGGGAGTCTTTGATATTGGTTCTTCATCCATGATTAAATCAATGTTAAATTCAACCTCATGCTATAGGGGGTGTCCAGGTATTTACCTAGGAAATTCATCAATTTATTCATATTTAATAGCAACATTCTCAATGTTGAGATTTCCTTATTCATCCTTAGATGTTGTTTTCTCTTGCTCCCTAATAATTTCATTCAATAGATATACTGGGGGTGGGTAAGGATAAGAGTTAGATGATGAGGTTTCTTCTCTAAAGATATAAAATTATACATATTCCTTATAAATTGTAATGTTTTTCTTCTTGTAATAAATTTTTATGTCATATTGTGAAATCCAGTTAGTATAAAGAATTATATCAAATTCAACCACATGAAATATGAAAAAGTTACTAAATAAAGATTATTTTCTACAATGGGGACTACATGACACATCATTGTTGCAATGAGACTTCCCTTATAAGTTTTGAATGAAGACTCCCTTATTAAATCAAATGGGAAATTTCTAATTTTCATAGAAAACCAAGAATATATAAAAGAGTCTGATTATCCATAATCAAATATGGAATTTGATAATTTTAATGGTGTGAATAATTAAATTTCAAAAACATAATTAGGTAGTCCTGCATTAGTTTTGGTTACCACTTAAGCTAGGAAATACCTCATTGGCCTCTTCTATGGTAGATTGCATTTACTATAGGGAAATTTATTGGACTAATTCCCAATTTCATTATAGGTGAGAATTGAACAAAAAAAATTCTTTCTATTTCATTCATTATATTGATGAACCTTTCTCAACCCTTATTACAAACTCCCAAGTCGTTGAAGAGTTTATTAGGTTGATTATTTCAATAATTTTTTCAAAACTAGAACATCTTTGTTCCCCTACTCGTATTTGATGCTTTATCATTTTTTTTATCTGGACACCTATCCTCATCTGGATTTACCTTGAACATATAGGATCTTGGAAATTATTTCCCTTTATTGATGGAACATAATACAATTTCTTGTTATGCTGATAAAGTTCAAGAAGCCAATGCGATTTAGATAACTAGATTTATACCTTCAAATAAATTATCAATCATGTTTTTTGAATTTCATATATAATATATAGAGTAACTTGATATTGTTTTTAAGTTTTCCACATACACTGAAACACTCTCTTCTTTATTTATATTTATGTTATGAAATTTTATAATCATTTAAGTTCATTACTGATAAAACAAATTTTTATGGAATATTTTATTGATATGAAGTGATAAAATATCTTCATGTTTTGTTAAATATGTTTATTTATAAAATATTTGGGATAAGATCATTCATTTGAAAATTTGATGGATATTCCAGTTTTACCTCTTATAGTGAACTGTAGAATTTCAAAGATAAATATTTTAATATTTATAATTGGAAGATGAAATTTTTTAACTGTTTTCCTTACTTGATGTTTTACAACATTTGTTCAAGACATTGGATCAAAATCATTCATTTGGTTTGAAAAAATAGACCATGAAGTCAAAGGTGGGCTAGGCCAGTAAGATAGGAAATTGGTTCGTTATTGCAGCCATAAAAACTTAATCATAGCTTTGATTGGGACCGTATTTTGAGATGATCTATCTAATATAACTTATCATAAATTATTTTTCTATAAGAACATCTGGTTCACATGTTTTGTAGGTCAAATGGGCCTTCCCAGATGGCGTAAAATATTTGTCCGAGATTCCCCATTCACACTTGAAATCTCTTTAAACATATCCTCACCTCTACTATATAAATTGGTATTTTTTATCTTTTGGAGGGTTTGGGATGTGAATTAGGAGATTGGAGGCAGAGTTGAATTAGTTTCACCCAAATTATCCAATCATTTTAAGATGGGTAGTTCTTGAAGAAAGGATCCCCTCATTGATGCCTTCTTATTTTCTTCATGTTGTAATGATTTCATTTATGTAATAAAATTCTTTGTTCTTCTCTTATTTATTCTATTCTAATCTGTTTTGTTAAAATTTATTCTTCAATTAATCATCTATATTGGGCTGGAATCAAGAGTAGAAATAGGATTGGGTTACATCCTTTCTACTCCTTTTCACGTGAAAAATGTTTCTACGATGACTACACCACCCATAGAAGAGTAGTTCTTTTAGTAATAAATATACCACTAAAAAATCTCCATTAATTTATTTTTAATCAATGAGATAATTTAATTCACATAATATGATCTATTAATTGGGTATTCAATTTAAATAAAACTAAGAAAGTAATTGAACAATTGACCCAAAACCATGTGAGGTCGAGTTTTGTGTAAATTTTGAGAGTGCGATTGTAATCGGAAATACAAGACAATAAATGTTAAATTTTTAGAGTTAAAATATATTCCCTAAACTCAATAAATCCTCATTTCTATAATGCATACATTCTATAATTAACAACTTACCATAACATAGATTTAGAACATTAATCAAAGCAGGGTGCTACAATTGAATGTTCCGAATCTATCCTAGGGTTTTAGTAACTCAATCATTGTAGTTAAGTTAACTCTAGTAGGGTTAGATGGTTAAACAATTAGGGGATTATAATTATGTGGATGTTAATTTAAATGAAAATGATAAATAGTTTAGTGAAGTGGTAGAGTTACATCGATTACTCCATATACAATATTCACTAAAAATCATATTCCTGTTGCGGAATATTTCATTTAAAAAAATTGCAATCTTCTTCTAGAAAACTTCTTCTAATTTTATAAATGATAAAAAACCCCATACTTTCAGGTAGTTTTTTTATTCTCTTTTATTCAATTCTTATAATACCTTTAATTAGTAGTTTTAATTTACTTCCACTTTTGAGAGATGACCTTGGTCAACCACTCTATTTCACCCAAGTACCCCAAAAAACCATTAATCATTTGAGGGTTCCCATGACAGTACCGTTCAAATTGGATCCATTGTCGAGCAGGAAAGTAATTGTTTCAACCATTTATAGGTATTAATTTTATTTTACATTTTATTCTATTCTCTTATTTTTTCTTCCTTCCTTACCCAATTTGATTTTTTCTCTTCTTATTCATTTGTGTTCTTCTTCTTCTTTATGGACCATCAACTCAAACTTCTCATTTTTATTTAACTATGTTCTAATTTCCTTCTTTTTATTTTTATTTTACTTATGACATTAAATAATCCTGAATAAATCTTAGATCTTTATCCTGATATTGAACGTAGCCATTGTGATCGAATCAGACATTCTCAGTCTATGAGAAGTTTCAACATTCAACAAGATGGAGAATTCCTCCACTCCCAGAACATTGAAATTGGGACCAATTAAAATTAAAAAATAAATCAAGAACCAATGTATGAAAATAGTGTAAATGAACTTAATAGAACCATTCGAGAATTGGATCCACCTGATATTAATTGTCAACCAAATTGCATTGCATACCCAAATCTCAAATCAGACTTTGAACTGAAATATGGGTTACTTTACCTACTTCCAAAATTTCACAGATTATTTTGTGAGGATCCAAATAAACACCTTAACGAACATAATGTCGTTTGATCAACCCTTAATCAATGAACTGTTTATGAAGAACAAATCTTACTAAGATCATTCCCATTCTCACTTGATGGAGCTGCAATATATTGGATGTTTTATTTACAACCCGATGATGTAAGTTATTGGAACGATTTGAAACATCTTTTCTTACGGAGATTTTTTCTAGCATCATGGACCACTTCCATTCATAAGGAGATCTCTGGGATAAAAAAATCTCAATTGGACTCAATTTATGAGTACTAGGAGCAATTCAAGAATTTGTGTGCAAGCTACTCACATCACCAAATCAGTGAGAAACTTCTCATCCAATACTTCTACGAAGGGATCACAAATATGGAGAGGATAATGGTGGATGCCACAGCTAGAGGAGAATTGGTCGAAAAGACACTAGTATACGTATGCACATTGATCGAAAAAATGGCACAAAACTCCCAACAATTTATTTACCGAGGTACACCGCATGTCAAAGGAGTACATCGGGTGAGTCCTTCTTCTCTTGATAGTCATTTGATTGATACTATGTTAGAAGAATTGACCAATATAGTGAGGTATATTGAATTGGATAAAAGTACATCCCAACCACCTCCTTCAAGGCCTTGTGGAATTTGCACGAATACAATCCACCCAATATACAGTTTCCCTTAACTACATGAAATAGAATATTGTGCAGTAGTGTTTCATGGGAGACCATTTCTGCAGCAACAACAGCCACATTCCCAAAATAAGTTTGATTAATTTTCTCAAACATAAAACCAAGGGTGGAAGGACCAATCAAGCATGTGTTTTTCCTCTATAAAACAACAATGGCCCCCAAATAAACAAAACTTCCAACAACCTCCCTCTTACCAAATGGGTTTCTAACAACCCCAACGGCGATTTGAAGCTCAAGAAACAACAAGTAGACAACAAGGGAATTCTCAACACAAGGGAGATTCAAATACCGATGATATTTTGAAAAAAATTGTTCTTAATCAAAATAATGAGCTGAAGAGTCAGGGTTTAGAGCAGAGGGAGTTGAAGACTCAAATGTTCCAAATTGCAACTACCCTCCATGAATTGGTAAGTAAGAACTCCATCAATATTCTTTCCCAAACAACTCCAAATCCCAAGGGGAATGTCAATTCCATCAAATTGAGAAGTGGGAATAAAATTAATGATACATCTGTATCTACCTTTCAAGCGGGATTCAACTCAACTCCATAGAATCCTCATTCCA
This sequence comes from Viscum album, assembly GCA_963277665.1. NCBI lineage: Eukaryota > Viridiplantae > Streptophyta > Magnoliopsida > Santalales > Viscaceae > Viscum > Viscum album. Next base: position 1,707,574,923 of record OY728153.1, on the reverse strand, counting down.
TACCAGCAGAAGAGAAACCATAGGAGAAAGACAAAGGTAAGAAAAAAAAATTGTTCACATTCCTCCTAAACCCCTTCCATTTCAAAAAAGGGTTCTACAAACCAAGAATATGGATGAAGAGGCAATTCAAAAAGAAGTTATGGACATATTAATGTGGGTAGAGATCAATATCCATTTACTTGAATCTGTTATTCAAATCCCAAGCTATTCCAAATTCTTAAAAGAACGTTGTACTGATAAAAGAGGGATTAAGGGAAATGAGAGGATTAATCTTGGAAGGAATGTGTCCGCACTCATTAAACCAACTATAACAATGCTAAAAAAGTGCATGGATCCTAGGAAATTCACCATACCATGCACTGTAGGGGATTTACAATTTTTTGATGCACTTTGTGATTTATGACCATCCATAAATGTGATGCCTCACTCTGTATTCTCTTCTTTGATAGTGGGTGAGTTGAAGCCGACAAGAGTCATGGTGAAGTTGGAGAATAGAGCTACAACATATCTAGAAGGATCCCTTGAGGATGTAATTGTCTTGGTAAGAGACATGATCTTCCCAGTAGATTTCTATGTTCTTAACTTATAGGGCGATCAGATAACTTCACATGCTCCCATTTTCTTAGGTTGAAACTTACTCAAAATTGAAAAAACTATCATAAATGTAAATGAGGGTACACTTTCCATGGAGTTTGTAAATGAATTTGTAATATTTAATGTTATGGACTCTATGAAGTACCCCTCATAGGACCATTTTACATTTTTTATCTCCCATTTTGAACAACCAAATAAAAACCCCATGGAATTTTATTTTCCTATATATAGGAAGATTATGAGTATTGGTCTTAGATTGATGTCTACGAGTAATTTAACACCTATTTATAATGCACAAGACTCTCTTAGATTTGATTTTGAAATAGATTCGTATTCTGATTTTGATCATGTGAACTCTGATTCTGACTTCGCTTGTGAGTATGCTAATGGATTTGATGCTTTATTATCCAATTTTGATGATGTCTATTTTGATACTATTGTTCATTGTGCACATATTTCAGTTGCTTCAATTTCTCCATCTGTACATCACCCCTAAAATATAACTCAAGCCATTGCCACTAAATCCTAAATACTCATTATTTTTGAGTGGTGAAAAATTAACTGTTATCATTTCTAACAATATCGCATTTGAACATGATGAAAAACTTTTGAATCTTTTGAGAGAGAACATTAAGGAAAGCAGGTGGACCTTGGTTGACATATCAGGTCGTATCCCCTCCATTTTCATTCATAGGATTCCCTTGGACGATGGGGCTAAACCAGTGAGGTAGCCACAATAGAGACGCAATCCAACCCTTCTGAAAGTTGTTAACAAATAAGTTGAGAAATTGTATTGATGCAGTTATAATTTTTTTCATTTTATATTATTTGTGGGTAATTCATATTCAGGTTGTGCGTATGAAAAGTGGTGTTACAGTTGATAAAAATAAGAAAGAAGAGTTAGTTCCAATGAGGGTACAAAACAGTTGGCGTGTGTGTATTGATTATAGGAAACTAAATCAATCCACCTGCAAGGACCATTTCCCCTCCCATTTATTGATCAAATTCTTCAAAGACTAGGTGGGAAGACACATTATTGTTTCTCCGATGGATTTTCTAGATATTTTTAGGTCCCTATTTCTCGAGAGGATCAAGAGAAGACAACATTAACTTGTCCATTTGGTATTTTTTCCTATTTAAGGATTCCATTTTGACTTTTCCACACCCCATGTACCTTCCTGAGATGGATGGTGAGAATTTTTTCTGATTTTATTTTGACGTACATAGAGGTATTTAGGGATGATTTTATAGTGTATGGATCCTCATTTGAGGAATGTCTATGTAGTTTGGAAAAGGTGCTTAATAATTGTATTAAGAAGAATCAGGTCCTGAAAATTGAAAAGTGTCATTTCATGGAAGATCTTGTCATTGTCATAGGGAAGGTAGTGTCAAAACATGGGATTGAGGTTGATAGATCTATGTTAGATATAATTTTATCCTTACTGTATCCTTCATGTGTACGTGATGTTAGATCCTTCCTAGGGAAATGCAAGATTTTATCAGTGATTCATCAAAAAATTTATTAAGATTTCTCGTCCTACTTCACGATTACTTCAAAAGGATTCTGATTTTGTGTTTGATGATTATTACAGGAATTCCATTAATGATATAAATAATTTTCTAACCACTCAACCGATCATACAACCCCCATAGTGGGAGCTTCCTTTTGAGATTATGTGTGATTCCTACAACATTGCAATTGGAGCTATCTTATCTCAGAGGGTGGAGGGACGTTCACATGTTATTGCCTATGTATCGAGGAAATTGGATTCTGCCTAATTAACCTACACAACCGTGATAAAAGAGTTTCTTGATTTAATATTTGCATTAGCCAAATTTCATTAATATTTATTGGGATCTAATGTAGTTGTTATTTCCGACCATGCATCTCTGAGGTACCTCTTGAAGAAGCCAGACACAATGCCTAGGCTAATTGGAGGGATTCTCCTTTGTCAAGAAGTTGATATTGAATAAAGGACATGAAGGGGTCATAAATATTGTTGGCATACCACTTGAGTAGGCTTACTCACACACTAGAGGATGACACCTTATACCAGGTAGCACTTTGGGACACTTTCACTGATCAACATCTTTATTCCATCTTAAGTACGCATCCTTGGTATGAAAATTTAGTTAACTACCTTGTTTCCTCTGAAATCACTAAATATTTAAAGAAACATAAAGTCCAAAAATTAAATAGTGAGTCAATATTTCATGTTTGCAATGATCCATACATATGGAACATGTGTAGTGACCATGTTATTAGTAGGTGGATTTTTGATCATGAGTTTGAGTCTATTCTAAAATTCGGTCATACACATGCTTGTGGTGGACACTTTAGACCCCAATAGATAGATAGGAATGTTTTAGACTCTGAATTATATTTTTCGATCTTATTCCATGATGCTCATTTGTATTGTAAGTCATCCTCACGTTCCCATCACATTGGAAACATATCTAGGAGAAATGATATGCCCCAATGACCCATATTATTCTATGGGACTTCTTGAAGTGTGGGGCATTTATTTTATGTTTCCCTTTCCTATTTCCTTTTATTTTCTGTATATTTTGTTTTCTGTTGATTATATGAGATAATGGGTGGATGCTAAGGCCACTAGGACAGATGATTCTCATGTTGTTATAGACTTTGTCAAACCATAGAGTTTTTTGAGGATTTGATTATTTAAGGAAATCCTTAGTGACGAAGGGACACACTTTTTCAATTGTAATTTGTCTTACCTCCTTCTAAAATATGGGGTGATAAAAAAATATCAACACCTTACCACCCACAAACAAATGGCCAGGCTGAGGTTTTGAATCGTGTGTTGAAACAATTTTGGAGAAAACATTGCATCCTAAATGAAAGGATTTGAGAATGTGATTGGATAATGCATTGTGGGCTTATAGGACAACGTACAAGACACCCATTGGTATAGCCCCATTTCATATAGTTTTTGGGGAACTGTTTCATTTCCTCGTAGAAGTTGAGCATCAAGCTTATTGGGCTATAAATAAATGAAACATGGATTTGGACCAAGATGGAATCCAAAGAACGGTGCGAATTGAAGGGCTTGAGGATATTTGATTGTCTTCAAATGAGATCTCAAGGATCTATAAGGAAAGACCAAAACCATCTCATGGAAAAATTATCCAACAAAGGCAGTTTCATATTGGATATAAATTCCTTATCTACATTTCACGACTGAAGCTCATGCCCTTAGGGATCACACAAGAGGACACAAGAAGGATCTTTACAGTCAATGGGAAATGTTTGAAGAGATACATTGAGGGACTTACTACTGATGCAGAGGATTTCATCACATTGCACGAACCCATCATCACTTGATCATATCAGGATGTTCCTAACCCTTCCACTTTTATATTATTTGTCCTATTTAAAATTATACATTTCATGTGCATATATCAACTCATGGATTCACATTGAGGAAAATGCAATATTTTAAGTGTGGGGGAGGTAACCTTTTAGTTTAGTAATTTCAATTGTTTTCTTGTTTTGCGATGATTTAAAAACCACCAAAAAATTGTGTGTTTTTTAAATTATGTGTGTTTATTTTTCAATTTTTTGTGTGTTTTTTGAAACTTTTGATTTGAAATGATTTACATTACCATTCATGAAATTCATTTCAATAAGTGAAACGATTTATCCCTTGAAACTAATCTTAAATGTTTTCTAAAAATAACATTGTTTCAAGTCCAATCTATATTGATTGCATGAAATGTACTCTATATTTTGAATCCCATGCACATCTCACTGACTTTATATTTGAAATCACTTTCATATGAGGCTTTTGAACCATAATTTTCATATTCTATACATTTACCTCATTTCATGAGAGAACCAAACAGTGATTGATTTAACCAGAACTTGATTTATTATTATCAAAACATGAGGATTTTAGGTACTTATGTTTTAAATGGTAGAGGCATTTGTTTGGTATTAAATCCCATATTTCAATGAATCCTTTTTTATAATGTCCTACCTAGAAAATTTAATCCTTATTACCATTAGAATCCATGGAAATCCTATTATTTTTTCCACAATAGAATCCAATTTTCCCTATCTATCGAACTCTTGAAGTGAAATTGCATAATCATGTTGATCATTCATGTGGGGGAAGCTATCTTGTATGGTGCTACCACATTCTGTGCTCCTTTGAAAGAAAAATTAAATTCTGAAGATATGTGTTTTTTGCTAAAGAAAATCATTTTATTGAAATCTGTGCCTTTTCTGGATCTTTCATGATAAGTAAAGTTGTACCTTTCTGGAGCTTCTAATAGGGGGATAAAGTTGTGCCTATTTGGAGCTTCCAAGAAAATCATGTTTGAGACGATTGACAATTTTTCTGCTAAAATGTTGAATAGTGAGAACATTCCTTTATTTTTCATGATTATGAAGATTAATTGATGATATGGGGATTTTGGATGATTCCATATTTAAGTGAAAATTATATTAATGTATTTTTTATTCAAAAAGAGTCAACCCCCCCTCAATTAGCTTCAGAAATTTTCACATCTAAATCCTACCAACTAAAAGTTACAGAAAAACGCTAGAAATTCCTCATGATAAACATATATACATGACTCACTTTGGGTGGTGATTTAGGAATTTATCAAGCCTATGGTGATGCCTTTATGAGTTTGTAAGAGAAATAAATTACTGAAAAATTGACATTTGTGTGATAAGAGAAAATTCAAGTTAGTTATGTGTTTTGTGCCGGGGAGGATAAATGAATTGGAAATATGATGAATGAAATAAATTGAGAACGTGGAATAATGGGTTTTTATGAGGCATGATAACTTTTGTTTCTTGGTGTGGAATTGTTGGATCAAAAGGATATGTGTTTTAAAATATCTTTAGATTTGATATTGATGTTTACTTGTTATAATTTTTCGGAATATGTGACATGAGGTTTTTCCATGGAGTGGAAAAGGGTAAGTTTAGGGGAGTTTATAGAACAAAATTTTATTGAATATTTTATTTATATTAAATGATAAAAGTTTCTCACACTGGGTTAAATATGTTTATTTATAAAATATTTTGTATAAGATCATTCATATAAAAATTTGATGAAATTCTAGTTTTACCCTTTATAGTAAACTGTAGTATTTTAAAGATAAATAGATTAATATTTATTATTTGAAATTTAATATTTGAAAATGTGTTCCTTGCTTAATGGGATATAACTTTTGTTTAGTAAATCGGAGCTAAATCATGCACTTGGTTGGACTGAATAGACCATGATGTCAAAGGTGGGCTAAGCCTGCCAGATTGGACATTGGTTCTGTATTTGGAACATCACTCCTTCATCTGAGATTGGATTGGGACCAAATTTTGATAACGGATCCCCAATACAATTTTACACAAATCATTCTTCAAGAATAATTGATGGTTCATGCTCTTTTGAGGTTAAATGGGCGGTGCAAGTTAGCTTAAAATATATGGCCGAGATTCCCCTTTCACACTTGAAACCTCTTTGAACCTAGCCTCTTGTCCATTCTATAAATTAGTGTTTTTATCATTTGAAATGATTTAGACGTGCATTAGGATATTTTAGGCATATTATAATTGGATTCATCCTAATTATCTAAACATAGTCATAGGGGTAGCTCTAGAACCTAGGATCCCCTCATTGAAGCCTTATTCTCTTCTTCTTGTTCTAATGTTTTCATTTGTTTAATAAAAGTATTTTTAATTATTTTATTTATTCATTTTTCTTCTATTATATACAAATTTCTTCGTCTCTTAATCATCCTAATTGTTCTAGAATCAAGAGTAGAAACAAAATATGGTTCTAGCATTTCTAAACCTTTTCACATGAAAAACGTTTCTACGGTGACTACACCGCCCATGAAAGAGTAGTTTTTTTAGTAATCAATATATCTCCAAACTTGTTCATTAATTTATTTTGAATAAATTATGTACATTAAATAAATTAATATTAATTATTCATTTTGTTTTCAATTTAAATGAAACTAATAAAGCAATTGAACAATTTACACCAAAACAGGTGAGGTCAAGTTTTGTGTTAATTGTGAGAGTGTGATCATAATCAGTCATTCAGTATCATAAGGGTTAAATTTGTCGAGTTAAAATATAATTTATAAACTAAATTAATCCTCATTTAAAAAATGGATATGTGCTCTAATAAACCACTAAACAGAAGGTATATTTAGAACATCAATCAAAGAAGGGTGCTGCGATTACATGTTCTGAAGCTAGCTTAGGGTTTTAGTAATTTAATATTTGTGGTTACATTAACTCCCATAGGGTTCGAGGGTTACTAAATTAACAGATAATAAATAAGTTTCTATTAATTTAAAGGAAAATGATAAATAATTTAGTGAATATGTAGAGTTATATCGATTACAAATTTTAAAATATTTTCTATAAAAAACATCTTCTTTTGGCGTCGAATTTCATTTTAAAATTAAAAACAAAAAAATTCAATCTTATTCCAGCAAACTTCTTATAGTTTTATAAATGATAAAAAAACCCCATCCATTCAAGTACATTTTTTATTCTCTTTTATTTTATTTTTAAAATACCTTTAAGAAGTTGTTTTAATTTAGTTCCTCCTTTGAGAGACCACTTTGGTCAGCCACTTTGCTACACCCAAGTACTCTAAAAAAACCATTAATCATTTGATGGAGGCCATGAAAACACCTTTCAATTAGACACAAGGAAACTATTTGGTGAAGATTGTTTCTATAAAGGTTATACATTCAATTTCTTCTATTTCATCTTCTGCCTTTGTATTCTGGATCAATTACAACCATGGAACAACAATCATCTTAAGGAAATGTACCTATAGTACGACCTTTTCCCTTTCATCACATAACAATGCTAGAAATATCTTTTCAAGGGACTTGATCCATTGTTATTATACCGCTAGATTATTATTACCTATAAAATATTGGGGCTTCTTCCACAAGAAATAATCCATCATAGGTGCAGTATGGTTATTCTTTATAACCTGAGTAAACTACCACAATATGTTTATGATATTCTCATCTCCAAAACGAATTGTGTTCACTTGCTTAGTGGGGAAATCCCTACATTTTATATTGGTATTGACCCCATTTCATATATTAGTTGAAATCAATAAAAATGGAACACACTGAGTTAAATCATAATCATCCTGATTACTAAGATGAAATTACACTAATGTAATTATAACAATTCGCGTGTTTATTTAATATATATTGTACAAAGTATATACTATACATTATTCAATACCAAATGTAACAATCATGACCCATGTATCCCATAGTCCTTAGTTATTTTATTAGAATGAATATATAAAATATATCAAGTCACCACTTTTTGATTAGTATAGGTTTCATCAATAACTGAATACATATATGGTTCATGTATTACAATTGTAATTATACTTAGAACATAACGAAGGAAAATAAACCGATTCCTTGATACTTTTTAAATTATTTTTTCCTAATAACCTATGAAAGGAAAACAACTAAAATAGTGATTCAAATACTCAGTAAGGGTCACATGACTCAATAATATGAGAATCATAATCTATAATGAATAATCAATATTGAAGGTAAATTTTTGAAAAAAACTACATTTAATCAATAAAATGATAATGAAAATTAATCCATAAAATTTTTAATACTGAAAATCTCATTGATAGTAATAAATTAATACTGAGGGAAGGAACTAATTAATTGTTAGACAACATATATCTGGAACATAATCCTCTACCATAAAGTCCTCTCACAAGAAAGTTTTTGTATGTGGGTAGAAACTCATCTGATTCCGTGTAGAAAAAAATGTGATGGTTTTTCCACCAACTTGTTTTTATCATGTGACCTATCGATGAATCAAGGGGATATATAATTCGAATCCCCACCCACCAATTTTTTTTTAAATAATTATTTATAAAATATTTAATTCAAGATCAATATGAATTATGATCATATATTTATTGAGTGGGGGATAAAAATTTATCAATTTTCTCCAGTTAATAAAATAAAAATCAAATTAAGCACTATATCACCCAAATAATTTAACATATTTTTCTTTTATAATTAATTTATTATTTATAGATTTCAAAATGTGTAATTCTGTGTTAGTTTCCAATGCACACAACACCCGATTTGAACAAAAAACTATTTATTTATTGTTTCTATAGTCGATCAAATTCTAACAATCTTAGAGAATTTATATTATTATTTTTTAATATTTCAAAAAAATTATTTTTAAATTCACCCAATATATTTTATAGTACTAGTATAAGAATAAACCCAATTTTACACATTAAAACCAATATTTTAATACAATCAATATTAAAATCCTTTATTAGTTCTCTTATTATAAAAAAGTATTTTGAAAAAATTATTAATTTAATATAATGCTATAAAATTATATTTTTAATGAGAAACTTCAATATCAGGTTTGGGTAAATTTTTTGTTTTTCTGAAGAAATTTCATTTGTTGATTAATGGTGAAAAACAATGAATTTTAATTCAAAAAAGGGTTTCCATCAAATTTTATTGTACTTTGAAATTATGTTTTTGATTAATTTAAATGTTAAATTAGATAAATTATACAATAATAAATCCAATTTAGTTTATTGAAATCAATTTCACTCTGAAATAGGATATAAAAACATTAATATCCATTTAACAATTTTACTTCAAGAAACCACAATTTCGTCCTATCCGTGGGAAATATTTAAATCCTATCCTACCTTGGATTAGATTTGGATTACTATTAGAGATAATTTTCATTGAAAATATGGATGGAATTCTATTTTAAAAATTTTGAAAAATGAAACTCCACCTATAATATAAAATGAACATGCACCTACTATATATTCACTCCTCTCAAGGACATTGAATCAGAAAACATACACTCTAGTGATCTCTTAAAATTATAAATTCATATTATAACCCACACTTTTGACATAAATCCATCTAAATAATTTATTTGGTGCAAACCGTTATGAGTTACACAAAGAAAAGATGACACCATTCTTGAAGCTCCTTTTTTTATTTTCATTCCCCACCCACAAAAATTTTATTATTACATGATTATTTAATAACCTAATTATCCTCAATATAATAATGTTTTTTATTCTATGATTTTTACCTACAAATATATGCACTTATATTTAATGGGAAATGAACATACCATTATTGTGAATAAAAAACTACCACCTCCTGAAACAATGTTGTTCATTTTAATTTACAGGCTCTCATGGTTGAGGATTATGATGGACATGATATTTTTAAAATATAAATATGATATTTATGTGTTCTTAATACTTATTTAATTATAATTAATGTATACCTTCATGTTATCCATTGTTTTAAATACGACAACATCATTTGAGGAAGTGTGGACTACTACCTCCTCAAAGCAATGTGATTCGTACATAGTATACACAGAACACATGAAAGATACATTTAATAAACATATGTGAAAAATATGATATAGATATGATAATTTAATTATAATATTGTTTCAAACAAAGTTGGAATTGTATGGGAGAAAAAATATTGGCTTGATGGATAACGTCTATTTTCCTGCTGTTATAGAGAGAGTTTCACGTCATGTTCACCATTTTTTTCTTGAACCGAGGCATGTAATTAAACCCATGGAAGAGAATGGTCCATCAGGGAATAAGAAAGTATAGCATTTTTATATTATGATGGAGGTTTAAAAGTTAAGGGATCCCAATTGGTGATTTTAAGGGTTTAATTGTCGATGAAATCTGTAACGACCCAAAGTTTTTCAATGGAAATTCCCTTCTTATATTTATGTAATAACATAACATGAAATCACAACATAATAAACTACAATGTTATAAGTGACCTTTAAACATAAGTTTTTCACTTCTGTATTTGGATTTTTGAAAATCTGACACACATGGTTGTGTTCAAGATGATTTTTGGAGTCTAATGAAACAAAAATCATTTTTGGGGAATAGTGACCTACCCTTATGAATAGTAACATAACCTTATGAATATTAATATGGCCCTTATGAATAGTAAATAATCAAACATAATAGTAACATTAAATATGAATAATTAAATAAAATTTAGACATCATAGAAAGTGAAACTTTGTCCTTACTAAACGTTTTGGTATTTTGTAAGTCATAAATAATTAATTAATTAATTTAAAAGTATTTTTATTTCCCTAAATGTATTCATGCATTATTTAATCAATTTCTTATAGTTTTTAGATAATTTTATAAGACCCTACATAATTTTTGAATGCACTATAAAATATGTTTTAATTTTAAAAACGGTTTTTAAAGTAAGTTATGATTTTAGTTAAATATTAAATTAATAATATATAGAAAAATATTATTGAAAAATGGAATTCATTTTTGGATTCTACACATCAAAAAATGGTTGTGGTAAATATTTGGGATTTTCTGAGATACTTGAATTTTTGATGAATAGTAGAATCTGATAATTCACAACAAATGATAAATAATGGATTAATTGAGTCATAGATGATTATATACTGATGTAAGACCACTTGGTTCGGGATAAAATAATTAAATTACTATTCTTGGTCATGTAATACTCACTATTACTTGTCTTGTGGTGAAATAATAAACTAATGAATATATTATGGAAACCCCTCTCCCCTCCACTATGAAAGCCACCCTTCACACCCTCATTTCATCACACCTATCAAGCTCCAAGACATCTCTAAACTCTTCCCAAATAGCTTCCCTATCCCCTCCCCCATGTCCTAGAGCTTCCGGTCTCATCAAAATACCAATATTAAGCCCTTAAGGAGGTTCACAAGAGAAGGATTCAAGAGGTAATTTCTCTCCCTCTTCTCCTTTAATTTCCTTTCAAGTTCACATTCATTTCCTGATCTCTCCCCAAATATATTCATAAAAATGGTATTGTAACTCTAGTATTATAAATATACTGTAATTTTTTTGATTATAATGGGATATTATATCATACAACCCCCTTTCCCTCTTCCTTTTATTTTATTAAAGAGAACGTTGTTTGTGAGGTGTTAATTTATCACCTTCAAGAACGACATGCTTTCTTCTTCGATTTCTACCATCAGATCTGGTCATGAAACCATTTTTATGGTTGAACCATAATAGTTTATCTGTTTTATTTTCTATTTAATGTTATGGAAATAACCTAAGGCTATATTACTAAGTGATAATTTAAAACATGTTCATTGTGATCCCAAAAACCGCCCAAATTGACCCAAATAACCAACATTTAATTCTAATATAATGATTCATACACATGGATCTAATATAATTCATTATAAGTTCATTCATGCTCCTGTGATATCATTAATTACAAGTAATATCATTTCAGTATGTTTACTCATTTTTTACCCAAACATCAATTTAAGAATACAAGTGAACCACCTAAGAAAAACCATTAAAATAAACATCCACGAATAATGTTTTTAAAACTATATAAGTCATCCAAAGGAACATAATATGAAATAATGAAACCAGGATGAACCCTATTAATGTGCACATTGTTCTTTATTTCTAATTAACTATTATAATGTTATTATATAGGATATTAATGAGAAAAAATCATTCATGTACAAGGTAAGGGGAGATTCTCGAACCCAACTCTCATCCTTCGGGTTCTCCCTGTTTCACTCCAATTTTGATATGGTTACTCCTTAATGATCATCTTTTCATAATTATCTTACCTTTTTGGGATATATATTTTTTCAAATAAGGTTTATGTCAATAAAAATGTTTTCCAAATGAACTCTAATTTTAAGAACTCACCATTTAACTCTCATTCAAGGTTGATGGTTCTTGTATCAAGTATGTTGTTCCCCCTTTCTTTTAGGAACCCAAATATTATGAATGTTTTATTATAAGATAAAACCCATTCCTTTTCATGGGTTAATTATGTTCATTTATGTTATATGTTCATTGTGGCGTGCATGATAAATGATACTGTTATGATGTGACGGGTGCACTGAGAATTATATATCACTCTAATGCATTGGGTAAAGTGATGAATCTCTTGAGTAAATGTGAAACGATGGGTGAACAAGATTCTATATTTTTTCACAAGAATGTGTGGTAGTTAACCACTAAGACATGATGTTTCATTTTTATTCAATGCCACATTTCATGTCTTTTATTTATGCTCCTCTAATGTTCATGATCTTTTTCCTATGTTATGATTATGATCACCCCATGATATATTGTTCTTATCTATCCTCTTACTGGGATTCTATATCACCCCTTTTAATGTATATCCTCAGGTGGCTAGATGTACTAAGAAGAGGAAAAGTGCCAATAAGAAGCTATAGAAGAAGAAATTAAATAAATTTTTATGCTATATGTTCTATTTTGTTATCTGTGGTCCTAGTTTTACTAAGACACTAAACCTTTTGATCCTCTATGTGTAATACTATTTTTTTTATCTTTGAAATGATGTAATAGTAATGTAAGAAAAGGCTGGGTCGCTATAGTTGGTATTAGTGGAATGGTTTAGTTAATTTTGGAATTAGGATTAGGAAACCCTAAAGGAAACATATACCGTGAGACTAAGTACAAATATGCACACAATAATATTTACTTAGGGATCCAATATGTTATGATTTTAGTATAAATTTTTCAAATGAATAATTTATGTATTCATGACTTGTTTACTTATGTTTTTTTCTAACCTTTTCTATTTTAGAAAATGGTGGGAACCAGGATAAATCAAGCCAAAATGTCATTCGAGGGCTAATGCAACGATTTCCTGAAAGACATCCCCAATGATTTGGGTGGTGGAGTTTAAAACTTCATGGAGATGCTTACCCAATTATCTCAGGTTATTAATAATAACCATAATAATGCGGAACTTCCTCTTCACCAACGAGGGAGAAACTGGATATCAAATGTTTTATGCGGCAATGACCACCAACGTGTTGTGGATCTTTCGATCCACTAGTTGCGTAACAATGGGTAAACTCCATAGAGAATATCTTTTCTGTTCATCTCAATTCCGAGACAGAGAAGGTGAACCTAGTTGTTTATCTTCCAGATGGAGAAGCCGATCAATGGTGGGATTTTATTAAGAACACAAAGACAAGGGAGGAAAATAAAGAGATGGAATGGGAAGACTTTAAGATAATGTTTCTTAACAATTATTTCCCAATAACTCTTCACACAAAGATAGAGAGAGAATTCATAGATCTCAAAAAAAGGAAGGAGAATCTTTCACAACCTATGAAGCGAATTTGACAAGGCTCGCAAGGTATGCTTCAAGTTTTGTTATAAAAAATAATAGGAAAATTTATAGATTTTTTAGTGGATTAAAACCCCACCTTCAAAAGGCTCTTGCAATTTGAGAATTTGGGAGATATGAAGAAGTTGTTCGGTGTGCTTTCAAAGTGGAGACGGAGTTTTGAGAATGGTCCCATTGATATAGTTATAAGAAAAGAAAGATGGAGTTTCAAGCTAGTGGATCTAAGGACAAAGGCGTAAGAAAAATAAACAACCCACATGCCAAAAATGTGGAAAGCTTCACCATGGGAATTGACTCAAAGGGATAAGGAAATGAATCAAGTTTGGGAAAGAAGAAAACCATTCTCAAGAGTGTCAAAAAGACACAAAAAAAGAATGATAATTTAGCCAATGAAAGGAGAGAACCACTCATGGTTCAATGCTACAACTATAGGGAGCTAGGGCAATATGCAAACCAGTGCATTAAACCTCGAGCTCTTGGGGGTAATCAGCTTCAGTAGCCACCAAATCCAAAGTAACAAGAGAAGGCTTATGCCATCACTACTGCGGAGGTGGATCATGATATTGAAGTCTTACAAGGTACACTTCATATTCACTCAAAAAATGGAAGAAGTCTTATTTTATTCTGGTTCTATGCATTCTTTTATGTCTTGAATGTTTTATAGAACTATAGAATTGAAGCCCCGAAACCTTGAAGTAGAGATGTCTGTAAAAACTCCGATTGATGCAATCACTACAACCCAGGTGTTTGACTCTTCTCCCATTGGCGTATGTGGGAAGATTATTCTGGACAATCTCGTAATACTTCCCTTGGTGGAAGTCGATACTATAATGGGAATGGATTGGCTCTCGTTATATAGAGCACATATCAACTGTCGAGAAAAGGAAATATCTTTTCGTATTCCGAACCATCCCATGATCCACTACAAATTCAAGGAAGATCATGAATCTCCATTGAAAAATCCTTCAATGGTGTGGGTGTTGATTCCCTTCGAAGAAACGTACCTCACCCAAATGGTTGAGTTGATGGAAACTGCAAACTATGAGGAAATTCCCATCTTGAGGGAATACAACAATGTATTTCCCGAAGTGTTACCCAGAATTCCCTCGGATCGCGAGGTAGAGCTCTCAATTGAACTCATACCTAGAGCTACTCCTATCTCGAAGTGACCCTATAGGATGGATCCTATCAAACTGGAGGAGTTAAAGAAGCAGCTGCAAGAGCATCTGGAAAAATGGTTTATATGCTCTAGTGCATCACCTTGGGGAGCGCCAGTGCTCTTTGTGAAGAAGAAGGAAGGAGCAATGTGGCTGTGTATCGATTATCCGGAACTCAACAAGATCACCATAAATAAAAAGTATCCTCTCCTAAGGATTGATGACTTGTTCGACCAATTAAGAGGATCTCAATACTTCTCAAAGGTGGATCTTCGTTCTGGATATCATTAGGTGAAGATGAAGAAGGAAGATATTTAGAAGACTGCCTTCCGAACAAGGTATGGGCACTATGAGTTTTTGGTGATGCCCTTCGGACATACTAATTCCCCTGTAATCTTCATAGATTTTATATATAGAGTCTTTAGACCTTACCTCAACAAATTTGTTGTAGTGTTTATCGATGATATTCTCATCTACTCCAAGATAAAGAAGGAACATGCAGAACATCTAAGACTTGTTTTGGAGACATTGATAAAGGAGAAGTTGTATGCCATGTTCATAAAGTGTGACTTTTGGGTGAATGAACTCACGTTCATGGGGCATTTAATCACAAGTGAGGGGATTTTTGTGGATCCTTAAAAAAAAGGAGATCGAGTAATGGCACAAGCCCTCTAGTGTCACAGAAATCCACAGTTTTCTTTGATTAGCTGGGGACTACAAACTTTTTGTGAGAAACTTCTCACGATTGTCAAGCCCGCTAAATAAGTTAATAGGGAAAGGGGTAAAGTATGTCTGGAAAGAAAAATGTGAGGGAAGCTTCAAGGAGTTAATGAGAAGGCTGATCACTGCACCTATTCTCACACTATCGAAAAGTGGAGAAAGTTTTGTGATATACAGTGATGCATCTAAGAAAGGCTTGGGTTGTGTACTCATGTAAAATGACAATGTGATAGACTATATCTCACGACAGTTGATGATCCATGAGAAGAACTACCCATCACATGATCTATAGCTTCCAGCTGTGATTTTTTCCTTGAAAATCTGGAGGCACTACCTTTACGGCGAGAAGTGTGAAATATACACTGACCAGAAGAGCCTAATGTATATATTCACACAAAAGGAGCTCAACATGCATCAAAGGATATGGTTATAGCTAATAAAAGATTACAATTTCTCTATTCACTATCTTCCTGGAAAGGTGAACAATGTAGCTGATTCTCTAAGCAGAAAAGAACCTACTACTCTATCCATGTTGCAGATTGAGAATGACCCTATATTCATGGATTTGGAAATCATAAGGGCAGGGATACATCCTACCTTTCCCAAATGATTGTGCAACCATCCATCCAGGAGAAGATTAAAGAATGAACAAATGGATGATGTGGAGTTACAAAAGAGAGTGAATGCAGTAAAGGAAGGGAAGTTGCAAGAGTTCCATATCGACGATGATTGTGTGATTCGGTTTGGAACATAGCTTTGTGTGCCTTCATCCCCCGGGATAAAGAAGGAGCTATTAGATAATGCACATAGCTCAGCTTTCTCTATCCATCCTAGGAGTACCAAGATATATCATGATCTCTGAGAGAACTTCTTGTGGGATAACATGAAGAAGGAGATTACAGAATATATATCAAGGTGCTTTGTATGTCAGCAAGATATAGCTAAGTGACAAATGTCCATAGTCATTGTGTAGCCATTTCCTATACCCATGTAGAAATGGGAAAATGTTACTATGGACTTTTTCATGGGTCTCCCAAAGACGTCAAAGGGAAATAATGTGATATGGGTTGTGGTTGACTGACTCACTAAGACTTGCCATTTTATCGCTATTCGAGAAGACCTCTCGCTTGAACAACGTTCAATGATATATGGTAAGGAAGTCGTGAGACTGCACGGTGTTATACTCTCAATTGTGTCTGACCATGAACCAATGTCCACATCTAAATTCTGGAGGATACTTCAACATGCTTTGTGTACTAAATAAAATTTCAGCATGACCTATAACCCCCAAACTGATGGACAATCTGAAAGGACTATTCAGACGCTTGAAGATATGTTAAGAGCCTGCTATCTTGAATTCAAAGGTAGATGGGATCAAAATCTCCCATTGGTTGAGTTCTCATACAACAACATCTTCCACTCGAGTATCCAGATGGCTCCATATGTAGCTCCATATGGAATGTGATGTATAACTCCAACCTGTTGGGATGATGTTGGAGAAAGAAAGCTACTTGGACCCGATCTTGTTCAAGAGATGACATAGAAGGTTCAATTCATCTAGAAACACATCAAAGTAGCTCAAAGTCGGCAAAAGAACTATGTTGACAACCGTTGATGGGACTTGGAGTTCGACGTTGGAGATAAAGTCTTCCTTCGAATATCTCTATGGAAGAGAGTCATGCAATTCAGGAAGAAAGGGAAGCTAAGCCCAAGGTATATCGGCCCCTTTGAGATCCTTGACCACATTGGATCTGTGTCCTATAATCTTGTACTTCCACCGAATATGGCTCAAGTTCATGATGTGTTTCATGTATCACTACTGTGGAAGTACATACCAGACCCCTCACATGTACTAAACTCAGTGGTGGTGCATTTGGAAGATGATCTCTCCTTAAAGAGCAGCCCGTAATGATTCTGGATCAGAGAGATAAGGTTCTACGCAAAAAGACAACCCATATTGTCAAAGTGTTGTGGAGGAACCATAAGTTTGAGGAAGAAACATGGGAATTAGAGGAATCAATGAAGGAAAAGTTCCCACACCTGTTTTTTGCCTAGTATGTAAAATGGAATCTCAAGGGAGAAATTTCATAAGGGGGGAATAATGTAAAGAACCAAAGGTTTAAAATAGAAATTCCCTTCTTATATTTATGTCATAAAATTACATGAAATCAAAAGATAATGAAATACTAAGTTATTAGTGACCTTTAAACCTATGTTTTTCACTTTTGTGTTTGGAATTTTGAAAATCTGACATACAAGGATGTGTTCAAGATGATTTTTGGAGTCTAATGAAACAAAAATAATTTTTGTGAATAGTGAACTACCCTTATGAATAGTAACATACCCTTATGAATAGTAATATGAAACTTATGAATAGTAAATCATCCAACATAAGAGTATCATTACCTATGAAAAATTAAATAAAATTTATACATCATAGAACGTGACAATTTGACCTTAGTAAACGTTTTGGTATGTTGTAAGTCATAAATTAATAATTATAATTAATTAAATAATTTAAAAGAGTTTTTATATCCCTAAAATTTAATCATGAATTATTGAATCAATGTCTTATAGTTTTTAGATAATTTTATAAGACACTACATAATTTTTGAAATCACTATAAAATCAGTTTTAATCTTAAAAACTGTTTTTTAAGTAAATTTTGATTTTTATTAAATATTAAATTAATAATATTTAGAAACTTATTTATTAATAATTGAATTCATTTTTTTATTCTACATGTCAAAAAATGGTTGGGGTAAATTTTTGAGATTTTTCCAAGATACTTGAATTTTTGATGAATAGTACAATTCGATAATTCACAATAAATGCTAAATAATGGATTAATTGAGTCATTGATGATTATGTACTGATGTAAGCCCAATTTTTTTGGGATCACATGATTAAATTACTATTATTGGTCATGGAATACTCACTATTCCTTGTCTTCTGAATAAATAATAAACTAATGAATTTTATATTAAGGAAACCCCTCTCCCCTCCACTATAAAAGCCACCCTTCACACCCTCATTTCCTCACACCTCTCAAGCTCCAAGCCTTCTATAAACTATTCCCAAACACCTTCCCTAGCCCCTACCCCACATCCTGGAGCATCTGGTCTAATCAAAAGACTAGGATTAGGCCCTTAAGGAGGTTCTCAAGAAAAGAATTCAAGAGGTAATTTCTCTCCCTCTTCTCCTTAAATTTCCTTTCAAGTTCAAGTTCATTTCTTGATCTCTCCCCACATATATTCATAAAAATGGTATTGAGAATCCATTATTTTACATATAATGTAATTTTATGATTCTAATGGGATATTATTTCATCCAACCCCCTTTCCCTCTTCCTTTTATTTTATTAAAGACAACGCTGTTCGTGAGGTGTTAATTTATCACCTTCAAGAACGACATGCTTTCTTCTTCCATTTATACCTTCAGATCAGGTAATGAAACCATTTTTATGGTCGAACCAGAATATGTAATATGTATTATGTTATATTTAAATTTTTTGAAACAACCAATGGCCATATTACTAAGTGATAAGTTAAAACAAGTTCATTGTGATCCAAAAATAGCCCAAATTGACCCAAGTAACCATCATTTAATTCTTATCTAACGATTCATCCACATGGATATAATATAATTCACTATAAGGTCATTAAATCTCATGTAATTTCAGTAGATACATGTAAAATCATTACTGGATGTTTACTCATGTTCTACCCAAACTTCAATTTAAGAATACAAGTGAACCCCCCAAGAAAAACCATAAAAATGAACATCCCCGAACAATATTTTTAAAACTCTATAACTCTCCAAAAGGAACATAATATGACATAATGAAACCATAATGAACCCTATTATTGTACACATGTTTCTAGATTTCTAATTAATTAATATAATGTCATTATACAGGACATTAAATTGAAGGAAGCATTCGGGTACAGGGTAAGGGAAAATTCTCGAACCCAACCTTCAACCATCAGGTTCTCCCTCTTTCACTCCATTTTTGATAATGGTTAGTCCTTAAATATCAATTTTTCATAATTATATTACATTTTCTGGTATGTACAAGTTTTCTACTAAGGTTTATGTCAATCAAAATGTTTTCCAAAAGAACTCTACTTTTAAGAACTCACCCTTTACCTCTCATTCAAGGTTGATGGTTCTTGTATCAAGTATGTTGTTCCCTATTTCTTTTGCTAACCCAAATGTTTTGAATGTGTTATTATGAGATGAAGCCAATTACTTTTCCTAGGTTAGTTATGTTCATTTATGTTATATGTTCATTGTGTCATGCATGATAAATGATAATGTTATGATATGACGGGTACGCCCAGAATTATATACCGCTCCAATGCATTTGGAAAAGTAATGAATCTCATGAGTAAATATGAAATGATGTGTGAACAAGATGCTAGCTTGGTTCACAAGTATGTGTTGTAGTTAACCACTAAGACGTGATGTTTCAGTTTTATGCATTTCCACATTTCAAGTCTTTTATTTGCATTCCTCTTATGTTTATGATCTTTTGCCTATGTTAGGATTATGCTCACACCATGATATATTGATCTTATCTCTCCTCTTACTGGGATTCTAGATCACCCATTTTGATTTATATCCTGAGGTGTCTACATGTACTAAGGAGAGGAAAAGTGCCAATAAAAAGCTAGAGTAGAAGAAATTAAATAAATTTTTATCCTACATGTTGTATTTTGTTATGTGTGGTCCTAGTTTCCCCAAGACAATAAACCTTTGGATCCTCTATGTGTAATAATATTATGTTGTTTATCATTGAAATGATGTAATAGTAATGTACGAAAAGGTTGGGTCGCTATAAAATCACTCCTTGTCAGGTACAAAATCTTCAGATGGTCTCCAACAGGTTTATTCATAGAGCCAAAAACATCTAATGACCATTTTAACCATGATTTGTGGACTTTATTTTTAATGTAACGTGTTCATTGGATGATGATTTATCCAATGAAAATTAAGGAGTCACATTAGTCTAGAGGATAGGAAATCAGGCTCATCACATCCTTTTAGGGGGAATTATTTCATATTTTAGGACTCTCTTATATATTTATGTAATGTTCATATGTTCATTTATCCGTGATTTTTCATAATAATTTGTCGACATATTACCATTGGAATACTATATAAATCATAAATATACATGGATATGGAATCATCTGTATGTATCAAAGTTTCTCTAGTTACGAGGATATCTATATTTGTCCAGGGTTCATCTTCAATCATACTCTTTTAGGGTTGGATTAGGAATTACTTCATTGATTAGTGAGATAATTTTGGTTTAAGATGTATAATGACGTGCTTTTGAGTTTATCATTATCCTGGTTGGACAAGAGTTATTTTGATTTCGGGGTCAAACCCATAAGGTGGTATTCTTACGTATAATCTTGAGAGGAATCGGGGCCTATGTAGTTTGATGCCACTTAACTGGACACATCACCTTTTAAGGACATGTGAAAAGGATCCATCCATGCAGTTTAACATTATCATCAAGGATGTCTAGGATGAATGTGGATATTCAAGATTTAATATGGTACTTATATTTTGGTGGATTAAGGTACCAGGAAGTGACGTATCCATCAATCTAAATGTGACCCTACAGAGGATAAAAACCTGAAATCATTAGGATGAGATGAGTGTCATGTTTGGACCTAAATGAGGATTCCATCATATCCCATTTAGTTTTAAATACAATACCATGTAGTTTGGTAATAGGAGGGACTACTTATAGATTATTTCCATAAAGGAATCATAACATGTAGGTTACATTTGTGGAAAAATCCATTTTGAGTCATATTTAGGACCTATACCATAATAAAGGCCTTATGAATTGTGGGTTTTGATTGGGGTTAACCCATGAGATGGATACCCTTTGATATCAATCCATAAATATGAATTATACATATCCTAGTAGGTGAAGGAATCAAAGTTCTCATGGTTCATTATTTGGGGCTTACACCTAGGTGGAGGCCCATTTGTTTATGGTGTGCATGTTATGATCCCCACTGGCCTCTAATACCACAATATGCATACTTGGAGTGAGAACAATAGGATGTTGAAAATTCAAAAAACAACACATATTTTGTTCTCTACTGATAGAAAAGGAGGAGGACGAAGTTGGAAGAGGTCGAGATGTTATTACCACCTGCTACGATGAAAGGGACTTACTCGAGACTAGAGGCCCCCTTGATTGAAAAATGAGGTATACTATATTATAATGTAATCTAGCATGTATTATGGAGTAATATATTAATGTCATGTTATAGGTAATAATACCATAATTTTTAATTTCATGTGGCAAGGATGATATGGGGTCTTTCAGTTTAAAGACATACGACAAGGACCACTTATTATTGAAACCATCATTAACTAGAGGAAAATTAGGTGGGATGTTCTGACATGCCTCGAACATGAGAGGGAATGAAAGTGTAAACCACGGTTCTAAGGATTCATGGAGTAGGAGAAATTATATTGCTCATGAAAGACATTGAGGTTTATGAAGGTAGGAAAATCCTATCTTGAGGATGAATTTTTCATTGTTTAATAGGCTTTTTTGTGGGGACCTAATATAGATCCATGAGGGCATTTTTTGTATAGTCAAATAGTTGTGTCCTCTGGACACTCAACTTCCATTTATAGTGGCCAGGGAGGTTTATAATGATCCAAAATTTCCTGAGACATTGTTTAATAAATGGAAAGAATGTGTTCAGACATGTAATAAACAATCATACAATGATTTTCCATGGAGTTTTGGATCAACCTCACATGGAAGGTAGGTGATAGGGTTTTAAGATTGTTATGGGTAGTAGGTCAACTCATGGTTTATAAGGGAAAGATGCTGGGGAGATGTAAGGTATTTCTACATAGGGGTGTATGAATTCAATTTTCCACATAGGTGCATTAATGTGCAATTTTCCATTTAGGGGCATTCACATACTATATTCCACATAAGAGTTTCTGCGAACTATTTTCTACATTAGATTGTCCCTGAATTGTTTTCATCATAGGGTCATCCACGAACCCTTTTTATTCATTCGTGAAATCATAAAATGATGACTCATTTCTATGAATGACACAACCTCTATGTGTTTTCCATTAGTATGGGTCGTCCGCATATGGTTTGTGGGGGTGGTGCTCCATGAAGGGCTACCCACATATGGTTCATAGGATGGGTTACCTAAACTACTTTGGGTGACTGAGGGATTTCTCCCACACCCTTTCAAGATATTTTTCTCTACGGATTAATATCTTTTTTTCACCTCCATTTTATGATATATTTTTTGATCCCCAATGGTATTCATTTTTATAAGTGTGGAGGGGTTCATGCACTATATTTTTCGGAAGCCCATAGTCTTAGTTAGCGGTAGAAATCCCGTACATGTGCTTGAAATTCCACCTCATCCTATGAACTAATTAATTAACAAGGTTATTATTTCATAAAGGAGGAAATCACCCACACTATCCAAAAATTTTGAGTTCATGTATTCTTTTTTAAATATTGGGACGCCATGCAGAGCGTCGATCAATGAAGGTATTTGTTCTTTTCGGCCAAATCACATTGAAAATTTCGTCAATGATCTTCTAGGTTTTCATTCAACCAATTTCTATGTATGATAGAAATTTATTCATCATGAATATGGAATTTTCTGGAACTAACTAATATAAATATATATTATTTACTTTTAATTCTTTTATTATGGAAAAGTAATGATTGTAACACTCAAGCATACATACAACCTACTGTCTCCCTAAGAGATTCAATTCGTTTCATGTTTCCAAATAATATGGATTGTTCTAAATAAATATATATTGGATATATATGATATTTAAATAATTATTTTTGTTATTTAAATTACGATATCATGATCTAATTATTAATAAGAACATGTAATAAGTAAAAACATATTCAAAAAACACAGTTATTGAAACCTGAAATTGTAAAAATAATAAATGATTGTTAACAAATAGTTAATAAGATATTATTAGAAGTTAATATATTATATTATAAATATAATTATGGTTTTGTTACAAGTTAGTAACAATTTTAATATGCTTATATATTTGTTTAATGGATTTTCACTAAAAACGATATGTAAGATAAATGATATTTGACTTACTTTTATTTATGTGATGAATACATCATTTTCACCACATAATAATTTTTTTGGGATATATACTACCCATATTTATATATTATATCATGAATTATTATATATTCAATTAATTTAATGTTTTACAATAAATTATCTCACCCAAGGGGTTTATCTTGGAAATTTCCATGTGGTAAAAGTCATATTTTGAATCTCACTTTCTTTTATGGATGTTACCCTAATCTTGAAAAAAATTACATTATTGTAAAATAATTTCACTGAATATTCAAATTGATATATAATTTGTTGGGTTATGGTATTTTTATTACCTATATCATATACAATTTTTACATACGTTGTTAATTGCGACTCTTATTTGATTATCTGAGAAAATATTGATTAGTTCACATTCATTATTCAATATAGATATTTGATAAGGAATATTAATTATTTATATTATTTGATATGAGGAATTATTTATATTGAATATGATGGGTGGTTCTAAAACATTATATATCCCCTCAATGTATTGACATGTTCTCAAGAGATGAATAAGATGTCCAAATTAATAATGTTTCTATCTTTAGTTTTAAACCATATTTTGAAATGTATTGACAGTATAGGTTTTAATGGCCCTCATACATGAATTCCTATAACTAGGAATTTACTTAATATTTATTTCTGTTATAATTTTTATTATAAATTTTAATTTTATATGATAATATATAGGGATGAATTTCATAGTATATTTGTTGATTAAATTATATGTGTTTCTGTTTCTTACATGGCCTTATTGCTTATTACATATCAAGTTATTTGAATGTAATTTGTCATCAGTTATTTATAATTCCATGTAGATTTATTATATTTAATTAATTAGAAATTATTATTTACCTACCAGTAAAAATCATTTCTTCTCATCCTTATTATTTATCATTTCCACTGGTTTTGAAGATGAATCCTTTGAATGAGTTTCAAGGATGTTGAGTTTTTACTTGTGTTATATCTTATTTTTTATTTTCTAATGTGATATGGGAATGATTAGGATGATCTAGATTTTGAAAACTGCTAAATTGATATGTTCTTCATGAGTTTATTCTTTGTAATCATGCAAATATAAGAAAACAATGCACTTTCTCTAGGCTTCTGAGGTTGGGGCGTTATAAGAAAATTATGTAAAAATTTTATACAGCTTAGAAAATAAATGAATAAATGATAAAATAAATATTTATATTTAATGTAACAATTAATTATTGATAATAATAAATTAAATGAATCTATATAATTGAAATAACTGAGGAATATGAAACATGCCCCACATAAATTAAAGTGGGATGAAAATACCTTACAACTTTGTAATCAATCGAACCATATGCCCCAAAAAATTAATAATCCTAAAATGAAAAATTGAATACACAAAATATAAATATATTCATTATATGATATATCAAAGGGAAGGATACACAAACCACACATAAGAGATAATAAGTGAATAATTCCTATCTAACAAAATGTAAAGTGAGATGAGAAACCCCTTACCTTATGTTTGAAAGTGTTCTGTACATGTACATAATATCTTGGATAATAAAACTCGATTTATTAATTATTTAATTAATAATATCCTATGAATATATATGTTTTATTATATTTTTTTACGTTCATTTATATCCATTTTGATGAGTTATATTGTTTATTTTCATTGTTCTGGAAGCATTTGTTTCATGGTTTGGGGTCGGTTCCCTTATGTATAATTACGGTAGTTCGTGTAAAATTGGAATATTTTTTCAGAAGTAAATTTATATGATATCAATTGAATTAAATTATTTTAAATTGTACCTCATATCATTTATGTATTTTACATTTCAATGATCCATTAGATAAAATGTTAATGAAAAATAATTAGTTTATTTTTGTGGTTTTTATGACCATCGTGAACATGTATAAATTTTCTAATATTTTGTTTATATACTAGTTATATATAATTAAATAGGATTTAATATAAAGATTACAATATAGTCTAACCATAAAAATGGTTTGATGGCCATCCTTGAAGACGATAATGAAAAACGATAACTCATCATCTGCGAAGGCGGTGAATCGATACATCACGAATGATATTTTATTTTTAGAATTAAATTTAAAAGAGATGAGATTTGATGATATATATTCAATTAAAATAGTAAAAGTGGAGTATATGTTTGATACTGGTGTTATGATGTCACTTTGGATGGGGTATGCGAGAAGATAATAAGAAAAAAAATTATAGAGAAAGAAGAAGGATTTTACCACTAAAATATCATCCCCTTGGAAATCTCCTTAAGATAATTAGATTTGGAAATTTTATAGGACTAGTAGGAATTGGATGTGGGGAAGATGTTCGGTAAGGGTGTGGGGTAGAATTTAGACAATATTAAATGCTAATATGGTGTGAGGATAAGGGTTGATATTTATAGTATGAGGAGATGTGTGTTTCTTATTATTGTATTCATTAGTTTATTATTTTGGCACACAAAAAATCAATAAATTTTATGCTTTTTTCTAAGTATGGTAAATAGGTTATTTGAGTGAGTAAGGTTATTATATTAGATCATACATGACCTAAGAATTTAGGTTTTTGGATTGAGATGGTTAACACCATAAATTAATGTATTACACTATTCACAAAATATTAAACTATTTCATAAAGATCCAAATAATTCAACCTATCCATTTTTTGACAAGTAGATTCAAAAAATAGAATCAATTTTATAATTTTTTTTGTAAATAATAAAAATTTAATTTATAATTAAAATAATCATATACTTGAAAAATACCAATTTTAATATTATAACATATTTTATGACACTATTAAAAATTAATTATGGTATCACAATATTATATGATAATTATAATGAAAAAATAATTTATTAATGTATTTTATCAAAATAACTATAATTTAAATCATTATATTTAGTATAAAATTATAATAAACATTTACATTTCACAAAAAATACCAACAATTAATTTTTCATTTTTAAAACAATTATTTACTTATTCCATGATATAATATATCATACCCTCATTTGTGAGATACCAAAATTTTAATTATAATTTAATATGTGAGGTTAGTATTATAATGGCCACATTACTATTCCCTATGGTCAAATTCCAACTCCAACAGTCAAATTAATATATAATAATATATCATAGTTTGTTTGTGCAATGTAAACTATCAAATAAATGGAATTTATTTAGGATGTTACATACTGTAAAATATTGGGGTGTTATAAGTTATAATATCACTCATACATGATAATGATATCAATCAATGAATGATAAAGTAATTAGTTATCCTCCATAATATATTATATCAAGAAGCACATCAAAAGACTATTCGAACAATGAAGTTATCTAAAAACCAGACCAGTAAATATAATGATGTTTTTAGAGTTATCTCATCCCCAATGTAAGTATCGATATTATATTGAAGATATATATATTAAAATGATATCAAATCTTGAATTGAAAATTCACTTTATGAGGATTCATCTACAACTCATCGAACATCACATTCAAACCCACTAAAATTATTTAGATCATATTCTCAAGTAATTATTTTATAAACTATTAATACACATGTGAGAAACAAATATTCTGCTTGAATACTGATAAACATTTCAGAATAGGTTAGACATCCACAAATTTTATGAAAACACAACAGTAAATCCATGTTTTTGAAAGACACAACACATGTGCATGATTAGCCAATATATTTCCCGTGATAGAAACTCCCATAACTATATACTTGCTAATATTAATAGATTTTACCCATTAGAAAAATATGCATAATTTGATTTATATTTATTTCCGTTTCTCAATTTAAAATCAGTTTCATAAGAAATATAAATAGGGTGGAATTATAATCATACCTTATCCTAGAGAATTTTGTGGTTCAACTCATATCAACAACATTATTATTTCTAATGGATAATTTTGTAATATTTTAGTTAAAAAATATTCCACTAGTCATTTTATAGTAAAAAAACAATCATGATGAATCCTTTTTCAATGGTCCCCATGATAAAATGTTATTATAAATTATTATACTTCAATCAACAATATTGAACCTAAATTCATAAAATATTTATGGAACCCTAATTATCACAACTCAAGAGAAGGTAACATCACTCCGACCCTCATATATTCTAATAGATTATTCATTAATATAATTCATATTTTTTTATTGGTGGATAGAACATGTTTAATTTTTTTACTCAATGTAAATAATTATTGTAGCTTTGTGTGCACTTTAATACATTCCCATAACATTGAATAATACATTTTATTTTTTATGTTTGTCACAAACCAACTATGTTGCAAAAGAAACTCGAGACCAATCTTATAGGGAGAAAGCGTAGTCCCTTGGGACATGTATTTGAGAAATTATCTATGAGAAAAAAGTAGTAATAAAAATATTTAAAATGAAAAAAATAATATTTTAGTGATTCACGATGTATAGTTTGGTTGTCAAATTGAAATTAAATGCACATGCCAATATCCATGTATTTTTGGGATCCCATATAAAAAAATTTCACATCATGAATGTTTTATAATAGATGTAAATTTATCATCAATTCCTTGAAATGAAATAAAAAAATAAAATTAGATAAATAAAATCAATTTACCAGCTCTTTAAAAATATAATAAATCAAAAAAGTGAAAAAATACCATATATCTAATTTAGATAGAAGAAAATTTAATTTTAAAGGATGAGCCTAAAATGAAAAAAACTCCAAATTTACATAAAAACCATCCCACACTGATATAATTATTCCTTGGTAAGATTTTTTTACCACCACTAACCTCTCTTTATTTTTGCACTATTTTACCTTAGTTTTTCTAGGTAAAACACGCACATAAATATATATTTAAAATCAATTAGAATGGGGTTTGAAGGGGTATATAAGTGATGAATGAGAAATATAAATTTTTTTAACCCATGTGGGGATAATTTAGTAGCCTCTAGAATAATTTTATCATTACTAGTTGATTTTAAATTATTTTGAACATTTTTATCAATTTTTATACACCATATTCCCAGTTTTGGGATTTCTTCATTATGCTTGGGAAACAGAGAAAGGGTTCCAAACCATGAATCAATAGAAATTTGATACTATGTCTTGAAAGACAACCAAATAATGAATTTTTCCCCTAAAAATCCAATATAGGTCATCTACACCAAGATGAAACAATTAATCCCGATATATCATAAATTTAATAGTATATAATACATTTTTAATAATGATATTACAAAATAATTATACAAAATTTGGGTGCATCAAACCACCCCACACATCAAATTTTATATCAATTAATAAAAATGATAAAATATTTTCAAAGGGACTATAAATGACATAAGTATAATCATAAAAAATAATTTAAATTAAAATAATATTATTTTTAATTAATAATCATTGAAATTAATATATATACCATTAATAACATTGAAATCCCCAATTAATGAATGAAAATTTACCCATGTTCAATATTTTAATTTTTCATGCATCACTTTTTTTATTGTTTAAATATTAATCCACCCATCATAATTTAAAATAAATAAACCTATAAATATCCATCTCCTAAAAAATAAAGGTATGATAGATAAAGAATTTGTTAACATTAAATGGTGAGAAATGGATTTTATATGTCATATAATCTCATTTACGTGCAACTATGAAGATTAATCGAGTGTCATAATAATTTTATGAATTTTTTTTTAAATTAAAAAATATTATTTAATGTGATATATTAATACGATACTTATATAACTATTTTTAAAATCATTAAACATGATGAATTATTAAACTAAATCAAGAGATCATGAAATTTAGGACATGTAATAACCTAATAGGTTATATAAAAAATATATAAATTAGTTCCCCAAGATATATATGTATGACTTTAACGTCAAATATATCCTTATACTAAAATACTCCAGGTAAATAATACACTAAAATAATATGTTTTATGATGAACAATTAATATATTTTACATGAATTATCTTTTTTCCCATTTAGTGAAATTAATATTTTATTTATATTAGAATATAAAAAACCTCGGGACGATTCACCAATGATTATTATCATTTAACTAATATGAATATATAATTTATATAAAAATAAATTAAACAACATAAAATAAAAAAATCATCATTATAGAAAAGATAGACTTATTCATGGTGTAGTATATGTGAGAACCTCTCCTGCACATAATATTGAGAAATATTTATAATATCTAATTTCATGGTTGGAATAAATTTGATTGATAAGTTGATAAAATGAATTCTATTTTCAAATAAAAGTAAGGACCAAAAAAATTGTATAACAATACTACCGTTATATTGAAATATATATCTCCTCAAGGACTACATGAGAGGAGATCCTATGATCTATTACATTATCAATAATTGGCTATAAATAAAGAAAACCATAAAAACCCATGATCATTATTTAATCATGTTCATAATTAATTATTCTACTTCTGATGGGAAGTGAATATAAATTAGATTACCATGTTTAATAAAAATATAGAATCCTAAGGATGTGTTTTTAGAGTTATTAGTATTTATTTTTATTTTATGAATGAATTTAAAAATGATAAATAAAAATAAAATAAAATATAAATCTCACTATTTTTATTTTTTAGGGTTGGGTCCTAAGGAGAAGAATTTTTATGTTCAATGGATCATCCATGTAGCTCACTCCTTTATTATTGTCACTTTAAGGTTTCAGCTTACTCCTGTTCATCCACCACAAGTGATAGATCACTTTCCATCATACTCAAATTGATTCATGTTTAGACAGATAAGTTAGTGGTATGAAACACAGTTGAACAATTTCAAAAATTTACCCATGGAGGATCTATGATTCATTCTAGACCCTTATCAAATGTACCTACAATTTTATAAATTTCATAACCTATGTTTTACACTTAGTATGTGGGTATAAATTATATGGATCATCCTTAAATTTTTCATTATGTTTATTACAGTTAACAATTTTTGTCAACAAACCAATTTATATAATGTTAAAATCTGAGTGCATTATAAAAAAAGTAAAAGGATATATAATTTTATCATCAAGATGAAATAATATTATCACATATTCTATTTTATCCCCTAAAAATTCATCTTTTGAATTTAATTTAGAAAAATCAAGAATTAGAACATTATGTGCTCCCTCAATTAATACATCAATAAAAGATTAAATTTCAACATTAAATTGATTTCCAAAAAAATTTAAAATGAATAATACAAAAAGAAATGTGGGTGTGAAATAAATATTTTAATACTCCATTTATTCACAATGTGTGGGTGAAAAAAATATATTCCACATTCAAAGACTCAATAACACATTCATATCTACCCAGATTAATGTTTACATTTATATTTAATGTCATTTATAGTTTCACAACTAAAAATCATTATTACCAACTGTATAGATAAGTATAACTATCATGTAATACTTGAAAAATTACCGTAGAAGGTAAACAGTACATCCCTGAACTATTGGCCAATGCATATCCTTTTATTTTATCATTATAATAAAAATAGATTATGGTTATTTTTAAATGTTAAATATATAAATTTCATAATTTTAATTTGATAAAATTTATATTAATCAGGAGTTTATGTTTTTCAAATTCCCTCAGGATGATTTATTGGGATTTTTTTGAAATACTAGATTATGGGGTGAATAGTGAAAAAATAACAATTTTACAAATAATTTCATTTTATGTGTTATCATGAAATAACAATGGAATGATATATCATAGAACCATTTTTTATAAAACAAATATTTTTTTTAAAATTTTATGTATTTAATCCAAAATATAATTAATAATATAGAAATTTGTGATTTATATTCTAAAAATCAATGAAATATATTTATTCAAAAAAACTATTTTTGGTTCCTCTTTTTTATTCAACTACTTATATCTTTATATTCCGTTAAAGATTTATTTTAAATTAAAAAACATTTATTTATGAATTCACTCACTAGTATGTGTCATAAAAATGCATTTTACTCATGATATTGGTGTTAAACAATTTTTATACTTATAGATAAGTTGTTAATAAAAATATTTCTATGGAGGTTTACATACTTATACACAAATTAAATTATACTACCCTTATAAACTGAATCCGTTAAAATGTTTTCAATATTTTAAATCACAATAATATGTTTTAGGTAATAAGGCTAATATATAATTTTTTAATAATTAATTACTACAATTATAAAGCATATGTCACCAAGTTAAAGATTAAATGTAATAATAATGGTTTCGAACAATGTGATAGGACTTCAAATATCAAAAAACTGTGTCTATTTATTATTTATTGAGTGAGTTTAAACCTTAATATATCCCATATTTAAAATTGCATTAGATATTTCCGACACATTCTATGAGAATTAAATTTATCATATTTAAAATTTCATGATATTTAGAAGACATCCCCCCTCTCCATAGTAAAAGGGAGCCTCCTCCCCTCAATCCTACTCACACATTGAGAACCCTAGATCTAATAAGGCACAATATAATCACATCCCAACATTCCACCCCACATCCTATAGATCATTTTTGAAATGAAACAACACATTTATTTTTTGTAATAGATCTATTTTATTCTTTATTAATATTATTAGATTAGTTTTTATATTGTAATATTTACTATAAGAATAATTATATGTTTTCCCATAAAAAATAAAATAATTTTATGCATACTAAATTATGATTTATGCATTATACAGTTTTATCTAATAATCTAATTTCTAAATTTTTTTAATATAACATTCAATAAATAAAAATAATTTTAGTTACAATGAAGAATGAATACACATAGAGTATGTATTTTTGGAATTTTTATAAAATGAATTATTTTTGTATAAATAGTTAATAATAATGTTTTCTGTAAAATATAATTTATTTTAGTTACAAACTGTTATATTATTTTCTTATTATGTTATTAATTTTTTTATAATGTAATAATAGTTTTCATTAAATAAAAAAATCTAGTAATTACATAGTTATCCACATCACTCATGATTTTGGATGAAATGATTTTCTGAAAATTATTTTTTTGTTGCACATATTTATATTAACATTTGTTCTTCTACTTCTAAGAATTTTATAATATAAAATTGATTCCATATTTGGGATCATGTTAATAAATTTTTGTAAATAATAATTATATTTTTTTATATAGGTTAGTAACCATAATAAATATTTATAATAATCATATCAGATAAAAATGGTTAAAAAAATAACTTCTAAAATACTCAATAAAACATTAATTTATTTAATTTTTTAACTTTTTTGTTGACCATAGACATCCATAGTCAAAAAATTTTAATTATTGACCCTTTCCTTTGATAAAGGACTTATTATGATTTAAGGTAAATAATTAATGAAAGAAAGTATTATTGTTTCAAAAAATATAATATTTTATCTTTGTGATAAAAATAAGATACCTTAGTATATAAATGATTATTTTAAAAGGTAATATTTTTTATGTAATTTTATTTTTAATTTTTAGTGATTGAATAATTAACATAAATTCTAAGGTAATTCCAACCCAATGGTTTTTTAGATAATAAAAATATTAAGTAAATTTATTTTAAAATAATTAATGTAACACTATATATATGATTTAATTATTTTTATAATTTTTCTTCTATATATAACATATATTTATTTTTTAATAGTTTATATTCAAATTACAATACAATTATTCTATCATTAAATTGAAACAATTTAATAGTCATGAAATTTAATTTATTTCAATATTATGTCAACTAATATTTTATTGAATTATTTAAAATTTATAAAAAAAAATTAGTCAAAAACGTTTATGTGATACGGTCTATTATATCAACCAATAAATAATTATGGGTTAATTTTACTTTTATATTAACATCCATGAATCCTATAGTTTAAGAAACATTGATCTCCTAGTAATTTTTGAAAAGGTTTAATGAGGGTAAAAACATCGTGGACATAATCTCCAACCTTTCCCATATCTTTCAATCAAAATATTTCAGAATATTACTACCCAAATATGTCATAATATCTAATTTCCATGTATTATAAGTCTTGTTTAATGAAAATAAAAAACATATAAGGATTATGTTTTAAGAAAAAGAGGCTATCTGAGGGTAATGCATAAGTAATAACCAACATATTTCAATTTTATTTATTCTTATAACTCATTCAAATATTTTAAAACACTTATGATATAAAAAATAATTATATTAAATATTATAAAATGTTGTTATGGTCATGGTATAACCTATTTCGAACTTCTTTTCCATCCTCTTGGAAATGAAAACATCACTCGTGTGTACCTGTGTACTACCATATCTATGAAGATATGTGATTTATTCTTTATGGAAACATTTAAAGGATTGTAATAAAATTGCATTATATATATATAATTTATAATTATTCTATGATAAGTATTTTTAGATTATTTAAGAATTCCCCATTGACCATATTGAACATACAAAATCCATTTCTTACATATAAGTCAAACATTCTCAAAACAGTAGATGTGAAATTAACCAATTAAGTAATTATGTATAAAATGGATATAATTTAAATAAAAGTAATAATAAAATTGAAATAAGATATTAATAATGTAAATAATTAACATAAGTTTATTATTCATTAAGATAAATAGTGTTTGTAACAACTCATGCACATTGTAAGGGACATATTTTCCTAGAACCCCATTTTAAATGCTTTAAAGGTATAATTTATATATATTTTTACTCTACGTCAGTATTTACAAACCCTTTTATATAGTTATTTATATTTATTTAATTAAATTATAATTTAAATTATATTCCTCTTTTTTTCACTTTCCTTTAATATATGTTAAAAGAAATCATTTAAAATATTTTAAACAAGATATTTTGACATTATTTACTGATTGAAAAAATGATAGTTATCTTTTAACTTATATAATGTGGAAAAAATTTCACTCCATAGCACCATAATTTTATGTTTGGGTTCTTATATATTATTCCATCTTTCCTTAAAATAACAACCCTACTTCAATTTTTTCATTGTAAGTTTGTTTTTTTATATTTTTTTATTGTAATTGAATTTAAAATAATATTAAAATGATTTTATTATGTTTTGACAAGTTTTTTAGATGGATTATTCCTAGTTAAAATACTAATTCACAATTATTATTAAAAAAGAGATTACATGAGCCAAAAATATGGAATCCTATTACAATCATTATCATGAAGAGGGAGTATATCAGTGGGGAGATCATCAGGCCAGGTAATGTATTTGTTTACTCACTTGTTATAAAGGGAATCACTAACCATATATGCTTCATGGTAAATATGAGTGATAATTTATTTGTTGTCGAGAAGCAAGTGGGTGAAATCCATCCAAAGTGAAGTAATATTCCATGTAAGATGTGTCACACCATTCAAAATTTCTCGCACAATTATAGTTGAATCACTTTATATCCATATACTGTTTAAACCATCATGCATTGGAAAATAAATAACATGCATTAGACTCATCTTTTCGGCCTCCAATGAAGATGCAATTCCACACTTACCAAGAAATCATCTGAGGATCAGAATAAGGTGATTCCCAAAGATTATGAGACAACCTGTGGGACTCAGATTATCATTTAGAGGCACCATTCACATAAACATTGATTCAATTAGAAATATTATATCTCAAAAACCCAACAAATTTGCAATGATGTTGGTAGAAATTTCCATCAATATGAAGATATCGCAGAATTCCAAATTCATTGAAACTGTTGTTGTAATTGTCCTTTTTCATTGATGTAGCTTCATGTATGGAAATAAGGATCTACATCCAACCATCATTATATATGAATATTTAATTGATATGAATAGTATAATTTAAATCAAACTAGATAACATGATATAGCTTAGAAAAAATAGTAAGGGAAAGGTTAATAATTTTCTCATAACATTACATTTCCAAATATCCCTTTAGATGAGAGATGATAGAGTTAATAATCAACCAACTAAAGTAAAACAATTCCAAAAATATAGTTCCAAAACTAATTAGTAGTGTCACAATAAATAAATAGATGATTAATTTATTCTCTATGTAGATTTCAGAGTCAAAATTTATGGAAGAGTAGAATTCCAAAACATTGAATCCACCTGTCTATTGGAACTCTATTGTGAGAAAGGCCCCAAATTAGATTGATTCTTAATGGATTTATCTACGAGTTGAAAAAAATAATTATCCAACCAAATTCACTTTTAGATTTACAAAAATAATGACTATAATTTTTTTTAATTAAGAATACCATTGTGAGTATTCTCCCAAATTATAAGGTAATCAGTGTTTGAGAATGGGTAGTTGTCAACGTCATGAAAACTTATTTCAGGGAGATGATCATTTTTAGAATTCAATATATATTTAATTTAATATTTGGTACTCTTAGGGGTTTCATCAAGAGTATTAATAGGTATTGAGGGTGTTCATGTCCCTTTATCCAACTAGAAAGTCATGAATGATTATTTGAAAACCATCTATTTAAAATTATTCATAACACTGAAAAAATATTGCTTAATGGATGAGAATGTAGAAGAGTTGAGGAAATTCATAATGATTTATATATGTTTTTCATAAAAATATATTTATGAGGAAAGCAATAGAATCTTATCTATTGTAAAAAACATTCCAAGTGATTTTTTCTTGAATGGCCTAATTAGAGTACTTAAGATTTTTTATGAAAATACCACCCATATCAATAGGTTATCAACAAGTTAAACAGGGGACAATGACAAGTTTTCTTTCAAGAAGATTCCTATAAAAATAACATTTTTTATTATGATATTCATTTTTTATTACCCCAACATGATATTTATAGATCTTCATAAAGTAAACCATTTTAGAAACAATATTATATGTTACAAGGCTTATTCTTCCTACCATAGAGAGAGATTTAACATTCCAAGAAGATATCTGATTAAGAATGTGATCAAATATTATAGAAAACAAATAGGACATTAGTCTATCCCAAAAAATCGGAACACCAAGATATGTGGAAGGAAAATATCATTTTTATGCCAAATTCACTAATAATATTACATTTCTTACTAGGAGTAACATTTAAACAAAGAAAGTTGAGCATATATTCCAACTAATAGCTTGAAAAGAGACCTCTTCATAGTGAGAGAGAGCAGTTTTTAAATTTCAAATATTTCGATTATCACCTTGTAAGAAAATGATGATATCATCACAATATAATAGTTGTTTGGGGCCATTCACATTCCTTGAAAAATTAATGGGTTTGAGTTTTGTGTATTCCACAAGATTAGTGAGTATGTGACTAAGATTGTATTCTGAAATAGAGAGAAGAATGGTAGAGAAGGGGTCACCTTACCTAATACATTTGGTGCATTGGAAATATCCCCTAGGAGAGCCATTTACCGAGATCAAAATAGAGGCTGAATTGGATAGGGTTTTGATTACAGTGATAAAGGAATCACTAAAACCACAAACATGATGAATCTCAAAGATAAAGATATAATCTATTGTTTCAAAATATTTTTTTTATTTAAGGTTTATTGGAAATATTACCTCTTATATTATCTTTGTTTTAAGATTTGACGCACTCATAGGAAATAAAAATGTAGTCATGTTTGGATCTACCCTTAATAATGCCAAATTCGTTCTAGTAGACAATTTTGGTTATGATAGTTGAAACTATATTAGAAATTATTTTAGTGATGAATTTTTTATAGGGTGTTAATGAGAGCAATGCACCTAAACAATAAATCTCACAAGCATTGTCCACTTTGGTATCAAGGAAATAAAATGATAGATTTTATGCACTTCATGTATTTTATGTTCCTCAGAAATTGTTGTTGATGATGGTTTTCACTAGGGGAAAAGTGACTTATACACAATGACATATACCAATATCTTTCAAAAACCATTGTTATAGGTACCCCTATTCCAACAGTTCAAAAAACTATTTCTATAGTATATTTGTATAAACAACATCACCACAATTGTGTAGACTTGTTGATATGTATATGAATATATAAAGGGTTTATGAAAACCATTTTTATAGATATAGATATACTAATTGTTTTAAAAAAATATTGGTATAGCCTTCAATAATTTACCCAACATAGTAACTCCCCTCATCCCATCTCATTCACATCAACATTCCACACTAATAGTGCTCAATGAGAGGTTTTCATCCAAAACTATTGGAATATCTTCTCATTTTCATTAATTAATTTCTTTTAAATATTAAATTAGTGATATCCAAATCATTCATCTCTTCTCCCAGCGATCAATTTTATTTTTTTCCAGTCCCAAAACACCATTGAAGATTCTTATTTTTTATGCATCTACTCTGATTTATTATGTATAAATCTTATAGTGTGTTATTGAAAAAAGGGATCTCCATATTTGAAATGTTTATTTAGTTGGATTATTTTCTTAGCTCAATCAATCTAGATGACTTAGTTATATTTTGATCACTAAAAATATAAGACTTGCGTTTTTATATGTGAAACAATACTAGACTCTCTTGGGTGGTTTTTTTCACTCGTCATTTTTTATTTTGAATGTTTCATTGACATGGGATGAGTTAGAAAATTAATATTTAAATAATTTTTTTATTATTGAGTAATAAATTGACAAGTTGAACAATATGTCACTAGATAGTTTAACTATAGTAAATTCATGGGACAATGTAGATTTTTGTAGGCTTTTAGAATCAATTAAATTATTTTTACTAGTTTCTATTGTTTTCCAAAGAGAATGTATATTTATTGATTGGTTGAAAACTCATTATGGAGTCCCCAAGAATTTAGAAGAGGCTCAATTATCCAATAATAAAGTCTTATGCATGGAAAAAAAATTCATGCAACCCAAATCAAATATAATCCCCTTTGACAAATTTTATTTATTTCAATCCCGTTTTCATTACTAATTTCTGTTTAGCATTATTTTATCTCATATACACATTTTCTACACATTACCATTCTTCCAACACTTTTCACCACAAAAAATTTATATTTATTTTTTTAATGATTTGTAATTTTCATCTGTTTTATAATCCCTATCTCACCATCACTCATAATATCACACAATTCCCCCACTTTATTATGTTATAATAATTATCCTAAATCCCATTTACACTTTGGGTTTTTTAATGTATTTTATATAGAATATTTTGATATAAAATGGTAAAACTTCATAGTTCATGGTAATAATATTCAAAAAACAATTTATAAATCATACTTCTTGCATATTATAATGAATCAAGTATATTAATATTGCATTTTAAGCTACATATTAATTTTATAGATCTATTACATAAGAGAATGTGTGAAAATTAATTTTGTACATAAATTAGTTGTTCAAAATAAAATAAAACCACAATAAATCATGAAAAATGATACTAAATTCAATATAAAGGGGTTATATGCCAAAATATAGATAGAAAAAAAAAACAATAGTCAGGATGGATAATTATTAAAAACCATATGGAATGACTATAACGTACCTCAATATGTGACACCAAAAATTACATACATATGGAATATATATTCATAATTTATGTGTGTTTAATAATATTATCACATATAAATTATAATGTTTTATACATAAATATATATAAAAATAATAACATAAGGCTATAAGTGAATACAACAACAGAAAAAATAAAAAAATAATTATAACATATTTTTGCGTAGTATTATGTATCATAACTATTAATTAATATAATTGAATTCAATATATTGGTTATATATATATATATATATATATTATTTTGTTATATATAAATAATATTTTAGTCATCTATATTTTCATACATATATTTATATATTATTTTATCAGGTATGGTTTTCTATAAAGTGAAAAATTCTCATTTCCATTAATATATTTTTGGGATTTGACATCAATATTATTTCATTACATTTACAACATGACATATAACGTTTTTTATAGAATGGATAAGGGATGGATATATGAAATAGATAAAATATAATGCAATTTTTAAAACATGTTTTAGATATTTTAGATATTATATTTATCAATACTTTATATAGAGGTCTTATACACAACCCATGTTATAATTTTGTTTGAATACATAGTTTAATTAATAAATAAGTTAGATACCATATAACAAAATATGGTTTTTAAAAGGATTAATATATTTTGTATCAGAATGTGGACAAATGGAAATTTAAAAATGTTAACAATCTGAATGGGAGGAAAAGATTAGAGAATTTATTCTATGAATATTTTTAGTTTATTTTTCCTCATAAGAAAGAAAGGATTAAAATCCAAGTAGATAATGATATGAGTACACATGATGCATTTAATAAAAAAGTATGATGTTGATAGGGTGACAAAATTTAATGATGCTTCCATGACTCTAGTATAACAACTATGTGTTAAAAAAGATGTAATTATAAATACAATTATTTAATGGGAAAACCATGTATGTGATTTTTAATATTTCCTTTGATTATATTGTTAAGTAATTACCTATTGATGATATTTATATTTCATAGACCCATTATATGGTAATGATTGTTTTTTATAAATTGTGATTTTATAAAAACGAAATTCATGGCATCCTAAAATATTAATGAATATTTTATATGTAAAATGTTAACCAAAATGATTTTATAAAATGTGACACATATCAATGTATGGAAAATGGTACTGAAACACCATATAATGTATCAAATGAAGTAATGTTTCACCATCCATTGATTATTAGACTCAAAAATATTTTCATATATGAAAAAATATTAATAAATATACAATAGAGTGATAGTGGGAGAATGAAAGGTAATGATGATTTTATTCATAAGGCAGACAAATTATAGAAGAGTAAATTTGATGATCAGTTCCTAATTTGATAGTATATGTGTTCATTGAAATGATTGTTTTATCCTGTGTTGGATTTAACCTAATTGGTCATATGCTTACATTGCAAAATAGAGGTCTAGTTTTCATACACATTTATATCATTGTTCCATAAATGTGTATTAAAAATCCATTATCTTTCATTTATATACTCTTATCTAAATCATTAGATCATGGAAATGATAAATATGTATACTTGAAAGAATTAATAAATGAGTTGAGGCATATTTTGATTTTGGATCCACCCACATACGTTTCCAATTTCAAAAACATATTTCAGATACATGATGCACTTTTGTAGATGATAAATGATTTTCCTACTTTTGAAATGATATTAGTATAGAGCATGAAGATAAATATTTCATATCATATGTTTATGATTAATAAAAAATATATAATACATAAATGACATTTTAGTTTCCATTTCATGGGAAATAAAATATTATTTTCGATGGAAATAACATCATTGAATGTTTGAAAATAACATCAAGTGTAAAATTCCACCTCAAAATATGTCTATAATAGATGTGATTTCTAACTTCAAGGTGTTACTTTTTTATTTTGGAAAGGTCATATGAAATCAATAAGGAGGAATAATGTATCTAGTGAATCCAATTACAATTGGAAGAAGAAAAGTATATTCTTTATGTTGGATTATTGGACAACCAAATTGTTATCTCATTTTTCAAATACAATTCACATTGAAAAAAATGTGATACATATATTTGAATTATTTTAAATTTCAATTGGAATATCAAATATGATTTATGAACTCTATGTGAGTTAGTGGATTGGAGAAATAGACTACAATTGTATCCTATATGTATTCATGAAAAAAATGTTTTTTGGGTTTCTTGTGTGATGGAGCCTTTGGAAAAATAATCATTTATTAAATTCATAGTGGATATAAATGATATTGATGTTATTTTATCAAACATATGAAAATAGTTTAAAAAAAAATAGAGTGGAATCTAAAATATTTTAAGGCTTGTCATTATCACATCAATCTTCAGGAGTTGATTCTGATAGTAAAATTTCATCTACTATCCAATAATTTAATTATAGAGTTTATTTTATTGTATCCTTTTTATAGTGATCTTTTTGATAATAGGGATTCCAATTATTTCATCTAAAAATTTTAAGAAGAGGAACCATTAATTTTGTGTGAGTTAGGGAATCACTTTCTACCATAATATCACAGATTCCTGTCGCATCTAGTTATCTACCTGACAACTAAAATACCTCTTGGGGGGATATTTATCTTAAATGGATATATCTAGAAGAAATAGATATATAAAAATTAATGTCTTATTTTTTAAAAGAATAATCATCCTTAATGACCCATTGTAAAATTTCACTGGGCTT
This sequence comes from Viscum album, assembly GCA_963277665.1. Classification (NCBI taxonomy): domain Eukaryota; kingdom Viridiplantae; phylum Streptophyta; class Magnoliopsida; order Santalales; family Viscaceae; genus Viscum; species Viscum album. Next base: position 1,707,532,761 of record OY728153.1, on the reverse strand, counting down.
AAGAATGTATTTATTTTTGTCCAAGGTATTTTTCAATTGTGACAATGAGACAACACAAACCAATAATAAATAAATAAGTAAAATATGGGGAAATTCATAAAAGTTTTCCATCGCTTCCCAAACATGTGGAATTCCTAGATCATATTAACTGAATACATTAACTTTTGAAGAGTGGGAGAAGTCCAATCATATATTATTTATTAAATAGGAATTGATTGATGACTAGATCAAGTAATTTAATTGAAAATGTGTATTTTTTCTCTTACCATGTAATTGTATATATCTTTTAAACTATTTCAATATTTATTTTCATAGGGAACATAAATAAATTATAAATTTAAATCATTATTTTCTATATTTGGTAAGCCGAGTTACTTTCATTGCATATTTTTTTCTATTTGGATGAAACTGAAGGTAGATGTATCACTAAAATAAAATATATAAAACCTAATATTTATTAAATTTTAATTTTAGTTTTTAATTTTGGTAATTTTTTTAAATTCTAAATCTATCTCTATAGGAATAATATGTTGGGATTTTGGTAATATTTTAGTGGTTGTTGAATGCAATTCAATTGTGATGAAAACGTAAAAAATATTTATTACTGAATGAGAAATAAACACGAGAATACAACATAATGGTGTTAGGATAACTAATAAAATAAACTGTTATGAAAGTTCATTATATGGGCGACCATGTATTGGAGATGTATCTTTTTATGTATTTTTCGAGAAAACACTAATTTTGGATTGTTACACTCATGGTCAAGTCAAAATGACGAAAGTTAAGTTGTTTTATTTAATGATGATACATGGGACATTTATTAGAGAATGCAGATTTCTCTATATAAACATGGATCAAATTATTTTTACATATTATACATATATATTGGCATCAATATAATAATAAGGGTTTTATTTTAAGGATCATACGATACCAAAATTTTGTTTCATTATTGATGTGATCCAAAGAAATAATTTTGATGATATTTGGGATTAAATTGACACCATCACTACCCCCATTGGGCTTGATGAATTTTTATCTTATTAGGACTCCAATAGTTCAATTTTTTCGATTATATTTTGATCTAGATTTTTTGCTGGGTATTATATAGTATCATCTATCCATACTCTTGGTTCTTTTGAATTAGCTCGATTGGGGTTGTTCTAGTTATTAATATTCAGAATTAAATATTTTTTATGACAAATATTTGGAATATAACATTGTATTCATGTATATTTTCAATATATAATGACTATAGTTTTCTTTTATATTCATGTCAAAATATTGAACTGAACTATGACCTATCACATAGAAAGAATAAAATAATTTAATTAGAACAAAATACAAGATGAATTTAAAAGAAACATATTCATATATATATAATGAAAAAGAAAAAAATTAAAATAAAGACCTATCCAAAAAAATGAAAAATTTACCTCACAAAAAATATGAAAAAACAACTAACAAACAATATAGAAAAATAAAATAATAAATTATCATAAGTGAATAAAAGGAACATACAAAATTTAAATTTGATCAGATTTAAAATTGAAGAATGAAAATATATCATACCAATACTTAATAAGAAAAATTATGGACTTCTTAAGACATTTATTTTATGTTTTGATATTCTTCCCACTATATATAATATGATTTATTATGTCACAGCATATCCATTATTTTTTCTAAAAATTGTTATTCTTTAATTATGTCATCTCACATATTTTTTCTTGTTTTACAAACTAATTAGTTATGAATTTGTATCTAATTTTATATTATTTATCAAATGAGGGGAATGAAAAACATTGAAATGTTACAATGGAATGGGATGTCAGACAATAATACCTACACATAAGAGATAATAATTCAACCTATAGTTCATATTATGATTATATATATATATAATATAATATAATGTTAGTATTTTTTTTTGATTTTTTCAGGATCCAACTCCTATTAGAAAATTATTCTCTGATGAACCTAGTGGCACTGGTGCATTACCAGACGATGTAAAAGCGGGGGTACAAGAGCTATTAAATACACTCATCATACTTAATAAAACCCTATCTCATCATCACATATACCAACTAATGGAAAATTTGATCCTATAATCTCTTTAGAGGATCCTAGTATATTTAGGTTATCTTTAATTTCACCACCATTTAAATATGATCCTCTTCTAAATTCCTTCAATTATCTGAGGATGGATCCTTCACCCCATCTATATTTTACACTTTTCTTGGACTTTTATTCCATCTTCTTTTCATTATACTTATTTTTTCCTTGGACATATTAATATTGGTGACCTCAACTTCTAATATTACACATTCTAATCCTCATGAGAAGATTGTATATCCTACTATAACTATACATGATTAAGATCCTTCAGAACCTAGGGATCAAGCAGTAACCACTGATCACCCTGGTTCATGTATATTTATAAAACCATATGAAATATTTTAAACCATAATTTATTTTCATTTTATGATGTATTGTCTAAATAATTTCTATTTTTAATGCATATCTATATTTTCCACTGGTCAACATGGGAACACACTCATGCATGAGGTGTAGAACCACTACACAAAGATGATGGTTGAGTAAAATGTTGATAATCAATAGACTGGTAAAATTGAGTGATTATATAGGAGTTTTATGAGGATAATACAAAAATAATTGGACACCATGTCATCCATTCCACTATCATAGATACACCTTTAAAACTATGTAAAGGATAATTATTGGGAGAAAAAATGTGTATGAAAATTAATTCGACTTAATGTTATATTATGATTTTATTTAAATGAATCATATTTTTGGTACCAAATTTATTATAATTTTTCCAATGGAGAGGCTATGAGGACTAAAAAAGTCATGTAATTTGGTGAGTTGTGGAGATAATATAATCATGAGTTGTATAGTGGAAGATTTACCGGAGTGAAAATATATTTTGAGATCATAGAAGTCATAAATGATTCTCCAACAAAATAGTATCGCGAAAATAATTCTTATTAAAAAGAATTGAGTTTAAGGTATTATTCATCTGTTAGGGTTTTGAATGAAAATTATAATGATTAACATTAGTAATTTGTTTTATACAGTTAAAAATTATTTTTAGGCAGTGTTATAATGAATAAATTAAGGTTTTTATGTAATACCTCAAAATATTTTTCCGAAATATGATTATAGAACATGATTAGAAGATTTTATTTTTGTTAGAAACACGTTTATAATGTACATGATACTCAATTTTATGGTAAAAAATACCCGATTTCATCTATAGTGTGGAAATTCACTAATTAATACTTAAATTCAATATATATACTCGATAAATTCATTTAAAAAAATTAGAAAAATTTAACTAAAACACCAAAATAAAACATGCCATTTTTCATATTTCTTCAATCCACCCTCCTCACAAGCTTCCATTTTAACAATTCCTCTAATAGGGGAGGAACGTGGGAATATCCTAAGACTCATGTACTTAAATAAAAATAATATGAATATCCCCATAATCATGAAAGAAAATATATAGGTGGAGGTACATAAATTATATGAAACATGAGGGGAATATCCTATTACCCACTAGTATTGATAATATGAACAATCATATAGGGAATATACTCATAATCATGATATAGATCTACGTACTATGATTGAAAATATATTTTAAAAAATACATTGATAAATTATTTGGTTGTTCTAAAATAATATAACCTCAAATTAAACTATAAATTCATTCAAGTTATAAAAGTGTGGAATATTCCCGATCGTATTTAATCTGTATAGTTTTAGGTTTCTTTTTCTTATTATGTGATCCAAATAGACACTTCATAATCATTATTAACTTAAAAATATTGTCAATATTTTTTAATATAGTGTAATCACTATTTTTATATTTATATCATATATCACTCTAATAACATGCTTTCATGAATCAAAACATATACAATGAATTGGAAGAAAAAAAATATAATTTGAAATAGAAAAAGAAATATAAAATTCAATAAAATAACATCATTCATCTATTTATAAACTTCTTCCTCTTATTATTCAAACAACTTTTTTTTTTCAAACTCTACTCTGCTTAAAATACACTTTAGATGAATTTTTTACAGCGTGGATAAGAGATTAGACATTAAAAAATCCTACATCATTCAAAATAACTCTTTATTCAATGTGTTAAGCTTATAATTAATTTTCAGGAATTTAAAATATCATTTTTGATGTTTTATCGATTAATAAATAGCTTCGGAGTCAACCTAATAAATCTGGTTTTTGACAAATAATTCTAGAAACAAGACTACTCAATAAAAAAATAAAATTTTCTATAAGTGTTGAATCATATGTATTTCTAGATCACTCATAAGTAATATTATAATAACCCAAAAAAGATTCAATCGATTCATAAAAAGAGATAAATGATTTATATTCTTGGTAAAATGACACTTATGATGGAAAACAAGATTCATGCATAGGTCTAATGACTCATACAAAATTCAAAATAACACATAATTAGGTCAAAGGACTCATTCAAAAATCCAGAATACTCATAAATAATTCATGAGTGATTTATATTTTATTAAAAGGTTACTCATAAAAATATCTATATATATAAAATTTTTAACATCTCCCCAAATTCTACAAAATATCAAAATAATTCCATACTTTCTAAAACCTCTTGAAAAATGATTCAAATCATATTTCAACACTCCATAAATATTAGAATGAACATAGTCTGTAATGGATCACAACATTTCACTTTAGTTTTAACATTTTCTATGTGCTCATAGAGAATGAATTCATAAAAATCACATCCATAACAAACTTTTCCAAAACATATTGCCTAAAAAATTTTATTACATTTGAAGTAACTTCATGTGAAAATAATATATTCAAGAATCCAACTACTTAAAAACATCTCTTAGGGTCAAAATATCTTTTATAATCCAACTGATTACAAACATATAATTCAGAATTCAATAACATCTAAATATATCTTACCTCAATTACATGAAAAGTAGAATTAAATAGATTAATAAGGAAAATATATAGATATCAGTACCTCTAAAATCCACTATATCAATATTAGGTTCTATTGGTTGATCATGAAGAACTTCCAATTATCTATATCTGACATAAATGTTTTTTACAATAATTCCTTAGAGAACAAATGAGAATTATTAATGGATTCAATTATGAATGATATTGGGATCTAAATTACATAAAGGTCCCTTAGACATTGAGCAAATATACCGATGTTATACTAAGTACTTCCTTATGAAAAATGACTCTGATGATCATTTTTATTGAATCATTATACCATCAAAATATGATCAAACATGGACCATTCACCATTTCCTATAGAAACCATTATAATTTAGTATATGAATATCATGCCAGGAATTCTAACCCCACTTACCTCAGTATGGAAGCCCATTTGGGATGTTGATAAAATTATTAATATAACAATATATAATATAAAAAATGATAAAATATATTATAAAATTGTAATAATATAAAAAATAGTTTAATTTTATATGGATGAAATACCTATATAATATATTTATCGTGTTATAAGAAAATCACATTCTTATAAATCATATTGTCACATTATAATGGAAAGAAAACCAAATGGGTGAGCTAGTAAAATAATATAAAAAATGATAAAGATAAATAGAGGAAACATTTTTATCCACTACCTTTCTTTTATCCAATCTACATATCTCTTTTGAACCCCTCTATAAAAATCACCAAAATATTTTTCGTCGCATTGACAATAAAGTTAATAAAAATTCTATACCCTCACTAATTTGAAAGTATATGATGTCAATATAATAGGAGGATGTTAATTTTATATAAAAATTGACACACTAATAAAATTGAGTGGAGAAAATATATTATTATGAATCCCATATAACACAACAAACTGGCCATTCATTTTACTTCCAGATAAACATTAGCTCATGTTTTATGAAATCTTCTAACACATTAAACACCATGAAAAACATTTAGTTCTACCTCTCAAAGGATCTTTGAAACATAAACATAATAAACATATTGAATTCAACTAATATTTTCCCTAAAACCTATGAAAATATACAAAAACTCAACTACCTTATTATTATATGTCTTTCATAATATAAATGTGGGCCCCATGTGTCTACTAACCATCATCTTAAGAACGTATTCTAATATTTCATGCATATCCTTATCAATAAATCTAAATATTATGTCCTCAAATCCTACATTTAAACTCCTTATATAAAATATTCTACCTTAATTTTTTTATAATACTACTATAATTATAATTCCCCTTTTTCACACTAATATATTAAAATAAATGTGTAGATTTATAGTGAATTCTACTCATTTAGCCTTTATAAATAATATCAAATGTTCTCATAATATGTATATCTCATTAAATTATCTCCTTGATTCATATAAAATTTATTAGGCTTCTGTATTATTTTATCTACTCCCTCTTAATTTTAATTTGATTGATTATAGTTTCATAGAGTTTGTGATAATGTAATATAAATATGTGAAAAGTAATTAAATTGGATTAGTTATTAATTTCTTAATAATTATCTGTTTCAATTGCACAATTTTTGTGAAAACATTTTTTTAATTTAAAATTGATTTTATAAAATCAATTTCAATGATATTGAAGGTATTGAATATTTAAGGTTGTGTTTTATTTATAATATTTTTTCTCTCATGCAAAAATATGTATTATGGAAGCACTCTAAATGAACGGACACTATCGTGGATTTTATGTTTTTAATTTTTAAATATATATTTTAATATATTTTTTGTAACTAAATAGTCAAATTATATCTGTAATAGTGTTCTTTATAGGAACATTATGAGAAGGAAAATGACATATTTATAGAAATTTTCATTTGTATTAGGTATTAGGCTATGATAACCTTGGGAGTGAACATTGTCGACTGGGGAAGAATATTTTACCCATTGATATTGTCCCACTTTTATTGCCAAATTCCGGTGTCACTGAGCTGGAGAAACTTTGTGCTAAGGTAAAAAATGTTCATATAGAGGAAACAGGGGCCAATAAATTGTAATGCAATATTGTGAACATAATAAAATGGACAATAAAAAATTTATGAAATTTCTAGAATATAAATGTACTTCACTTCAACCAGATACAACCAAAGATTATACAAAATATATGTTGATGAAATGTACAATATATGGTAATGCAGATGATGGTCCTAATGGGGTTTAAGATGATGATGTTCCTGGAAATGGTGATAGTGAAACTGATGATGATGATGATGAGGACTATAGTGATAATGTTTATTTCGTCAGTGATGATATTGGGTGTGAAAAAAGAGGGATCAATCCTTTACATAATGAATGATGTTTAGAAAATATAATGTTTTATGATTGGATTCGAATGAATATATGTGATGTTTTAAATGTGTGTTATCCCTAGTCAAATTCATTAATTAGTTTCTCATATTTGGTATATTGGATGACAATGGCGTGAGTTTTTGTGTCTTTAGGTGATAGTGTCTGATGATGTTTGATGGTTTCGGGGCATGGTGGTGGGTTGGATATGTTTGATGATTATGATGTTATTTATCCAGCGGGCTTTTAGATTCTAATGAAAGTAAATTGTGTACCAATGGTTTCATAAAACCATTAAAATAGTTTAATTGAAGGAAACTCTCATACAATTGTTTATAAAACCATTGGTAGAAGTATATAAAAAAAATTCAAAAAAATGGTGAAATGAAAACCCAGGAAGACTATACCTAAATATTACTAAAAACTATTGGTATAGGAAAATAACCACAAAATTATAGATAACAGTCTAGATAAACATTGGTATATTCAATATGAATGGTAATATTATACCCATGTATTTTAACCCTTTATACAACCCCATTTTATATTAGTGTGTTCATGATATATCTCTACAATTTATTGGGTAATAATTATATTCCATGAAGAATTATATTTTAATAAACAGGTAATTTATTCTATACGAAAGGCTTTATGAAGATGATATCCTAAGGATTATATGTGTATCTTATATTATTGATAAATATTTTTCATGGAAATAATATGTTATTAATATGTAATATAATGATCTTTTGTGAAATGGAATGATTATACCCTTAAGAGTAAAAATTTATTTTTAAAGAAATATAAACCTTCAGTTCTCAATATATTTATTGAACCCTCAATATTGTTATTTTAAATTTATTTTTTTTTAAATGTTTCCTTGAAAACATATTGGTATTCATGCATATTTATTTGAAAAATAAATTTTTATTTGAGTTAAAAAAAATTATGTTAATGGAAAACCCCCTTTTAAGATTATACATGTTTAAAATAGACTAATAGGTTTTGTAATTATTTAATATGTCTTTCAATGAAATTTTCTAAATCAAAATTTTTAAATAATTTTTATGGGGAGAAGGATGAGTGGAATTAAGGAATATGTCTAGTTACAAATCCTCATATTGTTCCCATTAAAAGAAAATATGTTTCATTTTTAATGTATTTTTTTACAAAAATATATATTTAGAGGAATATTCCAAAGTTTTGTCTATGATTTTACTATGTAGGAGTAAATATATAATTCTATTAAACACAAATATGATGATCCATTATTTTTTTGATAATTAATTCATAATTAAAAACTCATTAGTATATATTTTTTTATAATTATGCCTTTATAGTTGGTGTTAGAGAAAAGGTTTAAATAAATTTATAGGTTATGATGATCTATGTATGTATCCTTAAAATATTTTAATATATATTTATCATGATATGAAATATCATGATTGCCATTTTTCTTCTTCTAAACAATTATTTTCCAGAAAGTCTCAAAAAGGAAAATAAGGAATCATAAATTGGAAGGAAGAAATAGGACAATATTCTTCCAAATTTTTATCATTGATTTCTTGAAATTAGAATATATGAGTTTTCCATTATGAAGGATCAGATTATGTAGTCCATAAATTGTGGTGGTATCCAACCCAGAGATCCACCACTTTCACCATTATGAAACATCTATATTAGAGATAATTTCACAAACAAACACCCTCCAACAATAATTTGATTGGCTAATCTTTTGATAGAATAAATATGTGCTATATCCCTGGAATGAATATTCAATGTCATGGGTTTTTTTGGAACATCAAATGGAAACCCATTATACATACCATTCTGATGGTAGATCTAATAAATTGTTGTCAGTTATTGAGAATATTTGAGAATGATATGACATTGATGCCTTTGAATGGGGTGATTACAAGAGTAATTTTTATGAGTAGTATTTTATTAATATGGTTCAATGTAGAATGGAGAATAAATTCATTAAATTGATTTTAAATAGGAATGATTATATAATATTATATCAATGAATCTTCACCTATTTTGAAAGGTACACAAAATTTTTATTCTGGATCGATATAATTAAATTATTCTTTTTTTACTATGGATTGAATCATAGAAATTAAACCGCATTATGTTCTTTGGAATTCAAAAATTATGGTTATTTTTTTTATTTAATGATATTTTATAAACCAATTTTCATAACGATCGTATATTTCAAGACATGAAACTGAAAATTAGGTCCAGATGGGTGGTTTTAACACTCCATGATTTTAAATTAGGAAAACAATGTTTAATAGAATATATGACAAAAAACACTAATCTTAGATGAGAATGTATCTCCCTAATAACATTAGATATATATATTTTTGAATAATTTTTATCTCCCAAATAACTTTCAACACACTCAACCCCAATATTTTTATGCTCGATAGCAGATAAGACATGTTACGTCGAGCATTAATGAACCATGAAATAATATTATTTTAAATATGAACCTTATATGCTAGACAAAAAAAATGAAGGCTATGAATATAATTAGTTATATTATGGAATATATATATATAAAAAAACAAAAACAAACACACACACACACATATATCCTAACTAATATTAATTATAGATAACTATGTATTAAATAATCAATCATTTTTTTGTATTGTAATTCTATTTTGAAAAAATATATTTTCTTTAAAAACAATTTCATTGCATTTCTTAAAAAAATAATATAATTATTTTTTGTTATATTTAGAATATGTATTTGAAAAAATTATCTTCATTTTTAAAATTAGAAGATTAAAATTAATATTGGGTTAAATTTTGGGATTATTTGGAATGTGTTCACTTTTCAGTGAAGAAAAGAAAATAATGAATTGTCAAGAAAATGAAATTTATCTTTAATAAAATTATGAAATTTAAAATATTGATTATTTTTTTAATATTATTTAAAGTAAAATTAGTATTATTTATTTATATTTAATAAACTTAATTAATGTCTAATTAACTATATATTTTATTTTAGCATAAGGATTTCTTTTGGGTAAAAAACATGATTTTTCTTAAAACTATTTTAATGTGAATAATGATTATCCTTTTTAATTTTTTAAGAAACCCCTAATAGGGAATTTTTTAAATAATAATATTATATTATTTGATAGTAAATATAATTTGGATCTATACAATCATTATTTTTTATTATATAGTAAATATAAATCCATATTTTTTATTAAAAAATAGAGTTCCTAAAACCCATATTTACCATTGCATTTGTGGGTTTTGTATCATATTAAAAATTTCCAATTAGGTGGATATAATTTTTTAATATGGATATCTTATTTATATTCATAATTAAATATATTATCTAAAAAGTTATACTTAAATTTTGACTATAATTAACAATGAAAACAAAAAAAATAATTATCATTGTTAAGGTAATAATTTTCTTACAAAGGGGTTAAACAAAAAAATAGGGGTTAAAATAAACTAAAAAGTTTTCTTAAAAAATATTTTATATAAATATTTAAAAATTATAATGTATAAGGATAAGGAATAGCCTATTTTAACCTAATTTTGATAATAAAAATATGGGTAAACATTTGTATTTTCCTAAATTTCTATTATTCAACTCACCTTTCTAGATTTTTATTGTGACTGGTAGCATTAATATTTTTCCAAAAATGAGATCATATAGTGTTATATTTTTTGGATATAACAATCTATTTAATTAACCCTGTTATATCAAGTCCCTAAATATTTATTTCACTAACTTCATTCCTGCACATAATGTTATGCATTTCAAAACATATAAGGGCTTGTAAGGATACATCTAAATGATGTCATGAAAACTATTATTTTATGAAAATTACACTAAGAAAGGTGTTAATCCAAAAAACTTTTTAAATGCATATTGATATATCTCAACCTGAATTCAATAGTTTAGTGGATCTGTTAGTCTAACCAGCTATCTGAGGATTATAATAAATGTTGAACTATATCTCTTTATCCCGATCTTGCTAAATACTTCTCCATAACAACATGGAAAGCCTTAATTCTTGATCAAATACAATTAATATTAATACACCAGAAAAAGGGATTAGAGAACTATGAGCTTCATCTATTAAATACTTAATTAAATTTTGTATAAAAGGGAATCTTACATGGATCCTCAAAATTGTTATCCAATAAAAATGAATAGGGATTAGAGAACTATGAGCTTCATCTATTAAATACTTAATTAAAATTTGTATAAAAGGGAAACATATATTGAATAAAGGAATGCTCATCTTCTTTACTCCATTTTTTTTAAAATGTCCATTTAATTCCATTTTTCATTTCCTGTCAAAACATTGAGATTGATGTGAAAATCATTTATCTATCTCCATCTTGATATCACATCAAATCATTTCATCAAATATTTTAATCGTCGTTATAGAAAAATCCCTCCAAAAAGTATTATTATTCCACTAAAGAATCAACCAACCTAAAATTCTTATATGATGATGATACTAGAGATATACCTTTTATGTATTCTATAATTATCCTCATAGGTACCAATAGATTCATCATCCATTTATTTAAAGACAATGAATTCATTATCATTTTCTATAAGAGTAAAACAAGGAACATACATATTGAGAAATTAAATCTGAAACTATTGTCACTCCATATGGGAGATTTCTCCATCTTTCTTTACGTTCTTAATTTGAGTCCATCATTTTTCTTCTTCACCATCGAAATGATAAATATCCAAAATAGTTTTCAAATATTCTAAAATTATAATTATTTAAAATATCATTTTAGTAGTACTGACCCGTTTCATGGTGACTAGTGGATTAGTGTACCAACTATAAAAATGTTGATGTTTACTTATGAAGGATTCAATAGATCACTGATACCTCTAATTTTTATTTGGATGATCAGTGTGATTCATATTTAGAGATTTCATTAAGAGACTAATAATGTTAATTTTTATTCCATATCTTCAAAAAAAATTCAAGATGACAATCATTTTGTTTTCCATAAAATTTATTATTAGGACAATTCCTTTGGGTTCCATGTATTAAATAAAATAAAAGTCATATCATAATAAATAATAATAATAGCTGGAAAAAATATAATCATCATATAATAATTTATATGATGTCTTAATCAGGAAATCATGTTCTATGAAAATGTAGGTTTATCCTATTTTTTCTTGATCATTACCAAAATATTAGGATTTCTTTCTGTATAAAGACTTATCTTCAACTTTCCCAGTAATGTTAAATCATCCATGTTTGTAGTGGTAAACTAAAACTTATTTTGTTACAATATATAATGACCAAATCATTTCATATAATGATATTTCATCCATCTAGATGAATAATCATTACACAACATAATGAACCACACCATAATTTCATAGGTCTATTATCATTATAAACATATAAAACCTGTTCCTAAACATTATGAATTTACTCCAACTTATATTTTCATCACTATCAACCTTCTTAAGAATATCATATATTAAACATTTCTTCACATCTAGGGAGTATAAAGACAAGAAAGGGTGAGATATGATTCCCAATAAGTGAAATAAAGTGTAATATCATTGATCATATGAGAATAAGATGATAAAATGAGAATGAGAAATTGATCATAAAATTTGAAATCAATACCCAGAATATTATATATCATAATCCTGAGTCATGGAATATTCTTAGGAAGTTTATAAGACATGAATCATAAATGAATAATTAGACATGTTTAATTAAAGGATAATATATGCATATCAATGAGACAATAATATATGCATAATAAATGTAAAAGATCTATAAAAAATGCATATAAAATTATTTCCTTATTAGTAATGGACCATTTCCAAAACTATCATAGTGTAATGGTTTCACTCATTAAACTATCATAGTAGCCAAGGTTCACTCTCAATACAATCATAGTGGTCCATGACCGTTATTGAACTAGGTTAACTCCATATTCGTGTCTTGTTTATCTCATAATATATAAGTATTTACCTGGATGTTGTTTTATAGATACGGGAAAACCCATCACAAATAGAAAATCATACATATGTGCTCCATGGGATCATAAATCAGTCATTATATCATAATCTAGGAAAAAAATGGATATCAAAAACATTTCATCATTTCATAACCCATACAAAAGTAATGGGTATCATTAATATCATTTCAATGAAATAATAAACCATTAAATTAATGTATGTGGGTGGAATCCATTGATCATATTCCTAGTGAATCAAAAAAAATAACTCTGTTTTTTTTATCATTGATGAATCCAATGATCATTAAATCATTATTGAAGAAGAAAGACATTTAAATTTTGAAATCACTCGTTTATAATATATATTTTTTAAAAAATATTATTAAAAAATTAATTAAAAATAACAATTGGAAATAATAGAGAGAGTTTGAAAACATTTTTTGGCTATTTCCTCATGAAACTTCAATTATGTTGTATCAATAAAAGAGAATTTCATCCACACTTTTATCAAAAAGTCAAAAAGTACAACATTTGGAAAAAAAAATATATCCTTCAAAATATTTTGTTAAAAGTAAAAAATGTGTAAAAATTTATTAAAATAATAATACCCTAATATAGAAATAATTTTTTAAAAGATATTTTATAAAACATGGAAATTGGAAGAAATGAGTTTTTGATGGAATCGATAAATAATGTCAATTTTCCTTAATATAATATATTTGGTATTTTGAGAACATAAGGTGAGAAAAATGAATGTGAAAAATATTTTATCAATAAGAATCTGTAGTATTAAAAAAAATTTTTAGAGCTTTATGTTAATATTTTACAATCATGAAATAATCATAAACATTAATTACATATAATGAGATCATAACATACAACCCTAAAACTTAGGATCAACTTCTTTTATACATTTTCAATACACTTATATAGTAAATATAGTTTTCTCTACGTATTATTGCAGACCCATATTCACATATATATATATATATATATCGAATAGTATTCAATTACTTTTATCCTTTTATTGTTATCTAATTATTATGTTGTTATTAAAATTACTAATCTAGGTGTTAATTGGTTCTTTTTTTCTATCAGTTTTTGTATGATAGTTTCAGAAAATTTACTTTGATCACAATTCCACATTCTTTATAATTTTTATCAGGGTATAAATATCACATATATATATATATTTATTTATATACATTTGTAAATGTTATGGATAGAAAAATGAATTATGCTATTTATGGAGATGGTATGTTATATGCATGAATGAACAATTTTTTCATGTTTCAATGGATGGAAAAAATAAAAGTAAATAATAATTTACCATAAATATACAATTATAATATCATCCATATCCTAAATATTAACCAAATACATCCTCACCACTATCCATGTTCAATATAAAATAAAAATAAATCACACATCTTCAAGGAGGTGGTAGTCGACATCTACACACAAGAGATGTTATAGTTTATCGATGAAATTTATGAAGAGATGATAGAAATAATATTATCATTAATGAATTATAATTTTTTCACAAATATTATATAAAAATATTAAATCCATAATAATACCCATCCAGAAATTACGGTGATGAAAAATAAATAGTATCTCTATGTTTAGACAGTAAGCCACACATACACATGAGCGATAACATCACTTCTCATTCAATGGGAAGGATGGTTAATAAATATGTTTTACCAATAATATTATATTTTTTTCTTATTCTTGATACTAAATTATTTATATTTTTAACAGTAAGATATATTTATTGTATGTAAAATATAAATTTATAACAAAGTGATCGTTTAAAGTGATTCCCTATTCATTGAAACCACACCTTTGGATCTCTTATATATCCTCACAATGTTGGTGTTTTGAGAATAAAAAAACCTCAGTGATTTTCATAGGGAGTTTAAAAAGAATAATAAGTAGAGTTTGGCTGATCTAAGAGGCTTAATATAGGGTGAAGAAGAGTAAGCATTGATCCCTTTTATCGTTGAGTGAGCTCTTAAAATATCATAAAACATTTTATTAATATAAATTAAACTTTTTATATAAACTAATCGACACTAATAATTTTCTAAGATACGATGAGTAAGATTCATAATATTCTTATCCATTAAAATTTGGAAAGATTTGGAACACATTTTTACCCAAATCACTTAGTTTTTACAAATGTTAACCCTTTTGGATATTTTTATAATTTTAAAGAATTATACCTCTTTTTTGTTAATAATTTAACATCCAATCCTAGGAACCATATACGAGGGACCTTTTTTGGTTCTTTGAATGACCTAATGCATTCCACCCCACATTCCTGATGCTTCCAATTAGAAGAGAAGTTTTAATAAGGAACCAGCTAAAACAATACCCTCTATACCGATGTAAGAAAATAAAGAAACAAAATATATCAATAATTAATATAATTATAGTCAATTACCAATATGAAACTTTCATCACAAGTTAATTACAAAATAGATAAAATTTAAAAAAATTAGAAAATATTTCATTCCATATAAGTCAGAAGTGTCAAATGAAAAACCAAAATAAAGGTTCACTAAACAAATACCATGTTTCTCAAAACATCAGGTCTAGTTCACTCATCTATGATATGTAAAAAATTAACACATATTTCTAACATAAGTATATTTACCTTATACAGTCCATAAAACCTGAGGTCGACACAAGTACTAATCGATGGCCTGAGTTGGATGTGAGTACAACTCAACAGGCCACCACCAATGGTCCCTAAAGTAGTATCCAATATATAACAT
Source organism: Viscum album (assembly GCA_963277665.1). Taxonomy (NCBI): domain Eukaryota; kingdom Viridiplantae; phylum Streptophyta; class Magnoliopsida; order Santalales; family Viscaceae; genus Viscum; species Viscum album. The sequence continues at coordinate 1,707,516,607 of OY728153.1, read as the reverse complement.
TGTTTGATGTTGCATAAGAATAAAAAGAAAAGTGAAAATGTAAAAAATTCCATTCTTATTATCCTTTATTTGACTCCAATATCCCATTGGTTTACAACAACCCCCAAGACAGTCATACCTATTTCATCCTATTCTGGAGTCTGAACCAGACACCATAGATTTTTTACAATTTATTATTTCTTGTTATTTAATTATTCAAATAATAAAAATGTAATTTTGGTATATTGAAGAATCAATCCAGTTGAAATTATCATGGACTCATGGATCATTAGTCTAGAATCATTATATTGGGAACTTTTATTGTGATTAAAGAACTATTAACATAGGTAATTAGAATATCAATCTTACACCAAATTCTTGGGCAATTTGAGCTTCAATATTCATCTAATATCATCGGTACAGAGAGAATTATTATAGGACCAAAATAATGGTTATATATAGAATTATTCAAATAAAAAATCATATTTAGGCATTTTGGTCATATAGTATCATTTTTTCCACCCATGGATAAGGACTGTCAGTCCAACAACCACACCTTATCTTTCACACACACACACACCGATATATATCTGGGTTCAACATTATTATACCATTTTATCAATCATTATAAACATCATGAACAAGTTCATTTATGAACCCTCTATTTAAACATCTTTTTAATGTTTTAACCCATTTATCTTGAATCATCTCATAAATCATTAACCGTTCAAGGATATGAAAAAAATAATTATACAAAAAAATATTCCCACACATTCAAAATTGGTTCAATTTTCCTAACCCTTATAATTACCATTTCCTTATCCAAAATTTCCATTTCAAATAAATTTACACACCTCAAGGGTTTCCATAAATCTAGATCATTTAATCTTTGATGGATCCAATAGGATCAAGGAAGTGTCACTCAATTCATGGGGATTCAATTTAAATTTCCTATTTATAATAAATTTTAAAACATGGAAACAAAATAATAAAACTACAAAAACAAAATAATTTTAGATATTATTGGAATTATCATACATACAACCTTTGTTAGGTTTATTGATGAACACTCACCCAAACATATCCCTTAAATAGTATAAAAAGATGAAAAATAAGTATAAACCAAATATAATCTAGATTTTGTATTTGATATCATTTCATCTAATAGATACAATCTTGAATAATAAAAAATAACAATAGTGAAAATGCAACTATAAATAGTGAATTATAAATAAGGGGTCTATAAAGATAAATGGAAGATAACTAAGAAAAAAATGAATAGAGACATACTTGGGAATCTGGATGTCCAATGGGGTTTGAATCACAAAATACGTTTTCCCACATAGAAGGTAATCTACTCTCAAGAATTTGGAGAAACATTAGTTTATAAATATATGAGATTGGTTAAAAGGGTCCCTGAGACTTTAATTTGGATTAGATAAAAAATACCTCTCGTGTAATTATAAACCAAAGGGTTCCTCAAACCACATTCCAACAGTGTTGTGCTGATATCCCATGAAAACCCCACACACTATTTTATCACAAGGTTAAACAAACTATTAAGCAGTCATTTTTCTCCAAAATATCCATCATTTCACTATTTGAGGTAGTGGGGGGTGGGGGTGGCAACATGGTTATCTAAAACTAATCCCTCTTCTTGTGGATAAAAATGGTGTGCATTGTTTCATGGAAAAAACACATACTTTTTTCTAAGCATTATCTATACCTGTATAACCCTATGAGCTTCCACAATTCTGTTAATTCACCGAAAACAATAAAATGAAAGAAACATCTATTGTATTATAAAAAAGGGTAAACTAATAAGTTATAATGAGTTTGATATGTCTCAAGAAGGATTTAGGTTCTATAATCCACCCACCTTATAAAAAAACATCCTCAAGCTGGACTCCCATGTATCAGTAATCCTTTAAGGTGAAATGTGTAGGAAACTAGGCCCACTTATATTATTTCCACTCCCATTTTTACTTCTAAAACCTTCCATATTTCCACATCAAATGGGATAATGAAAATGTTCTTCCCCATAAAATATTATCACTATGATCCCTAACATGAATCAAATTCTTCCCCAAGGACGCATCAACCTCAAGCTCAAAATCATCAAAATCAATCACATTATAATGTTTGAGGTGATATTTCAAAATATATGACACATTCAAAAAATTACACATAGATAAATGCCTATGTGGAATATCCATTCAATAGGAAACCAATATGATCCTCTTAACAATCTCATTAGTTTCAAGAAACCTAAGTGACAACAGGACCAACATTTGAATCTGATGGTGACCCAATATCATTAACACAGGAAGGAATACATGATAAACCACTATAAAATGAATTGTTTAGAGAAATTGATCCATGGAACATGTGTCGCAATGCATGAAAATTTGCAATATTTATTTACCTACAAACTACTGTAGAAGTGGAGAGCAGGGTCGAACCATAGAGAGAATGTGAGTAGACACTAGAAATGTCCTCTTGGAGGAATGTTTAGATAGATGCGCTTAATTGTGTGATTAACAACTATGTTCTAAAAAATAAATGACTATTTTAATAATGACTATTTAAATCAACTAAAACTATCTAAGTGAACTATGATATGAAAGAAATTGGCAGAGATGGAAGTGTCAAAGTCGTGACATCCGTTCAAGTGCATGCAATGTAAATTATTTAATTCCCACATTTGAATATTTATTTCTTCAATTATAACCGATTCCAAATTTAATCAAAATACAATCTGGTATCATTCTCCGATGTTAGACATTATTTTAATGTTTACACAAATTATCCGTCATTTCGTTCTCTGTCCTGACGAATTATTTGCGCATCATTATAGCACTGAATCACTTGGTGAAATACGACAACCCATTTCTCACAAAGTGAAAGTATCTACCTGCGTCGGGTTCGCTCACATGAGATCACTTACTCAGTATCACTCACACAAGATTGAAGAAGCACACACAAAGAATATTAATTTTACAATTAATATATTTATTTATTCCGAATTCGCTCGCACGCTTGATCAAATTCCGAATAAATAAATTCGTTAATGAACTCCCGTTTGTGATTACTAAGTAGGTATCACACGAACGGGCACCAAAGCAAGTGTGCAGAGCCCAAATGACAATTAATTTCAATGCATATATAATTAATTAAATAAACATCCATTTAAAATTTATTTAAAAGTAAATCAAACATGAGGATAAATTAATGACATACAATTACCATCACTTTCTTCACAACTCCGACACAAATAGAATTATCCTGCCATCATGACGAGATATCCCATAAAATAATAAATAGAAGATATCACCATGGTCGTGTCGTCGTTGTAGTCCCCACGAGATGCCGTCAATGATCGCAGAATAGTAACCATCACTTCGCTCCATGTAGTCGCTGACACTGCACCCGAATCAAACCACCACCACTGAAAATATGATAGGATCTGTGCTTGATCTCATCATGCTACGCCAGTCTCCGGAAACCAAATAAAACCTCTACGTACGTCGATGACGCACCCGAACCTCCGCTGTGTTTCTAATAATGGTTTGTCGCTGGTGATGGTGTCCTGTTTTGCACCTGCGTAGTGGGGCACATATGGTGAGGCATCCGGTCATGAAGTGGGAGGGGTAGAGTGGGGTGGTAGGGGTCTAGTGGGTTGAGAGGATAAGTGGAGAAAAGGATAAAAATGGATTAGTGTGGGTGGATAGATGAGAGGGTCTGCTAGGTTAGATAGGGGAGAGGAGCCAGGTGTGTGGCACTGGAAATGGAGAGAAGATGGGGGCGCCGACTAGTGGGGTGTGAATAGGTGAGGAGGGCGCTAGAAATCCGGGGGAATGGAAGCGGGTCTCCAAGGGAAAAGGTGGGATTAGGCGGGTGAGAGGGGAGACAGGTAAGAGGTATGGAGGATGGGGGCGGCTGAAATTGTGTAGCAGGTGAGGAGAACGACCGAATAATTGGGAGAGGATGGGGATGAAAAATCGATTGGAGAGAGGTAGAGGGTTTCATGGAGGAATAAGGGTGATTGGAGAGAGGGAGATGGTGGAATAGGTCAAAGGGGGCGTGGGAATAGAGAGTGGGAGGTGGCGAGGGAATAGGGGAAAGGGATTGGAGAGAGGAAGTGTGGGTAGTTAGGGGGGAATAAAAATAAAATAGAAAATGATAATTTCAAATTAAAAATAAAGTAATTCTCTAATTAAGTTAAAAAATGATATTAATAAATAAAAATATATTAACGCACATGTAATTAAATATAATATTAGTATTAAATATAATAATAAACTAATAAAAAATATTATTTTATTAATGCGACAAAATAATGAAATAAAATAAAATACAAATTAAAATATACATACTAATAAAAATTAATAAAATAAACTAAACTAAAATTAGAGAAACTAATAATAATAATATAGTGTTAAATATAATATATAAAATTAACATGACTAATAGAAAAACTAAATTACTAATATAAGTATATAAGTTAAATAAAAATTATCAAAATGTATAAATTACTACAAAACTACAAAAATAAACAACAAATATAAAAATTGGTCAAACTAATTAATTACAATTAAGTAAGAAAATTATAAAAGTACATGTAAAAACCATGTACATCAAATCTCCCAAACATAAACTTGTGTAATCCGGGAAAAAACAATCCGAAATAAAATACAAGTGGTCCTATAGAAAAATCCAAACACCAAAATTACATGTTCAAAAATGTTCAATCTCTTTTACTCATAAAATATCTTGTTTCATTTAAAACTCTAATGTTCAAAAATCATTTTTCTTCCACATGAATTATTTTCAAAGCAAGTACGTGCATTCATGTATCATGTGACCTACCTCTCCATCACTCTCATCTCTCAAAATATATGATCAATGTTTTACTCAGTTCTCATACACATTCATGCTTACAATAGGCTTTCCATGAATTTCAGATCTCCACTAGTGGAAATCAAAATAATGCACCAATATCAAGGAATTTGCATTAGGTTAAAATGTTTCTGAAGCTATGGGATGGTTGGTTTAAAAAAATTAACATCTTTTTTGGTAAAAAGGAGGGTTGAATAATGAAATAAATGCATGATATATGTCAATCCAAATGTCTCTCTGAACTGTCTCGCTCCCCCACAATTGAAACACTACTTGTCCCCAATCATGTGATAATCCAATGTTTCACTCTTTTTTTTATTTTTTTCAATGACACAACTCACTCAAATAATGTGGTCAGGAAAAATTGGTGAGTATCAACTCAAAAACCCCATGAAATAAATGTCAGAAAATAATCCCAAAGAATGGTACACAAGTAGCATATATGCTATAACATCTCAATGAAGGTTGGTCATATAGAAAAATTCCTAGCTCATCGAGTAATGAATCATTACTTTAAAAGGTATCCAGCAAAGTCGAGGGTTACTGCGCAATGATCACCAATGTACTCATTGTTGGAACCAAAGGAATTCTATATTCCCATATCAAAATACATGCAATAAATGTGGCTACTGTGAAATATAACTCATATCATCAGGATGAGAGAATGTCGATCCATGTGCATCAAATGACTCACTTCCCCTCAAAGAACCCTCTCCATGAGTAAATATCTCCCCCACACTTAGATTGAAAAACATCATGCAAAAATTCAAGAAATTTGTAGGGTAGGGTATCAGATCGGGCTCATCCTAAAGGCTCCTTCATGGCTTCTAAGGGATATACGATGGAGAAAATGTATGGGTGGATCAGTGGGTCAACGGTGTTAAAATATAAAACAGATTCCTCGATCATTTTAGTGAAACTATCAAAAATTCCTATCGCTTGGATGGAAAAAACAAGTCAAGTACTAGAAGACAAAACATGGTTGAGATTCCCTCAAGAAAAAGATAAATAAGAGATGATTTAAAATGGCTCAGAGTCCTCAAAGGTATAGAAATATAATGGTGGATAGTACAGATGAGCATGAGTGAAAATAAGTGTCTCAGAAATATACAAGTTTTTGAAAAAAATTCTCGAATCATGAAATAATATCAGCAATCATATAAGTCATGATAGAAAGGATCAAAGAATTCCAAACAAGAATTAGGTGATCAAACTGCCTAGGGACACAAGTAATATGTTCCCGACTGTGTTGCGACAAAAATACAGCATCTTTTATGTGGGTTCATTAATTCAAGAATTTTAGTTTTTTTCATTTTTCTTGTTGCTTTATTTATTTTACATGGTGTTGTTGGAAGAATAAAATATGACAAAAAAACTTCCATGTGTAAGTGTAGATAGACGCGAAGGGTTGTTTGTATCCGATGAAGCTCCAGAAATGGTATACCTATAAAACCTAAACATTGGCAACACATAGTCACATCATATCAGATAAGTCACACAATAATCAAAAGAATGTGGATGATAAAAATATTTATGATGAATTGAAATCCACTATTGTGCTGGGAGAAAACAGATTGTGGTAAATGCATGCTATTTTATTTAATTTTATTTTTTAAAGAATACTAAATGAAGTGAAACTAAATGCAGTGAAAAGAAAAAAAATGATTGGTTACCTCCCATTGAGTGGTAAGTTTACTTATTCTTTAGCCAGATGTTATCGAAACTACACCAGGATCGAACAGAAATGTAAACCATGCATCTGCTTCTTTTTTAGTAGGAGTGTGGAATCCATTCGTTGAAGATGATTTTATCCTACCGGCTACAAAAAATCTCAACGGAATCTTGTTAGAATAATGGATGTGTGGAATGAAATGAAAATATTCCAAATCACAGGGGAATGAATGTAACTTTCCTGTAGAATGACTTTTCAAATAATTGAATATTGGGAAAATGTCATCAGAGGAACGATCTAGAAGATTACTTCATTGAAAATACATAGGTGAAAAGGTGCCTTTAGAAGACTCCTTCAATGGTTCGATTATATCCATATCATCCTTGAATACAGTATTTGGGTTGATGATGTATCCTAATTCGTTTTCATGCCCAACCACTAGCACAGAAAAAACTAGTGGTTTCCAACTCAATTCATGCTTGATGGGTTCATTTATTGTGCCAAGGTCAACCATATTGTTCATATATGTGGGTATTTCAAGTGAAGTGTTTTTAGCCTTGATTCAAGGAGCAAGTTGTGTGGGATCAATTGGGGCAGATGACTCCATTTTTCCAAGAATGAAATCTTTTTTAAAATTTCCCTTTATACCGCCCTCGTCATAATTCTTTGTAGGTACATATGTCACCACGAACTCAGGATCCTCTGATCAATCCCATTCTTCCATTGTTTCTAGAAAATTACGAGTGTCCTCTACCTCAAATGCTGATTGATTCTCCGAATCCAATTTTTTTAGATGTCTCCATTTTAGAAAAATTATCGGACACCCAAAGATTTTCAGAAACAGGTGATTCGATATGATTTGAAGTGATTTCCTCTTGAGTGTGGCAGCCCATTGTTTCTTGGTTCAATTCAGAATCTATCATGGTAAAGAATGGTCCTAGTTCAATATCCTCTTCATCCTCAAAAGGTGAAATTTGATATACATTGAATGTGTCCTATTTCACTTTGGGATGGATGGGTTGTGAACTCACAGAAGAAGGACACGAAATCACATTTTCCGAGGGAACAGTATGTTCAACAGGGCAGAAGACAAAACTCTCATATTATTCAAATGTGATTAGATTGGAAGAATTATATTATGATGGATATGAGTCATCACATGGATGAAATGAAGGCAGGTCAATCTCATTATCAGACTCGGGACATAGATGTTGTCCAAATGGAACCTATGTTGCACTCTCCTCAAAAGAATTGGTTTGAATTAGATCATCAAGGGGTAATGAAGCAGCTAGTTTTGAAATATGATTCATTTGATTTAATAAAATTTTGAATTTATTTTCTAAATCTTTTATTGAGGAAAGAAACTTTTCATTATGTTCATCTTGAAGTTGAAACCTCTGATTTGTCTCAGTGATAGCACAATGCAACATGTGCTCAATTTTTGAATCATTTGTTTGAAATGAATTATCAAGTTCTAAATTTTCAGGAATGCATTGACTTTGAAAATGATCAACAAATGTATAAGGACTTGTTTCATAGCATGGAGAAATATTTTCATATGGATCATACCATGGACTTGAATAAAGATCATTGAAATAAATGGGATTAACTAGATAGCTCATGTGTGGTGAATCATTATATGTCATACCTTGAGTTGGGGCTACGTAGGGAGGGTACTGGGTGTAATTGTGTGGTGCGACCCATGTCATTTTGAACTTCTGGGTGTCTTGAAAATCACTGCAATGAAAATTTCCCAGAGTAATGAACTGTTTTTTTGTTGGTTTGGTATTTTATTTTTTTAAATCACTCTTTTAAAGGAATATCTAATGCTACTATTCTACCTGGAAACGGCGCCAAAAATTTGGCACGCGCGTTACAACACGTGAAAATTTAAAATATTTATTTACCTAATAACTACTATAGAAGTGGCGACCAGGCTCAAACCATAGAGAGAATGTGAGTAGACACTAGAAATATCCTCTTGGATGAATGTTCAGATAGATGAGCTTTAATTGTGTGATTAACAACAAAGTTTTAAAAACTAAATGACTATTTTAATAATGACTATTTAAATCTACTAAAACTATCTAAGTGAACTATGTTATGAAAGATATTGGAAGATATGGAAGTGTCAGAGTCGTGATGTACATTCAAGTGAATGCAATTTCAATTATTTAATTCCCACATTTGAATATTTATTTATTCAATTATCACCAATTCCAAATTTAATCAAAATAAAATTGTGTCTTGTTCTATGATGTTAGATAGTATTTTAATTTTTACACAAATTATCTGTCATTTTGTTCTCTGTCCTGACAAATAATTTGCGCATCATTATAGCACTGAGTCGCTTGGTGAAATACAACGACCCGTTTCTCAGAATGTCGTGGTATCTACCTCTGTCAGGTTCGCTCACATGAGATCACTTATTCAGTATCACTAACACAAGTTTGAAGAAGCGCACACATAGAATATTAATTTTACAATTAATATATTTATTTATTCACAATTCGCTCGCACGCTTGATCGAATTATGAATAAATCAATTCTTTAATGAACTCCAGTTCATGATTACTTATTAGGTATCACACGAACGGGCACCAAAGAACATGTGCATAGCCCAAATGTAAATTAATTTCTATGCAGATATAATTTATTAAATAAACATCTAATTAAAATTAATTTAAAAGGAAATCAAACATGTGGATAAATTAAAGACATGCAATTACCATCACTTTCATCACAACTCCAAAACAAAAAGAATTAGCCTACCATCATGACGACACGACACAAAAAATAATAAATAGAAGATATCTCCGTGATCGTGTCATCGTTGTGGTCACCACAAGACGCCATCAATGATCGCAAAATAATAACCATCGCTCCGCTCCATGCATTCACTGACACCGCACCCGAATCAAACCACCGCCATTGGAAATATGACAGGATTTGTGCTTGATCTCGTCATGCGACGTAAATATATGGAAACCAAATAGACCCTCTGCATAGGTCGATGACGCACCCGAACCTCCGCTGCGCTCCTGATGATGGTTTACCGCTGGTGACATGGTCTTGTTTCGCACCTACGTAGTGTGGGAAGGAAGGTGAGGCAGCCAGTCTTGAAGAGGGAGAGGTAGAGTGGGGTGTCAGGGGTCGATCCGGTTGAGAGGAGAAGTGGAGAAAAGGAGAAAAAATGGATTAGTGTGGGTTGATAGATGAGAGGGGCGGCTAGGTTAGACAGGGGTGATGAGCCGGGTGTGTGGCGCTGGGAATGGCGAAAAAGATGGGGGCACTGACTAGTGGGGTGTGAATAGGTGAGGAGGGAGCTGGAAATCCGGTGGAATGGAAGTGGGTCTCCAAGGGAAGATGTCAGATTAGGAGGGTGAGAGGGGAGATGGGTAAGATGTTGGGAGGATGGGGGCAGCTGGAATTGGGTAGTGGGTAAGGAGAGCAGCTGAATAATTGGGAGAGGATGGGGATGAAAAATCGATTGGAGAGAGGTAGAGGGTGGCGTGGAGGAATAAGGGTGATTGGAGAGAGGGAGATGGTGGAATAGGTCAAAGGGGGCGTGGGAATGGAGAGGGGGAGGTGGCGAGGGAATATGGGAAAGGGATTGGAGAGAGGAAGTGTAGGTAGTTAGGTGGGAATAAAAAAAATAAAAAATGTTAATTTAAAATTAAAAATAAAGTAATTATCTAATTAAGTTAAAAAATGATATTAATAAATAATAATATATTAACACACGTGTAATTAAATATAATATTACTATTAAATATAATAATAAACTAATATCAAATATTATTTTATTAATGCAACAAAATAATGAAATAAAATAAAATACAAATTAAAATATACATACTAATAAAAATTAATAAAATAAACTAAACTAAAATTAGAGAAACTAATAATAATAATATAGTGATAAATATAATATACTAAAATAATATAAATTATAGAAAAACTAAATTACTAATATAAGTATACAAGTTAACTAAAAATTATCAAAATATCTAAATTACTACAAATCTACAAAAATAAACTAAAAATATAAAAATTTGTTAAAATAATTAATAAAAATTAACTTAGAAAATTATAAAAATACATGTAAAAACCATGTACATCAATCCACATAATATTTTTTCAACTCAACATTGTAGCCATGAATTTCTCAATTGATTAAACCAATTTTCATGTGTCCTACATGAGTCTCAATCCCAAAAACTACAACTCACAAACCTCCATCCATCATAATGGAGATTTACATGCACAACAACAGAGTGCTTCATATGGTTCCATATGAATATTACCTAGATGAATAGTGTTGTAAGATAACTAAATAGGATATGATTTCCCTCCAAAGATCCACTGAAATTAGGGACACATGCCCGCATCATTTCCTCCAACACTTTAATAGTGCTCTATGATTTCCCCACATTCAATGGGTAAAGAGATATACTAAAAAACATGAGTTCTAGGATACTTATCAAATACATTCTAGATGTGTGAAGTAATACATGGATCATGATATAAAAATATAATTCATGGATCCCTATGAAAAATCTCTGCCAATAAAAAATATAAGTCACCCAACTAATCAACTGTGAATGTTTCTTGAATTGGAAATAAATTGGATAATTTTGTAAACAAATACATAATAAACCATATCACATATTTTTACCATGTATTCCTTATGATACCTACCATAAGATTCATGGAAAATAATCTCACATAAATTACAAAATCAGGAATATGTTTAATAAACATAGACATCACTGATGCTCTACCTTCACCTGATAACTGGAGTAACATCATGTCATGAACCCTGGATATCATTTTTTATTCTTGGAAATCAATAATGTCTTTAAAGATCATATTAAAAAAAATTTAAACCATGGTTCATAGAAAAATTTTATGCCTGAAAATTATATATAATATCTTCCTGAATACAAGTACGCATTATAACATGTCCCAAACAAAGATGATATCATCCTCATCTAACATCTAATCAAGGGGTTGATCCCCATCTTCAAGATTTTCCAACAACATAAAACACTCTATATCTTAATATTTTATCACATGATCTACGTCATAAGTGTAGGATAAATGGATAAGGTTGAAATGTTTTTTCATATGATTACTCTATGGAAATCAATTTGCATCTCAGTATGTAAAGACACCATTTTGAACTTTTAATTTCTCACATAGAATGCCTGAGACTATGTATTTTATCATAATATTTCATAATTATTATTCCCCATTTTGGGGATACAGGATATATCCATGTCTAATGATTACTATATGCCACCCATATCTACTTTCATTGACTTGTATATCCTAAAAAAGTGATGTACTTGAATGTTTTGTGGTCGATATACATAAAAAACTATTCACCAAATATGAAAAGTTTAAAACAATTTAAGGAGTAATCCACTGTTTCTAAGTAAATATTATTCATAGTATATTTATATTTATGTTGAAACACTTATTTTGTTACATAAAACTTGACACAAACACGATACATTAATATTTCACCAAGACCAAATCACAGACAAATCACAAAACATGTAAAATCGTTACCCAACTCAAGTAGGATTGAAATTGGTATAGTATTCATAGGATTATTTATGGACTAAAAGAAATTATCACATGATTTAGACAATTCAATATAGATAAACTTGATGGTCATGCCTGAAAGTGGTGCTTCCATTCAAGAAATGTATTGAATAATTCTCTAATAATAGCCTGACAAACCAAAAATTAGTTAGATATAAAATACATTATTGGGACACACATAAGAAATAACTACCTGAACAAACTCTCTGGGTCGCAAAAGAGTCATTCCTCAGAGGTTATGTGACCCATGTAATGTACCTGGTCAATCCAAAATTAATAATTAGATAGCTTGGTGTATAACACATTCTCTCTCAATGTTATATAGAAGATGTAAAAATTATGGAATGATCATCATGATTTAGGGAGTACACAAATATTTCATTGATGAAAACATTCACAATGTAGACCTAGTGTTGATGGAAGATTCAATTTTTCAAATACATATACACTAAATGCACTTTTTTCTTCCCAAAAGGCATCATGAGGAACTTCTATATGCCACAAATAGAAATAAAAGTAGTCAAAGGTGAATCATATGGTATGAACCTCATTTGATGATTCCTTGAACAAAATTTTATCTTGTAGAATACATAATAACCTCTCAACTATTCAAATGCATCATTCTTATATAGAAGATGTTACTTATTCTTAACATTAATCATTTTCAACATCATATAATTGGTTCATAAGGGAAAAGTTCTATCATCTATCTTGGAAAACATGACTAGATAACTCTATGATGATATACTCAGAGGGATAAATACAATATCTATCATCTATTACAGCTTATTATTAATCTCTTGAAGCTATTTTGGTTCCATTTGATATGGAGAAATGGAAACTGGTTTGGATCCAAGAATCAACTTAATCATAATTTTGACATCACTCTCCGGAAGAATCTTTGAGAAGTCTTAAAAAACGCATCCTGAAATAGATCCACAATGGGTGATAAGATGTTATGGATTACGGTGTCACAATCCAAAAAAAAGAATCACAACCTAGGCAGTGATCTCCCCTAGTTTTTGATGAAATATCCCAACATGGCCTTCTCGGATAACCCATTCTCTGTAATGAATATATAAATCACCCTTATGAGATGTAAATTTCCTATCATATGGTAAAATTGAGTTTTGGTCAATATGATACCAGACAATAAATACCCAAAATCAAGTAAAAAAATACGCATATAAAGAACATATAGACCCCAAAAGAAATGATACAAAAAACATCATGGGATAACCCCTTACATCAACATATTTTCATTGACCATACTCTTTACCATGTGTTGATCATAATAACCAAATATAAATAATCTATCATTAAACTCAAATTATTCACATGTTGAGATGATATAAAATAATGTCAGCCACTAATACCAAATAAGGTGACAGAATGTGTTGAATCAATATTAATTGTACCTTTAACTACTAATGCACCAACCCCGCTATCTATAAGTGGACGATAAACTATCAGAAAAATAACTACCCCACTATCGTATGATCCAGTCTGAGTCCCCTATGTGGAACTACTCCAATGATATGAGCGCTCATACCAAAATGTACCAGATCTGTTGCTGTAACTAAAATGACCACTCTAAATCCAACTTCCAGAATGGTATGGGGGTATGACACCCCCATAAATTTCTCAAGTTTCTCTTAGGACATATTTAACAACCAATCAGTAAAGGGTTATTTTAGTATCTATGTATGCTTCCGATAATTCTATAATCTTGGAACTCCACCAGTGGTCTAGAAAACTGACTAAAAATTCTTCCAAGCCAAATTCACAGATGAAAAACACATGACTACTACTATAAGTAAATTATTATTCCCCAAGATAACATTTTTCTCTACTATATTGAATTTACTCAAAATTATGATCCCTACCCTTGAATGACATAGCTACTGGTCTTTTAGAATAAACCACCTATCCTTCAATAGAATCTTCCTTCAGGGTCCCCTCATAAATGAGATCACAATATACAACATCAGAAAACATTTTGAACTAATATGTTATCAAATTGGACATAATCTTACATTTTAGTCCATGCTGAAAATGAATCACCATAGATGCATCATATCTTACCAGTTCTATAATAAAGAACTAAAAGTCAGTGAAGTGACTAGTTTTTTAAATTACTAAAATTCTTCCCTAAGAATAAAACATAAACTCTTCTTCCATCTCATATTACAGTGTCTCTGGGTAAAAGTGTTCTAGAAACATCTTATAGAAATCATTCCATACCATTGCCTCTAACTAATCTCTGAGAGACTTAATATCCCACCAATTATTCACTTGTCATTGTATCGTACATGCTTATGGTTTTAATCTTCCATTTATAAGAGTCTATAAATGAACCAATAACTTATGGATAGATTCAATATTGAACTTATATACCTCTGGTCCAACCTCTAAGATGACCATTTTATGGTTCTATAATTTGATCTCTTGTGTTATATCAGACATATTCCTCCCAACCCACCGTACACCGCTTACAATTAAATTCACGAAGTTAGTGAATTTCTCATCGAACATATCTTCTATCACTTCACTTAGAAATATCAGCGGCACTGGTCTCACTTATAGAGGTGAATTTTTAGAAATGTACATTATTCATCATACAAAAAGGCATCACCATGGAAAAATGTATGTACAATTCCAATCACTAGTCTTAGGACACATAAAAATAATTAAACCATTTTCATAGAGGAGATTTACATAAATCAAGAATAAGTTATCCCACATACACTCCCCCATAAAAAAGAAAGGAAATATCACAACCCTCAACCATGCCATACCCTATTCATGGATAACACTATGTTTATTTTTTTTATATTTCTATGTTTCCCATTGTAAATTTTTTATAAGAATTTAAAATTACCAACTTTTTAAAAAAATTATTCATTATAATAATATTATTAAGAACAATGTTGTTTAAATTACTCAAATAAATAATCACTTTAATTCCCAATAACCCACCCTTAATTTGTTTCATGTATGCTTTAAATTATGTATTACAAATCTATCTTTGATTTTCTAGAATAACTCATACAAAATCAAATCTAATGACATACCAACCCAAAATTAAAATCTAAAAAAATAAAAACATCACACAATAAGTGCATCACATATGTTGTAATAACATTCAATAGTAACTACAAACATTGAGAACAATAATTCCATAATGGAACTTGGGTCCCCCAACATGGGTTAGATACTATCTTGCATGAGCTCATGTCCAAAGCATGAATCATCCAATTCTACTGTATACCTTTACCAAATAATAAAATGACTGAAATGAACATTCTCTAATACCACTTTGTATCATCCCATCCCAGGTGACTCATACTGATTCCCCATTCTAGTTTGTAACATGACATAAAGAATTAATGCCCACACCCTAGAGGCTTCCGACATGATTCAATTGTATAATAAAATTAGGGGGTGACTCTAACATCTTTACCAAAGAATACACCTAATGATATATATATATATATATCATTAACTAAGATGATAATATAAAATAACCCATGAAGACTAATAATGACATCACAATACTGAAATAGGGAAAATGAGAAAAGCTGATGTAATAAATATGATGTACCATATAACTGTTAAGTGATATATGAGAAACCAAAATTAATACACAATGAAAACTCCCAATCAAGTAAAAATATTAGGTATGGTTCTCTAATGTATGATATATCTTAAATACCAACTCATCCATCTAACATTGGTCTCTTCCCCTTATCATGTTTTGCAAACATGAAGTCCACTTGGGTACTAATTAGAGGCTTGAGTAGGGTGTGAGTGAAACTCATTAGGACAACAATTTTTTTAAGAATAAATATTTATAATATAAGAATGTATATAGTTTTATAATAATAAAATTAAAAAATAACAAGTAATCATGTTTCATATTTATTATTCATTGGTCAATCACATTAGCACTTCAGATCATAGTGACACCCAAACCAATCATACATTCTTCGGCCCATGATAGAGTATGAACCATAAAACATAGGGATTTTACATTTTCTTCATTAAAGGTATATAAATTTTTAATAAGTTAAAATTTTATGTTCGAAAATTGGAGAATAAGTCTAGGTACATTTATCTTAGATACATAGAGCATCAGTCCAACGTCCTTATCTCGGGTACTTGGAGTGTCAGTCTAGAACCAATATCATAGGTATTTAGATAATCATTAAATGAACAAAATATCATTACATGTTGAATCATCCAAGAAAAAGTATCATAGCTACATATATTATTAGTCTATCACAAAAATATTTGGTAAATTGGGAATTAGTCCCACAAAAATTGAGATGAACACATTGGGGGCCAAGAGCATTAGTCCAACCCATGTAATAGGAGCATTAGTCTAACACCTAAACATCATATTTTATATAAATATATTTGTATATTTATATAAATAATGTTTCAACATTTTTAACCACTTTTTCAAAATATTATCATCATATTGGACTAGTTAATTTATCAACCATTAGTTTGAACATCATTTCAACCATTTAACCATTTAACCAAATTATTATCGATTTATCGATGATTGATTTTATTATTATTTAAAAATGATCTTAATTCACCATTAATATAAGGAACTACCACGTTAGTTTAATGTGGTGAAGTCCAAGGGAATCCCCTTTTACAAAATTACTAAATTCATGAGGAAGTGAACCCAAACTAGAATACACAAAAAATAGATCCTCTAGGCTACTTCCCCAAAAAAGAGAATCTTTAGTGATGTTATCCTTTCTTGGAACATTTCAAATAGAGAAACCACAGATACAATACGAAATGAAACTTCATGGAAGATAAATCAATTTCCAATGAGCGTCCACCTATCCATGTCAATACCATATAGATTAACAAGCCAACTCATTCATGGTTGTTTAAATTTCATAATCACTCTAATTCAACTTTTCCTTTCCAATATTTCTATTTCTATGAAATTGGAACTCCCAATGGTTTTCCTCTATGATCTATCTCATAATTTCTCCTAGAACAAATGGGATCCCTGAAGGTTTTCTCAATTCAAGTGTCAAAACTAGAAGAATTTTTAAAACATGGAAACTCAATGATAAAAATACGGATAAAAAATAATTACCATGAGTTGGATTATTATCATATAGATAAACAACATTAGGATTTTAGTGAGTAATTCAATCCCAAAATTCTCTTTTAATTTAGGTTAGAAAACCCCAAATTGAATAATGACACTTAGATCCTCTAGATCAAGGCTTAGATCACATTACCTTCAAAACATCCGAACATAAAAAATCAGAATTCACATAAATTATCATAGTTCAATCAATAATATATTAGATCCACATTTTCTAGAAATAGAAGAGGGAGATATATCATAATAATAGAGAATTCCATGTGAATCTTTATCTCCATTGATCTTTGAATCTCTTAATAAATGTACCTATATTTTATAAAATATTTTATCAATCCTTTCTAGAAATATAGGTTTGAATATATATTTTATTATAGTGAAAAATGGACCTAACACTCTAATTCTGATTAGTTCAAAAAACTTCTAGCATCCAACTCTATGCCACATGGTTTGGAAAATTGTGCACCAATAGTGTGGTGATACTATCTAAAAAATCCCTATAAATTTTTTATGAACAGATGTTTATAAGAACTATGAGAAAGTCCTGTAATTTCCCTCTATTAACTATTTTATAATTTGGGTATTCTGCATGGTTAGGTCCAACTATGAGCCCTATTACACTAGCTCAAAAAATGGGGTTCCCAATTTGCTACGGCCCGACACATGATTTTTCCAAAGCATGACCAAACAATGCACTAACCCATGGGATTCAAAAATTATAAAAATTTACATGAAACAAACCCAATGAAATAACCAACCAAATAATGATCAATAGAATGGTAAAAAAAATACCTGAAATAGATTATTAGAAATATAAATAAAGGCCCCAATCATAAAAATAATGATACTATAAAATTACAAATGAACCATAAATGAACCATGAATGATATTAAAAAATACATCCCATTCATTTTGTATAATCTAAAATGTTTTTAATTTTTATATCATTTAATAAAAATGTTATTTGTAGTAAAATATTATTAGTTTAATTTTAATACTAATCATTAAATTTTATTTTAAATACTTCTGGACAAAGGCTAAATTTCAATATATTATCATTCATAAATGTTTCCATGGAGGACATAATACGTTAATAAATTTTAGAATAGAGGGAGTAAAATAAATTGAGCAATTTCAGGAATTTTAAAATGGTTAAATATATGTAGTCGCAAAGGTTCCTAGTGTTCCTCAGAGTACACCCACTATGAGAGTCTCCACTCTACATAGCACTCCCAAAAAATAAAAATAATGTATATGGAAAGAATTGATTTCATGAAAACTGAAAAAAACATTATTTTTGGGGAGAGTAATGATTTTAATGCTCCCTATAAATGAAAACGTTTTTTCCTGGGTGATGTATCTTTTCTTGGCCCCAAAAAATTGAAATTCATTTATGGATAGAGGATTCCTTTCTAGAACCCCTCGTAAATGAAAATTCGTTTTCAAAACGTTTCTTATTTTTTAATCCCCATTCAAATGAAAATACATTTTTTATGCAAGGTGTATATTCCACCCCCCATGAAAATTGATTTGAGGGGAAATGTGTTTTTTAATATCCCAGACAAATGAATTTTTAAATTGTGATGAGATAAATTATTTATAGGACCCCCACAAACCAAAATATTTTGTGGGATAAGGATTTTCATTGATTTTGATCAACCTAGGATAAATATTTCATTCGTACCCCTTTAAAAAACTCCAAATAATTACTAATGATGGGTACAACGGTGAAGGTGAGGACTTTGTGTGGTATGGAAGTAGAAGCATATAGACAGTATGAAAAAAGTTATTTTAATAGGTAATAATTTACCGCATATCAAAAAGTATAAGAGATAATAATAATTGGAACACATAGAAAAATTAATTTGTGGACAACCATCCACACAATGAATCCTTTCACTAATAGTGGTCCTCCTAGAATACTCCATTGTAGATCACCATTCTATCAACCCAATGCATATGGAATATTTGGTAACCACCATTACACAGGCCAAAAATAATGGAGGATGGGGTACTTAAATATCATTACACTTCTAGATAGAGTTTAGCATTATATTGTTCACTTCAAAATCTATTTAAACAGACCTATCCTTCAGCCTCTCCTATGAAGTGTTGAGACCAAAATTGAGGACTTTTCATAATATCAAGCCATGATCTCTTCCAAAGTTGAATGATATGTGTGATTAGTGTAAAAGGCACACCAATGTGCTCTCTCGATCAAAAATTCTCATGGTAAGTATGGTCATTATGGAAACCGTTCTATCATGGGTTACTCTTAGAATTCTCTCCAACATATATTCCTATAGAAAAAAGGATCCCAAACTTGGAGGTTGTTGTAGGGAACTCCCCATTTTGGATAGTGAGGGAACCACTAGCCTTTCAATTTTATGTGTAAAAATGATTGATCCTCCTATTATATTTCATAAAATTAGGAGGATGTAATCCCTCCTTGAGTAATACCCTTGAAATTTCCTCAAGCTTCATCTAAATAGTACTGTAATTTATGATCATATTAATGAAATCAAGAAAAGGAGATTGGAGACATAACATTTTCTCTCCCTTGTTGATCCGAACTTGTATACAAATGGGAGAAAGAGATTGTATGGTTCACTAGTTCTTCCACTTCCACTATTTTATCATACCATACATGATGGAGACTATATTTGAAGCCAGTAATGAACACTACATCTATAGGATCAAATACCTTCCTTAAGAGATGATTCTCTTTCCAGATATTTCTATCACCATCAATTATTGACCTTAAATTCGGTATAAGACCCAAAACATACCACAACCATAAATGATACTCATTATTGATGAATAAACATATGGTACACACATTAAGTATATTCCAAAACTATACCCACAGATAGGCCTCCTCCATAGGTGTATGAACCAACCATCATAGCTATGTGGGCTTTGGTTACCATCCAAATGGGATACAAAGTATGCCATTATGTGGTCCAAACTGTACATCCCATTTTCACCCTTACCATATATTTACCATAAACCAGTTGGTTCACATATATCATGGGAGTCTATATCCATTATATGTCCCTTAGTCTACTTTTGTGTATGTTTCACACCAGATCTTGACTAGATATCTTTCACATAGATACCCTAGCAGTATGATGGTAAAATTCACGTTTCTTTCATAATCACGTGTCACTAAAAGGTATGATATATCTTTAAAAGTTTCACTAAATAACATGTTTCTTGATTCCTCTCATAAGGATATGTTTTAATCCCATGTCATGGTCCTGATCCCACTATCAAAAAACTTCGATTTTCATAGATGACAATAAAACCATGAGCACTAAACCGTGTGTCTAAAAACTCAAATCTTGATATTAAATGATATAAGAATATATAATATGTTCATAAAAGGGTAACATTAATGTATAACCATGGTTATACATATATTTATACTTTCATGAAAAACCATAGTTACATGTATTTGGTTTTTGAAATAACACATCATAAATAAATAAATGTTAATGAATTGTGGACTAGCTTCATACTTGGGATTTAATATAGGATTTAATAAAATTTATTAAATATATTATGTATTTTTGTAGTAGAATTCAGTCCTCACAAAAGTGTTCAATGATCCCAACCTCCCATCCTCTCAACCAATGTGTTTTCTAAATTTTCATTGGATAAATCCAACTGGCCACTTACCTTTTGAAAATAGGTTCTCATGATATTGAAATGAGTTTACGTGTAAAGTGCATTAAAAAAAGGAAACCTTATGTGAATCGTTAACAATTTTTATTATGTTTAGAACATGTCAATCCCATTTCATATACAAAATGAAATATGTCCAAAAAAAGATCCAAAATAATTAGATACAACGGTGTTTATTTACTAAGATAACACTTTGATGGGTTTTCTTATTTTTGTTTTTCATATGTACCTTAGAAATTTTGACAAGAAATCCCACAAATCCAACCCCATTGTATCCTTTCAAACAATCAATATTTTTTCATCAATTATTGGGTCCAGATCAAATCATACGACACCAACACAAACCTAGTGTCTTCAGCACTTTGTCCTAAATGCGGATGATCAAGAGTAATACCAAAATGGAACCATTCCGACCTTAGAGGTAGCTTTAAAGTCCCTATAGGTCATGAAACCACACTAAAAATCCACTCAATGTTTTATGGTAGTATAGAAGATGAATAAAACATCCATCACATCAAATCATTTTAGGATTTTTTTTTCATAGAACACAACAAAACATTCATCCCTTATCTTGTAGAGGATGATCAAGAGGTTACTGATGCACTCATCCATATGAAATATGTGTTCCTCCCAAGGTATTATTCTAGTTTTCATCACCTCCATCACAAACCTATAACAAACCCTCAGCATGATGGGGGTGATACCCTCGGGTGTCTGGCCAAGGTCACCCAGAGCTGAGGATGCAACGAAAACTAGCCAAGGGAGGTGACCAGATAATAGCGAACATGAACCTACCTCCCTTCCCTCATATAATTCCCTCCATCCAATTGTGGTGGAAAACTATGAGTAGACATATAATCCTACCAGCACATACCGATTATAACATCGTTGTTTAGTGGCATAAGGAGAAACAAGTTGGTAGATCCTAGCTAAAAATAGAGGGTATACCCATACCTCTTCCGCTACACATGATTAATTTAATCATATCCAACAAATAATGTGTGGAAAAATAAAGAATACATCCCTACTACTACCCTAGAATTATTGAATATCTCCATTACAACTGAATAAATCAGCCCTTATATCCTTGAAATGATTGAAGGACACGAATCTATTCCTTTCCACATTAAAGATGTTTACTAGGAGATAAGGATCTCATTAGTTGTGGCTATGAGTCAGGCACAAAACCGACCACCATATTTGAAGAGACATAGTTCACTAATACTCGAGTTACCTTGGTGTAGACATATACCCCTAATCCCATCTATGAGGGTTATGGTTTTCCCATGATAAATGGAAAACTGGATATGGAAAATATTCACATTCCAACTGGAGGCCACTGTTCTACCAAAATGGTCACTCCAGGGCATGCATAATCCCTAGAAAAATTTGTATAGACCTATTAGAATATGATGGTAGTGACATAGGTTCTAATAAAACGGTCTTCCTTATAGGAAAGTAATCACCCACAATAATCATCCATAATATTCTAGAGGAAGATAGATAAAAACAATACTCACCAAAAGTCAATGGATAATGAAGAGTTTTTTCCTGACCTTACAGTAATGGAATCATTTTTTTATAAAGCCCTCAGATATATATCTATGAAAAATAAATAAATGACTCACTTTGTATCAATTTATGGTTATACTAGAGGAAATTGGAATGGTCCTCTCCATATTCTAAATACTAGTAGTTCTTGAGGTCCTCCCTAAACATCTCACCATGACGGCACACTTCATGCAGAAAATATGATCAATATCGAGATCCCATCTTCTGATGAGCACCTTAGGATCTCACTACATGAACAAAAGATCAAACATAAATACATTTCCCCTTTTTTACTATCCACCCTGAAGGTCCTTCATAGGTCATACACTGTAGATTTTCCTTTGAAATCAGTCGCCAATCTCTAATGGTATTCATCCCCATGATTTCATTTATTGTGACGTTACTTGCAGAAGTGTGATTTCATGTTATTAATAAGGTCATCCCCATATTCTCAATACTTGTAGTTCTAGAGGTCCTCCCTAGACATCTTACCATGATGGCACACTTCATGCAGAAAATATGATCAATATCGAGATCCCATCTTCTGATGAGCACCTTAGGATCTCACTACATGAACCTAAGATCAAACATGAATACATTTCCCCTTTTTACTATCCACCCTGAAGGTCCTCCATAGGTTATACACTGTAGCGTTTCCTTTGAACTCAGTCACCAATCTCTAATGGTAGTCATCCCCATGATTTCATTTTTTATGACGTTACTTGTGGAAGTGTGATTTCCTGTTATTAATAAGGTCCTCCCCATGACAATCCAGTTCAAAAAAATCCTTTATATAGCACAGTTCTTGGTATAATTTGGGAATCTATGACTCATGCCTCATTATTTACAAGAAATATTCTTTCTCTACTTGAATACAACCCAATGAAATGCTTAGTCTCGGAAGAACCCATGGATTTATACCTTCTAATAGAAAATAGTAAATCTTTTAAAAACCCATGGTTTAAAATAAACAAATGTGAAAATATCCACTTTAGGTATATATGGTAGATAAACCCATCCCAAAATTTGAAGGAGGTTAATTTCTCTGGAATAAAAAATTAGTTAAGGATAATGTACGAGTAATGTTCTAGGATTTATCCAATCCACAATACATAAGATACTAGCATTTTCTAATGCTTTTTTCTATGAAATCATACAAGATATATAAAACACTACTCCTAAATTGAATAAAAACG
Organism: Viscum album; assembly: GCA_963277665.1. Taxonomy (NCBI): domain Eukaryota; kingdom Viridiplantae; phylum Streptophyta; class Magnoliopsida; order Santalales; family Viscaceae; genus Viscum; species Viscum album. The sequence continues at coordinate 1,707,492,870 of OY728153.1, read as the reverse complement.
ATTTTTTTAAGATTAATACCCAAGTCACATCCACATAACAGAAGAAATGCACCATCAAATGACTTGGATACCCTACCAGATATAAAACTCCCAAAATTGGGGAAACAAAAAGAGGAAATTAGAAATGTATATATCAATAAATTATTTGATTTTCATCAGCTGATTTCCAATTCCACATATAGTGTCTCTATCATAGGATGGGGAGAACATTTTTCATTTCATTTTACCTCACCCATGAATAGTAAATCCCACCAAAGTTGATATCATGTATGTCATTTCCCCAGTCTATCTTCACGAAATAGACTTTTCTCAGAATTGATGGCATGATCATCAACAACTAGCCCATAATGACTCATAAAGACATACATATAGATGATAGTTACCCCCAAATAGACTATTTGATCAATAATTTGGAAATATAGAGAAAGCCTCCTGCTTCTTAGACAATGCAAATGTATTTGAAAGGAGGTGTATCAGATGGAAATCATAAATGAAAACCACTCCGTGTTTAGAATAAGATGAATAAAATTATAATAGTGTCCAAATTAGTTGTAGCTGCGGTAGTAAATGACAAAAACCATCCTATAGGGTAGGGTCATTTTTTAGACAACCATTAAATCCCAAAAATCAAGACCGAAACATTGTGAAAGTAGAATTGGAGGACCCCCATCATTCATGTATTAGGAAATTATTATATAAACTGTAGTGAAATTTTATCTTCTAGAAGTTAGGGGAATTTCCAACAAATTAATTCTCCTGGTTCATCCCCATCCATGATGCGGTTTCTTCTTCATGGATGTGGGAAAACAAATTATTAAGAGGTTTTCTTTGCATCACACTTCACTAGACAAATTCTAAGTGATTTCAGAAAGAATGGATGGAATCCCCAGATAGTAATAAAAAATGATTTTTTAGGAGCACACCCACTCCATAGAATCAAACATCTATTAATAGTTGATCCTAGAGCAACTGAATACCCCATATCTCACTACTCAGAGACTAATGAAATGCTTATAATGGAGTTTGTGTTAGTAAATCTAGTAAAAACCACTTATGAAAATGTTGTAGTGAATGATAAAAATATAGTAGAAGAAGACTATTTTTATATTTTAAATAATATCCCCCCAGAAATTAATGATGATGTTGTGCATATAAGAAATCAATGGATTTACCTATATTTGAGAAATCCAATGAATTTTCAATTTCTTTCTCAATAGGAGTAATCCAATGAATAATGTTTGGAAATAGTTCAGTCCAACATATTACCTAAAGGTGTGAAAACCCTAAAACTCAAGGAAATACTAGCCTACTCTGATAAAAAAAATTAGTTAACTAAAAAGGATCAATGTTGAACTCATCATTTGTCATATTCTCATTGGATGTGTTTATCCAACCAAACCTTATTTCACTCATTTATAAAATGTCTTATAAAATGAGTTTCTTATAGTGATGGATAAAATATATTCAAAATGTCCTCTTAATGTCGGAATGAAAAAATATTATATTTTGAACTAGTTAAAGGCGAATATCATAACTTCCCATTGTTAGAAAGATAACTAAACCAATGACGGTCATGTTATAACCATCCAGTTGAAGCACAAGTCTAGATAGGATCCAAACATATCGTTTAGCCTGATTTTCCCCTGCTTTGGTCCCCACTCACCTGGATATTCCCACAATACTTTTTGATAGTATTAAATCCTTGAAATACTAGAAGAATATATTAATGGACAACATGCTTTAGTGAAATTCGAGAAAAAACCATACAAGTAATTGGTATATGTGGCACATTTCCCACATAATTTTAGAAACCATATGTTTCCAATGTTCCATGGTTTGGTATATTCAATTTTGCATCCAAAACACTATGTATCATAGTGTATCATCATGATGGGAACATTTTTAGAAGAAGAAACTATAAAATATAAGGATTTTATGAAACTATACATTAACCAGCCTTCGTATGGTACACTAGTTTACATGTAGTTTTGATCAAAGGATGGGAATACCTTTTATGAGAATTTCGTTACCAGTTCACCTCAACACTATGAAATGAAATAGTTATGGAACTCTTGAAATACAAATAGTGATAAAATTATATTTTATCATACTTCATTTCTAAGAGGGAGGGTTTAACATTTTTGTTTTGAATATTTTTTTATTGTCAAGGACTTAATTTGTGAGTGAAGCTGAAGTGGTGGTTCCTGGAAATTTTTTATGAATTTATATTAATGTAATTCTATTTAACACATAGAAAAATATCATTTTTAACCCTGATGAATTTTTAAAATACACATTAAATTGGAATGGCATGTGTTATGTAGTTTTTAATTTTTTTTGCCACATGTGAATTCAATTAAACATGTAATTAATGTAGATTAATTGAAGAAGAATGTTTATTTTGTTTTAATGTATGAGGATGTGACAAGGATTTTGTGAAATAAATATGAGTTCATATATATTTTACATGATGATTCTTTGAGTATAGGTAGTGATCCCATATATAATAACCTCATAAGAGAGCGCACCCACGTAAGGAACATCGAATAAGTGGTAGTGCCACCATGGTGGGTGACATGGAGGTATGGAGGGTCAGCATCAGTTGGAGCTGCTGTCTATATTGGAATTAATCCATTCTTATGGAATTAGTTGATTGATATACTATAGAAAAGAACAAGAAAGGAACACATGTGATATGAAGGCTACACATGTAGTTTTTATGTGCCTTAAAAAAGGACATAATTGCAAACACTCGATCTGATAATCCAAGACACCTGTATTTTTTCTTCATTGTTCACATGAGGAATCTTTAGAGTGTATATTTCCTTCCATTTTTGAGCCATGTATCACATTTTTGGGAGAACAACAAATCAAAAAATGGCCATTTTATCATTTATAAAGGTCGTTTCATCTTTCACGTATCTAGGTGACTCTGGAGAACATTCCATGCATGAAATATATTTAATAATATAGAATATATGCCACATATTTTAATGATGCAGCAAAGCCTTCAGTTGAATAAATTTCCTTGTAAAATTTATATAAATTTTCAAAAAATAATTTATTTTCACTTAAATTCATCATATTAATGAGTTTTAATAAGGAAACTAAATCAATTGAGTTAGTGTGATGGGGTCACATGATGTGGATCCATCGGTATAAAAAAAAATTAATCCTCTTAATGAAGATCAATGACACTAAATCCTTAGTGTGTTTTAAATGAGTGTCATACATGAATGCGTTCATGATGATCCATTGATATTTTTATCATTTTGATAAAATAAGAAGAAGAAACCTAGAGTATCTTCAGTATTTAAAATTGTTTATATCAATTAATACAGAGTGGGCTATGGGTAATAATGATCCCACTGAATAATATTGATAAAATGATATCTTTTTTGTGTTTCACATTTATGTAGGGAAGGAATACTAGTGATGGATGATTCCACGTGAAGTAGATAATATTTGAACCCTTAGGTATCTGTGACACACTATATATAGATAGTGACCCATGACTTATCACTTCCTATGTGAATGATGATTATAGTGTTGACCACATGATGAAGAAATGAATACCAATATCCTTCATGTATTCATAAATATAAATCCACTATCAATGAAGCCAATATTTGAAACTAAAATTCATCCCCATACCATTTAGGTATTAAAAATTAAAGTAATAACTAATGAAATCTATCATCATTTTGGAACATAATTTGAGATATACAATACCGAAATTTAGGTATTAGTATTTTAAAGAAGAATTCAATTAAAAGTGATTTATTATTAAAACATTTATTTAAGGATTTAAATGTGAGAATTTAAATCCTGTTATTTTTTAATACCCCAGGAATCACATTACTTTTTTATAAATATATGAAATAAAGGGTGATATGTTTTGTATTTAATTGAATGATCATTTTTAGACACCTGGAAACCATTGATTGGATGACTATTGAGAGTGAGGAAAAGATGAAAAAATGTTTAGGAATGTGAGCACATGTACCAGAGAATTTGATGAGTTAAATTATGATCATTCATGACCTAAAATGAGTTTCAAGTCCAATTCAAATGTTTAAAAAACATTTCTTAGACCTTGAATAATTGTACACAATAAAAGGGATATCTAGAATTCTTATAGTAGAAGTCTGTCTTTGAAGAATATATTTCTAGAACTCCATCAATTGATGAGAAATCATTTAGCTGGGATGCCAGATATTTTACTATAGGATTTTGGTTGGGGTGTCTAACCATCCATAAAAGAAGGTAATTTAGGGTTTATAACCAATTTTGGGGAGATAAATTTCAGTTTCTATGAAATTTTTGATTTGGGGTGTGTAACTAGTTGTATTAACATGTAGATATAGTGAATATAACTTATGTTGTGGTGTCGAACCAATACTGAAAGGTTTATGTGATTAATTATTGAGATTTTTAAATATGATATGCTTGACTGTTTTTTCATACTACTACACATGCGGTGAGGTAGAGTGAAATTATTGAGTGGATAATAAACATTAAATTGATAAATTGGTTGATTTTAAAAGGATAAATATTCATAAATTTCAGGTTTTATTAATTCAATACCTCCCAGTGCAACATAATCCATTACATGGTATCTAAAAGTGAAGTTAGAGAAAATTTCACATATAAGTATCTAATTAGTTTTGGTGATGGAATCTAAAAGGATATCAATGAATTCATTACCCCTATTTCAATAGTAAATAAAAATGGTAAAATGATGAATGATGGATATAGAATGACGAAATTTGATTCAAAATTTTCATACAAATTTAGAGATGAAATCAATTACATTGACATTCATGAGAAGAAGAATCCACCCCAAAATTTTTGCACTCTGATCGAGTAAAAATATACAATTACTGTTATTTATGATTCTAAACCTCTTTTGGATAAAAAATGTACTCTTTTATACTCTAACATAAAGATGAAAAAACTGATGTGAGTTTATTGATAAGAATAAAATAACATTAAATTATTTTTCAGAGGAATGATCCCGTAATTACAAAGAAGGCCAATAGATAATCCTACATGATGTTTATGATTAAATGGTGAAATATTTGACCTTGTAAAATAAATATATTGAGGATAGAGGATGTTTTATTGAATATCAACTATATGAAAATGGAAACCAATACCTATAATCAAATTTAGATGATATAATGTCTTTCCAAGGAGATTATAATAGAAATTTCCATTGAAAAGAAGTTTAAGGTTTGTTTCATATCTCTCAAAATCCAATATGATTGAAGGAAAAAATACAGTAAAACTTCTTCGTCAAAGTTTTACCTATTAAAAAATAATGATATAAATAACAAGAAAAATTGAGATAAATATGATATATTATAATGTTAAAGTAAATATTCCTCAAAAATATATCTCAACATGTGTAGAAACAAAGAAAACCCCAAATATGAAATTCGGATGTAAAGTATTGACCCATAAAAAATCAATATATTTTATTGCAAAAAATATGAATGAACTAAACTGTTTTTGTTATGAATATTTGGTCACATCTTGAATAAATGTTTAAAATCAAAAAAACCAAAGATGTTATATGAATTAGAGATTCTTTTACATCTCAAACATGGAGATACCAAATAAATAATCACTTTCATGTTCATCTGTATTTCACTTGGAGGAATGAATGGAAGTTTAATTATGGCATATAGATACAATCAATTCATATGAATTAATAATATATTTACAATCCATTAATAGAAATATCAATATATAATATAGTCTTAATGTTTTTGATAATTAAAATAAGACACACACAAAAGTTTTATTAAAAACCAAAACTGTTGTACCTCTCGTACCCCTCGTGGTTTAATTTTCATGATCACAATCACTCTCTTTTTTATCTAATCTTGTTTTAAGTGTTTTTGGATGATAGGCATGACTTCAGGTTGCCAAGGAATTGGTCCAAGAAGGCCAAGAAGGGCTCAAAGTGGACTGATTTCAGTCCACCGGCCAACCGGTGTATGACCATCGGCCAGCCGGTGGAATCTTGACAGAAGGCATCCCCTCTGTCCAGACCACCGGCCAACCGGTGTCCCATCACCGGCCAGCCGGTGGAACCCAGATAGAAGGGACAACTACTATCTCAGCACCGGCCAACCGGTGGCCTCCTCACCGGCTAGCCGGTGGTGCCTGGGCAGAAGGCCTCTCCCTTTTCCAAAGCACCGGCCAACCGGTGTCTAAGCACCGGTCAGCCGGTGGAGCCAGTCAAACTAGCCGTTGGGCTTTGACCAGACTTGTCCACTTGACTCCCAACGGCTCCGAAGGCCTCTCCAACGGCTCCGAAGACCCCCAAAGGCCATTTGAGGGTTCCCCCTCTATAAATAAAGGACTAGGAAGCCCCGAAAACGTACGGTAGCCCACAGGAACATTGTTCGATCATTTGGAGAACCTCCGGCGCATTCCATCAAGGATCCCCATTTGCTCCAACTCATTTCCACATCCAAGGAGCATCACCATAGAAGCTTGGGAGCGCTCTTCATCAACTCCAATCAATCAATTGGCGCCCAAGACTTCTCCACATTACGGCTTTCCATTATTTATCTTTTTGAGCATCAATTTGGGTTTGTGCCTACAAACCCCCCATTTCTTTTATCTTCCTTTTGTTTGGGTTTTCACGCCACCTTCAAGGTGTGAAGAGGTTAGTCATGCCTTCCCTTTAAAAGGCTTGAGTCATAGGTGACCTAGCCTTCACCTGTAAGAAGGCTAGTGGGTTCTTGCTCAACCATTAAAAGCAAGATGTAATAGGTTCTAGACTACCTTAAAGTCTAGTGGGTTTCCTGCTAAAACCATTAAAAAGCATGCGGTAGTAAATCTCTCAACGGTTGAGTTGGGAGCGGAGATGTAGGCTTTGGTTTAAGCCAAACTCCGTTATCAATTTTGTGTCTTGCCTCTTTTATTTCCACTGCACTTTTAACATTGATTTTAAATTGTTAATTATTTTTTTAAAGGGCAATTCACCCCCCCTCTTGCCATCACTCTCCGCCCAACAAAAACATGGGAAATCACATCAACACTCATGGTTGCAAGGAAAAAAAATTCATAAAGTGGTTGTTCATTCTATGAATGAGGTGGAAAAATATATTACACAAAAATAATGTTCCCATTATAATTATATTTGAGAATTATGTATAAATCATTTTAACATCAATGAATTTACATCCCATAATGAACATGTAAATTAGAAAGAACCCACAATGAGAGGGAACACTAATGAAAAAAGTTTCTCCTAAATAAATAATTTGTTTATACTAATTATATATTATTTTATTTACTTTGTGCTAACATAAAAGGAATTGATGGAGAAGGTTGATGCTTCCATTTATGGAAAACATAATGTGTTATCTCATACAGGTTCATTATTGGAAACTCTCCATGATGAAGAACATGAGTGAATTCCTTCTGAGGGATCTTAGATCAATTTTTTTGTATTGTAATCATAAACTCATATGTATTTATTAATTTTATTTATTAATGGGGGAGTTATGGACTTATGAAAATAAAATACATAGGAGGTATTTTTATTATATAAATAATGTTTTTAATGTTTTTATTTTTGTTTGATGGATTTAAAATTTCATTGAAAATTTGGAAATTTCAAAAAAACATTATTGGGAATTAAGAAACTATGAGTTTAATACCACATGTGAGTAAGTTTTATTTATAGTATATTCAAAATTATTTATTTTCTTCTTTTTTTAGATACATGGTTGTACCATGTAGACATATTAGTGAAAGGATATTTTCTATGTATCATGTGATATGATCTCTTCCATATAAAATATGATAAGATATTATTTAGAAGAATGATGATATGAGAATACCTAACAATTTTCCATTTCATTTAATCATAAACTAGGGGTGAATAATATATGATTCTGTACATTTAAATTTATGATGTGAAAATATATTGGAAGAAACATATAGAGGGAGATATTTTTTATCGTAATTGTATAATTTACTGTCGAGGAGTCAATATGTGAATGAATATGAAGTGGTGATGCTTATAGAATTCTTATGTTTTCATATTAATGGAAATGTATATAAAACATGGAAAACATAACATGAAACTAATTCAATTGTTTTAACTTCTCTTTAAATTAAAATTACATGTTCTAGTTTTTTTAACACTGTTTACCATAAGTCAAGTCCATACAAAAAAAATTGCATGATGATTAATTAAGGAATACTGTGAATTTTGTTTTAATTAATGAGGATGTAAAGTTTTGGAACGAATAATATATTAGTTGATATATATTTTTAATGAATATATTGTGAGGAAGATAAGTAGGCCCATCTATCAGCAATGTAGAGGAGAGCATGTCCATGAAAGGAACATGGGATTAGTAGTGGGGAAAATATGTGGGGATAAAAATCCCAAGGAGAGTAGACACATGATGTTTACAGCTGGTGTTCAATAAATCTTCGAAGCTTAGGAAAAACATTTATTGATATACCAAAGTGAGGCACAACCAAGGAACCCATGTGGGATCGGGTCCAAGCATGCACTGTTCATGTGTATTAAAAAGGCCGAAATAATGATGGTTACCTAATCTAGATGATATAATTCATCCATATGTCATCTTAACCATTTAATTTAGGTATTTATGGATTGTGGAGTATCCTCCAATGATGTTTGGAAGATCACATCATCAAGAAAAAAACTAACAAATAGATGGACTATTGAACATTTATAATGTTTTAGTCAGCTTTCAGATATCTATCAAATTCGGAAGAATATTCCATGCAAGAAATACATGAACTTATAAAAAATCATAATTGATGACATATTCTAAATCATAAGATCCTTAATATTGAGAATACGATTACTAACATTCATCGTTATAAAAAAATGTATTTCAGTTTCACTTTCATTCATCTTATCAATGAGATCTAATAAGGAACATGATTCTCATGGGTTAATCTGATGAGGCCACATGATATGGAGCCAAGGGTATTCAGAAATTAAGACGCTCTGTGAAGAACAGAGACCCTGAATCATTTGAGCGTTTTAAACGAGTATCATGCATGTGTTCTTTGTGAGATATGGAGATTGTTATCAACGTGGTGAGACAAGAAGAAGAGAGTTCATGTCTCTAAAGTAATTAAAATTTTATGTATTTTATTAAATATAGTGCATTGTGGGTAATAATGATCCCACATGAAGAAGAATGACAATCCAATATCATTTGAGTGCTTCACATACATACGGGGTTGGCACACCATTGAAGGTTGATTCTCGGGGAAGAATATAGTAACTGAAACCATGAGTATTTGTGACACACAACATGAAGATAATGAAACATACACTATCACTACCATAATGAATTATTTTTATAGTAATGTCCATGTAAATATGTAAGGACCCATATCATTTTTGTTTTTATAAATTGGAATCCTATATAAATGATGAAAATATATGAAACAAGCCAACTTACTAACAATATTTTGGTATTCATTGTTAAAATTGGAAGTGAAGAAAACTCACATTTCTTTATGAATTTAATTTGACAAATATAATACCGAAATTTAGGTATTATTATTTTAAGGAAGATGGAAATTAGTCATTTTTAACTGTAAAAATCATTATTTAAATATTTCAATAGGATAATTTAAATCAAGCTATTTATTGAGAACCCATTAACCATATTTTTTTGTATTTATATATGCATACTGGTGATGAGAAGTAATGTATTGAATAGAAAAATAATTGTGAGGAAATTTGACAACATAATTCAATAATAATTTTGAGAGTGAGCTCATGTTGAGATATTCATGAGTAAGTTGATCACATGGACTTGAGAATATAAAGATGAAATTACAGATCATTCAATATGTGAAATGAGTTTCTAGGTGAAAAATAGTGTTCAAATCATCTATTGAAGGCCTTTAATACTTGTAAACAATAAATGTGACATCCATATTTCTTATAGAGGAAGACAATATGTGAAGGTGATCATTCTAGTGATAGATCAACTAAAGAAAAATCTTGTACCTTGTGTGTCTAACCAGCAACTAGTTTATTGTTATTTGGGTGTCTATTAAATAAAAGAGAAATATAAGTTAGGGTGTGTAACCGACATTGAAGATAGAAATTGGGTTTTCTAACCAATTGTGGAACTGCGGTGTCTGACTAGTTGTATTCACTTGTAATGATATTGAATAGAATCTATATTGAGCTATCTAACAAATACTTATTGGATTAGGACTTTCATATCTGAACCATGTACATAGTGTGTAATACCCTTTCTTATTTTTCTACAACACATGACGTGATATTGAGAGAAACTATTGAGTAGGTTGGAAATGTTATACAGGTCAAGAGGATTAATTGAATTGGATAAAAAATCCTAATACAAGGTTACCACTTATTCATCCCCCTCTTAATACCACATAATCTTGTCTTTGGATCTACAAATAAACTCCCTAAATATGATTCTTCCATATAATGATTTTTTGAGCCTTTGTATAGAAACAACCTATGATGAGTTACAAAGTAAAAAAATTCCCATAAAGTAAATTGGTGTGTTATGAGACTATTCTATCATTGAAAAAATATTTGAAGACTCCACTATGATAACTATTGAAAAATCATGACCAATAATTGTAGACCATAGAATGTGGATGTGAAAAGAAGAAACTCCAACACTCAAATTAATAGAAGCCCCAATACTGGATCCTTCTACAAAACATAAACATTATCATGTAGCACATTCTCCAAGGAAGAATGATCAGAAATAATAATTTCATTGGGATGAATGAAGATAGATCAAACGCACTCAGTTAGAAGATGAAAAAAATTTATTATATTCCTTATAATATGAGAAGGATCCTAGTTATTTCTTTGAAGCCTTTAAGAATAACCTACTAACCCTGAAAAATCCTAGAAGAACCTATTAAGTTGTTTTTGATGGTCTCTCAAATTATTCCCCCCTTCACTGAATATTTGGGCATACCATCCAGGACAGTTTCTTCCCAGGATATCATGTAAAAATGTTAGTTGATTCTGGGAAGGTGAAATGGGGAAAACCATCATCACAAGTACTATGTGTGTCTATCACCACATAAAAGGAAGGATGAATTTAAGTATGTCGTAATCAATAATTCATCAATGTTATATGATTGGATGATAAGAAAAAAATAAAACGATAACATTATATCCTTGAAGATCAGTTAAAACAACCAATCACACTCCAAGTCATTTATTATAATGAACAACTGAGTCTTTCAAACCCCAAAAACTCCACAGGCCAATCATATATGAAATTGAATGGATGTAATGGTTGGATGTAAACACTAGATTATGAACATAATGAAATCCAAAAAAAATTCTTGCCTATCTCAGACTTCATGAATTCAGTTTGAAGAGAATGGGTTTCACCCCGCCAAATGATACAATGAGCACTACACCACCAAATGGTTAAACGGGAACAAAACCATCAAATAATTTTCTCATCATATGAAGAACTGATATTTACATCAATTAATGTCATTTATATGATTGATCTATTATAATATTATGAACATAATGGGAAAACTGATCTTCCCAAACCAATTGGCGGAGACATGAATCGAGGCCACATGTGATGAGGAAATAGATGGTGGTGTAACTATGACAAAACACAAAATACTAGCAACATACCATAGAAATCAATATATTATATTAAACTCATGGTAAATATCCATAAAAATCCTTGAAGGATCAGGAATATGCTTTTAAAAATCATTCCGATCCAATCATTTTGGAATAAAAATTGATGAATTTGTGACAACTTTTCTATCCAAATCATGAGGATAAACCAAAGTGGTGCGATCCCGCATCAAATAAAATGCCATACACATATAATCAAGCGGGTGTTAAAGCTTCTCTAGGACATCAAATCTAATAATTTCTTCTAGTTAGTAGTTCCCTATTGGTAAAAATAAACCATTGACCTAAAAGTATGAAATCCTGAAGCAATTTTCCAAAGTTTCAAATAAAGCATGAAATTCTAAATTCTTTCAATCTATCAATGTATTTTTGGTAAACACTTGTATATGATCTACTATGTCCCAATAATTTTCAATATAATGCTTCTTCCAATTATTAATATCATGAAAAGGATGATCCTATGAAATTCCATGTGGTTATAAACCAGGTTTTGAAGGAATATACACTTCTCAACAAAGAGAGGGTAAAGTGGGCGGTCTTTTAAAACAATTTATTAACTATATTTGGAACCAATGCCTAAAATAAATGATACAAATATGTATTAATAAATCATTAATAACCATAGGAGAATAAATTTCATGAATTTTTTTGAGAGATGGAGAATAATATTTCTTCAAAGGATGAATAAACATAAGAAATATTGAAAACCAATAAGATTGTCTCAATAAACTCTTATAATATGGTAACTCGGATAATACTCTACATGTAATAAAATGAAATTAAATAAATATTAAGACATCATTCAACAAGTAAATTCATGATAAACATTTAAAATGGACGTATATATATCTTTAAATAGAATTTAGATTCATAAAAAAACATGAGTCTCAATGAAGGAAAATTGGGGCAAACCTATTTTACCGATTTGGTTACTTTTAAAACATATAAACCATGAAATAAATATCATAAAATAGCTTTTTTAATACCCAAAAATTTAATTCTATGATATCTATTATCAATACAATACTAGGCTTCTTCCTACCTAATATTTCAATTTCTACTTCTTCCACGTCCCCCTCCCTTCTCATTCCCTCCACTTTTCAATCCTCCCTCCCACGGCACCGTTAGGTTCCCCCAGGTGCGCTCTCCCATGCTCCCTCTAAAATAGGGTTTCACTACTACCGACATCCTTCGACATTCCGGCTACCATCGATATTCCACCGCTCTATGTTCACAGCTCTGACGTTGCCATCTAGTTTTCCTGCTGTTACGCTCGGCCCTCTTCCAATTCGATGTAGGGTTTCGAGCTACCAGGCTGCTTCATCAGATATCTATGATACAGTCTTACACTTTTCAGTCGCATCTCCCACAATTCCATTTGGTGCCCGGCATCCTATCTACTCTTACCTCCATATAAGGGTTTCTTCCTACCAGGTGGCTTCGATAAAGGTCAACCTATAATTCCTTATCATCTACCATAGGCCATCAGTATTGCATTTTCCAGGTTCAGTTTCTCTCAGCACAAGCTCCCATCAGTGAATTTATGTGAATATTCATCCATTCTACCATATTATGTTCGAATAAAATCTTCCAATAATTTATTTCAGCCCTATTTTGTCTAATTTCGCACATCAGTATGCAACTGCATTCCATGTATGTGTACAATAACTATACACTGCTTATCAATGGGTACCTTTTACTGCTTAACTATACATATTCATCCACTATACCATATTTTAGTCCCGCTCTTGAATCTGTCTAATTTATATATGTTTCTTTGATGTTGTTATTTGTTTCATGTTGCTATAACATTGGTATAAGTTTTGATCAATGAAATAACTATACACTTCTTATCTATGGGTACCTTTTACTACATTATGTGACAATCAAATTGAAGATTTGAATTTATATTTTCTGTGAAATATTTATATGTTTATTTTATGTTGGTATAAGTGTGGTTCATTGAAATCATAGTATAAGTGTCGATCAGTAAAATTCAAACATACATTCTCCATCAATTGTCTTATCAGTATATTTTAAATTGAATCTACAAACCCCTAATCAACTTTTGGTTGCATTCTAAAACATGACAATTCAACAGAAAGACAACAAAACAAATATGCAGACACCGTCGGCATTGAGAGATGCAAGGTTGAAAAGAGACATCATATGAGAGAACGATGAATTGGTAAAACAGTATTTTATTTCCTTGAAAACATTCCATAAACATACTTACTGAATTAAATGTTCATAAATTCATATTAAAATCACCCAGGGATTACCATCAACTATGTTATACTGCATCATTTTATTCATTGCAACTGAATTCCAACTTGATCAGAGGAGCACACATACCACTTTCACCTCTACCTACCAATGGTTAGTATATTTTCATTTTAACAACAATTTCAGATACATTTAATATATTTATTGTAAATAATGTAATCTAAATTACCCATTCTGCATTTCAATTGATAGTGGCTCTAGATTCGGGATCCTCTTCACCAATTAGTGTTAGAACAAGACTTATAAAAGGTTGTAGTAATAGTATTAATTGTACTTCATGTAAGTATCTAAGGATTTCAATCATTAATTACATCTAGTGATTACAAATGTGTTCATGTACTGTCTATTCACCAAAGGAGGATCATGCATATCATTGTCACATTTATATTCGAATGGTGAGTTATATTACACTGTCAAAGAACAGTGATTATATATATATTTTTTACTATGTCGTAACATTGTATAGTATGTCAACTACTAAGTTTCATTGAAAATTCATCATGGTTGTGGATCTTCATCAACAAGATCTGTGCCCGGTAGAAAGAGAAATCATATATCAGTATCTAATCAAGAAAATTATGACCCCTATGGTAAGTAGTCTATCATCGTATAGTTCTAAAAAAATCACGCTTTCTCTAATATTTATTTAAAATGTAAACTAAACATTCATTAATTTTTCAAGGTGTAATGACTGAGGGAAATATTCCCAATTACCCATCGTGTGACTAATTATTAGAGTAATCATAGATCATGACTTCAAATGATTTTCAATTATCACATAGTGTAATTTGTTGAATACTTTGTTTAAAACAAATGTTGTTTTACTTCTTCAAATACTGGTAACAAATATTATTTCCCCGAAATAGGTGTGATGTATATTCTAATCATGTTATATTCTTCTTTTATATCTATATATATTTATATATCCATTATTTCTGTATTTCAATGTAATTCAACAGCATAATTTACGCTTGAAAATATGTGTCATCTACATTGAGTCAATTCATTTCATAAAGAGATGTAACAACTGGTGAAATCAATGTTTGAATTATTCATCTAAGAGACTATTCAGGTTTGACCTACTACATAACCATTTTTTACATTAAAGGTATTTTGTATTCATTTTATTACTAACTTAATGAAAATACTACAGAACAAATAATGCACCTACTTTAGCCTTGCGGAAAATGCAAGTCAATGTATTATTTTTACCTTTTTCTAGAATTTTATTCAAGTCATCACAATTTTATGTAATTTATAATTCTAATTTTATTAACAGCAATCATTATACCATTATTCACCTATATAATATTTGAATAGTGGAGATCCCTGTAATTTTTGCCAATACTGTGGTTCAATATTTTGGTTTGATGAGATAAATATAAAATACAACACCAAAGAAAACCAACAATTTGGTATATGTTGGGCTCTTGGTAAAGTCTCTTTTAAATTACTACCATCATGTCCTCCATTCCTTCAAAAATTAGTCTTCAATTAAAACTCTGTGAAGGCGAGATCATTCCATGAATATATGGATATTTATAATTATATGATTTCATTCATGTCCATGGGTGGTAAGGTTGACAGATGATTTAATAATGGAAGAGCTCCAATTATATTCATATTGAATAGAGAAAACTACCATTGCATAGGTAGTTTGTTTCATCCTTAGGGACAACCACCTTGGTTTTCCAAGCTATATGTTTATGATACTAGAAGAAAGTCTCAAAATAGGATTCTAAACTTTAGGTAATATTTAAAATGTATTTTTACACATTTACGGGGCTGTCATATATTCATTTCATTCTTAATTTAATTCTCTTTGTAGTTAAGATAGATCAAATTCAAACAAATTGGTCGATTATAACATTATTTTCAACATAGAAAATATGCTTCATGAAACAAATGTTTTATCTCATCATTTCAAAAGTTCAATGGATGATCTTGATCGTCAAGAACATGTAAACTTAAATTTGTGCCTTCATAAGAGAAGACAAACAAATGCAACGATATACAACTTTCCTACTACTTCTGAGATTGCAATGCCTACTATTGGTGAAATTGATGATATCAACTATGAAAGAGATATTATTATTCAAAGAAGAAGTGGTGATTTATAGCGGATTGATGAGCATCATCCCTGGTACCTTCCATTGCAATATACACTTATTTTTACAAATGGTCAAGATGGATATGTTGACAGCATTTTGTGTCGATATAAATCTATGAGTACATGTAGAAAGGTTCGGAAAGTAACAATATGTGAGTACTTATCTTATCACTTGCATTGGTTTTTGAGTGATACATCAATATTACAACATTCAAGTAGACTGTTCTGACAATTTATTGTTGATTCTTATACAATGATAGAGTCTAAGAGACTATCCTTAATTCGATTCAATCAAAAACACTTGAGGTTTGAGTCGTACAATGGGTTGCAAGATGCTTTTCCTTAAGGTGACCGTGACAGGTATGCATACGGGAAGCGAATCATTTTACAATTTAAATTTACTGGTGGTCCCAGATATCTAATTCATAATTACCAAGATGCAATGTCAATATGCCATTTGGTAGGATACTCGTATTTGTTTTTAACGTTTACATGCAATCCCCTTTGGCCTGAAATCACTATATTTGTATCACGTAATAATCTTCCCCCTTTAGATTGTTCGCACATTGTATCCAGAATTTTCAATATTTAGGTTTACCAGTTAATGAATGATTTACAAGATAGATGTTGCTTTGGAAAGTCACGAGCATGTACCTACTTCAATAAAATTAATTTTATGGGACATAATTTATCATATTTAATGAATCTATTGTTCAACTATGTCATTTATATCATTAAATTCTATGCATATATTCATACAAGAAAATTTCAGAAACATGGACTGCCTCATATACACATTTTACTATTTTTATGTACAGAGAAAAAAATAGGTAGTCCTGCCTGCACTGACAAATGTGTTTCTACTGAGGTTCCAAAGAAAGGGGATTCCCCAAAACATCATTAGGTTATTAAGAAGTTTATTATGCATGGACCTTCTAGTGATGAAAATTGTTTATCACCTAGTATGAAAAATGGAAAATGTACTAAATTTTTATCAAAATAATTTGTTGAAAGTACAATAGTTAATGATGATGGGTATGTTCTATGCCGGTGAAGAAATGATGGAAACACAATCATGAAAAATGGTGTCCCATCGGATAATCAGTTTGTTATAACATATAATACTTTATTTCAAATGAAATATAAATCTCATCTAAATATTGAAGATTTCAATCAATCTACTTCCATCAAATATTGGTTCATGTATATTAGCAAAGGTAATGATCGTGTAACAATAGCTTTGTATGAAACCAACACTACAGCACTGTCAGGAAATAATGTCGACGAGATTAAGATGTACTATTATTGCTGATACATCTCTCCTTGTGAGGAATCTTGGAGGATATTTTCCTATGATATCCACTATAGATATCCTCCAGTTGAAAGATTACAATTTCATTTACCTGGAAAAAATAGTGTTACGTAAATAGACACTGATCATATTGAGGATTTTTTGATTAAGGGTATAATTTGTGAATCAATGCTTATGGCATGGCTTCAAGATGACGTTGCTTTCCAGGAAAGAAGATGTCTCACATTTGAATAATTTCCAACAAGATTTGTATTCCACCAATGTGAAAAAATATGGTTTCCAAGAAAGCAGGGGTTCTGTATTAGTATACATTATTATGTGCCACTGAAAACTGAAGATCTATATTACCTGTGATTAATGATCACAAAGATTAGAGAGGAACCTACTTTTTGTAGTATTAAATCTGTGAACAACATTATTAATGATACTTTTCGTGAAGCATGTTCTACATTGAGACTTATTGCTGATGACAAAGAAGCCATTGAAGCAATACAGGAGGTGTCAACTTGGGCTACAGGTCGGTCTAGGCGTATAATGTTTTCTATCATTTTGTTCTCAAACAATATGTCTTTCCCAGACATTGTGTGACATAAAACATGGGAGCTCCTCAGTGAAGAAATTCTCAATGCACAACAAAATTGGCTATAAATGCCAAAAATATGTTGTCAAATTGCTCAATCTATATAATTTGAACTATGTAGTTGCTAATTCAGTAAGTGTTTCTTCATCATTATGATATTTTACTAACTAAATAACAATATTTCATGATTTCATTTAGATTTTTCACTCACGGGTCATCAAAAACATATGTATGCTTTGCATGAAATAGAGAACCTACTTTAGTGGAACGGTAGATCTCTTCATTATTTTCCACAAATGTCGGTTCTAGATTCTGAAATTTTTTTCCAAACAAAATCAATTGGTAGATGATGAACATAATCAGGACAGTGAGAGTCTTCAGAATGAGTATCTAACTTTGCAAAGTAATCTTACTGATGAACATAATGACGTGATGACTACAATTATGTCTTCATTAACTACATATGCTGTAGGTTTCATTTTCTTTCACGGTCATGGAGTCATATGCAAAACTTATATTTGGATAGTATTGACATCTCTACTAGGGTCATAAGGTAATATTGTTCTGGTAGTTGCATCCAGTGGAATTTCTTCCATACTGCAATCTGGTGGGAGGACAACTCATTCTAAATTTCGAATTCCGATATCTATTTCTGAAAACTCTGTTTGAAATATTCAACAGGGAAGTGATGTTGCAAATATTCTACATATAATAAAGGATATTATTTGGGATGAGGAACCAATGATTCATAATCATTGTTTTGAAGGTCTTGACCATACCTTAAAAGCTATAATATCTATAAAAAATGAAAATTCTTCAAACTTCCCATTCGGGAGAATAACTATTTTGTTGGGTGGGGATTTCTAGCAAATACAACACGTCGTACCAGGTGGTAACAGAAATGAAATAGATTCCTCAGGTATAGCTTCTTCATACTTGTGGCAACACAGTTGTGTTCTAACATGAATAAGGAACATTATATTTCTTTCCAATTCTTCTACAATTTCAGATGAGGTTATTGAATTTTCCAATTGTAATTTAGATATTGGTGAAGGTCACATTGCAAAACCAAATGATGGTGAAACTACAATTCCATTTCCAACCGCATATCATCTTACTTGGACTAAAGATCCAATTTTTGATGTCGTTGAACATACTTATCCCATCTTCATGTGTAACCATGCTGATGTTAATTATCATAAAGATTGTTTCATCTTAGCTCCAACTCAGGATATTGTTGAAGATGTAAATGAGTACAAGATTTCCCTCATGTGTTCTGAATGCAAAGATTATTTCAGCTAAGATTCAGTTTGTGATGCATGTTTTGATACAGATAGGCCGGAAAACATTTACACATCTAATATGTTAAATCGGATTAATGTATCAGGGATGGATAACCATAAAATAACACTCAAAATTGGGGCTCCTATCATGTTTCTTCGAAATTTAGATCAGTCGGTGGGATTATGTAATGGGACTCACTTGATTGTTTCCCAGTTGGGTGGTCATGTCATCGGAGCAAGAATTATATGTGGTTGTAATTAATTATATCTTTCTTTCATTCCATGATTAAATATGACACACACCAAGTGTCGACGGCCTTTCAAACTATAAATAATACAATATCCTTTGGCAATTTCTTATGCTATGACTATTAACAAAAGTCAAGGAAAATCACTGTCTTCTATTGGGTTGTATCTTCAAAAACCTATGTTTTGTCATGGTCAATTATATGTTGCTCTATCTAGAGTCACATCACCATTAGTTTTGAAAATAGTAGTTGGTTATAATAATCCCACAACTCATGAATCAATGAAAAATATTATATACAAATTAATATTTCATAGATTGTGTTAGTTATATGTAAAATTATATGTTAAGTTGTGAATGCTTGGTTCTACTCAGCTTATTTATGTCTGATTTTATGAAACTCAATGTTTATAATTATGATCTCTTCATAAAAAAATTAAAACATCACTTTTTTATGAATATGTCACGATCAATTACACATTTGAATGATATCACTCCTGATAATGATGAGACACTAAAGATACAAGTCCGTATTTTGAATATTTGGTGCCACACAGCTTCCAAGTACCCCAATGATGTTGTCGGTATTGATATGATTCTTGAAGATTTATAGTTGAATTCAGAATAAAAATAGACTTTATATTATCTTTCTTCTATTTAATTTATCTTTTCATTTCACGTATTTTACATATTTTTCTACTTCATTAATATGTGTTTTAATTTTTTACATTTTTATAAATTTATTTCTATAGAATGCAAAGATGCATTGTACTGTTACAGGTTGTCAAATTCTATCTAAGTTAAAAAATATATTGCGTGAAGGGATGTGCTATTTCATACAGAACATGCAGATAACTGCTAATCAAGGTACCTACTTTGGAACTTGACATGTATGTTGAGTAATTTTCACATCAACAAAGCATGTCCGGCCATGTGATGCACCACTACCACATTTCTGTTTCGATTTTACTTCCTTTGAAGACATAATTGAAAGAAGGGTTCCAGAGAACCATTTAATAGGTAAACCTGTATTGATATTTCTATAAAATTTTATGAATGTTTCTATAGTTTCTATATTGATCAATACATAATCTTATGGATTATTTTGAACTTTTTTTTATCTTACAGTACATAACCATATCTTCTTTGTTATCTGTTTTAGAAATTATTGGATATTTACGTTGCTCAAAACCTCTTGAAGCATTTGGTAATTCTAATATCAATAAGATAATTGTCTTACAGGATGAAAGGTTAGTCATTATGGTTATTCCGTATCTCTAACCGACTGTTTATATTTAACATTATTCGGTACATATTTTTCTACAGGGGGTTACAACTTAAATGCAGTTTATGGGATGACTATACTAACCAGATGTCATCTTTCTTGGAATAAAATATCAGTTCATCAACTATGTTAATATTGAAACTTGTTAGAGTTATGAAATTGAATAGTATTCTCTATAATAACCTAATGCCTTATTTCCCTTTTGTTTATTCAATGCTTTAAAAAGTGTTAAACCATTATTCCAACTGAATTCATTTTAAAACTACTTTCAGAATCTCTTATACTTACAACTAACATTAATGCGATGAAATTATTTTTCAATATTGATATTGAAGATGTTGAATCATTCCAAAAAAATTCCTCTAGATACTTGATTTAATTGGGATTTTTGTATATATTGTCCAATGTTTACTATATGATAGAAGTACATATTATGTTTGACATTTGACTTTTATTATTCAATATTCAGATGTACGTTTATAATGACAACAGATAATCGAATTCCAGAGCCAACAAACCCATATTCTTCCTCTACACTATTTCTATATTGAGAAAATAAAAAAACTATTTCTGAAGTCAAAAATTTTGATCAGGTATGTAGTATACGGAAACTTTTCTATTTAAATTATGCACTTTAAAAATCTAGATGTACAAGTATAGTACTGTACAATGTCATTATCTAAATTAGTCTCAATTTTGGACAAACTACAATGTTATTGATTTCCATCACCATAAGAAATGTCAAACATCTCACAATTGGTTCTATGATTCATTCAATTCATACATTAAAAAGTGCATAATGTTGATGGAAAAATTTTGTGCAACAACTACAAGATATCTGTAACTTGCACCGTTTCCAAGTTCTTATTTTTTCTTCTTCTTAAAAATTTATTAGTTATTTTATATGTCAATATTAATTAATTTTACATATCTTAAATCCCTTTGTAATAATATTTACAAAAAAAATAGATTTAGAGTGCAGCTGCTTGTGAGTGATTCCATGGACTCCTTATCAGTTGTCCTATTTGATAAACAAGTAATTAAATTTGTTAGAAAAACTACTTTAGATCTGTAAGATTAGTTGAATCAAGTACTACTAGATAATAAAATATCATGATGGGAAAATATGTTCGCTTCAATTAAACTAACATTTAATTTTGTTTCTTAAATAAGGCTGATGATGAGAACACTTTTCCTACTGAATTGACTGTTTTCAAATAAAAAGAGGTTCTCCTGTCAATTGAAGTGTCAAATTATAATATTAAAAATCATCACCATTCAGTAGAACAAAACTCATAAAATGTAATATTCATGACTGACAACAAAAAATACATCACCAATTTCAATGAGAGGTTCACTGAATTCCAGGTATATTCTACTATATATTTCTATTTTCATTAATATGGATAGGCTGCAAATAGTTATTTATGTTATTATTTATATGTATCATCATAAAAGAAGTGTATGTAAAAATTTAATTAGTGTGCATGAACATATTCAGGTACAATATAATCCATTATCATCATTTTTACTTCCCTGCATTTAAAGAACATGAAACTGAATTAATGCTTTATTGTTCTATCCCAGGATCATAAAAATGTTGAATCATTTCGGATCAGTTCAATGGATGACTCTATATTTGAAACATCATCTACCGTATCATCAAGTATTCAGGTATATATAAATATAAATTCTCTCTTAGAATTTTCTTCACAATCCTTTATTTTATTCCTACAGTGTAATTGCTCACAGATCTGATGCTACTTTTAACTATGTTCTATATGCAGAAAAACCTACTGACTGAATTTCTTAATAAAGATGTTATTGAGAAATCTCAAGATATCCCAGCTGAAAGTGCCTGTAGAACAAGTCAGGAAAAAAATATGTCAATCCAAATGATGGATAAAATAAAAGACAAGACAAGAAAGAATGACTGATATGTTCTACAGATATGAAAAGTAATACAATATCAGGTGATTGTATATTTTAATTTCTTTTTTTTCATGTGAGTTAGTTTATTCTTCCTATATTACATATCCACTGTCACATGATGTATTTCACTGCTAGTGGGAGAAGGGGAAGGGAAATGAGGGGGGGGGGGGGGGTCTGGTGGGGGCTGGTCGGATAGGGGCTGAGCAGGGAGGAGGGGCCTGGTTGGGTTGGTGCTGCGCAAGAGGGATGATGATTTTGAAGGGGGGGGGGGGGTTCTAGGATTCGGTGGTAGCATAGGTTGATAATGTGGGAGGGGAGGAAAGGGGTCAGTCAGGGGGTGGAGGGGAGGGTCTGGTCATATGTAAGGGTGGTGATGGGCTGGAGGGAGGAGGAGTTTTAAGGGGGGATGTGCCTGGTGGGGGTGGATTTGGGCAGGGGGGACGGGCATGTGTAAGGTTTTTTAATCATGTTTCTACTTATTACCTTGGTGACTTAAATATATGGATGGTCAACATGCATATCCATGTGGTTTTTGTTATATTCATGTTTTTTCATCATTTATATTGAAAGATGTTCACTTATCTATTAATTTTAGGATTCACTAATTTAAACTTTTCTTTGCTGGTTCAATAGAAACTTGGGGTGGGGGTGTATTGTAAGGAACTCCATACAAATATTCAATGTATGTGATTCTCTAATGTCATACATTACGTTTTTATTGGATCATTGGAGGTTCATATGAATGAAATTACAGAACATATGAAGATTGGCTATCTTAGACTTGATTTTTTGACTACGAAAAACAATCATGTGCTGTTATTGGTGATATTCTCTTATGCGTATTTCATATTTGAAAGAAGTTATTGCAGTGTGTTATTGTTATTGAAAGGAAAATACTTATAAACTATTCAGTACTATGTGCTAAAATAATTAATTCTATAGTTGTTTTAATTTATTCTATAGATTTATGATTCATAATAAATGGTTTCCATTTTGTTTTACATAGAAATATAAATGGGCTAGATAGTTTGACTCTATTACTTTCAGATGATTATCTATACTTGATGAAGTGTTAAATCATAGTGGAAAGGCCTTGCTGGTCCATGATAGAAGATTTGGGAAGGGGGGATGGGAGGGGGAGATCTAGGCAGGGGGGAGGTGGCTAGTGTGGGAAGGGGCTGGGCAGAGGGGACGAGATGGGGAGATCTGGGAAGGGGGTGGCTCATGTGGGAAGGTGTTGGGCAGGGGGGAAGAGGAGTTGGGAGGGTGATGTTCTTGGAAGGAATGGGATGACAAGCTAGTTAAAGAGGAGGGGAGGGGAGGACCTAGGTAGGGGGATGAGGAGGGGAGAGGAGGAGGGGGGAGGAGGATGGGGAAGTAAGAGGGGGGGGGAAGGGTCAGAGGATAAACGGGATAGTGGGAAGGGGAGGGGAGGGGAGGGGCTTGGCAGGTTGGAGGGGAGGGGAGGGGAAGATGAGGGTAGGGGGGAGGGCCCTGGTGGGCGAGGAGGTTGGGTTGGGGGGAGTGGTGGGGGAAGGGTCATGGCAAGGGGAGCGCTGAGGTAGGATGGGGATGTGATGGTATTGGGTGGGATACAACCAATGGAGTGGGAGGGGAGGGGTAGAGCTGGGTAGGGGTAGGACGAGGTGCTAGGAAATTGGGTGGTGGGGGATGACAAGCTGGGCATGGTGGTGGGGGAGAAGAGGGGCTGAGAAGGGGAGGGAGGAGAAGGGCGTAGGAGTAGGGGGTATGGAAGGGTTGGAGGAGATTCTGGTTAGTGGGCAAGGGAGGGGAGGGGAGGGACTGTGAAGGTTGGAGATGAGGATGAGGGAAGGGGAGAGGGGGCTGCTGGGGGAAGAGGTTGGTAGGGAGAGTGGTGAGGGAAGGGGCTGTATAGGGGGGAGAATGAGGTGGGAGGGGGAGATGCTGGGATTGGGTGGGAGACAAGCAGAGGAGGGGGGAAGGAGGGGTAGAGATGGGTAGGGGGTTAGGAGGAGGTGCTGGAAAATTGGGGGAGGGGATGAAAATCTGGCAAGATTAACCACTTTTTCTATTTCAAATAGTATTGATTTTTCTATTATTTCAATTAGTAGTGATTTTTCATTTTCATGTTATTAATTTTTTTCATTTAATTTTTATCAAGCTTCTTTTCATAGATTAATACTGTAAACAAATAAACTATTTTTTTGTGATATGTTTTTTTCACTTCACTATATAACCTAGATTTTTTTCATAGTAATATGTCACATTTACTCAAATTAATTTCTAGTTATACATTGCAGGGATCAATATAACTATCAAAAAACATGACACACTGCTACTCTACAATAATGATACATGGTAGTAATGGGAGGCTAGTTAATGGACATTCTGATGACATGAATTGTAATCTGATCTGTAGACCTGCTGTTGTTGAAAATCACAGTTCTTGTCATTTTTTTCAAACATGTGTCTGCTACAAAGTGTATTTATGTTCTCTTATCACAGTTAAATAACATTACATAGTTCTATTTCACTGGTGACATGAAAATGACATCTAATTTCTAATTACAATTTCATGTTCTCTTACCATGATTTAGTTTCACTATATACCTATTACAAGTGTGTAGAAATTAGATTATCATTCTTTGTTTCAATGAATTCATTTATAATTTCAATACATTATTTATTAATTTCCATTGATCACTTCCAATTTCTCTAAGGAATTTTTTAGTTCAGATTTAATTTAGTATGTTGTGCGTATGCACGTGCGATGTACTAGTATATACTATAATAATGGTCAGTACATACACCACAGAAAATTATTGTGTGGTGAACCTATCATGTATCCTACATAAATAAAAAGAGTGATGAGATCCCCTTACCTTGTGTCTTTATTCTTGTAGAAATCATTCAAACCACATGTATAATAAATATAAATTAATAATAAATATTTTGAATAACTATATTGTTTTATCAAATACCATATATGGTTTTTTTATGACCTTATATTACTCGTTTTCTAACCATTCAATGTTAAGGTCTCACATCAGGTAATATTCTCTTTCTTCGTCGTATGTGTCTCAATTTTATATATTGTTAATCCATATAGTTATATCATGATTATAGAAGGAAAAAAATAATATAAATACCATTTTTATACAATATATTTTTATTATATTAATCCATTCAATATAGAAGTATGAAATGGTATACACCGTTCCTGGAGATGGTAAGTCAAAAAATTTCATGAACATTGTTTCCCTTTTTATTATCATACTATAAAAAGATAAATGAAATATATATGTATATATATATCATTAATAATTTAATATTATTATATTATATAAATCATATAGGTTTATTAGACCCATATTTATTACATTCTATGTTGTGTGTGAATGAATCACATCGTTTTTATGGGGTAGTAGTCCACACTTTCTCAAACGAAATACTGGTATTAACACCAAATAGAAAGTAAAATATGATAAGTGTTTTATAATGATTAAATAAGCTTAAATAAATAAAAAAATATATTATATGAAATTTATAGAGAGATTTTCTATCATAATTCCTACCATGATAGGTGGTAATAAAAATAGAAGAAACATCATTTAGTGAGGTGGTAGTTCGTCGAACACATAAATAGTATGTTAGTTACACATTATATAGAGGTGTGTGTAATTATATATTTATACATTAGCATAACAAAACACTTTTATATTTATTATACTAGTGTTTTTATATAATAAAATGATAATGATAGTGTAGGTGGTGGAGAAATAAAATAAAAAGAAGGAACTTGAGAGATGGCATTACCTCTTAATCGGGTAATTACTATTGGTTTTGACAAATGGATTCCTTTTATTTCCTTATTCCAAATGGAAGTCTTCAAAGAGAAAAATAATATTTATAGTAAGTGTATTGGGATGAAATTTTATAACTCAAGTGGATTGAGAGCTGTGATGTAGTGGGAAACGAGTTTTCCTTTTATTGGAAGGAAAACGACTGACTTGGAATTTTTTAAAATATGTTAGTGGTACACATGATATTACATAATGAAATCCATAAAAAACCAATGTAAATAAATAATGGAAGGTTATAATTGGTTTTGAAAATGTTTCTAGGAAATTATATTCTCTAATATTAAGGTTTAGTCCCCAATTAAGCTTAATTTGACCTTAATCGATGTGATTAATTATAATCACTTTCACCAATCTTTTTGGTCAAAGCCTAAGTTGATATTATTAGACTATAAATATTATAATAATTAAGATAGTTTATTTTAGTTTTTATAAATTAAATTCATGGAATTTGAAAAATAAATATTATTTTTAATCCCAAAAATTGGATGAAATTACAAGTTGTTAAAGTAGAATAAGTTCAAAAGTTTATTACGTTTTTAAATTAAATTTTAAAGAGAAATTGATTCCGATGATCTAAATTGTATTAATAAATTTATAATAAATCCAATGTGTCCTTAAAAAATTACAATATATTTTAAAATTAATAATTAATTAAAATAAAAATCTATTTCTAACTAAAAAACAGTATTATGACTATTCATCAAAATAGATGTTTGTTAGAAAAATAAAAAAAAACTAAGAAAATTTAAGAATTATAAATTATAAAAAGATTTTTATTTTATAAAATTTAATTTCTTAGTTCATCTAAAATTTATTTTGTTTGTTTTCATTGATGTAATGATGTATAGATTATAGTATTTTTAAACATATAAAAACTTTACCAAGACTAATATCTTTTATTGTAAATTTGTTTTATTTCTATAAAACCATTTTAAAGATATTTGAAATTTAGTTATTAATATCCATATCACTATGTTTAATGGATAGTTTATAATTATATTATTTTAAAAAAATAATAAAATGATGCTTTTTAGAATCTCAGTGTTGCAGGTAACATATGCTAAGTTGGTATTGCAGGTAGCCTAAGACAATTCTATGTCATGTGAAAGAAATGTCTGACTTAGTGTATATATATATAAATATACATACATATAAATAACTTTTTATTGTGACACGTGAAATAAAAACATCAAAAGGTGAAATTAATTCTAAATAAAACAATTAACAAAATCTCAATATGTTACATTATACCCCCCTTAAAATGAATTTATCCCTAAAAATTCATCTTTGTTATAAAATGTTAATACATGAAAATGTCATTCATTGAAACCCACATCATAAAAATGAATACTAAAACATCCCTTAAAAGAGAAATTTTGGACCATAATGGCCACCTAAATTAATATATAGTTGGGATTCTATATAAGAAAACATTCTATAGGAGTGAAGATTAGACAAGGAGGTAAAGAATAAATATTAATTGGGAGTGATTTAGTCCATCAATCACAAAAAACATTATAATCAAAGAAAATGTGAAGGACTAAAAGTCATAAATCTATGATAATTTCAGTGGCCATAAGATTAAAAAATTTAAGGTATTTGGAAAAAACTTTTTCTTTTTATCATTATAATAACATTGAGTAATTATTTTTTTGACCACTATTATAAAAATATATTCAAACATGATATATTATATATATAATATTTCATTATTTTTTTTAAATATAAATAATTAATCTATTATCATAATAAATGGATGTCCAAAAATTAACTATGATGCCCAAAGAACTAAAATACACATTTCATGATATTAAGGACCATAACATAATGAAAAGTATAACTATTTATCTATAACTATTCTTTAAAATAAATATGGATAATAAATTAATCTATAATGAAAAAAAAGTATCAATACTATTTCGTCATAATTAATTATTCATAAAAAAAATACATTAACCAGGACATCACATAGGCCAGTCGTAAGCATGAAACCCCTATCATCCTTCAGTCATGTGTTCAAGACCTATGGAATTTTGATAAATGATTGGTTCTCACCGGACATTCCTGATACACATTTCTAAAACCATATAATAATAATTTATAAAATATGACGGGCATCCTTGAAATATGTTTAATTACTAAGTATCCTTTTTACCAAGGATTTCAATATAGTCTCAATTCATAAATACTTCCCCTGAAGATGAAATTAATCTATCCATAAATTTATAACATAATAATACTTCTAAAAGATTAAAAAACAACACCTTAGTAAGAAATTCATGAAATCATCATAACGTTAATCCCCCATATATCACAAAGTAGCTCTTGGTTGTCACATTTCAAATAAAAAATAACCGTCTTGGAAAATACTCTTGGAACATAGTAAAAAATTGAAATATCATAAATCCTATTAGAAAAAAATTCAATCATATATATTCTATAGATTGCTGGATATATTCCACAAGTCTGGTAATTTGTAAACCCCATCCATGATATTAATAACTACTCGCCAACATTTCATAAATTAGATCTATGGTAATTAGTACCATACAATTTATTTATTTATATCCACCATATCTTTATCCAAACAATAATATGATAACATAATGAAAATATTAAGGGTTATCTATCCCTTAATAATATTTTTTCAGTGGACATCAGCTTACCATTATATAACATCACCAAGGAATCAGTAAAATGAAACACAAACATATTTATTTTATCATTTATATAACATAATATCTTTTCCTAAGACATAAAATCTTTTAATATTACACTTCGTCCTTATTCCATAAAAAGGCGACTTAGTCATATTACACAATACCCCATTCTTTTCACATTTCATTGAAATTCTCATCATCATCATAAATTTGAAAATTAGTGACACCACCATGCCGGTTCCCTTCACGAGCTTTAATCATGGGGAAATTGTTTGAAAAATTAAAATTTACTCCACACTTATAACTCATAACCATCGATGATGTATTAGGGATGCCAACATTCTGTTCAATTTTTTCATTCAAAATCTTTATTTACCCCTTCATGAAATTGATTTGCCTCATTTTCCCAGTCAACATGTCCTTTTATTCCTCTACGAAATTCACTTAGATGATTATTTCCACATTTCTGTCACAAAGGAAACTAAATAATCCTTCCTCTATGGTATTTATTGTCATGACCCATCCCCCAGGGCTCGTTCTGTGACTACCTGAATCCCACCGTTCATAGGCCAGGGATTAGAGACTAGCACCAGAAAATAATATCACTAAAATCAGAAGGAATTTCGGTTAAACCTGTACAAACAAACAGTCCAAGAGCACAAAAAGATGCAACCATAGAGAAAACTGCAGTAGTAAATGTTTTTACTAAAATGTAAAGGGGAAAGAATACAAGCCCAACTAAAAAGATACAACTAAAATAGAAAATAGAAAATATCTCCTAAGATCATCCACCAATGATCCTACATAAAGGGTAGGTATAGCTCGTCTTTGTAGCTCTCCATGTCAAACATTCACCTCCATGTACCGCCTAGTCTTGTCTCCCTAAATTCTCAACCAAGCTTATCATCATCTACACAAGACACAACATGGTGCAGGTGATTCCCGTGTAGGGGCGAGTATAACAATACCCAGTAGGGACCCCAAGACCCCTGAAATGTGTCTCAAAATTACTCAAAAGAAACCCCCAAAGCATGATCTCAATCAAAAGAACAAAGAGAAAGACTCATCTCAAACCAGGTATACAACTCAGAGATTGGGAATAAAGATTATTAGTCTTAAGATATATTATTTTATTCCACTAGGAAGATTCAAAACTGAACCACGAATAAGTTGTTCCATTGTCTAACCACACAGGATCGTATGTCGTTATTCCATGGTGAGTTGCTCTATGGAGGGTCCACATTGGGTCGTGCACTGTTGATCTATACAGGGTATCTAGAATGTTGATCCACAAAGGGTCTATATGATGCTTATCCATATAGGGTTTATATGTTTTTGATCCACAGAAGGTCTTTAGGATTCTTATCCAAACATGTTCCCTATGATGTTGATCCACACAGGGTCCCCATGAATGGTTATCCACATAGGGTTTAAACGATGCTGATCTGCATAGGGTTGCTAAAATTCCAATCCACATAGGGTCTCTATGATGCTAATCCACATTGGGTCACTATGATAATGATTCATATAGGGTCTCTATGAATGATGATCCACATAGGGTCTCTATAATCTTGATCCACACGGGGTTGCTATGATGATGATGTACACATGTTCTCTCTTCAAATGACAGCCATCCACATGATTCTCCGCACCCAGTGCACTTAAGTTCTATATTATCCACTCCTTAAGATATATTTCAAACCTCAACTTCCACAATGTTCTATAAAGGATTAACCCAAAGGACCTCCCTATCGTAAGGGTCCCAACACGAAGGATGGCGCATCAGTCAGATGCCTGGTCTGTGAGTTATAGGCAATTTAGTGCCAAGGTCCCAGTTGGATTTGTGTTTGATCCCACCCATTTGTACTCAAAAATTCACAAAAACTCAGGTGGATTATTTCGAAAGGACTATCTCGTTCCAAGGATTCTATCACCACATATGTTTTGTCAAATAGATGTCTGGTTTGTGAGATAAAACTGAAATGTGTATCTGGGATGAAATGGGTCAGTGCCGGTCCAACCCAACCCCTAACCTAGGCCGACCCAACCTGGTTCGGTTTGATAGGACCTAGTACGAAGCGACGCTAGTGGAACATCTACGAGCCACTAGGTGAGCTCTAATGACCCATTATCACTTCCTAACATTCCAACGGGACTCCCTGGATGTTGTCATCTCTGTGTGGGTCCCAGATTCAAGTAGTTGGCAAGTTCAAATATCATCCATAATGAACATGAAAAAACTAAAGTGTCGGAGGGTTCGATCCTTGTTTGTTTGGCCCACTCCCCTCGCGTTCGCATCATAAAAGAGAGTAAAAACTAATTAAACATAGATTTACAATAATACTTTCATGATTGATTATTAATTTCAAGAATTAGGAAAAGAATCAAATTCAATTGAATCTAAATAAAACCCCTACCTTGAAATCGGAGGAGATGTCATGGTTGTGGAAGAATAATCCTTGCTTGATAATGTCACCCACAATTTTTAATCCATGGTCAATTCCTCCAACGACGTTGGTTGAGCTTCTATTCATCGATCTTGGATGACACTGTGGTACTTTGTCAGTGGTTCGTCACTTCCATGTCAAAAACCCAAGCCCAAGCCTCATTTAAATTTAGGGGAAGAGTGATTAACATAACAAGAGATTAATGAGGTTCATTAATGAATTACCCTCTTAATCTCAATTGTGTGGTTGAAAACCGAAGAGTCAAAACATAAAATGGATTGACCACTCTATGGTCCCACCACCACCTCTCAACCTTTGGTAGAAAAATAAAATAACAATTTTATTTTATTTTATTATTCTTAAAAAAAACAAATTCACCCAACCTAAAACTGTTGATGTTAAGCATCCCTTAGGTTAATACTAGCACATCAGTTTCAATGGTGCCCTCATATTTTTAATCCGAGTAGTAGTTCAAAATATAGAAAATTCATCCCACATGTTTTCTGAACGTACCTTAAAAAAAGATCAAAAATCAATTTTTGGCACACCGGGCCTTGGAATCAAGTGCCGTCAGTTTTCCCAAACTCCTAATAATCCCAAATAATTTTAAAAAAAATTATATGGAATTTATGGGTATTTACATTCTCCCCACCTTAGTTAATTTGATCCCCTAAATCCACAACAAAACCAAATACAAATGGGGGTACTGAGCGCATATCTGAGCCTCT
The DNA here is from genome assembly GCA_963277665.1 of Viscum album. NCBI lineage: Eukaryota > Viridiplantae > Streptophyta > Magnoliopsida > Santalales > Viscaceae > Viscum > Viscum album. Next base: position 1,707,460,463 of record OY728153.1, on the reverse strand, counting down.
CACTCCAATGTTCTCTCCTATTGGTTCCAGTTCTTCCAATGAACTCACACCAGAGGAATCAATCTCCCATGAAGGACCCGCTCCTGTCGATCCTCTATATCCATCGGGAAATCCACAAATCTCGCCCCATCATTGATGTCCTACTCATCCCAATTGATAATGTGTGATTGATTATACATGTACCTCCTTAGTAGTGATACATGGAAAACACTATGCACTTGGTTCATCTTTGCAGGAAGATCTAGATGGTAGGCCACCGCGCCTACTCTTCTGAAGATCTCAAAAGGTTCGATTAACCTCAAAGATAGTTTTCCACCTGGGACAAACCTTCATAATCCTCATCAATGTGAGACCTTTAAGAAGACATGGTATCCCTCCTTAAACTCCAAGGGTCTCCATCTCCTATTGGGATAAGACATAGGTTGGCTCTATGCAGTCCTCATCCTCTCTTGGAAGATCTGTATCTTCTCTATAGTAGCCTATACCAACACTGGAACCTAACGTGCTGACTCCCCTAGACCAATTCAACATAGTGGTGGTCTGCAAGGTCACCCATATAGGGCCTCAAACTATTCCATGCCAATGGTGGAGTGATAACTATTTTTTGTATGAAAACTCCTCCAGTGGAAGTTAGTCCTCCCAACTATGGCGGAAATAAAGGGCACAAGCACATATCATGTCCTCGAGTGTTTGTATTGTCTTTTCTGTCTGACCATCTATCTGAGGATGGAAGGCGGTGCTCAAATGTATCTGAGTCCAGAACACCTATTGTAATCCCTTTCGATAGTGGGATGTAAATGAGCATTTAAATCTAAGATGACCATCGATGGAACCCGATGAAGTCATAAAATCTTCTATACGTACAAACACCCTAATCTCTCTAATGATCCCTTATATTGGATGGGTAGGGCATGGGCCGACTTATTGAGCTAGTGAATAATCATCCAAATAGAATAGTGGCCCTTGGACATACGTGGTAGCCCTATCACAAATTCAATGGTTATAGAATCCCACTTCCACTCTGGTACCTCATGTGGCTGAGAAATGCCTGATGGTACCTGATACTCGACCTTCACTTGTTGACAAGTGAGGAATCATGATAAGAAATATTCCACCTCTTTCTTCATACCTTACCACTAGAAGTGATGTCGGCAATCCTGGTACATCATTTCCACTCCAGCATGTACCGCCAAAGGGGACGTATGGAACTCCCTCATCACCTCCTCCCATAGTATCACTGGAACCATGGCGCGTCCTCTGAGGAGGTTGACATGCTCCCCACCTTCATAACATTTATCATGTGCCTATTATAAGGATATCTAAGCATATCGGGCCTTGTATTCTATATCTCCAAGTTGTGCCTCCCTAACTCGCTGAAGGAGTGTGGGATTAACTATCATAGACCAGAGGTAAGCTTCTACATCACTATCAATGAAGGATAACTGCAACATGGCTAGCTGATCTATCACCTCACCTAGCAAATGTAGGTCACAGCTTTTTCTGAGTGCATCTTCTACCATGTTCCCCTTCCTAAGAGTGTAGACTCTCTCAAAGTCGTAGTCCGGGAGGAACCTTATCCGTCATCGTTGTCTCATGTTTAGGTCCTTCTGTGAGAATATATACCTGAGACTCTTGTGATCATAGTTGACTTTAAAATGTTCTCCCATCAAGTAGTGCCACCACATATCATGTGGAAAGACCTCTATGGAAAACTACAGGTCATGGGTAACGTACTTTTTCTTATACTACCTCAACTCCCACGAGCCGTTGGCGATCACCGCTTGCTCTTACATCAGGACACAACCTATTCTAGTCCCAATAGCATCACAGTAGACTTCATACCAAACACCCTCTTCTAGTAGCCACAAGATGGGGGCACTATTTAGTCTTTGACTCAGCTCCTGAAAACTCATGTTGACATCTCTCCAACCACTCAAAGGGAAGTCCCTTCTTTGTCAAAGATGATAGGGGTTTCACAACCCTGGAAAATCCAGGTATAAGTATTTGGTAGGAAACAACCTAATCCAGAATACTCTGCACCTCGGTCAAAATCATGGGTGGTTCCCAGTCAAGCACTTATAAAGTGTTCATCAAGATGAAGGGAATTCCCAAAAAATGATAATGTTCATACTGACATCTGAAGGATGTATTCAGCACACCCTCATCCCATACCCTGAGATGATGATAGCCTGATCTGAGGTCTATCTTCAAAAACCATTGATCTTTTTCTGCTGGTTGAAGAGATCATCGAACCTCAGTAGAGGATAATTTTTCTTTATAGTCACCTGGTTCATGTGCTGATAGTCCACACAAAGCCACAGAATCCCATCTTCCTTATTGGAGAGCAAAATCAGGGGTTCCCATAGAGAAACACTTGGACATATGAACCCATTCCTCACTATGTCCTCCAAATATACCTAAAACTCTTGAAGCTCTGCGGGTTCCATCTGATATGCTTATGTAGATATCGGTTCCATCCCAGGGTACATGTCGATTTATAAGTCTCCATATCTGCAAGAAGGAAGTCCCGAAACATCATTATCAAGGACATAAACATACTGGTCCACCACTACAGGATATCTCAGACTCATTATGTCAACTGCTCTGAGGGTAAGGCTAGACAACTGATGTGTGATCGTCTACACCCTCCACCGAGAAAGTCAATTTTATACCGTAGAGGTTCCCTTATCATCGGTGATGTAAAACCTGATCCCATCCTCGCAGGAAAACCACATTTTGCACCTAAAACCGTTAATCTGAGCATGGATAATGGATTAACAATCCATACACAAGATGACATCATTAGGAATCATCCTTGCTACTAGGAGATCATAGCCAAAGCTCGCACCTCCTAGAGTAAGCTCACACCACCGACAACAGTGTGTAATTGTTGAATCCTCTCTTGTAGGAGTCTATTAACATATGGATCAAGCCAACAGATCTACCATAATATTCGTTTTCTGAACGAGAGCCATGGGAATGAAATAGTGATTAAAACCTATGTCAATAAGTATTGTACCTAGGGTGTAATATATATGGATCATATCTCAAATAATATCTAGGGCACCATGGTCATTGGCCTCAGCTGGATGAATATATTATAGTCCCAGTCTTCCTACTCCCTATGTTTGTTGTGGACAACCTGGTGGTGGCAGTGGTAGAACCGCAATTCTCCACCCACCTCCTGCTACACGACTTGATCCTATTACACATCTACCACCCTAAAATACTCCTCGCTTGAATCTATAAATCTAACTCAACAATAACTAGACCATCTACCGATCGTCAGTAAGGTGGTTTGGGCAGTCGCGTGCCATGTGGCCCTACCTTACACACATTAAGCATAGTCTTCACCACTGCTAGCTTGCTCTACCTCGTGAGCTCTGAACCTCACACCCAACATCCTGAGGTCTTCCTTCAGAAGGTCTATCCTGCTTGGACCTCTTCATCATCTTCCTACTACCTACATCAGATGACTCGGATATCTATCATCCTGTGGTGGCTCTCACAAATGGTGTCTTCTCAGCTAAGAATCTCTCCACCAATAATGTTTTCTCAAAAAATCCAGCCTACATCGGGATATAGATAAATTTCATTGACGCTCTAATATCCCACCTAAGACCCTCCTCAACGGTCCTGGACCTGAAAAAAGTGCCGTGTACCATTTTAGTGGAGTAGCGCGAGAGGTCAGTGAATCTAATTGAGTATTGCGATGCTATCAGGCTTCCATTTTGTAAGTGAAGTAGCTCTGAAATATGAACAGAGCATAATGTCACTAGAACAAACTATGTCTTGAAGAGGATCTCGAAGTCCGTACATGTGAGGGATTCTTTGTCTTTTAACTAGAGCATCTGGTAGTACCACCTCCCTGTTGTTCCCTGGAAGAGGCTAGCATCTATGATCACCATCTGATCTGCTGGTGTCCCAACAAGGTAGAAAACTTGTGCCATAGCCTCTCGCCTGTCCTTAGAAGCCTGGGGATCTATCTCGCCTCAAAACCTCAGAGGCCACTACTGCTGAAACTCATGAAATGTGCTCAGTAAGCATGCACCGTCTGATAGTGGGATTGGTGGAAACTACAGCCCAATGGGTTATGGTGCTACTCGTGCACCCCCCCAAAGGTGTCATCACCATAAGAGGGCATTGTACCGAAGCCTCATCTCTCAGAGGGTCGTCATCATGATATCTCTCTAGATTCATATCTGGCTATCTACATGGAGACATATAGAAAGAAGTAGGTGCTCTATGCTTAATAAATTATACCTGGTGAGATGACTCCAAAAATATCAAAAGTAAAACATTTCCAAAACACATGAAATCCTAGTATTCATGCACTGAGTCAAAATTAGAATTCAAGGTCCAGGTGTATGTGTATGTTGTCCACGACAATAAAACTGGACTCCCGGAACTGAAAACCAAACTCAATAAACTTAACACAATTGCTCCATTGGAAAGATGAGAGTCATAGTTCTTCGGTAGAACCGACTCCGTTGATACAACCTTGTCATGACCCGTCCCCCAGGGCGCATGCCGTAACTACCCCATGCCACCATTCCATAGGTCAGAGGTTGGCGAGTCGAACCAGAAAGGCATACCTCTAAGATGGAATGGCAGTTTCATTAATGTTGTACAAACACTGATTCCAAGAACACAATATGATTCAACCATAATGAAAACCACATTAGTAAAAGTGTGTGTTGAATGTAAAGGGGCCAGAATACAAGAAAAACTAAATAGATACTACTACAAAAGAAAATAGAAAATAACTTTTGAAATTTTCCACCAAGAATTATACCTGAAGGGTAGGTCCAACTCATCTCCACTACTCTCTACATCAACCAGTCACCTCTGTGTACCGCCTAGTCCTGTCTCCCTAATATCTCAGCCAATCTGCTCGTCATCTTTACAAGACACAATAAGGTGAGGGAGGAGTCCATGCTGGGGTGAGTATAAAAGTACACAGTATGGACCCAAATACCCCTATAGGTCTTTTAGAATTTCACAAAGGAAAATTAAAATCATGATCTCAAACATAATTCAAAAAAGAAAAATACTCATCTCAAACCAGTTATAAAACTCAGATATCGAGAATAAAGATGAATAGTATTAACCTGTATCATTTCATTCCATTAAGAAGGTCCCCTAATAAGCCACAAAGAAGTTGTTCTATTGTTGATCCACACAGGGTCTTATGTTACTGACCTATGATGGTCCGCTCTACGGCTGGTCCTCATTGGGTTGCGCACTGCTGACCCACACACGATCACTTGAATTATTATCCAAACATGGTATATATGATTCAGATCCACACATGGTCGCTAAGTTGCCGATCCACACATGGTTTCTCTGATGATGATTAACATATTATCACTATGATGCTAATCCACACATGGTCTCTATGAAGGCTGATCCACACAGGTTTTCTATGATGCTGATCCACATAGGTTCGTTAAGAAGTAGATTCACATAGGGTCGCTATGATGATTTTCCACATAGGGTCACTATGATTCTGATCAACAAAGGGTCACTATTAAATCCGATCCACACAGGGTTTCTATGATGCTGATCCACACATGGTCTCTATGATGCAGATCTGCACAGGGTCACTCTACAAATGACTTCCATCCATAGGATTCTATGCACACACTGCGCTTGAGTTTTGTAGTATCAGTTCCTCAAGATATATGTCATGCCTCAAATAACACAATGTTCCATAATGGAGTAAATCAAATGAATGCTATGTTGTATGGCTCACAACACGATAGACGGTGCATCAATTAGACGACTAGTCTGTGAGTTATAGGCATTGTAGTGCCAATGGCCCAATTGATTTCTAGTTCGATCCAACCATATCCATAATCCGACGTTCTTAAAAATTTAGATGGATTATATTAAAATTACCATGTCATTCAAAGGATTCCAGCACATCAGATGGTTCATCAAATGGGCTTTTGGTTTGTGATATATGACCTTTTGATGTGTATCTAGGCCAAAATAGGATGGGTCCATCCGACCCAGTAAGACCAACCCAACCCATCCCGACCTGGGCCGACCCGAGGATGTTTGGGACTGACTGAGGACTGACCCAGCTCGACCCCACCCGACGAGGCCAGCCCAAGTGGACTAGGCCATATCGGTCTCGGCCTACTAGTCAGTGGAATGGCCCGACCCGCCTCAGATGGGCGCGACTAGGTGGGAGGTCCGCCTTGACCCTCCTCTACTAGGTAGGGCCCACCGGGTGGTCCAACCTACCGGGAAGTTCGACCAGCTAGCTGTCATGGATCCTAGCTAGGTAGCTTGTGTGGGGTGTGTCTCTCCCATTTAACGAATGACTTTCATCCATTTAGTTTCTACAACAGGACCACCATGTGGCACCGCATCTTTGTCAGCAGGACTCACGGGACGCAAGTCCCCCTCTCCTCCACCGTAGAATCGAAGTTGCGACCTCATTACCGCATCTCACAATGTAATTCCACCTTCTTCAAATGCGTCTAAATGAGGGTTGGCTGCAGGCTTCTGCCACGGCGGCCGACAGCCACCGTCGCCAGTGCCGCCATGCCTACTAAACCTCTATGGACCACCGGGTGAGCCCTAGTGGTTTGTTTTCCCTTACTAACAGTTAAACATGCCTCCTGGGATACTGGAATCTCTTTGTGGATCCCAGATTCAAGTTTCAATAAACATTAAACTTTGACCATGAAGAACATGACAAAACAAAAGTGGCAAAGGGTCTATGCTTTGTTCGTTTGGCACATGCCCTCCGCGTTATCATCATAACAAGTGTGTAGAAATTAATTCAACATAGATACACTATATTATTTATTTGATTTAGAATTATATTCATGATCAAGGAAAAGAAACCAATTCACATAAATTTAAAGAAAACTCATACCTTGGAATCAGAGGAGACATCGCGGTTGTGGAGGCATAATCCACCCTTGGTGAAGCCACAAGTGTTTTTCGATCCCATAATAGTTCCTCCAAAGATGTTGTTCGAGCCTCTGTTCTTCATTTGTGGAAGATGAAATGGTAATTTGTCAGAGTTATCTCACATCTCTATCAAAAACCCATGCATAAGCCCCATTTAAATAGAGGGGATGAGTGATTAATGCAATGAGAGATTAATGATGTTAATTAATTAATAAACATCTTAATCTGAACAGTTTGGTTAATAAACAAATATTCAAGCCTTTAAATCGATTTAAAACTCATCAGTCCTTCCACTGCAACTCAACCATTTTTTGAAAAATAAAATTTCAATTTTATGTGATTTTATTATTCTTTAAAAAGATGCAAAACTAAATTTTTCACCCAACCTACAATGGTTGAAGTAATGCATTCCTTAAGAGAATCTCAGGGCTGTAGATTCAATGGTGCCCTCAGATTTTTAATCCGAGCGTCTGTTAAAAATATATAAAATGTCGACCACACGTTTAATGAACGTACCATAAAAAAGAAAATAAACCATTCTGGGAACACCAATCATCAGAATAAAGCACTGTAAATTTTTTATGATTCATAATAATCCTAAATAAGTTTTTTTTTAAAATATATTTGGAAATTCATGGTCTTAAAATTTATTACCCAAACTCTTAGTGAACGCCTTTATTTCTATTCCTTGGTGAGTATGAGAGTTGGTTAAGGTACATGTTGTCAGTCATGTTCTGTTAAAAAAAATTTGGAATTATCACAACATATTTCACTCCAATGTCATCCCATTTGACTTCACATTAGAAAATAGTCCATCACATTCAATATTAATCCAGTTCATTACATTTTACACCAATGACTAAAACCAAAAGCATAGTGTGAACATTACTTATCATAGCTGAAAATCACATATTGACAAACCATGTGCGCAACAAGGCATGTTGTGTTGTACCATATTACCCCGAGTCTAGCCCGAAACAACTTTCATGAGTTGTTTTCCCATGGTACATCTTTTCTTTAGAAACAATAAATTGTAGTATCCAGACATGGATTTATTTCTAGGAATCCACTCACTCCATCCTTTATAAAATTTTAGTATATTCTACTAAATGTAACCTCATAATTATACTTATCATTATAGAAAACCCTAGAAATATCATTAGAAATATACTTATGGATCTCACAAATGTTTTATCAGCCAAGATTCCAAAGTTTGACTAAAAAATTCCTTTGATACCAAATATAGAAACCGAGATATACATACAAGGGCATTACATAATTTTAGATGATTACTTGGTACATTAAAAAAATTAACAGATGAGGACAATAATAGTATGGTGTATTTTGAAACATAGAGACAAAACATTCTATTGTGGTGAAATATCTTATACATATCCCATAAATATCTCAACCTTTTTTACTTCTACCAAAACATTTCTTCAAAACATGTGGAATGGAAACATAAGAAAGGGGTGATCTAAACTTCTTAGTAAGGGTAAATAAGTGATATATGTAATCGTAATTATGAGAATACTGGTACGATATCATGATCATGGTAATATAAGATCATACCCTTCACATAAAATATCAAACACCTGAATCATGAAATAATGTTGGGTGGTTCTTAATACATGAATCATAAGAAAATGAAGAGCCTATTCCATGAAATAATAACATAGGAATAAAAAATGGAATAATTGAAAACACATAATCGTATAATATGATTTCCATAGTAGACATTGAATTGATGCTAAAAATCATAGTGGAAAAAGTCCTTTACTAAACTAGGTTCACACCCTATTCTAGCCCAATATTATGGAAGAAAGTTCATTCCCCATTACAACCATGTAATACTGAACATGGTTTATTTCAATAAACAACCCCGTAATACTGAACTGAGTTCACTTATACTTCCAAACACATATATCCCTTGAGATATATGTATTTACTCATTGAATTAAAGGAAGATATACTTCTTACCCATCTAATAATGAAATAATGAAGTCATCTTCCCAAAAATCAAAAACAATTATATCATAACCCATGAAATGAAATGAGTATCATAAACATTTAAACATATCACACCCTATAGAAAAAGATAATAGTTTAACAATAATTTCATAAAATGAATAACCCATAAAAGAGAAAAGGATTTCAAAAACCTATAACCATTGAAAGAGAAGTGGGTTTCCTAAAGACCATGACATTAAAAATAATATATTAAAAAAAGAATATGAATGCAGCCTTTTGAAAATTTCCGAGAATGGAATGAGTAACATCAATGGATGTCATATTATATGAAACGACATTTCATTGAAAATAATTTGAATTATTATAAAGAAATGATGAAATTTATTTGAAAAAAATTTCATTGAATATAAGTTAGAAACATATAATGAAATATTAAAAACGTTTTGAAAACCACTACATAGAAAATACATTGAAAACATATAAATAATGTTTTAAAACATATAAATGAAGATATAAAAAAATTTAAAATTATTTTCATTGAAATAACATTTATAGACAATTTTTTTTGTAAAAACATAATTAACCACTGAAAAATGAAATGGAATATTCAAATAAATGATAGTATGTAAATCTGTATATGTCGTATAAGGTAAAAAAAGAATAATTTTACTTGGTAAAAAGGTTAAAAAACGAATTGTTCACAAAGAGATAATAAGATTCCTTTGATGAGAATTGTAAAAGAGAAAAGGGTAAAATTTTATTTTAATGGATAATTTATAATGATAAATTATTCTTGGGAACCCTTTTATGAAAACATGGTTTTTAAGGAACATATATTTTCTAACCTAAGAAAGGTTAGACCCAGGATTCCGCAAAAACATTTTCATAACTGTATTATATACCAAATAGTGAATGAAATGGTACCAATATATACAAATAATTAATTAATAACCCCAAGAGCTGAAAATTCTTTATTTTTCATGAGATATGGATCATAATATGTCATTAAAGAAAGCATAAACCTATACAATCTTGAAAAGAGATATGATTGTCTCAATAAACTCTCATAACATGGTTACATGGGATACTACTCTATATGTAAGAAAAGGAAAATAATTGACCCTTAAAATATCATGAGAATAAATATATTATTGATATAACATGTTAGTTGTATTTATATACACCTCTAAACAGAATTTAGGTTCATAAAAAAACACGATTCTTAAAGAAGGAAAATTAAGACAAAACTATTTCACCAATTTGGAAACTTTTTAAACTTATTCACCATAAAATAAGTATTATAAAATAGATATTTGAATACTAATATATTTTATATAACATAAATATATTACAATCATGGGATGTACATACACCACACAAAATGAAAGAGTGTCGAACAAAGCTTGTATCTCATGAAAATTAAAAGTTAGCTGAAATCCCTTTACATTGTGACTTGGGTCTCAATGAAATCATTCAAAAAAAATGAATAAGAAATATAAATTTATTATAAATATTTCAAATCACTATATTATAATATCTAATACTATATATGTTTTTATTATGACCTTATATTACCCACATGTTAACCATTATATTTTAAGGTTTCACTTCGGGTAATATTTGTGTTGTTCTTCGTATGTGTCTCAATTTGTAATATTGTTGGTCCTAAAACATATATATGGATTATAGAATTTGAACCATGATATAAATATCATGAATATATATTATATTTGTATTATAATAATCAATATAATTTAGAATTACGAAACAGAATACACTTCTCATGGAGATGGTAAGTCATATTTAGAGATGAATGTTGTTTCCCTCTTTCATTTCGTATTGAATGAAAGAAGGTAAATGAAATATGAATATATATATATATAACTATTATATTATAATTGATATATCATATATTTTCACTAGACACATGCTTAATACATTCCATATAGTTTCTGAACAAATCACATCACTTTGAGTGGGGAGGTTTTCCACACTTTCTTAAAAAAATTATTATATTAACACAATTGGAAAGTAAAAAGATATGTGTTTTAAAATTTATTTCTTTTCCTAGGTAAATAATAAAATTAATAAATTATATATTTAAATATACTGTTCATAATAATTTCTCCCTTTATAGTTTGTAAGGAAAATAGGAAATTCATCATTTAGTGAGGTGGTGGATCACCGTACACATAAACAGTTTGTTCATTTCAGATTTGATGGATTTTTGTGTAAGTATATATTGAAATATGTCATAAAAATAACATATTAAACTAAGGATAATGTTTATGTTATAAAATAATTGGTGAAATATAATTTAGTGGGTGGATAATGAAAATAAATGAAACGAGATTGAGGGAAGGCATTAACTGTTAATCAGGTAACACTTTTTTCATTAGGCCAAAAGGCTTCCTTGGATTTCCTTCATCCAAATGGAAGGATTATAGAATTAATTTTGAATTTATTGAAATATTATTGGGTAGATATTGGATTAAATTAATAGGATTTTAAGGTGTGATGATGTGGGACATATGTGGAATTTTATTGAGACTTAAAAGGACTCACTTTAAAAGTTTTAAATCAAGTTAGGTGTACACATGTTATTGCCTAGAAAATTAATAAAAAAATCAATTAAATAAATAATTTAATTTTTATGTATGAAATATTGACATCCAATGGGTGTTGGAAAAGTTTCTATGTCATTTCGGACCCTATGATTAAGGTTTAGTACCTAATTATGTTTAATTTGACCATAATTGATAAGAATAATTTTAATCACTTTTACTAATATTTTCAAAAAAATATTATGTTGATCTTATTATAATATGAATATTCTAAAAATTTAAATGGATTATTTTAGTTTTTTGAAATATATTTCAAATAATAGAAAAAATTAACATTAATGTTAATCCTGCAAACATGAAGAAATTATAGTGTTTTAAAGTAGAAAGAAGTTCAAAAGATTATTATGTTTTTATATTCGACATTAAAGTGAAATTTATTATAATGACATAAATTGTATCAATTGATTTATAATATATATATATATTTTCCTTAAATTATTTTTAAATATTATTTAAAATTTATAATTATTTAAACGAAAATGTAGTTTTTAATTAAAAACATTATTTTTCACAATTCATCCAAAAATGACGTTTCTCAGAAAAATATCAAAAATTCGCCCTAAGATAATTTATGAATTAAAAATTAAAAATTTAACTTTATTTTATCATATTACCTTTCTATATTTATCTAATATTAATATTAAATTTATTATATAATGACTTGAAGTATAGTTCATAGTATTTTTAAACATATATGGAGTTTACCAAAAATTATATCTATCAGTAATGGTATGTTTTGTTTCTATAAAACCTTTTTAAAAAGTAGTTTAAGAGTATTTATTAATATTCATATCACTATGTTTAACTGTTATATTATAATTATATAATTTCAAAAAAACCAATGAACTGATGATTCAATGAAACTCGGTGTTGCGTGTAACATATGCAATGTCAGCATTGAAAGTAGCACAAGACATGTGGGCATCATGTGAATGCAATGTTTGAATTTGTGTTTTAATATATATATATACATATATATCCAATTTCACGTGAAATGGAAAATATCAAATAGATAAATTAATTTGAAAAAAATAATACATAAAATCTTAGGGAGTTACATTTTGAATAATGGGCTGTCATTCTGTGATAGTTCAAAATCTGGTTCATACCATATAAGGTGATAAAAGGAAAGAACTTCTCCAATTAAAAAGTGTAATATCCCTCCAAATAAGAAATTCAAATGAGTTCCAATCATCATGACGAATAAATATCTATGTTTAGTATTCCACTATAATTTTGAAAATGTAATTTGATGGGGCATCTAAATGAAAAATAAAAAATAGATTCAAAAACCCAAAGTTCAAAAAATTCAGGTTGGTAATAATTATAATTTATGAAGATAAATAAGTTATACCTTATTCCATTCTACTATAAGTAGGTTACACTAACAATGAGGTCGAATTCCAAACCCCCATTTCAAGTTTAGAGGTGGATTATCAAATATTATTTTTTCACGTCGGAATCAAAGGATATTATTATTTGGTACTTAAGACGATCAAAATTTAATACACTATCATGAAAGGGAAGATTATTCCCTTCCATAATTATGTTTGATGGTTGATGGTAGAATTCCCCTACAAGCCAACAATAACTCAAATCCCTCATTCACAAAACTCATATGAATATACATTAGAAAATGATAATAAAACCATGCCATATCCAGATTGGGAAAAAGAAATCACTAAGATCACCCATAGAAGAACAATATCTATATTTGTTTATGTGGAATTTAAGAGATCAACATGATCAAATCATCCAATGAACTAGATAATTATACATGTGTGTGAATAAACACAATCTTGGAATACTAATAAAATTATGCCCTTGGTTCCAAATGGTGGTGGAAAAGAACATATTCAATTGAACACAATCAATTTCACACTTTATAAAAGATTGAGTCATCAAAAAAATCTTTATAAGTGAAGTGCCCGGATCAGTGTGAATCACTAAGAGGGGGAGGGGGTGAATCAGTGATCCCTTAAAACTTTTTACTAATTGATTCTTATCAATTAAACCTCTATGACTGGTTAAAGCCTCGATCCACTCTTCTTGTATCTCCCACCTTTCCACGAATGATGCAGTAAATGTAAAGGCACTGGACACAAGGATTTACAAGGTTCGGCACCAAAGGCCTACGTCCTTGCCATGTTGGTTATACGCCCCAACATGGTTTCTCCATTATAACTTGTTAGAATTACAATAGTCGATACAGCTTCCCACTGTATCTCTCCTGAGTCCCACAGGAGGGTCTTTGTACTGCGTCCCACTGTGTTGCCAAAGTCCCACTGGCCTGCTCCAGAATCCCACTGATGACTTCTTCCACCCTGAGTCTCACATGGGGCTTCTCCTGGCTCCTCGAGTCACACGAGTAGCTCTTCTTCTTGTTCATCTCCTCAAGTATCTTCAACAGCCTGGGATAAAGACTGCTGGCCTTGCTCTGTACCTCTGATCACATGAGTTGATCAGGTCTTCTCGTCTTCATCAGGGTTTATCTCCTTCTTCTAAGGATGACCTGGCCTCTCTCTTCAAGAAACTTCAACAACCTCTGAAAAGGTCTTTTGGTCTTGCTCAGCAACTTCTGATCACTTCTGTTGATCAGGCTCTTCTCAATCTATTGAAAACTTAGACAACTGATATCTTTAACTTCAGTCTAGTCTAGTCTCACTTCAAAACAACTTCATGCACTGAATGCTTGGCAACTCTGAATCCTCATGCACTGACTGCATGGCCTTCTCAATTTCTTCAAGATCCTCTGGTCTTGGTCAACTCAAATGCACACTCACTGATTTGAACTTTGATTACATGCGAATGTGCATGCATGCATGCTTTCACTTCCCCTTTCCTCTTCTTGGTGCAGTAGACCCACAAAGGGTGTAACACTTTAAGCATACACCAACTTTTCAAACTTCACACACATTATTCAATTTGTCTACACACTTAGATTGTGTGTTCTACAATAGTGTGAGTGTCCACTTCTCTTTCTTCTTAGTGTGTATACTTTAGATTGCACACACACTAAGGTTCGGCCTTCTTTGTTACTTGTTCAAGTACACATAAATTGTTCTTTGTTTTGCACACACTTGACTTGGGCCTCTTCCCACTTCTTGTTGCACACCCTTAACCCGTAGGTTTTTCTTCAATTTTGCACACACAAAATGTGTCTTCACTTGGTGCACACACAAGAAATGAAAGCCTCGGGTCCTCTTCTCCACTTGGCGCACACCCACTGTCCGTAGGTGGTCTTCTTCACTTGATCTCAAAGGAGGCGCGCAAGGGTATGCTTGAGCCGTGGACAACTCCTTCTCCAACAGCCGCACAAGGTACCAAGCCGCAAGGGCCGCGCAAGGCCTCGGGTGCAAGGCACCTCAACCACGGGGCGCGCAAGTGCTACTGCCCCGGGTACTTCCTGCCGCGCAAGGAGTAGGCGCGCAGGGGACCTCCCTTTCTTCTTTTGCGCAAGGAGTGCGCAAAAGGAACCAAACAGAGCTAGGGGAGCTCCGGGCTGTACTGCCGCGCAAGTGTGCGCACAGGCTCTTCTTCGCGAGGCAAAGGTGCTCTCACGGGACTTCTCGTTTTTCTTCAAAAGATCAGCAAGCAATTAGAATGCCTCAGCCTCACATTTTATAGGCAGAAGAATGCCTCAAATCTTCCGCATGAGATATCTTGAATCACCGAAGATTTCAGATCTTCATGATTTTCTCCAAATCTTGTTTTCCTTCGCTGTTTCATCGCGGGTTTCCTTTTTATTTTCCTCCTTCACGTGCATGCATTTTCGAACGAATGCATGGCCTCTTTAATACTTGTCTATGCATACCACGAACACACGTGGCCTCGACACCTTTGGTTTTCCTCGGCCGAACATCTAATTCTTTCTCGATGCATGCATGCAACATTTTAATGCATGCATGAGTTAGTTATGGCCTAACGATCACAAAGGAGGTCTCGGTTTTCTCAGAGGTGGCCGGGAACTCAAAAACTGTCGTCGAGATGCCTCTGGTTCGAACGGAGCTCACGGGGAGGCCTCGGCATGGCTCGATCAAGGAGACGCACTGGGAGCCATTGGATCGAGCGATTGAAAGACATCGAATGGCCGTGATATGATCAGCGCGTGCGGGATGCGATGAGTGGTCCAGATCTGGAGCGCGATCGATCGAGCGGCCAGGATTCGCTCCGCGGAAAAATCGCGCGTCCCACATTGAATCTTCGTGGGATTTTCATGCGGTATAACATACATCCGCTCCCCCCTTCACTGCAATTGAATCTTCTCCCTCCACGGTGCCGCCCCGCACCGTGTTCTCTGCGGGCGCGCTCTTGCGCCCACCACTGCTCCCTGCGGGCGCGCCACTGGCTCCCACTATGCGTGCCCTCGGGCGCGCGCGCTGCGCGGGCTTCACCACCGCGTAGCCCTCCGAGGCTTAAACACGGCCCCTCTTTCCGTAGGGAGTCGCATTGGCCTTGAGGGTTCCCCATGGGCGTGGCGCCTTAGGCCCACATGTGCCTTGGGTGATCCCTCGGCTGGCCTCCTTGGTGGCCATATTTTTGGCTAAGTGTTGAATTAAACACTGTTAAAAACAAAGTTCTCCATATGAAACATGCCAAATGCCAAACCAAGTGCCCTTCTTTCTTCCTCCCATTTCTTAATTTCTTCTTCATAAGAATTCTTCCAATCTCCTCAACATATAGTCATTACTTAGGAGGGAAATTCTTGAAGGTTCTTCATCAACCGAGCTCCTGAATCAAATAATTCTTCAATAAACTTCATTGATCTAATCAGAGATCAAGTTGGATCTTCTTCATGTTCACATGCACTAAGTGATAGTGCATGGACTTCTTTAGCTCACTTCATCCACTTAGAGATTGTGGATGGATACTCTTCATCTCCTCATGCATTTTCAGTACAATGCATGGTCTTCAAACAATGTTGTGACATTGTATCTACTTGATACAAGGTCTTGGAACTTAAAGAGTAGTTCAACAATCGTCTGATGTAAATAGAGAATGTTTCAACCACAACATCCTATGCCACTTAGTGAATCTCCTAAGTGACATGCCTCTAATTTCCATGGCCATTCTCCTTCATCACCATCACATCCTTTGTCATTCACATCTTGACATTCCTTGACATCCATTCATTCCATGACAACATCATGCCTCATTGACAACAAATATAACACAGTTCACTTCAATCTCCCCCTTTGTATTTGTTGTCAATACACTTCTTCAGCACATATGAATGGGTCAATATGTGTGCCAGTATTTTCTCCCCCTTATTGGCAATCAAATGCAAAGGTGTGGTGTGGTTCTCTTAAAAAAATCACTTCCTCCCTTTGAAAAGCATTGTTCTTCAAAATCACTAAGAGAGGGATGATGTCACATGTTCTCTTGAGAAAGGAACCTTTAGTAAATCGTCTCTAAGTCTACTTGGTCTAACCCGGTGTAGAAAACAAGAGTGATGTAACCAAGGAATTCAAAGCTGTCCATAGTTCTCTACACATGTGAGATCATGCTTAGGGGTTTGAAATTTTTCAGATATAACAATGAATTTGCTAAATCCTGCACGTACTTCACAAAAATCATTAGAAAGTTCAGTGAAAAGATAAAGCTCCCCTTTCATCCATTTGACTTCAATCAATACTCCCCCTTAATTGTCATGATGAGTACAATTAAGAAACAAGGGATGAAAGAATGATTGGAATACCTTCACTTTTCTCAAGATGGTATTAATCTAAGAATCCCATCTTCTTCAGATTGGCTCCCCCTCAAGGGGCGCACTCCATTCTGTCCAAACCATCCTCCAGTTGAGAATGATCATCATCTTCAATTCCCTGTAATGTTAGCACATGTAAATACAAGTGATTAGGGAATAAGATGGAACCTCCTTGGTTCATCAATGTGAACAACAAGGTTGAGAAGATTCTCTCAACCGAGATGTCCCATTTTCACCATTCTTCACACTTGCACATTTGATCTTCAATGATGTTGGTGCTGGTGTGGATCTCAATACATCTTCATGTGAAATCTTTTGTTTCCTTTTTGCCTTAGCAATTTCCAGTGCTTCATCTTCAGCTCTTTGCAGTTCTCTGGAAAGTTGCAACTGATTTGGCCATATGACTAACAAGTCATTTGGAAGTGAGGCCTCAGTTTTGGAAATTCCACATTGTTCTTTTGATGCTGTTAAGCTACCTTTCTTAGGCAACTTATTTTCAATCAATCCCTTCTGCTTCTTCTGGATTGATTGTCCTTTTGAGTCTAGTCTTCTTCTATTCAGTTCCATGGCTTGATCACAAAGATCCATGGTGTGTCCTTTCTTTCCACAGTAGAAGCATGTTTTCTTGGTGGTCCTTCTGGATGCATCACCCTTCTTGGATTTAGACTCCAAGGACTTCTTTTCCTTTTTCAAAACCTTCTTGGGAGAATCTTCCAATTTCGTATTCTTGCTTCCCAAGGATTCTTTCTGAGCCAGGTTCTGTGATCCTTTCTTATTTTGAGCTCTGGATACAGTTGGAGATTGACATGTATCTATTTGACCACTTTTGAACACATCCCAGATGTTATCAAGCAATCCAAATCTGTTAGCAGTAAACAGATGTCTATGGACCTGTGGATGTTGCCTCTTTTCCTCTGGCTTGCTCCCCCTTGGCATGGGCTTCCTCTGTGCTTTGGCATTCAGTGGATTGTACCAACAATCCTTTGCACAATGCCCATACTTGTTACAACACCAACACTGACCCACAAATCTTGACCTCTTCAGTCCTTCTGATTGTTGGTTACTTTTCTTGAATTGTTGTGCTGCTTCAGGAGAGCTTTCTTTCTTCATTGACTTCATCCATACTTGTTTGGAATTATTCTTCCATCCTGCACTTTTTGTGGAAACACAAATAGAAGCATGAGTACAAGATGGTATGGATGGTACCTTCTTTTTAGAAGATGTTTCCCTTTCATTATAGGATGTCTTTCTTTTAGAATCATCCTTCTCAAAGCTCACTTGAGTAGCAACATTTCTTCTTTCAGCTGACTGGGAGGCTTTAGCTTTGGGTGATTGCATATTTTTCAATATCACCTCCAGTTCAATGCATTTCAAGTTGAGGGAGTTCTTCTCATCCTCAACCAATCTTAGCCTACCTTTCCAATTCTGTTTCAGCTGTTCTAACTGGTCTTCATGCACCTTCTTCATTTCTTGTAATGAATTGTCAAGCTCCTTTACCCTGTTTACTTTGTCTTCAAGTTGAGCATCTCTGACATTCATTGAAACTTTGTGCCTCTTTTCCAGTGCATGGAAAACTTCTTTTACCACTGTCTTAATGAATTCTTTCTCAGAAAGGCTTCTTTGCAATTCTTCAGTAGTGTCTTCATATCTTTCATTGAAAAGGGAAACTGTTTCATCTTTAGCCTTCACCAGCTTTCTGAGAGTGTTGGTTATGCCAACCCTTTTAGCCAACTGATCTTCCATTGTATTGGCTTCTTCTTCTAGCTGTAATTTTTCTTCTTGAAGATCAAGGATGCCTGTAGCTATACACATTGCCACTTCCTTGGGGACTGTCTTCTGAAGATATTCGACTGCACTTTGAAGATATTTCATTGTTCCAACTTCATCACAGCTAGGACAGGCTTTCTTCATCTTCTTGGCCTGTTTCTTCTTTCTATTTTTCTGAGTCTTGGCAGATATCTCCATTTGAGGTTGGTTTCTCATTTCCTCAAATCTGCACTTCATAAAGACTCCCTTGGATCTTTTAGATGTAACCTTCCCTTTGATACCAATTGAAGTGCCCGGATCAGTGTGAATCACTGAGAGGGGGAGGGGGTGAATCAGTGATCCCTTAAAACTTTTTACTAATTGATTCTTATCAATTAAACCTCTATGGCTGGTTAAAGCCTCGATCCACTCTTCTTGTATCTCTCACCTTTCCACGAATGATGCAGTAAATGTAAAGGCACTGGACACAAGGATTTACAAGGTTCGGCACCAAAGGCCTACGTCCTTGCCATGTTGGTTATACGCCCCAACATGGTTTCTCCATTATAACTTGTTAGAATTACAACGGTCGATACAGCTTCCCACTGTATCTCTCCTGAGTCCCACAGGAGGGTCTTTATACTGCGTCCCACAGTGTTGCCAGAGTCCCACTGGCCTGCTCCAGAATCCCACTGAAGACTTCTTCCACCATGAGTCTCACAGGGGGCTTCTCCTGGCTCCTCGAGTCACACGAGTAGCTCTTCTTCTTGTTCAGCTCTTCAAGTATCTTCAGCAGCCTGGGATAAAGACTGCTGGCCTTGCTCTGTACCTCTAATCACTTGAGTTGATCAGGTCTTCTCGTCTTGCTCAGGCTTTATCTCCTTCTTCTAAGGATGACCTGGCCTCTCTCTTCAAGAAACTTCAACAACCTCTGAAAAGGTCTGTTGGTCTTGCTCAGCAATTTCTGATCACTTCTGTTGATCAGGCTCTTCTCAATCTACTGAAAACTCAGACAACTGATATCTTTAACTTCAGTCTGGTCCAGTCTCACTTCAAAACAACTTCATGCACTGAATGCATGGCAACTCTGAATCCTCATGCACTGACTGCATGGCCTTCTCAATTTCTTCAAGATCCTCTGGTCTTGGTCAACTCAAATGCACACTCACTGATTTGAACTTTGATTACATGCGAATGTGCATGAATGCACTTACCCTTTCCTCTTCTTGGTGTAGTAGACCCACAAAGGGTGTAACACTTTAAGCACACACCAACTTCTCAAACTTCACACACTTTATTCAATTTGTCTACACACTTAGATTTTGTGTTCTACAATAGTGTGAGTGTCCACTTCTCTTTCTTCTTAGTGTGTATACTTTAGTTTTCACACACACTAAGGTTCGGCCTTCTTTGTTACTTGTTCAAGTACACATAAATTGTTCTTTGTTTTGCACACACTTGACTTGGGAATCTTCCCACTTCTTGTTGCACACCCTTAACCCGTAGGTTGTTCTTCAATTTTGCACACACAAAATGTGACTTCACTTGGTGCACACACAAGGCATGAAAGCCTCGGGTCCTCTTCTCCACTTGGCACACACCCACTGTCCGTAGGTGGTCTTCTTCACTTGATCTCAAAGGAGGCGCGCAAGGGTATGCTTGAGCCGCAGCCAACTCCTTCTCCAACAACCGCACAAGGTACCGAGCCGCAAGGGCCGCGCAAGGCCTCGGGTGCAAGGCACCTCAACCACGGGGCGCGCAAGTGCTACTGCCCCGGGTACTTCCTTCCGTGCAAGGAGTAGGAGCGCAGGGGACCTCCCTTTCTTCTTTTGCGCAAGGAGTGCGCAAAAGGAACCAAACCGAGCTGGGGGAGCTCCGGGCCATACTGCCACACAAGTGTGCGCGCAGTCTCTTCTTCACGAGGCAAAGGTGCTCTCACGAGACTTCTCGTTTTTCTTCAAAAGTTCAGCAAGCAATTAGAATGCCTCAGCCTCTATTTTTATAGGCAGGAGAATTCCTCAAATCTTCCGCGTGAGATATCTTGAATCACCGAAGATTTCGGATCATCAAGATTTTCTCCAAATCTTGTTTTCCTTCGCTGTTTCATCGCGGGTTTCCTTTTTATTTTCCTCCTTCACGTGCATGCATTTTCGAATGAATGCATGGCCTCTTTAATACTTGTCTATGCATACCACGAACACACGTGGTCTCAGCACCTTTGGTTTGCCTCGGCCGAACTTCAAATTCTTCCTCGATGCATGAATGCAACATTTTAATGCATGCATGAGTTCGTTATGGCCTAAAGATCACAAAGGAGGTCTCGGTTTTCTCGGAGGTGGCCGGGAACTCAAAAACGGTCGTCGGGATGCCTCTGGTTCGAACGGAGCTCACGGGGAGGCCTCGGCATGGCTCGAGCAAGGAGACGCACTGGGAGCCATTGGATCGGGCGATTGAAAGACATCGGATGGCCGTGATATGATCAGCGTGTGCGGGATGCGATGAGCTGTCCAGATCTGGCGCGCGATCGATCGAGCGGCCAGGATTCGCACCGCGGAAAAATCGCGCGTCCCACATCGAATCGCCACGGGATTTTCATGCAGTATAACATACATCCGCTCCCCCCTTCACCGCAATTGAATATTCTCCCTCCACGGTTCCGCCCCAGACCGTGTTCTCTGCGGGCGCGCTCTTGCGCCCACCACTGCTCCCTGTGGGCACGCCACTGGCGCCCACTATGCGTGCCCTCGGGCGCGCGCGCTGCGCGGGGTTCACCACCGCGTAGCCTCCCGGGGATTATACACAGCCCCTCTTGCCTTAGGAAGTTTCCTTGGCCTTGAGGGTTCCCCATGGGCGTGGCGCCATAGGCCCACATGTGCCTTGGGTGATCCCTCGGCTGGCCTCCTTGGTGGCCATATTTTTGGCTAAGTGTTGTATTAAACACTGTTAAAAACAAAGTTCTCCATATGAAACATGCCAAATGCCAAACCAAGTGCCCTTCTTTCTTCCTCCCATTTCTTCATTTCTTCTTCATAAGAATTCTTCCAATCTCCTCACCATATAGTCATTACATAGGAGGGAAATTCTTGAAGGTTCTTCATCAACCGAGCTCCTGAATCAAATAATTCTTCAATAAACTTCATTGATCTAATCAGAGATCAAGTTGGATCTTCATCATGTTCACATGCACTAAGTGATAGTGCATGGACTTCTTTATCTCACTTCATCCACTTAGAGATTGTGGATGGATACTCTTCATCTCCTCATGCATTGTCAGTACAATGCATGGTCTTCAAACAATGTTGTGACATTGTATCTACTTGATACAAGGTCTTGGAACTTAAAGAGCAGTTCAACAATCGTCTGATGTAAATAGAGAATGTTTCAACCACAACATCCTATGTCACTTAGTGAATCTCCTAAGTGACATTCCTCTAAGTACCATGGCCATTCTCCTTCATCACCATCACATCCTTTGTCATTCACATCTTGACATTCCTTGACATCCATTCATTCCCTGACAAAATTATGCCTCATTGACAACAAATGCAACACAGTGCACTTCAATTAGTGAAGAATATAAGAAATTATTCATAGATAAATTTATATAGAAGAAGAAAATTTCACCATGGAGGATTTTCATGCTGGCGCATTGTGGTTCTAATCAGTTAGGAACAATGATTTCTCACTAAATACATATGATTAGGTAATTTCACCCCACAATTACTCATTTTTTCACTATTCTTAAAACAATTAAATTTCATAAAAGTTTCATTAATTCCAAGTTCATTCCAACTTCATCTATCAACCCTAATATTTTCTATGTATAACTAAAAACTTATTGAAATTTTCTATGTTTAGAGTTGATGATGTCGAACCATACCCTCCTACTAATTCCAAATAGTTCAAGTACATCCTTATTATTTAATTCTTCTCTAAATTTTATTAAGGGCTACTTCTTATAGAATTTGGGACAAATCGTATCATTAATTTCACTAATTCAAATATAACCACAATATTTGGGCTTCTAAACACAACACTAATAGACAACAACACCAAATTATAATCTTTTTAATTGGAGAAGTTGTACTATGAGTAAAACATCACATCCAACCATTATTCCTACTACCATTCAACAAAAAATGGATTGATATAGGCTATAAATAAAACTATTTTGAAAATTATCTAGAAAAAAGTGGATAAATAAAATAAAACAATGGATTGAAAAGCATATTAACTCATTATGGGATAACAAAACAACAACCCACACTGCTACTTCAGATACCCTAAATTTGATGGATTATAGAACTAAAGAAGTGAATCCAAATCGATTTCCAACTAACCTTACTCAGAATAGCTAACTGTGGTAAACTATCAAATTATGAAATATCATAGAATAATTTTGACGAGTTATAGAAATATTATGTAAAAATGTTTTATACCCTACATCATTTGTAAAAATAATAGAACTTTCTACAACGATCCTTAAATAAGAATGTTTATATGTGTTCATTCAATTAAGGATAAATGGGTTTTTCTTTGAGGACTCCAATGAAACTATAAATGAAAGACCCAAAACATGAACTATAGTTTGAAGGACATTGGGTCATATATAAAGTCTATCACAATGGAAATTACATATTAATAACATTGTAAGGGGAACAGACTATGCCCCCTAAAAATGCATGATTTCTCCAGATATGCATCATGTGATATAATACATCGGCCTCCTCCATATGTGTAATCCCAAAACCACAATCTATTCCTAATGATTTTAAACATCATGGGTTTGTTCAGACCCACAAATTGAAATTAAACTGTGTTGTTGATGTCCTTATCACAATGACATTAAAGTGCATATCATACATCTTTACTTGACAATGTCCATCTATGTATCATCATTAATCCAATATGCCTAAACATAAGAGTCATGAAAAATTTCATAGTCACAATACATTTAACTGTATGAAAAAAATACTTAACACATGATGTAAAAAATGATGTTCCATATCCTAGTATGATGACATAAAACTACATAACACATTGGACTTTAGCAAAGAGGTCCCCAATATCAGTGATGGTATCCTACAACACCACCAAACTATATATCCCGATAACTAATTATGTGTTAATTCAAAGATTTATAGCATATTTAATGATTCCTATACCTTAATAATAGGCCCAACCTCAAATTTGACCTTTTAAGAAATTGTTTTATCCAACATTTAGTCCTTGATACACATATAACATCATGTTTATCACCCAATATCTAGAAGGGACATATTTTCACTTTCATTTTGGTAAATGATGTATGACCTTAAGCAGTTTAAAAAAACATACTTCGTCATATGATATAAAAATAAATTATACCATAGTTCATGACATAAGAGTCTAAACAACATAGTATAATATTCTAGTAACAAGAAAATAAATAGTATGACGACATCCTTGATGCATGTTTTTAAATTTTATGGTTCACATCCTCATTGCAGAACATAAAATTACATAACATTTCAATTTTTTGGTGAGAAGATCATAATCATTGGTGTTGGTTACTAACCACACATCTATTCAATAACTACTCATGTCCATATTCGATGAATAATATGACATGTAGTGAATCCTGAATCTCTAATAGTGAGTCAATGAAAAATATAAAAATACCTACTACCTATTTACTGGTCTGGCCTTCACATGGATATCCCTCCTAGAACTACATATGGATTCATTCTCATCCCAATAAGATACATACTAACCCATACACTTCATGCCATATTCCCATCTACAAATGAAAAAAATACACATTCCAATGAATACACAAAACAATCTATATAGGAGAACTCCACACCCCATAGACAATGCTAGTATAGATTCTTCCGGTTGTACTGATACACATTCCTTCCATGCATCATAATACATTCCTATGAAATTTCAAAATTCTTTAAACATTCCTGGGCCATTGGTTATGGAACATCAAATTATTTAGGACACTTCTTTTTTGACTATACATAATAGGATCTATTTTGGATTAGCAAATTTCACCCTTAAAAGGCATATCGAAAAGAGGCATATTTTCCTCAAAAGAGACCTATTCTATCTCTATGATTCCCAAAAACATAATTATAGAAAACAATTTTTAATAAAATTCCATTTTACTCATTTTTTAGTTTTTCCATATCACATATATTGATATGACAAACCCCATGATCTTGGATTTCAATTTCCTTCATCATATTTGAATCATAAAAAAAATCATAACCTGAGAAACTTAATCACTCAATATTAATATAATAGTGGGATACATTCATCCATGACGAATTAAATTAAACTAAATGATTAATAAAAACAATTTACATTTTTATTATCATTATAATGATACACATAGAGATAACTAGATCCTATATCCTATTCTGGCCACCCCATAATCAAATACACCAATCCTCCATTATAAATTCACTAGTGTGGTAAATGAAACCATTTCCAATCATTTTTTCTCACACTGATCATAACTCACATGTTATTAGTAGTTTTTGGTAAAATATTTCTCAAATAACCAAGGCGAAGTAGTTCACGTCAAGGCTAACATTGTCTTAATTTCTCTACCTTATTCATGCTCAAATTTAACAAATATATTTAGGTAGAACAATCCTTCTAGTTTAGCTTGAGTTGTCAAATTCTCAGAGACCTATGAAGAAACCAATAGGAATGTACATTCTAGGGACTCTTTTTGGCTATGAAGTGGCCAACTTGGGTTTATTTTAAATGGGTTTAATGTATACTAACATATTTAATGGAATTCAACTTAAAATAATGAGTTGATCTTAGGTTATCGCTCGAGTTGGATTGGATGAAATTCTCTTTCAACTATTTCAATTTCTTATATTTGAGATGGGTTCATTTAAGAAGATCAAACAACATCCTCACTTACTGGTTTAATACCTAAACATTTTAATAATAATCACCTATACACTTGAATGATCAATTTTTTGAGCACTTCTAGGTAAGGGTTTGTATTAGCACTTCAAGTGTGTGGCCTTAAATTCAATAGGGTCGACGGAGTTTAAAAATCATCAAATAAAAATATCAATTAAAAGAAGGGATTTTACATTAATTGGGGTGATAAATAACATCCAAACCTACCCCTTTATACTCTCTTGGATCAACCCATAAGTGGGTTATCCCTCAATTGATTCTATGGTTTCAATGGAAGTGGAATGTAGACTCGTGATGGAGGAAATGGAAATGTAAAAAAATAATGAAATAAGGATCCCTCCACCATTGTGTGATAATTTCACAAGTTTTGGTGTGAATAAATTCACAAATTGAACCAACGGTATAAAAGTGATATGAATTACAACATAATAAGAGGGAAAAAATAATTTTTATTAAGAAAGTAATGTGAATTTAATAACTTACATTTGAAAGAAATAATGTTGACAACAAAATCACAGCATAACATTACAATTGAACAAAGAAACAAAGATGATCAACTTCTCCCGTAGAACGGCCTTAAATAGGAACTTTTTAATCCTTGAGTCGATCCTACAATAATAAAAGTCTCCTCAATTAAATTTGGTAGGCCATAGGTGTGTGGGAAGTTGAGGGAGAGTTGATTTTACCACCCTTGGACTGAGGTGGTAGCAAGCATTCATCCACTGAACAGACGCATCTGAATGGCCTTCTATATGGCCAAATTGGAGTGGTCCATCTAAGAAAAACGTGAAATCCCGGATGTCTCTTAACTCTCTATAATATTTTATTGGATATGGATTTGTGGTTTCTGAGATATGATTAAACTGGTGGGGTGTTTGTCTGGGACACAAAATCTGGGCCATAATTTTATCTCTAATTTGGGCCACCTTAATAGCCACTATGGGGGCCGCATTAGCACTGGAATCTAGAAAATTATTTTTTCCTCTATATTTCTTCTAGCATCCCACAAAATCTGGGCTTCATTGAGTTTGTATGTATGGCCCCACATTCTCATTAGTGGGCTGGTGTCCAATCTGCGTTATCCGGAATTGTTTGCATGAAATCTCATTTTGGTGGTCTTCCAATGTGACTCTTCCAATACTCCACATGAATGAATTTCTCCAAATATAACTAAAAACCTAAAAATTATATATTAAAATAAAATCATGATCATTAGGTATTTTAAATGATGTTAAAAAAAGAACAACCTAATAGTGCATTTTAAGAAGGAATTACAATCATAATGTGAAATGATGTTCAAAGTGTAAAATTGACTAAAATGGTGTTCATGAATAATATATAACATGAATATTATATATATTAACAATGAATATTAGCCTCATTTAGTGTCTAATCACACCTACCATATTGAGTTTTTCTAGTCCCGAGCAAAATATATCTCAACAATATGAAATTCAAATTTTTTTTTCCAAAAACATTTTAATACACAATAATCACCAAAAACAATTATACCAAACAATCCTGAAACCCATCAAAATATATTAATAAATGATAGTTTCATAAGAATATCACAATATCAAGCCCATTCCATTGTTCAAATTCATCTCCATATTTCATCCAATATCAATTAAGAGTGACGACGTGTTGTGCATCACATTAGATATAGGGGTTCATCTTTATTCAATAGGGAAATGATGGATGTGCTAGGTGGAATCACATTTCAATATTAATATGAGTATCCAAATGTTATTATTGTATTTTTTATTCTTTTTTCCATTTTTCCATGGTAATTTAAAATGAACTCAAAAGAGTCAACCCCAATAGCGAGACTTTGCTGGTGACCCCATGCTCAAAGAGCATAGGGAACCAAGTGAAGCCCACATACTTGGGTATCATCTTGAGTTATCTCAGTAAAAATAATTTAAATTACCGAAAATAGAGATAAAATTACTAACTCTGGGCTTGACAACTATGGAGTCACGATCCCCATGTGCTTGAATCCACACATTAGGGTATTTCATTGCTCTGTGTGAAAATATATTGTATTTTTATTTTATTTATTGAATACTCATATTAAAACTAAAAAGATCACCAAACCTATTCTATTTATTTGGGGGACCCCATGAATTCAAACTAATACCCGACTGTCCAAAGGATGTTCATGGTTAACTTTTTTGAGGATGAAATTATAAACGATGAAATATCACATTGGATAGCAACAGTTTCCAAAATTTATGCTCATGAAATTATACAAGGATTAAAATCAGAATTTTTTGCATGCTAAATTATTTGATATTCAGTTTCAAAGTGTGCAATGTGTATTATTATGTTCAAAGTTAAATGAATTTTTCCTTCCACTCACACACATTTTTTTTTCAAGTCATACATTTTTTGAAACAAAAGCCTTTTTTATTTTATCTCCCCATAACATAAAATAACACTATTCCCAATGTATAAAGAAAATATAATTTAGTAGGGTTAAGAGGTATAAAATGGGATTTCAAAAAGGAAATTGAAAATGATGATCATTTAATGAAGTCACCTGGTGGTTGAAGTTGAAAATAATGTTGCTACCTTTTAATCCCTTGATCTCGATGTCACTCTGAGAATTCCCTAGTAGAGAAAGAAATATAAAAACAAAAAAAACTATATATATATATAATATAGAAAGTATTATATAACTATATATATATATATAAATTATAGAATAATGAATAAAAAACACCTTAGGTTAGTGGTAAGCACGCGCCCCTCTCTACCTTCGGCCCCTAGTTCGATTCCCCATGGATTTTCCGTTTGATAAAGGGTTTGACCAATGACCTATGATGTGTCATTTTTTTATTTATTAATATATTTTTATTTTTATTTTTTTGTATTTTTATTTAAAAAAATCTAACTGATGATACATTGTCTTCATTTTTAATATTTAGGTAATGTATTCCTTAAGGATCACACCACGTGACACATACAAATATGTTGCTCCCCTTTCGTACCCATCCATACTCATAATAAAAGAATAGGTCACAGTATATTTTTTTAAAATATAAAAATGATTTATTAATCCTATTTGAAAAATAAACATGATTCCAAAAAGATTGGAAACAGTCAAAGCACAGGTTTCCTCTCATGCAACGCTTTTGTTTAATGTCGTTAACTCAACATGGATCCTAAATCTATTAATTTTTTCCTAGTTCACAGGATTTCTCAGTTAACTCAACCTTTATTTCCTGTTTATTGAATGATTCAATGAATGGTTTTAACCTATGACCATTATCCTTGAAAATGTGACCACTAGTGGGATCATGAATCTCTATTGCCCCATGGGGGTACACATTATGCACTGTGAAAGGACCTGACCATCTAGACCTAATAATTCCTGGGTGTAGAGGGAGTTTTGAACTATACAAGAGCACGAGATTTCCCGGTTCAAAATGTTTTATTATGATATTCCTAGATTGGTTGTCTTGATCTCTAGATTTATTGATTCTTGAATTTTTATAAGCCTCCTTCCTTAGTTCCTCATGTTCATTGAGATCTATTTTTTTTTTGTTCAGGCCAATGGGTGGTCATAATTTATTTTCTTAATTGACCCAAAAGCATATGCTCAATTTCCACAGGTAAATGGCATGATTTTCCATAAACCAACCTATATGGTGACATTTATATGATGGTCTTATATGATATAAAATATTCCCAAAGATAATCTAAGAGTTTCTCGGAACAATCTTTCCTAGAAGGATTGATAGTTTTTTCACGAATATTCTAAATCACCCTATTTACTAACATAACATGACCATTGGTTTCTGGATGGTACATAGTGGAAACATTATGAGAAATCCCAAACTAATACATGATATAAGAGAATGGAAAATTGCAGAAATGGTTTACTCGGTTAATGATTATAGCCCTAGGAAATTAAAATCATGAAAATATGTGCTCTTTCAGAAATCCGATCACAACATGATGGTCATTAGACTTGGTGGGAATGGCTTCAACCCATTTTGAGACGTAATTAACAGCTAAGAGGATGTATAGGTATCCCCTAGAGTTTGTTAAGGGACCCATGAAATCAATATCCCAGTAGTCAAAGATTTCAATCTCTAAGATGGGAGTGAGTTTCATTTGATTTCTTTTTTGTGATTGACCCTACTTGTTGACACTTAGGATAGCTTTGAAAAAATGTGTAAGATTCCCTTGAGTTTTTGGGCCAGAAAAGACCACACTGAATTGTCTTAGCAGATGTTTTCATGTAACACCCCAATATTTTATGAAAAATATTCTTTTAATTTCATTCATGTCTTGTGTTGTATTCTACACCAAGATTACCTTGCGCTAAACGCAACACCGTATTAGCTTGCAGTATACGCAACACTATTCTTGGATCGTGTTACACACAATTTTGATAATAGTTATTTTACGAAACATTGAGTATATATATATATATTCAATGTATAAATGAAATATGGTTGGATTCTGTTATACGAAACAACAAAGGATTATTTCACAACGCGTAACCCTGACTTGACTTTTATTACACGCAATCACGACCTTCCTCGATAGCGTGTGTTGTACGCAATACCGGGTTTTAATAAACAACGATATATTATTATAATATTTTCATGAAATAGACATTATGAATAATATTTACTAAATTTTGAACTTTATAATATTATTATTCATCTTACACATTTTCTAGGACATGGTATAAGAACAAAATAATTTTTTCGGGTAAAATAAGTATTTTTCAAAAAATGTAGTTTTGCCGCCTTTTGATGGCGCACCTACATTAAATCTAGTTTTTGAAATTTTTATATGTTCAATTTCACAAAATAAAATTCTTCTTTTTAATCATGATTTAAAAATTTATATTAGATAACGTTTTGATATTTTTCCGATAACTTTCATATTTTAATGAATAGTAAAAACACGCTATATTTTAATTAAAAACAACTTTCTTTATCGTAATATCTTATGTGGTTAAATTATAATATTTAATGGATTTAAAGTATAAATAGAATATATTTTTACCATTTAATATAATGTATGTCATTAGCATTGATTTTACCTTGAATTCGTAGGTTAAATCAATTCAATCTTTTGCATTCTTTTAAAGAAAAACCCGTTTTCTTTCGACAACGAGATTAATTTTAAATTAATTTCTGCAACTTTTGTGTATTTAATTTGAAAAAATTGATTCCATATTTGGAATCAGTGGATCCAAAATTTTTTAATAAGCTACTTTTTATTTTTGGGAATTATGAATAGTAACTACGGTAAATTTTATTTACCATAGTTAAAGGTAAATCGGGTAATTAAGGGTAAATATAATATTATAAAATTTCCCTAACATATGTAAAAATCCTATTGGATGACTAAAAGTCGATCCATATCACCTAAGGGTCGGATTAGATTCATTTAATGGACTTTGTTCAATGAAAATAATTTAATTATTATTAAAACCAAAGAATGTGACAACATGTCACTTTCTTAAATCTTATAAGTATAATAATTTTAATCTAGTGATAAACTTAATGAAACATAGAAAATGTATAATCTCCAGAAAGCTAATAAATTTATCTACATCATAGAAATTTATTTATAATTTTTAGGGATTAAATAATTATCATTAATTATGACACAATGATGATGCAGTAATTGTCTTATTAATGAAATATTGACATAATTGATGTTATAAATGCCCATATAAATGTAATTTGAGACTTTTTATGACTTAAATTAATTTTATATGTTAACAGGACATGTTATTGTCGATATAGGTAACTTGGTTCGAACTTATCATTCTGTTATGAATTTAATAAAAATCATGTACCAAATAGTGTCAAAATTGACATAAATTAGTTTTTAAAACAAATATTATATTATTAATTGTTAATAATTCCTCAAAATCTAAGGCTTCGCCAAATGACTTATATAAGGATAAATATTTTAATTATAAACAACTTGGGGTTTGTTTGGCTTGATATAGTAAGTTTATTAACCTTATAGTGTAAGAAAACAAGAAGACACGGTAAAAGTTAAATTATCTAACTTAAAGTTAAATCTAAATGTTAAGGTTAAAATTGATACCTAAACTTGTCTAAATTCTATTGGATGAGATTATTTCGACCCATCCCCACCTTAGCTTCTAAATATATCAATTTGGAGCTATTTAAAACCGAACTTGACTTTATAATAAAATAATATTTTTAGTTTTCCCAAAGGTGTCCCTCTCCTCGCTTATAAAAGGGCACCTCCTACCTCTCCTCCTCACACCAATTTGAGCATTCAAGCTCGGCCAGCCCCTGCCAAAATCTCTTCTCCACTTCCCTAGTATAATCCTAGAGTTCCTGGTCTTCTTCAAAGACCATCCTTAATTTTTTAAGTGGAGTTTAAGAAAAGGCGCATCAAAAGGAGGTAATATCCATTACCGATCTATTTCAATTTCTTTCTTCTTCAACTTCTTATTATTTAGTTGTTTCATGATAAAGTAATAAGATAAGTATTTATTATATACTTATATGTTATTATAAATATGAAACAACTCTAATTAACCTTCTATCCATCCTACGGAAAAAGGAAATCACCACGCGTGCGTACGTACGGAATACCGTCTCCACGCCGTGGTGTAATCTATTTTCCGCCACCACCTTAATTGGATGGGTATAATGGTGTAATTAGTAACTATATATGATTATTATAATGTGATATTGATACTGAAATAGTATAAATACACTTCAACACAAGTTCACGATCATGAGAACGATATCATCGCTCGTGCGTACGTAAGGACTACCGTCTCCACGACGCGATGAGATTCATTCTCCATGTTAACCATTTAAGAATGATTATAAAGTATATATAAGAAATAATAATGAAATATATGACATTATAAAGCTACTGGATTTATGTATGTATTTATTCAATCTACTTACTTCCATTCAAGACAATAAGGAAAGGAAAACAGCGTTCATGCGTACGTACGGACTACCGTCTCCATGAACGGTGTGTTTCATTTCATTTATCTATATATTATATATATATATATACTGAATATATATGATATATAAATCATGTTTTATATTCTTGAAGTAAGTAAATCAGGATATAAGTAATAATAATGTCAAGAACAACAAGTCCAAACACCTACGATAAATGAAACGATTTTACCCAAAACGCTTCTTTAACATGGAATTTACAAAAGAATGGGTAATATAAAGTCATAAGTGAACCATATATGATATCATAACAATGAATATGATTCTTTAATAAGTTAATGACATTATTTAAATCATTATACAGGAGGTTCAGACACTTATGAAGCAAATCAGTCTTAAGGTAAGGGAAATATCACAATCTCATTTTTATCCGAGATTGTTTATACTTTAGTATTTACTGGGGTGTATTTTATCATCCACATCCATGTTTCATCAATATGTAATACTATTTCCATCCACATAAAATAGTTTGAATCCATTTTTACCCTTCGGCGAGTTTTTAGTAAAGGATATGAACAGAATCTTTTGTCGTTTTTCGTACGAGGTACATTTTGACTTTTCCGACAAAAGAAAGAAGAATGTTTTTTTAACTTATACTGCATGATTGAATTTTTAAAACATTATTTCCAAGAAGAATACTTTACAAGTTTTCAAGTTTATTTTTAATCAACTTCTTTTAGTTTAAAATTGTATGACATGTTAAGAAAGGAAAAGTGTTTTTGAAGTAGAAAGGATATTTTCCTCAAGAATGAAGTTCAAGTGTTTTATCAAAATTATTTTCCATCTAAGATAATAAAGGGTTCTGTTTTTATCCCTATTATTACATTGATTTGATTATGTTGTGATGGAATTATTTTTATGAATTCCTTTATTGTATATGAATTGTTTTATGATGTCATGATGTTTAAGATTCCCATTTTTATTACATGGGTTATGCAATGATGTATGGTTTATGATTTTGTGGCACACATAAGAATGGTATCATTATGAGATGGGTGGGACCTATATCTCCCTCTAGTGCATTGGGTAAAGATTTTATATCTCATGAGATAGACATGGCTGGAACGGTAGGTTATACCGGTTCAGTGAAATAGGACTGAAATGAGGGTGACTCGGTTCATAAATGGACTTTTTCCACTAAGATAGTCTTGGCAATGAGTCTTGACTAATATGATATGATTCTCTATGATTATTTTTTTATGCCACAAAGTTTCATGTTTTAAGTTATGATTATTGGGATTTCATTTCACTACTATGATTTATCCCATGTTATGAAATTATGATCTCTTTTGCAGGTTAAGATTTCCAAAATGTTATGTTCTTATGAATATGATGTGATTGGTATTTCTTTTGTTTACCCTTACTGAGCATTTGAGCTCACCCTTTTATGTTTTATTTTCCTAGGATATAAAGAAAGGTTTTAGGTAAAAAAAGGAAGATCTTTATGGGAGATATTGAGGGTGTTTCACCACGATTAGAAGATTTTATTCCGAGTTTCCAAAGACACTAAACTATTAAGATCCTTGTGTGTGTGTTTTTGTTATGTACTAAGTATTCCGCAAAAATAATGTAATTTATATGTAAGTTAAGCTTCAGGTCTCTACAGTTGGTATCAAAGGAAAGGTTTAGTCAACCTTTGGAAACTAGGATGTGAAAACGTTAGTGAGATCCCTAGAGATATTTCTAAGGTATGTCTAGGTATGTCTCTAAGGATAAGTATACGTATAGGATATAGTTCTAGAACTATGGTAACGATATTAGATTAAACCAAAGATGTTAGATATTGATGTTACTCCCCCATTATTATGATGTTTGCCTCTCACACTATTCTTTTTGGGTTTTAGAAAATGGATGGAAACAATATGATTCACGATAATGGAGGATATGATGGACAATGGAATGATATTCTTCATGAGCAACCAAATGAAATGGGATTTGGAAGTCCAAACATAATTATTATGCCGAATCAGCAATCTCATAATATGATCAATAAAGTAAAATTTGGTAAGTTTCCTAACTCGGTTAATAAGAGAAAGATGGAGTTTCATGATGATCATAGAGGAAAGAAAGTTCAATTTCCCCTATGTAAATCATGTGGAAAGAGGCATCAAGGAGAATGTTTCAAAGGAACTGGAAGATTCTTTGGGTGTGGAAAAGAAGGACACAAAGCCAGTAAGTGAAAAGGAAAAGGTTCAGTTAACACCAGGGATGAGGATAATGGTATTGCTACGACATCAACAATGGTTAAATGTTTTAAATGTGGAATGTACGGGCATTATGCAAACCAACGCCCTAAGGGAAAGTCTCATGAAGAGAATCAGTATGGTAGTATGGGTAGTATTTATGTTGTTGATGATGATGAGACTACAAATGATATGTGAGATGAAAGAATTGTTGAAGCTCAGTCAATGGTTTAAGAATGTAGTGGAATGATTACATGTTTATCAAGTGTAATGTTGTATAAGTAATCTCATGGTAAAATGGAATAAAGAGACATCTAAGGATTGTTACACTGTTGTCTTTCCTTAAGTTTTGAAAGTATATGAATAATGGTACCATTATTTTTGGAAAGTAGATGATATGTGCATAATGAAGGGATAAAGAGAAAATTAAATGTTTGATAGTATTCTTGAGCTCATGGCTGATATAAGGAGAAGGTTATATCATGGTTAGAATATATAGAATTTTTGGATTTTGGTATTTGGAAAGAGTTAACTTTTGACAGCATTCATGTTTTCACTACGGTTTAATGGGTATTCATTTTTCAAGAGAATACTTGATTACGGTATTCACATGATTGGACTATGACCAACAAGATAATGGGAGATAAACGATGGTTGGTTGATGACATTTCAAGTAATCATTTTCTTTATACTATGAGCTTGGACCGAAGTATTTTAGATAAGCCTAAAGATTGGAATGGATTATGTTGGAAATAAGTTAGGATAGAAATTTTTTCGATATTATTGATGGGGTGTTATATTAATATAGTTTTAGAAAAAGGACAACCTGTAGGACGGGCGACAGCCCATCACGTCGGACAAGGCTGTGGGAATCGAACCCACAACCAAAGTGTGACTGGCCTTTATCACCTACCATTGGCCTACATGAAGTCCCTGTTTAGTATTAACTAGTTTTATTTTATTACGCGGTATGATATATGAAGTATATGTTCATTTTTGAAATTGTATACGATTAACTTCACCATAGATGGTCTTATGTATTTTTGATAACTTTTGTAACCTTTTGTTTGAGACAGATGGAATGACCTATCATTCTATCACATGATCTGCTAACACTTCACGAATGACAAATCCAACTTCATTTCCTTAAGAGTTGAAGTGGAAATTGTCCAAATAATGACCAACGGTGACACAGTACCAAAATCACGAAAGTATTTATTCTAATTTAAATTTCATCAACTTTAGGGAAATGATCTTGAAAACCAAAAATGTTTTCCTAGTGCTCTTATATCTGATGAATTAGATGGTACCTTAGATCATCACAAATTTATGGCTCTGTGATTGTTGGCTTTTCCATATCTATGTTCTCTACCACTCTCCATCAGAACATGATGGTTAGATTTATCTTCCATATTCATATTTTCACCTATGTGGAAACCCATTGATTAGTTTATTTGGGTAATCGTTACATTTCATACTTTAGTTTTAAAGCCATGTTTTGGTATTCCTTTTTACGATGTGGGTTTCTATTAAAGAAACTTTCGAGTAGTAAACCATTTATAACCCCGACGAATTTTGAGGGAGAAATTCATTTTAAGGGGGGTAGAATGTAACACCACGAGATTTTATGAAAAATATTCTATTAATTTCATTAATGTCTTTTGTTGTATTCTACACCAATATTACCTTGCGCTATATGCAACACCATATTAGCTTGCAGTATACGCAACACTATTCTTGGATCGTGTTACACAAAATTTTGATAATAGTTATTCTATGCAAAATTGAGTATATATATATATATTCAATGTATAAATGAAATATGGTTGGATTATGTAATACGAAACAATGAAGGATAATTTCACAACATGTAACCCTGACTTGGCTTGCATTACACACAATCACGACCTTCCTCGATAGCATGTGTTGTACGCAATACCAGGTTTTAATAAACAACGATATATTATTATAAGATTGTCATGAACTAGCCGTTATGAAAAGTATTAAATAAATTTTGAATTTTATAACATTATTATTCATCTTACACATTTTCTAGAACACGGTATAAGAAGAAAATAAATTTTTTCGGGTAAAATAAGTATTTTTCAAAAAATGCAGTTTTGCCTCCTTTTGATGGAGCACCCACATTAAATATAGTTTTTGACATGTTTATATGTTCAATTTGACAAAATAAAATTCTTCTTTTGAATCAAGATATTAAAATTTACATTAGATAATGTTTTGATATTTTTTCGATAACTTTCATATTTTAATGAATAGTAAAAACACGATATATTTTAATTAAAAACAACTTTTTTCATCGTAATATCTTATGTGGTTAAATTATAATATTGAATGGTTTTAATGTATAAATAGAATATATTTTTGCCATTTAATATAATTTATGTCATTAGCATTGATTTTACCTTGAATTCGTAGGTTAAATCAATTCAATCATTTGCAATGTTTTAAAGAAAAACTCGTTTTCTTTCGACAACGGGATTAATTTTAATTTAATTTCTGCAACTTTTTTGTATTGAATTTGAAAAAATGGATTCCATATTTGGAATCAGTGGATCCAAATTATGTTAATAAGCTAATTTTTATTTTTGGGAATTATGAATAGTAACTACGGTAAATTTTATTTACCATAGTTAAAGGTATATCTGGTAATTAAGGGTAAATATAATATTATAAAATTACCCTAAAACATGTCAAAATCCTATTGTATGACTAAACGTAGACCCATATCACCTAAGGGTCGGATTAGATTCATTTAATAGACTTTGTTCCATGAAAATAATTTAATTATTATTAAAACCAAAGAATGTGACAACATGTCACTTTCTTAAATCCTATAAGTATAATAATTTTAATCTAGTGATAAACTTCATGAAACATCAAACATGAATAGTCTCCATAAATCTAATACAATTATCTACATCATAGGATTTTATTTAGAAATTTTAGGGATTATATAATTATCATTTATTATGACACAATGATGATGCAGTAATTGTCTTATTAATGAAATATTGACATAATTGATGTTATAAATCCCAAATAAATGTAATTTGAGACTTTTTATGACATAAATTATTTTTATAGGTTAATATGACATGTTATTGTTGATATAAGTAACTTGGTTCGAACTTATCATTCTGTTATGAATTTCATATAAATCATGTACAAAATAGTGTCAAAATTGACATAAATTAGTTTTTAAAACAAATATTATATTATTAATAGTTATTTAATTCCTAAAAATCTACGGTTCAGCAAAATGACTTAGATAAGGATTGATATATTAATAATAAACAACTTGGGGTTCGTTTGGCTTGATATATTAAGTTTATTAACCTTACAGTGTAAGAAAACAAGAGGACACAGTAAAAGTTAAATTATCTAACTTAAAGTTAAATCAAAATGATAAGGTTGAAATTGATACCTAAACTTGTCTAAATTCTATTGGATGAGAGGATTGCGACCCATCCCCACCTTAGATTCAAAATATATCAATTTGGAGCTATTTAAAACCGAAATTGACTTTATAATAAAATAATATTTTTAATTTTCCCAAAGGTGCCCCTCTCCTCCATTATAAAAGGGCACCTCCTACCTCTCCTCCTCACACCAATTTGAGCATTCAAGTTTTGCCAAACCCTGCCGAAATCTCTTCTCCACTTCCCTAGTATCATCCTAGAGGTCCTGGTCTTCTTCAAATACCATCCTTAATTATTTAAGTAGAGGTTAAGAAAAGGCGCATCAAAAAGAGGTAATATCCATTACCGATCTTTTTCAATTTCTTTCTTCTTCAACATCTTCTTATTTAGTTGTTTCATGATAAGGTAATAACATAAGTATTTATTATACACTTATATGTTATTAGAAATATGAAACAACTCTAATTAACCATCTATCCATCCTACGGAAAAAGGAAATCGTCGCGCGTGCGTACGTACGAAATTCCTTCTCCACGCCGTGGTGTAATCTATTTTCCGCCACGACCTTAATTTGATGGGTATAATGGTGTAATGAGTAACTATATATGATTATTATAAAGTTATATTGAAACTGAAAAAGTATACATACACCTAAACACAAGTTCACGATCATGAGAACGATATCATCGCTCGTGCGTACGTACGGACTACCGTCTTCACGATGCGATGAGATTTATTCTCCATGTTAACCATTTAAGAATGATTATAAAGTATAAATAATAAATAATAATGAAATATATGACATTATAAAGCTACTGGATTTATATATGTATGTATTCCATCTACTTACTTCCATTCAAGACATCAAGGAAAGGAAAACAGCGTTCATGCGTACGTACGGACTACCGTCTCCATGAACAGTGTGTTTCATTTCATTTATATATCTATTATATATATATATATTGAATATATATGATATATAAATCATGTTTTATATTCTGGAAGTAAGTAAATCATGACATAAGTAATAATAATGTCACGAACAACAAGTCTAAACACCTACGATAAATGAAACGATTTTACCCAAAACGCTTCTTTAACATGGAATTTACAAAAGAACGGGTAATATAAAGACATAAGTGAACCATATATGATATCATAAAAATGAATATAAATCTATAATATGTTAATGACATTATTTAAATCATTATACATGAGGTTCAGACACATACGAAGCAAATCGGACTTAAGGTAAGGGAAATATCACAATCTCATTTTTATCCGAGATTGTATATACTTTGGAATTTACTGGGGGTGTATTTTATCATCCACATCCATGTTTCATCAATATGTAATATTATTTCCATCCACCTACAATTGTTTAAATCCATTTTTACCCTTCGGAGAGTTTTTAGTAACAGATATGAAAGGAATTTTTTGTCATTTTTCCTACGAGGTACTTTTTGACTTTTCCGACAAAAGTACGTAGAATGTTTTTTTAACTTGTACGGCAAGAATGGATTTTTAAAAAATTATTTCCATGAAGATTCCTTTAAAAGTTTTGAAGTTTATTTTTAATAAACTTCTTTAAGATTAAAATTGTATGACATGTTAAGAAAGGAAAAGTGTTTTTGAAGTAGAAAGGAAATTTTCCTCAAGAATGAAGTTCAAGTGTTTTATCAAAATTATTTTCCATATAAGATAATAAAGGGTCCTGTTTTTATCCCTATTATTACATTGATTTTATTATGTTGGGATGGAATTATTTTTATGAATTCCTTTATCATATATGAATTGTTTTATGATGTCATGATGTTTAAGATTCCCATTTTTATTACATGGGTTATGTAATGATGTATTGTTTATGATTTTGTGGCACACATAAGAATGGTATCATTATGAGATGGGTGGGACCTATATCTCCCTCTAGTACATTGGTTAATGATTTTATATCTCTTGATATAGACATGGCTGGAATGGTAGGTTATACCGGTTCAGTGAAACAGGACTGAAACGAGGGTGACTCGGTTCAGAAATGGGCTTTGTCCACTACGATAGTCTTGTAAATGAGTCTTTACTAATAAGATATGATTCTATATGATTATTTGTGTATGCCACAAAGTTTCATGTTTTATGTTATGATTATTGGGATTTAATTTCACTACTATGATTTATCCCATGTTATGAAATTATGATCTCTTTTGTAGGTTAAGATTTCCGAAATGTTATGTTCTTATGAATATGATGTGATTGATATTTCTTTTGTTTACCCTTACTGAGCATTTGATCTCACCCTTTTATGTTTTCTTTTCCCAGGATATAAAGAAAGGTTTTAGTTAAAAAAAGGAAGATCTTTTTGGGAGATGTTGAAAATCTTTCACCACTATTAGAATATTTTATTCCGAGTTTCCAAAGACACTAAACTATTATGATACCTGTGTGTGTGTTTTTGTTATGTACTAAGTATTCTGCAAAAGTAATGTAATTTCCATGTACGCTAAGCTTCGGGTATCTACATTTCATAGAGGAGAAGTGACTTCCACATGCCTCACTGTGACAAAATTTAAGGATGGACTGTTGTTCCAATTCTGGAACACACCTCTTAATGACTTTGTATGGGAAGAACTTATAGAGGTATGGATCATCAAACACATAGTGAATAACATGATATAGGAATTTCCTTCGAGCATGAGCCCCTAATAATTTTGGAACGACTCCTGTAACTGAGAAGTTGGCTATGTCGACATACCAATGGCAATCACTCACAGGTTATAGGTGTTTATCAAGAAATGAAGCAGACACATAAAGTTGATTTCAGTTGTATTTGAATTCCATCCTAGAGAGGTGATCAGCTAAACAATTTTCAACGCCCTTTTTATCCTTGACTGTGAGGTCAAATTCTCTTAGTATAAGTACCCACCTACTATGTCTATAATTAGAATCATGTTTTTTGAAGAGGTATTTTAGTGTAGAATGATCAGTGAACACAGTGATGGGGGATCCTAAGAGGTAGGACCTAAACTTCTCTAAGGCAAACACAATAGAAATTAACTCCTTTTAAGTGGTAGTGTAGTTGATTTTGGAATCATTTAAGTATTTTATTTCAAAATGAATGACATATGGTGTTTTATCACAATGTTTTCCTAACACATATCTTAAAAAAAGTCATCGTAATCACACATAAGTTTGAAAGGAAGGTTCCAATTAGGATATTTCATAATTGAAGGATAGGAGAGAAAGTATTTGAGGGTTGAGAATGAACCCTCACATCTCTCTGTCCAAACAAATAGAGCATCCTTTACTAGTAGATCAAAAAGGGGACGGGAGATTGAACTAAATTCCTTGATAATCTTCTATAGAAACCAGCATGTCCTGAGAAATATATCAGTTCGTTGACAGTTTTGGGTGATTGAAGGTGACGAATTATGTAAACATTTTATTTATCTGTAAATAACCGTAAATTTTAAAGAAAATTTATTCATAAATTCTTTGGGATTTTAGAAGTAAGTAGTTTCTGTTGGCACCTGATTCCGAAGGCCGGTGTTCCCGGAAACAACTTTCTAAGTTTAGATCGAGTATGTTCAGTGAACGAACGAGCGGGGTTTTCTATCTATTGAACCGATGCTCGGATTTGAAATCTGAGGGCACCAATGGAACCGCAGCATTGGTAATTTCTTGTGAGGAATTTTACCGTAGATGTGTTTTTATGGGGGAAGGAGTTTATTTTTGTGTTTTAAATATGAGTTGAATAAAAATTTTAGAAAAATTATTATTCTTTATTCTAAGTTGTTATATCTTAGTTGTGGGAGTTGGGGTGGGACCCACTAGTTACTAACTACCATTGAGAGGATAAAGGTAAGGTGTGCCCCACATGAGCCCCAACTCCTCACTTTCCATAACTCCCTAACTCCCCCCTTTATTAGAGTAACTCCCCTGTCAACCTCTTTAATAATCCCAACTCACATTAATTTAATTAATTGAACCTCAACAATTAATTGAGTTATGTGTTTGAATTTTGTAAATTTTAATGCATGACTTGAAATAATAAAATAAGATGAAAACTATTTTTTTTTGGGTTAGCTTGTTGTGTTAATAATTGGGGAGAGAGCTCTAGTTCCTCCCGCGAAGAACGACTTCCTTTGACGAAGAACGTCATCACCATAAGCAGAGAGGACGCGCCTTTCCATCCTCTCTTCATAGCTAGTGTGAGACACCGTCCCTTCCTTGGACGCACACCAATGTCATCTTCGAATCCTCACCCCACGACGACATCTTCTGCATCGCCGTTAAACGACATTGTTTATCGAGGTAGGGGTTATTTTCATTCAAGTTTAATTTAACGTTCTTCATTGATTATTTTGGCCACTTGTTATCATCATAATGGGAGGAGATCGGATCGCACAAACACAGCCAATCCTCCTCCCCCTTTTTCTTGTTGATCCTCATTGATCATTGCGGCGAAGGCAGTA
Organism: Viscum album; assembly: GCA_963277665.1. Lineage (NCBI taxonomy): Eukaryota > Viridiplantae > Streptophyta > Magnoliopsida > Santalales > Viscaceae > Viscum > Viscum album. The sequence continues at coordinate 1,707,417,465 of OY728153.1, read as the reverse complement.
CGGTGCCATTGGACTGTGCGTGAACGAAGAGGACCGCGGTCGGAGTGGGCCACGATGGCGGTGTGCAGCACCGTCGCACTGTGCCGGTGGGGCTGAAGGAGGCCGCAGCCGGGAGAGGGCAACGACAGAGGGGCGCATCGCCATCGCACCATGCCAGAGCTTTAAGGAAACTGCATCCAGGGTGGGCCACGATGGTGGGGCGCGGCGTCACGCGACATTGGTCTGATAGGAGCTGTAGTTTAAGGCTGTGGCGGTCTTCAATAGGGGCAGTCGGGCTCGGCCAGCCACCTGCGCTCCAAGAGGCGGGACCCACACAGGTACCACGGCGGCACAACCGGCCAGTCATTATGGCCGGACATTTCCGAAAAAACCGGGGGACGTAACCCTATGAACCTGCCTAGCGCCCACCCGACTACGTGGGTGTCGTTTCTAAAACAAAGGGGGTTGTTCCCCCTTCACACACCGCGCGGCCGCGAGCCGAGCCGCGACTGGCTTCTAAGCCGGGCCGCAGGCCGCGCGCAGCCATGGGCCGGGCCGCACCATTCCGGGCCGGGCCGGACCGCACCGGGCCGGACCCGGACCGGGACTGGTCACCATGGTTTGGGCCAACCCAGGGGGTATCGGGCCGAGTCGGACCAGGCCCAAACCCCGAGTTTCGAACTAGGATCGTTCAAACGCCCATAACATGAGCTACAGACCTTCGATCGATGCACCGTCAATTGCGTTGGGAACCCTGGATCGAGACGGTCGTTACGGTAAATTACACCCATGTTTTCGGTGACGTTTTGGTGCTTCCATGTTTGTTCAATCCCAAAACCTATCGAGCCGTTGGAGTAGAAACACTTCTAACTTAACGAACGGACGTCTGAATGACGTGCCGTCAATTACGTTGATTTTCTCTTAGTGATATGGTTCTTTCAGATTACTCCACTCGATGTTTGGACACATCTGGAGTACAGTTTGGTTGTTTTAGCTTAAAAAAACCAACCAGGCCCCTGGGACAGAAAAGCCAGTAACTCTCAGACCGGGCGTCCGATTGACGCGCCGTCTGTCGCGTTGAGTTCCTATTGACGAGATAGAACTTTGTGATACATCAACTCTAGAATTCGTGATAGTTGGTGTATCGACCCCCTTGGCTTGTGGAGTGGACCCTCCCTGAATCGAGCATGTTGTTTGCGGGAACCCTAGAGTTGGTTGCAACTATGACGATGACAACGACTTTACTTGGATCCTACGTGGGTTCGGCAATGAGGATGACTATACTTGGATCCTCAGTGGGTTCAGAAGCGGGGATGACTATACTTGGATCCTCCGAGGGTTCAACATCGATGGTTACTATACTTGGATCCTACGTGGGTTCGGTAGCGACGACTTCTGTACTTGGATCCTACATGGGTTCGGCCGAGGAGATGATTCAGAGGCTACATCTATGCATCTCCACCCATCTTCATGAGTAGTGTACCTGCGTGAGCATAGAGTTGTCTTTAAAACATTATCATCGTTATGATTGACTAGCTTTCCTGTGTGGACTGGGTTTTATTTTCTTGTGTGGACTGGGTTGTGATTACCTGTGTGGACTGGGTTGAGTATTCCTTTAGGGACTGGGTTGTGCTTTCCTATGTGGAATTGGGCTCGAGAGTTGGAGCCGGACTGGGATTGATAACTTAGGTATATGTATGGGCATATAAATTTTTAGCGTTGGTTGTTACTTCGTGATTGTAACTTTACTTTGTGGTTTATCCTTTGTGGATTCTGGGAGACCTTCGGGCGTCTCAGGGTCCCTACAGCTGGATGGTACCCAGAGGTGGACCACTCGACGGGACATACACTGAGCTGATGGCCGGACCGGAGGAGCTAAAGAGACTATCTATACCCACCCTTCAGGTGGGATTTCTAGGGGATGGCTCAGTGTTGCTGCTTTACTTTTCAACTTCTATAATTTATTTTTAGTTGTACTGTACTTTCAGTTGGGTTTGTATTATGGACCATTTACTTCCAGCACTTACTTTTGTACCTAGGTTTTACTTAGTGCTTACTTCACCTGCATACTCTATTGTGTGTTTGTTTACTTATATAAAGGAAATGCCTTCCATTTATCAGGATTTATACCTTTGGTGATTGTCGCCAGCCCCTGGCCTATTGAAGGTAGGCTTGGGGTATTCAAGGTACGGGCCCTGATGACGGGTCATGAAAAATTGGTATCCGAGGAGCCATTTCTACCACAGAACTCAGGACTCTGATAATTTCTTCTGTGTGAAGAAATAGTGTTTAGGGTATTGAGTGTGGTTATCTGTCCAGGGAGTCCAGTGTTGGTGCGGCGGCTGACGTATCCATACACCAGGACCCTGACTTCTAATTTCCGACTCAATGCATGAAAACATTGATTGCATATATGTTTCAAATGTTTTATTTGTGATTACCTTGTTCCAGTTCACCCGGTATAATGTATTAACCGTGGTGCACCTATTTCTTTTTAGGATGATCCCATGTTGGAAGCCAGCTACGGTTCTGAGCTTTGTGCGAGACGGCAGCCCACCGAGTGACGAGGCCTCGGTGCAGGGCCCAATTACGGCGGAGGGACTGACGATACCTCTACCAGCCGAGACAACGATGCCACCAACCCCAGCTTCTGAGAGTGTACGTTGCCTGAGTGTACTGCATGAGTTTCAGCATCAGAGACCACCCAGGTTCTACAAGGAGATGAACCCTCAGGTAGCCGAGTATTGGATGAAGGCTGTTTTTCGAGTCTTCAGATTAGTAGGGACACCAGCTGACCTCATGGTGATTCATACGGCGAGTCTCGTGCATGAAGCAGCAGTTAGATGGTGGAGCCTGATGCTCCAGGTGAATGACCGAGAATCTCTACTTTGGACAGACTTTGATAGACTCTTTCTCTCGGAGTTCTTTCAAGCCACCCTCTATGCGGTGTGCATTCAGGAGTTGTTATAGCTATAGTAGGGAAACATGACAGCATCCCAGTACTCGGTGAGGATTACCGACTTCTCATGCTACTCCAGGGACATGGTACGAGACCCATTCTTCTGGGCCCGACCCTTCAAGCAGGGACTGAGGCATGAGATCGGGGATTCGATGATCTCCCTCAGAATTCTGACGCAGGAAAGAGTACTAGAGCCTGCCCTTCTTGTGGAGAGATTTTTTGTTGAGTCTACACCAGCAGCGAGACATACCGCAGAGAGGTACATAATGGAATCTTTTGTAGCCGATAGTAGAAAGATTTCACAGAGGTCCAAGGGGACTAGACCATAAGGTGGGAGACCTCAGGATTCTGGTTCGGAGGTGCGGGGTACACGCATCAGAGCCAGTCATAAGAGAGATAGACAGTGCTATGCATGTGGCGGGCAGGTCCACATGGCTCGTCACTGCCCGACCCGCCATGTAGAGGAGCAACAGACGGTTGAGGGACCACCCAGGCAGAGGCAGAGGTTCGACTGTGGCGGTCCGCAGGGAGCAGGCAGACGAGGTAGAGGAGTTGACCAAGCAGCAGGTGGTGGACGACGCTTCAGGGCTCTACCACTACCACCACCAGGAGGTCCACCCCGACCATAGGGAGATGGATAGCAGAAAAATTCTCATCATCATGTAGTGGATGTCTATGACCATAGTGCACTGTAGATGATTCGAGGTACTATCTATGTCTACTCCACCCTTTCTGTAGTTCTTATTGACATGGGAGCGAGTTATTATTTCATCGTTGTTGCCCTTGTTTGGAGTTTGGAGATTCCTACGGAGCTGTTGGCTCGATCCTTACGGCTAGAGACTCCTACGAGAGCAGACTCGATTATTACGCACCGGTACCAGCAGTGTGAACTTACTCTAGGAGGCGAGATCTTCGACTGGGATCTTCATGTAGAGGCGTCGAGGCCCTATGCCGTTATTTTGGGCTAGGATTGGTTATCTACAGTCCATGCTAAGATCGACTCTATTAGGTGCAACGTGTGGTGTTTCGACATCGATGGGAGAAGGTTCACATTCACCAGTGAGATGGGAGCCTTTGCAGTGCATGATGGACTCACAGAGAGGAGAGGACAACCGATCACCCATCAGTTGGCTACTATCATCCTAGGAGTAGTTGATGTGTGGAGTCTGAGTTTTCCTGTTGTGGTGGATCAGTATGCGGACGTTTTTTGTGACGACGTTCCAAGACTACCTCCTCGCAGAGAGGTAGACTTCTATATTAAGCTGTACCCCAGGAAGACCATGATGTCTACACCAGAATATCGGATGGCTCCTGCTGAGCTTCGTGAGCTGCAGGTACTACTGGAGGACTTATAGGGAAAGGGATTCAAATGACCCAGTGTTTCGACCTGGGCTTCCCCGATTTTGTTCGCCAAGAAGGTGGATGGGAGCTTGCGACTATGTGTCGACTAACATCACCTGAACCAGGTGACTGTGAAGAACATGTATCCACTTCCAAGGATTAACAACCTCTTCGATCATCTCAAGGGAGAATGCTGGTTCTCAAAGATAGAACTCAGGTCAGGCTATCATCGGCTCAGAGTTCGAGATGTGGATGTGCAGTAGACGACTTTTCGGTGTCGGTATGTCCCCTATTAGTTCTTCGTTATTCCTTTGGCGTAACCAATGCTCCAGCAGTGTTCAGGAGTCTCATGAATAGGATCATCCAACATTACCTCAATCGATTGGTCATAGTCTTCATCGATGACATATTGATATACTTGACTATTGAGGTGGAGGACGCCTACCACTTGCGGGTTTTACGGGATACACTCCAAGAGCACCAGCTTTATGGTACGCTCTCGAAGTGTCAGTTCTGGATTTGAGAGGTCCACTTCATGGGGCACATCATCTCTGAGGTGGGAGTTGCAGTTGATCCTGCGAAGATTAAGGCAGTACTAGCTTGGGAGCCACCTAGGAGCATGATGGAGGTGTGGAGTTTCCTAGGTTTGGTTTTGTTCTATCAGAGATTTGTGTCAGACTTCTCTAGATTTGCAGCACCACTCTTAACTTTGACGAATAAGGGGAAACCCTTCTTGTGGTCAGATATATCTCAGCAGAGCTTCCAAGATCTGAGACAGTGATTGACCAGTGCAACCATCTTGAGAAACCAGTGGAGGGAGTTGGGTATGTAGTTTACTGCGATGTATCAGGGACTGGACTCGGGTGTGTCCTGATGTAGGAGTAGGCAGGTATGACCTATGTATCATGACAGTTGAAGTAGCATGAGAAGAACATTGCTACCCATGACCTGGAGTTAGCAGTAGTTTTCTTCGCCTTGAAGATGTGGCGACACTATCTGATGGGCGAGTGCTTTACCATCAACTCCGACCACCAGAGTCTAAGGTACATATTATTGAAAAAGGGCCTGAACCTGAGACAGCAGTGATGGCTCGAGTTCCTTCAGGACTATGACTTTGAGATAATATATACTCCAGGTAAGGGGAACTTAGTAGCTAATTCTCTCAGCAGGAGGTCGGGCATCCAACTACCTGGATAGGTGACAGAGCAGCTACCTGCCTTGAAGATATCCTTCATGGATAGAGATGGAGCAGCCTTTATTCAGTCAATCACAGTCTCTCATCCACTACTATAGCGGTTCAGAGAGGCAGATCGTGGAGACGTTGACTGTGAGACGTGACGTAAACAGATATCCACAGGACATGCACCTGATGGATTTTCTGTAGGATGAGAGCATGTCATTTCTTTTCAGGGGACATACCATGGTACCAGTTTCAATACAGGAGGAGGTTCTAAGAGAGTTTCGCACTTCCCCATTGGTGGTACATCCAGGTGTAGCAAAGATGTACCAGGATCTCAGACGACAACACTGGTGGTGGGGTTTGAAGAAGGTTGTGGCAGAGTTCATTTCACGATGCCTCACCTGACAGTAGGTGAAGGCGGAGCACCAGGTACCAGCAGGCTTGGTACATCCCTTAGAGGTCCCAGAGTGGAAGTGGGACAAGATATCTGTGGATTTCATGACGGGACATACACCTACTTCCAAAGGACACGACTCTATCTGGGTGATTGTAGACTGACTCACCAAGTCAGCCCACTTCCTACCTATCAGAGGGAAGGGATCAGTGGAGAGCTTTGGATGCTTCTACCTTCAAGAGATCGTATGGATTCATGGTGTTCCATCATCTATCGTCTCTGATCTATATGCTCTCTTTACCTCCCGGATTTGGAAGGTGTTGTAGGAGGTATTTGGGATGCAGCTACGCCTAAGCACCGCCTTTCACCATCCGACGGATGGTCAGATGGAGAGGACCATTCAGACTCTCGAGGACATGCTCTGTGCATGTGTCCTCGACTTTTGTTGCAGCTGGGAGGATCACCTACCTTTGGTGGAGTTTACGTAAAACAACAGCTACCAATCCACCATCGGGATGGCACCATACGAGGCATTGTACGATCGACCTTGAAGATCACCTCTATACTGGAATGACCCTAGGGAGTCAGCACTTGTAGGACCAGAGATAGTCCAGGCCATGACGGAGAAGGTACAACTCATCCAGGAGAAGATGAGGACTGCTCAAAACTGACAGAAGTCATATTCTGACAAGAGGTGGATACCACTAGAGTTCAAGGATGGCAACCATGTTTTATTACGGGTCTCAGCTCGATGTGGATTATTGATATTTGGCCGGGGTGGAAAGTTATCTCCACGCTTCATTGGACCATTCCAGGTTCTCAGAACGATAGGCGAGGTGGCTTATCACTGAGCAATTCCACCTCAGTTGCACCGGGTGCACGAAGTCTTCCACGTATCTCAACTGAGGAGATACATGCACGACCCGACACATATCACTGATCACGGGGAGCTGGACATCGATGATGGGGAGACATTTGCGGAGGTTCTGGTGGATATTTAGGATCGATAAGAGTGTGTAATACATGGATGGTTGATTCCTCTAGTGTGCATCTAGTGGCATCATGGGAACCTCCAGGAGAGCGCATGGGAGTGGGAGGCTCAGATGCATGCACAATACCCTCATTTGTTTCCCTAGTTTATGATGTAGCTTTACAGGGATGTAAAGCCCTGATGTGGGAGTAATGTATAGACCCATAAATTTCAAGGAATTTTTTTTCTTAAATTCTTTGTGACATTACGAGTACGCAGTTTCTGACAGCACCTGATTCTGTGGCCCGGAATCAATTTCCGATGTTTAGCTCGGGGACGTTCAGTGAAAAAACAAGTGGGTTTTTCTATCTTTTGAACCGGTGCTTGGATTTGAAATCCTAGGGCACCGATGGAACCGCAACACTGGTTATTTCTTAAGAGGACATTTACTATAGATTATTTTTCACAGGAGAAGGAGTTTAATTTTGTGGTTTAAATAAGAATTGAATAAAAATTTTAGAACAATTTTTATTCTTTATTCTAAGTGGTTATATCCTAGGTGTGGGAGTTTGGGAGGGACCCACTGGTTACTAACTACCCTTGAGAGGATAAAGGTGAGGTGGGGCCCACACGAGGCCCAACTCTCCACTTTCCCTAACTCCCCACTTTATATGAGTAACTCCCATCTCTCCCTCTTTAATAATTCCAACTCACATTAATTTGATTAATTGAACCACAAAAATTAATTGGATTATGCGTTTGAATTTTGGAAATTTGAATGCATGGAATAAATTAATAAAATAAGATGAGACTTATTTTATTTTGGTGTTATCTTGTTGTGTTAATAATTGGGGAGAGATATCTAGTTCCTCCCGTGAAGAATGACATCCTTCGACGAAGAATTCCATCACCATAAGGAGAGACAACATGCCTTTCCATCCTCTCTTCAAAGCTAGTGTGAGATGTCGTCCCCTCCTGGGAAGCACGCCAATACCGTCTTCGAAACCTCACCCCGCGATGCCATCTTCTGCGTCACCGTCAAATGACATTGTTTATCGAGGTAGGGGGTACCTTTGTAAATGTTTAATTTAACATTATTCATTGATTATTTTGGCTGCTTGTTATCGCCATAACGAGAGGATATCGGACCGCACAAACATGACCGATCATCCTCCCCCTTTTTCATGTTGATCCTCGTTGATCTTTGCGGGGAAGGTGGTGTGGTGCCGTTGCACCGCGCATGAAAGAAGAAGACCGTGGCCGGAGCGGGACGCGGCAGTGGTGCGCAGCACCATCACGCAGTGCTAGAGAATCAAGAAGGCAGCAATCGGGGCAGGCTGCGGTGGGGGAGCGTGGCGTCGTGCCACGCCGGTCTTTAGTTGGGGCGGTCGGGCTTTGCATGTTGCAAGCGCTCCAGGAGGCGGGACCCCCGCGGGTGCTGCGGCGGCTCAATCCACCATCCATTGTGGAAGGCCGTTTCTGAAGAAAATGGGGGATGTAACCCCCTGGACCTGACTAGGGTGGACCCCACTAGGGGGCCACTTTTTCCGAAACAAAGGGGGTTGTGCCCCCTTCGCACCCCACTCGGCCGAGAGCCAAGCCACGACTGGCTTCCGAGCCGGGCCGCATGGCGCACCCAGCCGCGTGTCGGGCCGCAACCAGCCACGGGCAGGGACGTTCCAAACCGGGCCGGACCCGGACCTGCGTTGGGTCGACCCAGTTCGGGCCAACCCAGGGGGTATCGGGCCGGGTCGGACCGGGCCCAAACCCCCTAGTTTCGTACCAGGTTCGTTCAAATGCCCATAACATGAGCTACAGACCTCCGATCGATGTACCGTCAGTTGTGTTGGGATCCTTGGATCGAGGCAGTATTTTCGTTATATTACAATCGACATTTCGGCGATGTTTGTGTATTGACAGGTTAGTTCGAACCCAAAACCAACCGGGCTCTTAGAGCAGAAACACTTATAACTTAACAACTAAACATCCAAATGTTGTGCCATCAATTACATTGATTTATTCTTAGTGAGAAGGTTATTTAGGCTTACTCCACTCGATGTTTGGATGTAGCTAGAGTACAGTCAGGTTGGTTTAGCTTAAAAAATGAACCTGACCCCTTGGATGGAAAATCCAATAACTCTCAGACCGGGCGTCCAATTGACACGCCATTTGTCGCGTTGAATTTCTATTTATGAGACGGAACATTGTGATACACAAACTCTAGACTTTGTGACAGTTGATGTATCGACCCCCTTGGCTCGTGGAGCAGACCCTCACAGAATTGAGTGTGTTGTGTGCGGGAACCCTAGAGCTGGCTGCGGGTGCGACGACGATGAAAAATGTACTTGGATCCTACATGGGTTCAGCAGCGAGGACGACTGTACTTGGATCCTCCATGGGTTTGGCAGTGAGGACGACTGTACATGGATCCTTCGTGGGTTTGGTAGCGATGGTTACTGTACTTGGATCCTACGTGGGTTCGGCAGCAATGACTTCTATTCATGGATCCTACGTGGGTTCGACAGAGGAGATGATTCAGAGGCTACATCTAATCATCTCCACCCATCTTCATGAGTAGTGTACCTATGTGAGATGAGTCTTGTCTTTCAAACATTATCATCGTTGTGATTGACCTGATTTCATGTGTGGACTGGGTTGTGTTTTCATGTGTGGACTGAGTTGTGATTCCCTGTCTGGACCGGGTTGAGTTTTCATTTGTGGAATGGGTTGTGCTTTCCTCAATGGAATGAGTTGTTCTCAGGGTCGGGAGTTTGAGTCGGACTGGGATTGATACCTTAGGTATATATATAGTCATATACCTAAGTAGCGTTGGTTGTTACTTCATGATTGTAACTTTCGTTTCTGGTTTATACTTTGTGGATTATGGGAGACCTTCAGGCATCTTGGGGTCCCTACGGAGTATCATATACTCACCCCTGCATGGGCTATGCCCGCACTACATTATGTTGGATGCAGATGCCGGACAACACTGATCGTGGTGGAGGCTTGTGGAGCTAGACAGTACCCGGAGGTGGACCACTCTACGGGACGTACACAGAGAGAACGGTCGGACTCAAGGAGCTGAGGAGAATATCTGTACCCACCATTGAGGTGGGATATACAGGGGACAAATTAGTTTTTATACTTTACTTTTCAACTTTTGTACTTTCTCTTCAGTTGTACTGTACTTTCAGTTGGGTTTGTATTCTGTCCCATTTAATTCCAGCACTTACTTTTGTACCCAGTTTTTACTTAGTGCTTACTTCACCTGCGAACTCTATTGTGTGTTTTTTACTTATATAAAGGAAATGCCTTCCCTTTATCGGGATTTACATATTTGGTGCTAGTCGTCAGCCCATGCCCTATGGAAGGCGGGTTTGGGGTAGTCATGACATTGGCCTCGAGGATGGGTCGTGACATTATCAACTTCAATCAACCTACTCAAGATTAGATGGCCTAGATCTAGTCCCTCTTTAACCATGAAATTATATTTTTCCCAGTTTATGACTAGATTCTTCACTTCACATCATGATAAGACTCTCTCCACAGTCTTTAGAAATCCCTCAAATGTATCCCCAAACATAGATAGGTCATCCATGAAGACCTCTAGAAAATCCCCTACAATGTCTGAGAATATTCTCATCATGCACCGCTAGAAGGTTAAAGGGGCATTGAATAACCCTAAGGGCATGCGTTTGATGGAAAAGGTGCCGAATAGATAGGTGATTGTAGTATTTCCTTGATCCTCTAGGGAAAACTCACTCTGATTGTACCCCGAGTACCAATATAAGAAATAGTAGAAGGCATGACCTTCCACTCTCTCAATGATTTGGTCAATGAATGGAAATTGGAAATGGTCATTCTTGGTAAATGACTTTAGCTACCTATAGTCGATGCAGACTCTCCAGCCACTACTCACCCTAGTCATAAGAATCTCTCCATCTATATTGGTTATCATTGTGATTACTACCATCTTGGTAACCACTTGGATTGGAATGACCAACTCACTCTCAGCTATGGGATATACGATTCCAGCTTTTAACTGTTTCAGAAGTTCATTACTTACTACCTCCATGAGATTAGGATTGATTCATCATTGAGGTTGGTGACATGACTTTGAATCAGATTCCTTAACAATCCTATGAGTCCCATTAAATGGGAAAATCCCAGGAATATCATACAGGTTCCAACCAATGTCTTTCTTATGTTTATAAAGGACATCTAGAAGCACCCTCTCATGATTGGATTCAAGAGAAGAAGAAATCACAATAGGATGTGTTTTATTGTCCCCTACGAAGGCATACTTGAGTGCAGTAGGATGTTCCTTCAATTCAAGAATAGGTTGGTTTATAATTTCAACATAATATTGGGACATTGGATCAAGATAAATTTTGTTTCTTAAAGTCTTAGATAGGATTGATTCCCCACATGTTGAAGGTTCATCTTCTAGATTGGATTGATCAGGTCTAGGAATGGAAGATGGAGGGGTCTCTATAAAAGTGGTTTCCTGAAAGGTTCCATTGATTGTTGAACCTAAGACTTCATCAAAGAGATATTTGATAACGATTCAAGACAAGGATATAAATTTCCTTTATGTGAACAAAGGAAATAAATCTCCTCCTAACTTAGACATCCATAAAATATTCTTTAATGTTCTATGGATTCATTATCAATGCCTCCTATCATGTTTACTTCATGAATGTCCTCATCATCACCAATTTGTGAGCTTGTATTATAGATTTTCAAGTCTAGAATCATGTTTCCAAAGGTGATTTTCGTGTTCCCATTTCGAACTCGGATAACAGAGTTGATTGTTGCAAAGAAAGGATGACCAAGGATGATTGAGGTTTGTTTCTTATTTCCTATGTTGGGATGGTTGTCAAGGACAATGAAGTCAGTAAGGTTGATCAAGTTTTCAAACTTTACTAGAACGTCCTTTAAAATCCATTTTCGAACCCTAATAAAACAATCAACAAGTTGATGCGTGACGGATGTGGGTTAGATCTCTTCTAGGACAAACATGTAGTAAACAACATAGGATATGAGATTTACACTAAGACCTAGGTCACACAAGGCATTGAAAACTTTGATCTCTCCAAGTTCAACATTGATGCAAGGGAAACTCGTGTCTTTCAACTTAGGAGGAATGGTCCCTTGAATTGTCGTACTCACATTAGCATCCCAAAGGACTTGGTTTTTATGTGAAAAAATTCTTTTAAAAGTGAACAAGTATATATGTTACTTTGAGTAGAAAGGTATGGTTTGGATTGCATCGAGAAGGGGAATGTCCAACTTGGCTTGCGAGAATATTTCTCTCAATGATTCACTCAATTAAGGCTTGGTTTCTGCCCTCATGCATGGAGGAAATGGTGTAGGTTGTGGGGTTGTTTGTTGAAGAGTTGTTTATTTGACAATGTTATCATGTTTTTATATTTGATTATTTGGTTCATTTGAGTTTTCATCCATGTTTGAATCTTTATATGGGTTCTGAATTAGTTAATTAGGTTTCTCAATTGATTTACCACTTCATAAAACAATCACAATCGTTAGTTGTTTATGTGTTGTTTGAGTGAAACATGACTCTCCCCATAAATTTTATGATTGTACTGCCTGAGTAGGAATGTGTTAATTTCTAGTTTTGATGGTTTTAAGTTCATGTTTAAGGGATGAGACTTCTAATTTCATGCTTTCCATTTGTTTTCACAGTTATTCTAATTGGCTTTGTGGAATAGTTTGGGTTGGTGCTTGAGAAGATTGGTTTATCCCAGGGGGGATTGATGAAGATAATATTTTCACATATTTTATACTATAATTTAATGTTTATAAACCCACCATAGTGTTATTTAATGGTAAATTTGTACATATTTAGGTTTTTGTGTTATTTTGAACCTAAATGCAAAAACGGCCTAATTCTGGATTTTTAATTGATTTTTATCACATGGGTATTTTGGTCATTTCTTATAAAATATATTTCCAAATTATGTGATTCAAATTTTTTTTGAACTCTTATTTTATTTACTTCAACTTTATCTTCTGGACCAGGGGATGAATCGATCTTCTAGAGGGCGCAAAAAATAAATGAAGTGAAATCTTTTTCTGGACGGACTGTGTGGACCCCACCTCAGTAATGGAAACATAATTCGGCCTAAAATCCTCAGAATGATGGGATTCAACTTGGATATGAAAGAGGACACCGAGTCCCATTCCCACAATTAATTTAAATCCGTTTGAAATCTGTTTTGGTTGCCATTGACTGATAGTGTTTTGAAGGAAGCTTATAGAAAGCTTCATCCCGAGAAAGTGATAGACAATAAAAAATCATAACTCTTCCAAGATGCGTCCAATGAATCTGAAATTGGTAGAGTGGATGGACAACACATTTATGAAAAATATTTATGAAGAGGTCCATGCGTGAATCGGCCTATTATTGGTTCGAAAACACGATAACTATATGGTGATGAAATCATCCTATAAAAGGAGAGAAGCTCCTACCTCTCAAGACATTTCATTCTTTCCCAAAACCATTATAGGGACGTCAGGACCTGAGGTATCTGAGATTGAGATTCCATTCTGGAGAAGAGGAGTTCCATTTATAATTAATCCATGATGGGCTAAACTCCAAGCAGTGGTGGGTGGCGACGGTCCGAGGACATTTACCCCTTTTGAGTTTGTGGTTTTTATTGTAAACACTTTTAATTTAAATAATCCTAGAATTTGATTGAATTATTGAATGAGGTATCTTATCTCTTGTTTTCATTTTCTTCTATTTTTTTCTATGAATTTTTATGAACTTATGATTGTAAAATAGTTTTCTTGTTGTTTAAAATTTTTTGGGCGAGGTCTCCCCATTGAGCACAACATATTCAACTGGTTTCAATGGCTTGGAGGTCTTTGGGCAATTGGATCACATTCATGAGTGGATAAATACCCATATTTGAGGTCTTTATATGGTTTCTAGTCATTATAGATGTATAACGTTAGGTTTTTAGTTATACATTGGTTAATTTAATTAGAAGAAAATTGTTAACAATGATAAAGGGAATGTTTGAAGATCTAAGCTTGTCCACCGCTTCCTTCTGTAGTTTGTTTTTTCAGTTCGGTTTTCTTTGGATTTATAATCTATAATTATTAATACATTATGAATTTATTAGTTTAGTTTGTTTCAATCCACCCCCATATATATTATATAGGTTTGTTTTATATTGTTTATTCTATATTAGTGACAATAGGAAGACAGTGTGTTGCAAGAGGCCACCTTGTGATCGACCCTAGGTTGTGCCACTATGGTACACTCTTAGGAAAATAAGAGTTTAATTTAGTAGGGTAAAGTGAATGAAATCTCTACCATCAATTTGGCGCCGTTTCTGGGGAGTTTAAGTGCTTACTCACACTTTTAAAAAAAAAAGCAAAACAAAAAACAAAAAAAAGTGCCTTGTTGCATATCATTCATTTTATCAGCCAATATGGATTTTTATGGAAATTATAATAATTATTGGCATGTGGATAAATTTTATGATGAGACGAGCAGGTAAGATACATTGAATATCCAAATTCTTAAAAATTCCCAACAATTGGAAGAAAATTCCCATCAATTGATTGAAAATGCCTTGATAATTCAAGAAAATTGCAGAAAGATGGAAAAAGCAAGCAAGATGATAGCATCATTGGCCACCCAAGTTGAAGATGTTAAAGTCTTATGGATGGATCGACAAAAAAGTCAAGATGAGGAGAATGAAAATCTTGTTCCACCTACATTTAATGAAGATGTTGATGATGTTGAGGAAAAACATGAGGACCCATTTCCCTCACCAACAAATGCGTTCCCAGCTACCCTGCTTGAGGAAAAAGGTTATAAAGCTAAAATTTATGAGGGAGTTTTAAATTTTGAGCATTCATTTCATTCAAATTTCATTAATTATGAATTTAAATATAATATCCCTTATTCTGAATCTGTAGATTCAGTATCACTACTGTAGGATCTGAATGAAGAAGAAGGAGGTCCTCTTTTTGAGGAGAGAATGGAGGTGCCTGTCGAGTTATGCATGGTGCATTTGAGGATGATGTCACAAAAGAATAAATCATTGAAGAACCAATTTACAAACTTTAACCAGAAGAGAATCCACTTCATATTCTTCTATTATCAACACCGGTGGACAACACTCATCCAGATTACAAAAACAGGGAGCACTCCTACATACTTTTCCCTCCACCTCTTAATCTCAAATTCTATTTTCCATCTCTTACAGGGGTTGGGGATATTTTTCTTTTCTTTTTGGGTTCTCTCTTTTGGAATCCACATATGGATGTTGGGAGAAATAATTTGTGGTGTTTTCTAAGCAAGAAACCCCATCCACCTTCGGATAAGGGTTAACCTGTTGCAACTGCCTGACTAGGGGCAGTAAAAACATAGCACCAGCTTGGGGGGTCAAACAAAACATTATCCCTTCCCTTTCCCCTTTCTATTTATTTTTATCTATTTTTCTAATGCATTTATTTATTTCGTTATAGGAATAAGTGGTGCCAACTAAGAGCTTAACTCAATGGTGCTGCTAAAAAAATAAAGTCATGTTATTTCTTTCCTTATATTTAGTTGTTTCTTCCCTTATTTATGTTTTTCAAGACAAAATGAAGTGTAGTGAAATTTAAGTTTGGGGGGAGTGTCTACATGCTTAGATGTGTTTTTGTGCTTTCATTATTTTTCATTTATTAGGAACCTTGAGCTTTAATGATAATTCTGATCACATTTCACACAATAATTGATTTTGATAAAATTGAAATGATTTTTGAAAAAAAGGATTTTAAATGATTGTTGATGTAAATTTTTTTTCCTTAAATTGGATTTTCAATCATTTTTATGAGTTTAACTGATTTTTGAAATCCATGGCTCTGAAACACTGACTCAAAATATTTTCCCCATCTTGTGAGGTATTCTAAAAAATTTTACATATTCTTTCTAATACCCACACTTTCTTGAGGGAATATTGGATTTTTGGTGAGAACCAGAATTTGTGATTTTTCTCCTTCAAGGCTTTGGATTTCATTTACTGTTTTTAATATGATTGAGGCACTACTTTGGCTAGCCACATATTATCCTGAGACCTAACTTTACATTTATCCTTCATTAGCCCTTAGATTCCATGAATTTCTTTATAGGTTTAAGCCACAATACAATCTAATTTATCCTTACCTACCCATTCTCTTGGTATTGTTGCATGGATATTTCAAGTTTGAGTGTGGGGGAATGGCCTTTCGTGTGCGTTCATTGGGATTTCATTTATTGATAGGTATTGTGCGGTATGCGTCAACATTTTGGGGATTGAAATAATTGGGAATGAGTCATAAACTCATTATTATTTATTTGTTTCATTCAGTTCTCCTTTAGAAAAAAATAAAATAAAATAAAAGTTGTGCCTTTCTGGAGCATAAAAATATATATAAAAAAGGAATATAAAGCTGTGCCTTTCTAGAGCATTACAAAAAAGGGGGATAACTTGGTTGATATAATACCTTGAAATATTTGGTTGGCTCATGTACCATGTAAAGTAAATGGGGGTGGTGTTTTGTTTCACATTCTCAATGGGGATTGATTGAGGAATTTTCTGGGTTTTCACTTGATTATTCTTGCATTGTAGTTAAGAGTCAAAACTTCTCTTTCTAGCCTTGAAATTTAAAATCATTTAACCACCAAACCAATGACACAAAGTCATTTGAACCTTTGATGAAATCCCTCATGATTGAATTCATTTTTCTGTTTCACACTGTGGAGAAATGTGAATTTTCACAAGCCTATGGTGATAAATGCAATTTCCAAGTATGAGCATAACTCCAGAATTTATTTCTCTTGAGTGTAGAGTGACATAAAATTCAATGTGAGGTAGTTTGTGATTGAGCCATGGATTGATTTATGAGGTTGAACAAATTTTATTATTTTGAATGAAAATGAAAAGAAATTGTTTTTCATATAAGAGACATGATGAAGTTCTATTTTTGATGAGATCATGGATGTTTTCTAATTTTTGATATTTGTGTGAATTTTGATTTGAATTTAAGATAATTGCTCAGGAGTGCAATGTTTAAGTCTAGTGGATTGACGACGCTAATATTTTCACATATTTTATACTGTAATTTAATGTTTATAAACACACCATAATGTTATTTAATGGGAAATTGTTACATATTTAGTTTATTTTGTTATTTTGAACCTAAATGGAAAAACTACCTAATTCTGGATTTTTAAAAGATTTTTATCATAGGGGTATTTTGGTCATTTATTATAAAATATATTTCCAAATTTTGTGATTCAATTTTTTTTGAACTATAATTTTATTTTCTTCAACTTTTTCTTCAGGACCAGGGGCTGAATCGATTTTCTAGAGGCCGTAAAAATCAATGAAGTGAATGATTTTTTTGGGCGGACTGTGAGGAACCTACCTCAATAATGGAAACATAATTCGGCCTAAAATCCTCCAAATGATGGGATTCGACTTGGATATTAAGGAGGACACCCGGACTCATTTCCAAAATTAATTTCATGCCGTTTGGAATCCATTTTGGTTTCCATTGATTGATAGTGTTTTTAAGGAAGCTTCCAGGAAGCTTCATCCAGAGAAAGTGATCAAAAATAAAAAAATCATAACTCCTCCAATACACGTCCAATGAATCTGAAATTTGGGGGGTGGATAGACAACACATTTATGAACAATATTTATTCCGAGGTCCACGCATGAATCAGCTAATTATTGGGTTGAAATCATGACAACTCTATGATGATGAATCTGCCTATAAAGGGAGAGGAGCTCCTACCTCTCAAGACATTCCATTCTTTCCCAAAACCATTATGGGGACGTCTGGACCTGAGGGAGCTGAGTTAGAGATTCCATTTTGGAGAAGAGGAGTTCCATTCATAATTAATCCATGATGGGATAAACTCCAAGCAGTGGTGGGCAGCGACGGTCCGAGGACATTTACCCCTTTTGAGTTTGTGGTTTTTATTGTAAACACTTTTCATTTAAATAATCCTAGAATTTGATTGCATGATTGAAAGAGGTATATTATCTCTTGTTTTCATTTTCTTATATTTTGTTCCATGAATTTTTATCAACTTATGATTGTAAAATAGTTTTCCTGTTGTTTAAATTTTCTTGGGCGAGGTCTCCCCATTGAGCACAACATGTTCAACTTGTTTCAATTTCTTGGAGGACTTTGGGCAATTGGATCACATTCATGAGTGGATAAAAACCCATATTTGAGGTCTTGATATGGTTTCTAGTAAATATAGGTGTATAAAATGAGGTCTTGAGTTCTACATTGGTTAATTTAATTAGAAGAAAATTGTCACCAATGATAAAGGGAATGTCTGATGATCTAAGCTTGTCCACAACTTCCTTCTCTAGTTTGTTTTCTCAGTTTGGTTTTCATTGGATTTATAATCTATAATTATCAATACATTATGAATTTATTAGTTTTTTTGTTTCAATACACCCCCATATATATTATATAAGTTAGTTTTATATTTTTTATTTTATAATAGTGACAATAGGAAGACAATGTGTTGCAAGAGGCCTCCTTGTGATCGAACCTAGGTTGTGCCACTATGGTACACTCTTAGGAAAATAAGAATTTAATTGAGTAGGGTAAAGCAACTGAAATCCCTACTATCAGGGATATTTTGGAGGTGGGATGGTTTATTGAAAATGGATTGGTGGCTATTGGTATTGGATAGGTTTGTTTTAGAACTTTTGTTGGGTTTGGTAGTTTTGATTGGGTTAATGATTTTTTCCCTGTGGTTGGCTAGGTTGCTTGTTATCTTTCCAGTAGAAGCTTGGGTGGTCATTATACCTTGGGTTGAAGGTGTTTTGGTATTGAGGTTTTTGAATTTTCAAATCATTTACGTCCACTAGGGGTCCTCCCAAAATAACATCTTTGATAGATGGAATGGTTGGGAAGTTGTATGTCGTATGGTCATGTTTTTCAAAAATTGTGCAAATAGGGTCTAAATTTTGTATTTCACTGACATTACTATGCTCCATCTCTTCAGCCTTCCAAGAGAGTGCTACGAGTTTAGCCCTAAGGATTTCTTCTTCTCTATGTGTATGAATTCCAGTTGTTCTTTGTGGCTCTTTTGGATAAGTTAATGTTCCCCATGTTTGGTTTTATTCAGTAAGGATTTCTTGATACTTGTTAGAATCATTTGGGACTTTGTTTTTTAAGGTTCAATTACAAATCATGTTAATGAATTTTTTGTTCCATGAACCCAACCCTTCATAGAAAATTCACACTTGTTCAGGAATAGAAAAAAAAGGTGTATAACCATGTTTAGAGTGTATTTGAACCTCTCACATGTTTCATATAACGACTCTCCCTCTTTTTCAAAAACGTTTTTGAGACTCTTTTAATGTGTAATTGTTTTGTGGTGGGGAAAGTATTTTTTTTGTATATTTATCTTTCTAGTTGGTCCCAAGAGTTGATAGATGATGGTATAAAATTGTTTAGCCAATTTTTTTCTCGATCATTTAATGAAAAAGGAAATAGCCTAAAATTATCTGATTCTAGTTTATGTGGGGGACTCATGGTTTCTAAAATGTCATTGAACTCTTTAACATGAAGTTAGGGAATCTCGGACTCCTATCCATGGAATGTGGGAAGGTGGATTAAGACATAGGGTTTAAAGATTTATTTGGAATATCTAAGGAAATTTTTTCTAATTAATGAGGTGGAATTGGTCCAAAAAGGTGTGAGGTAGTCATTCATGATTTGATTGACTGTATTCCCCAAGTTTGGGGTTGCCTCATTTGGATTTTCATTTTTGTTTCCATCCGGGATTATGAGTTGGTTTCATTGAATACCTTTCATTGAAATGGGATGAATTATGGAATCTATAATATCAATAAGATTAGGATCTAATGGAAGCAAACCCCTAATTCCACTTAACTCTGCAACCCTTGGACATTCCACCCTAACTAGATGGTTCGATTGATCGCGGGAGTAGGCAAACATGCACCAAAAGAAGAAAAAGGAGAAATGGAAATGATAAGAGATCTTTGGTAGGAATAGAAGAAGTGGGGGAAAATATAATGGGTGTTGAGATTACATACTTGGTTCCTCGACAAAAATTCCAAAATTTGATTCACTCAAAAATTTACCCAAGAGATGAAGGTAGAACGGTCCTTTTAGTTTAGCATAGGTTGTCGAATCCTCAGAGACCTAAGAAGAAACCTATAGGCACATACATTCTATGGAAAGTTTTTTGTTATGAAGTGGACAACATGGGTTGATTTAAAATGGATTTAAAGGATAAAAAACATATTTAAGTGAATTTATTTTAATAGAATGAGTTGTTCTTAGGTTATCGCTCGTGGTGGATTGGATTAAACTCTTTTTCAACTATTTCAATATCAGATATTTGAGATGGGTTCATCTAAAAAGATCAACCTACATCCACACTTAATAGTTTAATACATACACACATTAATACTAATCACTTATACACTTGAAGGATCAATTCTTTGATCACTTCAAGGTAAAGGTTCGTATTAGCACTTCATGTGTGTGGCCATAAATTCAACAAGGACGATGGAGTTTAAAAATCATCAAATAAAAATCTCTATTAGAAGAAGTTATTATACATTAATGGGGTGATAAATAAAATCTAATCCAGACCCTTTATACTCCCTTGGATCTAACCATAAGTGGGTTATCCCTCCATTTACTATATTGTTTCAATGAAAGTGTAATGTAGACTCATGAGGGAGGAAATGGAGAAGTAAAAAATAACCATGAAATAACGATCACTCCACCATTGTGTGATAATTTCACAAGGTTGGGGGGGAATAAATTCACACCATGAACCAAAGGTGTCAATGTGATATTAAGAACAATATAATAATAGGAAATGAAGAACTTTTATTAAGAAACTATAGTGAATTGAATAACTTACATGTGAAAGACAAACATGAGACAATGAAATCGCAGCATAACATTACAATTGAAAAAAGCACCAAAGATGACTAAATCCTCCACCACCACTAACTTAAATAGGCATTTATTAATCCTTTGGTATAGCCTAAAATATTCGAAGTCTCCTCAATTAATTTTTGTAGTCCATGGGTGGGTGGAATGTTGAGGGAGAGTTGATTTTTCTACCCTTGACCTAGGTGGCTGCCATCCTTCATCTACTGAACAGACGCATCTGAATGGCCTTCTATATGGCTGAATTGGAGTGGGACATAGAGTAAAAAATTAAAGATCCTGATTTCTCCTAGATCTCTATAAAATTTCATTCCTAATGGATATGTGGTTTCCGAGATATGATTAAATTGGTAGGCTATTTTTCTGGGCTGTAGAATATGGACAAGAATTTTATCTCTAAATTTGATCTCCTTTATAAACCCCATGGAGGCCAAATTAGCACAGGATTCTGAATAATTATTTGTCCCTTTATATGTGTTCTAGAATCCCACGAAATATGGGCTTTATTGGGCCTGTATTTTGGGCTCCACATTCTCATCAGTGGGCTATTTTCGAATCTACCTTCTCTAGAATTGTTTGCATGACATCCCATTTTGGTGGTCTGCCAATGTGAATCTTCTAAGACTCCACAAGTATGAATTTTTACAAATATAATTAGAATCCTGGAAATGAAATATGAAAATAAAATCGTCATTATTGGGCATTTTAATTTATTTAAAAAATGTTCCACATAATAGTGTATTTTAAGAAGGAATTACAATCATAATGTGAAATGATGTTCGAAGTGTAAAATGCACTAAAATGGTGTTTATGAATAAAAAATCATATGAATATTATATATATTAACAATGAATATTATCCTCATTTAGTGGCTAATCCCAACCATAATAGGAAAACCAGACATCCTAGCTGCTTGAAGATAAACTGTATTGTTGACATCTGTTACATTATGTTTATAAAACCCTCTTATGAGAACAAATATGTTGGGTGCTGGACTCCTAGTACCCATATTAAAAGGAAATACATGTGGATTGATTTTTTACAAGATGATATATGTATTTAATCCTAGAACATACATCCTATTCAACTAGAATATAAATATACATCCACATTTAAACATATGAGACAGATCTACATATGTAAGACTAGTGCAGATTCTCACCTCTCTCAAGAGACTTTACATTTAAAATTTTTTCCATCTCCATAATAAAATTAGATCATTTTGGAGAATCAAACTAGAACTACAAGTAAATTTATTTTCACTTTCATGAGACATGTAGTAATGCTTAGATCCTATGTCTGTAAACTATGTGTAAAAATCAATACCTCTCCTTGTGCATGTGTCAGCCATATATTGGATAATTCTTCCCCATTATTGGGGTATTTCAACATGAAATGACTATTACATATATAAGATCATTCCTTATAAAAATTGATCTCTAGGTCAAGGAAAATCAAAAACTAAAAAAAATTCCAGGACCATTGTTTATGGAATGCCATATTCCGTAGGACGGGTTTATTTTGGCTATGCATACTGTGACATTATTTGGATCTATAAAATTTTCCATTATAAGGCCTTTATACAAGATGAATATTCCCCTCTATGGGATACCTATTCTACATCTATAAGATCAAAATAAATTCTATTGGAAAATAATTTTTGAACATGGTCCACATATATTTTTTACATTCTTAACCCATATCAAATTTCAATATGAGGAGTCCCCAAACCGTTTATTACAACTTCAAATCATTATACTTGTTGGATGATGGAACATTCTCAGTTAGATTACCACAAAATAGTTGGTTAAATCTATGCAACCTCAAATTCAGAACAATCATACATCCGTACAACATAATGATAAACTTTGAGTCCCTTATACATGTCACAATGAAATTATGATGTGAATCAATGTATATGACGTATGACATAAACTATGAGGAAAGGTTTTCATCACATGACCCTAAAAGATGCAACAATTGTGTCTTTATTTAATGACATTAAACTATGTGACATTTGATATATTTTATAAGACCCATTACCTATATGAGATCAATATCCATGCAAAGTAATATTTCATTGGATTTTGAGATTCACATTACTCTAATCACATAAACGAATGGAATATGGAAATTTAATTCCCCTATATTATAAGTTGATCTATATTTGGGTACCATAATCTCTCAAGGACTCATTAGTCATAGCAATTATTCCCAACCATGAGATTTCATTTAATTCTATTATGTCTTTCCTTGAATTCTGATTAACGTGAAAATGTTTTTACATATTCCATATTGTGCAATTCCATGTGGTTTTAAATAATTCTCCAAGGTCCCTATTGTTTTTAATGATAATGTCAACTCATGTGATCTTAGAGTACCTGTAGAGTAATTTTGATTCACCCATTTTAGTTTCACATTTCCTTTTTCAATGATAAGAAACATTGTCCCCTGGCCCATTAATTGTATAATATTTCTTCACTTCAAATGAGATATTGACATATTGTGAAGTCATTGGAATAAAAAATATGAAATCCTCATAATTTTACAACGTAATTTCTTATGAATTAATTCCATCTACCTAGAATATTCACAAACATTTCTTCTATTTTATATATACATGATAAAAATAACATTACCTTATCCCTATACATGAGTTAGATCTATGTGTTGTGTTTTATATCCAAGACCCAAAAGCTTTATTTTAATTTTTTAATCAAAAAATTAATGTTCAATGTTCATCTACTAGAATCACCAATATCATTGGTATGCCAAGTAAAACCATAAAATTAAAATAAAAAGATACACAATTTTCATAAGGTTGAAAAGTACTAGATGGAAAACATAGAAAAGGTCCATTCTCCAATCTTTATGTCATAAGACATAAATAAAATAAACTTTAATTTTACTATTTTGATTAATTAATTTTAAATAAAATTATAATTGTACACTAAAATAAGATAGCCGATTCTATTATTTCAATTAAAATTTTAAAGGAAAATTGTAATGAAGTGTAAAATGATTGACTACAAAATCCCCTTCAATTTAGAACATTAAAATGATATTTATGAATCTAAAACTCATAATCTCCACATATAAATGAGTCTTTTCTCTTAAAATGATAGTTTGATGGATTCAAGGAGATGAATTATTAATTCATAAAAATCCTCTACCACTCGAAGTACCTCCAAAAATAATATGTTCACAACTTAAATATGA
This sequence comes from Viscum album, assembly GCA_963277665.1. Lineage (NCBI taxonomy): Eukaryota > Viridiplantae > Streptophyta > Magnoliopsida > Santalales > Viscaceae > Viscum > Viscum album. Next base: position 1,707,393,455 of record OY728153.1, on the reverse strand, counting down.
GTTTTTAGTACTTATGTACTCTCAATGGAAACATTATTGGCAGTATCTACTTCATTAAATACCCAGTTCTCTCCATTATTCATTTCTCAGCCTGAGAAAACTCTTGATTAAAAAATATATATCTTGATGGATATGTTATTCCATGTTCATCTACTTTTCAATGAGGCTTTGGTGAAGTGATGATATTCCATACTTCTAAGAATCCTCACTTAGCATGATATTTATAGTGAATGAAAAATGGGAATATGAATCCATGATTGTGAGTTGAGAATAGAGAACTCTCACCCTCTCCTAGATAGAAACCACCTCTTTTACCGTGGTATTTATGACATGGTATTAAAACCCCCCATAACAAAGAAATGAAAATATTGTTTATATTGAGAAATATTGATTTTATTGTTGATATAGGGAATTGAGAAATATGTATCCATATATTCAACCACATTTTCTTCAATGAAACCTAGTGTTTATCAAGGGTATCATAGTCTACATCAGAATGCATTTTAGAAGGAAGAATATATTTTAGCACCAACTCTACAATGGAAGGCCAATCAGCAATATTTTCTAAACAAGTTGGTGCTATGTAAGGCAATGTAAGGGCCACCTAAAACAATTGAAAATTTGGTTTATATGGGATTTCAATTATTTTTACCAATTATAATAAAATAGGTATTTAATAATCAGTACCTGGTAATAAAAACATATGAGGTAGTTAAGAGCTTAATAGACTCATATTCATTTTCCGAGGCACTGACCTCCTCAATCATCACCACCACACTACCACAAATTTCAAGTGCTTCAGATCTAGATTGTTTAATGGCCTCATAAGAAAATTATATTGGAGAGGAATGTGAAATGGGTGTATTCCCAACTATATTTATAGCATCTTATTGTTCACTAATAGATACCAAACTCATTGGGACGACCATGAGTGAACTAGAGGAAATGATTGAGCTCATATCTAATTAGGCATTCATTGATTCTTCTCCCAAGGTTGCACTATACTAGAGTAGGTCAGTTGGATCTGTAGATAGTGAATTGTTTCCAATATCTTCTTCACTAGAAAAAACGCCTTTTTAATCACAGATCATCATTTAGTTTAGGTGGCCCTAGATTTTTGAATCCCATTGCATCTTTATCCATAGTAAAATGGGGATAATGGATCTTGAATAGTTGTCATCTTCTAAATAGTAGAACCTATGAGAATCCATTCAAAAATTATCATATTAACAATTTTTGACATAATATATAAAAACTAACTAAGATGGATATGATTCTTACATTCTATCTAATATTGAATGTCAATGGAATGCTCCCTCACTTTCATGTGCTTCATGATTTCCCATGGATTTAATTCCATGGGTAATTTAGTATGAAGAGTGGGTGAAAATACCATTGATGGATATGAAATAATTTCATATATTTCGACATATTCCAAAATATTTCCACCTTCAGTGACCCTTCACACTTTGGAGTATCTAGTCCAATGACAGTTCCTCCCACTCTTTGTTCTAGAGATGGAATGGGCAATGGATCACCCTTCAACTCCTAAAAAAATATGCGGGGAGAAAATTGTTTAAAATAATAAAGTGGATATATAATATTACTGATCAAAAGATATTACATTAAATCTTCATCAAAATTTACAATTTATATAATTGAGACCATTATATCCTACAACCATTCATACTGAGGAATATTTAATATAAATGAATGGAGGGAGGATCCCATTTACTAATAATAAAAAATAATTTATTCACGATTTAATTGGAATGAAATAAATTCCGATACAGTGACCAACCTGTATCTAGGAAGATCAATAACTTTTGGGTGAAGCACCCACCATATTTCCTCAACATAATAACTCCTTCTCCAAGAATCCCTCTCTCTCTAGGTTTCATGAAACTCAATGAAAATTTGGATGGATAATGTAGAGCAGGAAGACATTGTATTCCTAGGGGATCAAGCCAACACAAAATTTTCTTTGGATATATAGCATAACTCTCCATAGATAGGGTCATTTTTATGCCTCAATCATGAGGAAGAATGCATGGCTTCACATTCAGTTGGAGCTATAAAATCTATCTCATTGGTAAGATTCTTATTGAAGTTGGAGTTCCTTCATTCGGAACTTTGGAATCACTTCGTGGAAGTGCTTAACATGCTACCCATGGTAGTGAAGGTTTGTTTCCTTTCATATATTTATACCTATAGAATGCTAAATGAATTATCATTATTAATAGTGTATCATTCAATCGAGTGGGAATGATGCTTACATGGATGAAAATTTATGCTTTCATTGTAATCGAGGACATTCTTTCAAAATTGGAATTGACGATGGAGGATGAGATTGTCATGGATGGCCTTTGTTCGCTCCTTATAAATCTAGGAGTTATCATAGGAATCTATTTTCAATTCATCTAAATCTATAAGCTATAATATTCTTTGAGAACGTACACCAAAAAAGACCATAATTTCATTCTTTAATGGCCTATTAGGCCTCATTATGTATCTCAATTATGATATGAGAGATCTTTACTAATAAAATACTATTAGGTGACATTCCAATAAGAGGTTTAAAGGTAGGTCAATAATCCCATAATGAATCATCAATTCTAACACACCATTCAGTTTTGTTGGGGTGAACAATTTTTTAAAGAATTAGTTTTACTCTATGAATTTGACACCTCACCTTTTCCATTGGTATTTAGGTTTTAATAATTTGACACTTGATGCCCGAACCCATACAAAAAAAAAAGAGATTTCATTGTTCAGTTGCAGAAATGAGAACCCTGGTAACTAATGATGAACCTTGTTAATCCAAAACTAGTGAAGATTTGGGTTCTTTAAAATTTCACAACATCCATAGAATCACAATTTCTTGTAGAACTTACCTTAACACATTTTTAAACATAATACACTACCATAAGAATGTAAAAACTACCAAATGAATTGGGAAAGTGGTCCCAATGTTTCAATGACCCAATCATAGAAAACGTCATATAAGGGAAAGGGTTGTTGTGGAATTTCATTTCTTTTATATAATCTCCTTATTCTTGGACAATGATGACAAAATTTACCGAAATCATGCACATCCCAAAAAATGTGTTGGGAAAAAGAGACTAGAATCATTGATCTTGCGAGTAGTCCATTAGGAACCAATGTGGACCTCTATGAAAGAGTGTGATAAAACCTATGGTTAGACTGAAACTCACAATTAGGAACACAATTCCCGAGTACTAGATCACTTTTTATGTTCAAAAGGTAGGGGTCATCCCCAATTTACCCACATGACTCTTATTTTAGATGGTAGCCCTAGTTTTGTTTGAAATCAGAAAGAATACAAGATGCTACCCAATAATTTAATATTTTGGAAAACCCAAGAATATCATATTGTACATGGAAAAATATATCATAAGATAACGTTTAATTTGTGGGTATACATGGGGATGATTCAATGTACATGGATTGGAGGATCCTACTTATATGGTCATCCATCACATTATCTACTCATATTTTATCTATAATTTATAGATTGAATTTTTGAAGGAAGAGAATAAAATAAATGAGACATGGTATAGCTTCTAGTTTCCTAAAGAGATACCTGAGGGCTACATGGTCTTAGAACACAATGTCTTCGGACACTAATTAGTTTGAACTAAATTTATCTAAGGAAAACACCATTTAAAGGAATTTTTTTTCAGTTGTGTTCTAGTTTTCTAGGTCAAGACCCAAAGTATACGAGGCATATGCAATGACATGTTGATTTCGATAGACCCTTTGTGATAAGACATCCCCAGTTACATAGATAGTGGTGTCACACATGAGATCAAATGGTAAATCCCACTGATGTGTCTGGATTAATATGTGTGACGTGAGTTTCCTTTTCAATTTACCATAATAACCCTCTCATTATTTATCGAAAACAAATTTTTTTTGGAGAAATAAGGAGATAGGGAGGGAAATCTTATTGAAGATACGAATGAAGTGATAGTAAAATACAACATGACCTAAGAAAGAATGCACATCCCATACATTTTTAGGGGATGGTAGGGAATAAATGACATCCAATTTTGAATTATCAAATTGGATTCCATCCTATAAAATGACTTGACCCAAAAATATTCCTTATTCCACCATGAAATAGAATTTCTCATAATTTAATACAAGATTATTTTCAATACAGTGATGTATAAATTATTCTATACTACTCAAAAAATTTTAAAAAGAGGGTCTATATAAAGTGAAACCGCCAATGAATACTTCCATGAAATTATCCAGGTTATCCAAAAAAATACCAACCACGCATCATGGGAACATACCTAGAGAATTTCAATGACAAAATACCATCCATTGATACGAAAATGTGCCATAGGGGAAAGTGATGGTTTTCTTTTCATGATTATCTGGGGCAATATGGATATGAATGTCTCTAGAATACCAATAAAATAAACATTAATATGATATTATTTATATCATTTCAAGCATTTCTCCAACTAATGGTAATGTGATATGGTCATTCCCTGTGTATTGGTTTAATCGACGATAGTTTATTATGACACACCAACTATTCTTCACATGATTTGGAAAAAATTAATCGTTTTCACTTTTTAATACTATAAAAACACTTTTTAGGCACCAAATTTAGTAGACTGAACTATTGGCTATCAGATATTGGGTAAATAATTCTAGAAGCCAATAATTTTGTTATCACATTTTTAAACACATCGAAGAGGCTTTAGTTCAGTTGTCATTATGACTTATTCACTGGTTTATCCCCATCATTAAATAATATATGATGTTTAAAATTTTATTGGATAATTATATAAATGTCCGATAGTTTCCATCAGGAATCATTCTTATATTCCCTCAAATGTTCAATCTCCAACAATTTATGCTATGGAGGAAGTGAACTAGAAATGATGACATGATTATTCTTTCCATTATGAATATATTAATAATTTAATTCACAAGGAAGTTGTGTTAGTTCCAATTCAAGTGGAGTTGGATTAATGGGAGTGTGTGTCAAAGTGATAGGTCAGAAATCTCATATATCTGATCAACGGTATCATCCTCAGACATGGAATGAGATTTTACAAGATTATTTGTATCATTGATGGTCATGTGATCATCAGTGTTAAATAAATCATCAATTAACAAGAATGCATGAAATTATACATGATTTCTACAACATTCTATGCATGATACAATTCCTAGAATTTCAATAAATGAATAAAACATAGAAATGGTATAAGTTGACTGAATGGATTTTTTAGGGGAAGGGAGTACATTGTTTGAATAAATATGGAGAGTTGAATGTTCCTATGAGTGGTGCTTATTGACATCAACGATATTGAATTGGATAGTGTCACCACAATGATCCATATATAATGTACCATTGTGAAAATTAATTAAGGGTTTTACAGTTTTCAAAAATTTACTTCCCAATATAATTGGGGTATTATCATTCATCATATCATCTTCCATTTTTAGCACATAAAAACCAGGAAAAAAAATAAAAATTAGAACCCCAACACTGACACCCAATAACACACCATAATAGTGTGTTGTAATCTGATTTTCTAATTGAACAAAAAAATGGGTTTCTATTCCATGACCCGAAATGAAGAGTAAATACAGCGAGGGACCACATTTATAGATTCTCTTAAATTAAAATAAAATTGGAAAATGAATAATCCTCTATTGTGCATGAAATTTATAATGTTACCATATCATTAAATTTTGTGGGAATTAATGGATATATCAATGATGAGATGTTCCTCCCCAATATCACCTTAATATCACTTTTAAGACTCCATCAGTGTGGGCACATCTCTTTTAAAAACATGGTGTAACTTATAGTTTGCATTACGACATCTAATAAGGTGATGTTTATCTACAATTTTATGAATGTTTCCAATATTTATTTATCGAGTTGAGTTTATGTTTTTCTTGGATGAGTGGACCTTTGGGGAAATATAAGATGATTGGTTGGGATAGGAGAATCATCAAAATTAACACTCTTTCCTTTAGAAAGGATTATCTCAGGACAAGGTTTTTGTTCATTTAACCTAATTTCAGTAGTTGGGATGTTTTTTCCTAATGAGGGGATGACTCTAAAAGTGGTTTCATTTGTATTTTAGGATTAGTTACACTCCCAAGGGTGAGAAACTAACATTTCCCATATCAATAGGGTAAAAAAGTGGTTGATTGGGTAGTTTACCCAACCCAAGACTTTGGATTTCCCCCACCAAGTTAGCCAGTTGACCTAGTTTGGTTTGTAGGAATTTTATGGAATCTTGGGTGGTTTTTTGGAATTATAGATGGTTGAAATCCATTTGTTTCATAATATCTTATATACTAGTCTCTGGTTTCATAGGCAGTTGTTGGTAGGGGATTTATTGTGTTTGAGGAATTCTAGGTGGTGGTGGATTACTACTCTACCCCAATTGGTTTCATGGATGTTGAGGTTGTTTTGAGTACCCTATTTACTGTAATATTGGGTTTCATTCTTCCTAGGGTTGGATGGATAGTAATGTTCTTGACTAATGGTTTGGTTATAGTGGTGTCCTGGAAAGATTACATCATAACTCTTAGATATTTCTTTTAGTTACTGGAATTCTTCAGAGTAGTGGGTGTCAGAAGAACATATACAACAATAGATTGGAGGAAGATATTGGGATTTCCCTTATGAAAGGGAAAGATGTAGAAGAAGGGTACATACCACTTCAATCTTCGTTTCCACATTCTTCTCAAAAGCAATTCATTATACCTCACGAAAAACATGAATGGGAACATTGGACCTTGAACCATATTGTTGTGTATCATGTGACATGTTCTCAATTAGGGTTCTTGCAGAAATTGGGGTCTTATCATCTACTCCACCATCTGCAGAATCACCAATCATATTTTGATCAATAGGAATACAACCATCATAAAAATAATGATTTAAATTTTTATCACTTATTTGGTTGTGTGGGAAACTTGAACAATGCCTATTAATTCATTCCAAATATTCCGGATGAGGTTCCAATAGATATTCTCTTATACCACATATTTCATTCATTATTGGTGAATTTCTATATCATGGGAAGTATTTTTCAAGAAAAGGGAATTTAATGTCTGCCTAGAATCTAATTGGTGAATTAACCTAATACAACCAATCATTTTCTGTGTCTTCTAATGAGAAAACAAATTCCCCAATATTTATGTTTTCTTCAACAAAATTAGCTAGTTTTAATTTTAAACAGAAAATATAAAAATATTTATGTTCTTATTTGTGTATTCAACATCAATTCCATAGAATATTTGTAATTATAGAGGTCAACTAGTTTTATGTTTGAAATTGGTTGACTCGCCACACATTTGACCATATATGTGTTAGATATCATCATCATGAGAGGTTAGTTATTTTAGTGCTTGATTGTTTTCATCCATGGTATGAACTTCTAATTTAGCTTTATCACAGGTTACAGATGAAGAATAGTGATCGAGAAGAGTGTTGAGGTTGTGTGTTTCCACCTTCAAAGGTGTCACATGTGTGTCTCGGTGTCGCTAACGTAGGATCCTCTCTGGTTCGGTTTCAGAAGGTGGTAAGTATCCAAGAGTATAATACTTCATACTTAGAACCTAGTCATGAGAAACATTTTGGATACTAACCAAACAAAACAAGGAAGGAATGAAGAAAATAAACAGTTAAAAAAACATTGATATAAAAAATACACTCTAAAAACCAAAGCACTCCCAAAAAATGATGCATAAATTTTAACGTGTTGTTATAACACATCAAATGGATTCTGTTTTAAAGATGGTTTTATAGCCTTGGGAAGACCCTAGGTCTACATTCATGGTGTTTTTATCTGTTTAAATCCTGAAATTTTAATAAAAAGTACTAAAAGAGGTGGTGGTTTTGAGAAATGTTTTAAAAATAAAATGACTTAATTTAATGATCATAATATTTTAAAAATAGGTGAATTTTGAATAATATATTATAATTATGTGATCATTTATAATTTACTTCACCAATTGAAAATTTCTTTATTGTTAATTAATTATTATGTTTTTGTGTAATCCTTTGATTGTGGGTTAACCATGATCTTGGGTACCTAGAACCCCTAAAAAGGTGCAAATAAGAATAAAAAATGTAACAGAAACCATATATTCAAGCTTCAACCTCATAGAATGAATTGTGGATTATCAAAGAACACTATAATGTCAAATGTTTGAGAAAGAAGAGGAGTCATATGTTGTACAATCTGAACAACACAAATCACACACTTAAAATTGCACACAACTCGGTTTTGAAATAAAATGTTTTTAAATTAAATGCATCAAAACAAGTTAAGATATATATAAAATTACAATTTAAAACCAAAATATACAAATGACCGGAAGATAATTACGTTATTTAACTCCTTATTCATGTGTGTAGTTCCCTCTCAATGATCACCCACTGTTAAGCACGCCATCATGAGGATGAGGAAGCTAGGGTAAAAATCCTTCATCATTCTAGAACCCCTATGAGGATAGGAGCATCATGAACTTATACGATTATTAGAAAAATACTCTAGGACTCCAAAATATAATATTTTATTATTCTTTAAACATATAAATGAGAATCCCAATGTATCATTTTATAGGAATAGTGGAAGGTGGTTTTGGGAAAAAAATTGTGTAAAACAACTTGGACCATTGTTTTGGGTTGCTATAATGCGTTATATATCTTTGAAAAAAACTAAAATGTTGTTTCCAAGACTCAATAATACCTCCCCCGAAATTTTATTCATCATTCTTATACCTTCATACTGAGATATGGGCATATCAATGCACACTGGTTTTGACTTCGTGCAGATTATGTGTCTTGGATAGATTAGTCCAGATGACCCATAAGATGGACGAACTAGCAGCAGATTTCTTAATATATACATATAAAAGTTAATATCAGGCCAAAAAACAAAATATCATACTAAAAATTTGTTTCTCAACCTTTTTAACACCTCCAAAAAATGGTATTCTTCATTTAGATACCTATAGCTTGAGATATGGAACGATCCAAGAAAACCACTTTTGACTTCGTGTATATTATGTGGCTTGGAATGATTAGTTTGGATGGACCATAAGATGGATTAAAGAGAAATGTATTTATTTATATGAATAGTATAAAAGTGAATGTAAAACCAGAAAACAAAATATCATTCCTTTTAGAGCCCAGTTTAGTAGTAGTGTGTGGTTGAATCTATTATTGTGCTTCAAGCTTGCACTGTTTTACCAATTTTTAATTAACATTGTCATGGGATATCTAAATCTCCTCCACCTGCAATAAAATTATAAAAATAAGTAATAGATCCCTTTTTAACAGTGATAAGTTCAAAAAAATTGATTTAATCTAGAAGTTCATTAATTTATTTATTTTAATAATTTTCAATACAAAACTAGTTTATCACAGTAGTGTATGTTTCCAAATGAAAGAGTGAATCATGGTGCGATTAGCCTCCAATTTGGTCTAATCCCCAAAACAATGCCGAAAAAATCAAATGGAAATTTTATTGATGAATAATCAAATGTCCCACCAATTTAGTGTAACCCCTAACCATTTACACCTATGGGCCTCCTCCATATGTTCAATCCCCAACCAACTAAACTATGTGGGATTCGATTCCAATGTAAATTGTATATATTGGAAGCCTATTTATGGTCCAAAAATAGCACCCCAAATTCTCCCTAATCTTACATAGACAATTACTCTAGTAGGGTCTCATATTTCATGGGATAATATATCCCTTCTAGGTATATTTAATCCACTTTGGTGTATGTCCCACACAAACTCTTTACTAGGAATATATTTACTAGATTTATGAACCATGTGTGGTTAAATATCAATGGTTGGTAATTATCACATGAACATAAAATGTATAAAATGTTAAATTATGTGTAGCTGAATGAAATCAGTTTTTGATTCCGTTCAATAGGATACCTAGGAAACCCATTTCATGCTCCCAAGTCTACCACAAAAAAAAATTCTCTATTTCTGGATGATGATAAACTCCACATCCCAATAATGTAGGTTAAAAATAAAATAATAGAAGAAGAAAATATATGAATATATAATATTTTAATATATGGATACCATAGATGGAGAACCTTGTATAAAAAAATATTTTTGTCTTGATTAATAATCTCTTATACATAGATATGATTATGTAATCAATAGATGCTATGTAATTGATTGTTAATGTGAGGGAGACAAGATAATTACTGGGGATTTAATAAAGTATTAAAAAATACTTATTAATATATTATGGGATCATTGGTGTAATAAATAGCGGCCACACCAAATTTATTGATGATAATGACCTACCATTCCTACATCCAGTATGTTTTTTATATTTTCATTAGTTATATTGGAGTGACCTACTGCTTTTGGATAGTTGTTCTACATGTACTCAAAAACAAGTTTGGATGTGTATATTTTTAGTAATAAATATAATTCTTCCTGACCTACCAAATTTGTCACATAAATCTATGAATTAATGGTATACATTAAATCATTCATATTATTTCACTTTTTAATATTTTTAAAATCATTTATTTAATTTTTTGTTAAATAGATAAATACTACATCAGTGTTGCATAGGTAATTAATGTCATTAAATATTTACAAAAAATTTTAAATTAATTATATAAAATAGTTATTATATTAAAATAAATATAGTAAATTATATTATTTCATAAATTTCTTTTCTTCCTATGTATACACATATGAGTTTTTAAAAACCAAGAGAGTGACATTTTGTAACATTCTTTTATTTAAGTATTATATTTTTAACATCCTGAATAAATGTTTCCCTTGAACAAGTATATTTAGATCCTAAGGTTATCAGGGTATACCTGAGACAGTTAATTAAGAATTATGATGTCCAATTATGGCCTTACCACTTTGTTTTAACCTTAAATAATAAAATTTACCCTTTACTAAGGAGATAAATTTTACCTTGTTTACTATTTATTTTTACTAATGATTAAAGTTCCATGTTTACCAAATTTGACCTTAATAATTATAAACATGGAAATAATTTTATCTAAATAAGTACTTATAAATATAAGACCTTAGTTTTAATGTTATTTCACACAATGTGATGAAAACTGTATTTAGAAAAAAATTCATTTTAATTGTGAAACTAATTTTATTTCTATCCTACGCATAATAAAAAATACTACATGACTATTAAATAATTTATTTTAAAACATATTAAATATATTTTATTTAATTCACTAATAATTAGAGATAAATTTAATTTCCAATAATAAACATACATTACCCAGTTAAAAATTGTTTTTTAGATAAAAATCACCTTTATTCTGAAATGTTTTTTATTTTCATTTCAAATTTATTAATTACTAATGAATTATTGTTATACTTTTTAAAACATAAGTTTTTATAATTTAACTAGTATAATTAATTCCAATAAATTATACACTAATGTGATGATAATATTTTAGTAGTATTTCATTATTCTTCTAAACATATTGATGCATGAAAAACAAGCTATTTAAAAAATATAATTTACTTCAAAAAAATAATTATACAAATATAGGGGTGTTACATTATAATACCCATAAGTTAATGTTTCCCTAAAAAATAAATTAATATGATATAATGTATTGTGGATAATGTTTATACTTTTTATCCTCTTATTCCCACACAACTTCAAGGAATTGGTGGTATCATGAGAAAACATTGAACCGACGTGTGGTGTTGTTTCTTAGTAGATTCACTCTAATATATAGAATAACCCACAATATTTCTTCATATTAAATATCCTTATCTAGTGGCATGACCTTTGATTTCGTTTCATGTGAATAACTGGGGTTTTACATCCATTGGGGAGATATATGGAACACATCATTCTCTTTAGAGTGATTCAGTGGATGCACTATTCAATAGGCTATAATCCCAATTTGATAAAAAATTTCAAATGGACTAATCAATATAGGAATTAAATTTACCTTACTTAATAATTTCATGACCATACAGCACAGATATATTGGTTGAAAAAACATGTCAGCAACATCAAACTGCATATCTTTTCATGGATTTCCTGTACAAATCATTTGTCAACTCAAGTTAACTGTATTTATTACTGAATTCATTATATCTTATATTGTATTTTCCTAGATAGAACATAATCCAATAGTTTAATTTCTACAATATCATTTCCTCCTGATTTAGCTCCACACATATTACCTTTAACAGCTTCACGAAGAGTCATTTAAATGATGCTGTGAAAGATATACTTGAAAGAAAATTCCACCAATTGAAGGTTTTGAAAAAAAAAACATAAAAATCAATAGATAATGTAATCAACAATAAATTTAGATCATTAATATTCCTATTTTATTGAATATCTATCTGAGGAAGATTATAACTGTAGAAACTAAACTTATAATCCATAGGATTCTGGAGGCTTGTCCAAAATATTTAGGAAAACCTCATATTTTATTCAGATATAATTAATAGTGTTACACCATTCCATATTACCACTTCATTAATGTATAATGATTTAATTTTATCATGATAGAAATAAATTATAAATGAATTAAATCATGTTGAATTCATATGTAAATTAACTAAAACCAATATATCATTATTCTATTTATATGTTTTGACAATTCCAATGAAAAATTCAATAGTGATGTCTTCCCATTTCTATTCTGGTAGGTGTAATTATTGTAACATCCCATTTGACTTGTGTCTCTGATTTTTAACATATAGAAATACAAATAATTAATAATAATACTCTTGAATATCTCTCTTTATAACATACCACAAAAAATGCACTTTTATATCACAAAGAATCTCCATAATTCTTAGATTAATAGAGAATGAAGAACTATGAGTTTTTTTTCGAAAAAATCTTTAAAATATAAAATCAAAGTAAAACATTTATGTTCACTGAACCTAATTATTCCAAAATGATCAAGATTAAACTCATGAACATTTATCTCCATCCTTTGTAGATCTTTATAATCATTTTGCATCTTTTCAATATTCACATGGATAGATGTATGTACACTCATTTACAAAAGATAAAATGTATTCCCACCCTTTAATATTTCATGATCTATATTTTTCATACCCATGAATATTGGATATGTTATGATACTCATCATATATAAGAAGCATTATTCATTTGACTCAATTTATCTTCCATGTTGTTCACTTTCCTTGGTAGCTAATGTAATGAGTAGCCACAATATTTAATCATCACCAACTATATTATTTGGTATATGTTCATATATCCTTCATTAAAAATATACATTAATATTTTTGATCAGTATATATGTTATAAAATTTTATATTGATAAAATTTCTCCATATCATTAATGAAAAAACATTAAAAACTAACTCTAAATCGCGATTTTGGTAATTTTTCTCCAAGGCCTTTATATTTCATTGCATATAATCTAAATCCATATCAGTATGAATGAAGAAAAATTATATTCCTTTCAATGATGCATCATTGTAGATTAAAAATGCTTCTATACTATAGGGTATTTTCTCTACAGGTGTAAAAACTTGGTTTATCTTCACTTTAGTAAAACATTTCTCACACTCATTAATCTAATGGAACATGGATCCCTTCCGATATAACATTGTGTGTGTGTTAGATATCTATGAAATATTCTCCCAAAGTGTATAAAATATCAATAAAAAATCCAAAAATTATGGATATCTTCTAAGGTGGTCTGTATGGGATATTGTTTAATAACTTTTTTCTTCAAACAGATTGCAACCCTCAAATGAGATTCAAGGAGACATGAATGAAACTTTCCAAATCCAAAATTTTTACATGGTAATTTTTTTAAGAATATAATAATTATTAAGGGTCTTGATTATATTCCACAAGATATATTCATTATCTTCCTATAAAAATGAATATATAAGATTTTCATATATAAATACTACAAAAAACTTATCAATGTTTTCTCCAAAGACACTATTTAGTAAATCCATTTTGAAAACCTGGGTATTAGTAAGACCAAATTGAATAAATATATATTTATAGAGCATATTACCTATACCAAATGATGTATTGGGTATATTTTCATTCATAATGAATAATTGATGATATCTAGAATGAAGTAACATATTGTAATAGAATAGATCCCCACACAATTGATCAATCAATTCATCTACACATGGTTTTCGAAACTTGATCTTGATAATGATCATGTTAAATCTCTATAATAAATATTGAAAAAAATTGATCCATTTCTATTCATAATAAGAAAATAGGTTTTCTACATAAAAAAATATTATAAAATTGAATACCTTATCAATATTATCTTGGAGTTTCATATTAAAATAATTTTTGCACATTTGGATCTATTATATATGGGGGTTTTGGAAATATGAGTGGCATTATGTATGAATTATATTTAAAACTTCACTTCACTAATTTGTGGAAGACAATACAATTATTCAATAAATACATAACAAAATTCCTTCACAATAGGAATATATTTTATGTTGAGTTCCATCCCAACAATCTAGGATAAATTCCCATTTTTAATAGGAATTAAAACAAAAAATAGATGTAATTGGAATCAAAATTTTATTTTTAATCACACTGATAGTCAAACATATATTGGTTTAGAGTATTGAAAATAACTTTATATCCTTAGAAGTTGATTTTAGATTTTTATAATGAATGTTAATCCATTCCCAAAATTACATAAAATTTAATTAGAGGAAAAATTATAAGATTTTTTGGAAATAAATTCCCACAAACTTCAATCAAATGAAGAATCATATTGTTTTAAATCAATCATTTTTCCATTGGGAGTTTTTCCTATTATTTCAAATTCTAATTTTTGAGGCTTTATTGTGACTCTTTATAAACGTAGTTAGATATAAAATAGTGGGTAGATATAGAATCAAATAAGGCATTAATAGTTTTATATTAGATTATGTGAGTACTATTCATCACATCATTATCTTACCCATTATGAGATATAGTAATTGCATGAGATTTCCATTTTTTACAAGGAATAAGAGGTATTTGACATCAATCATAAAACCTATACTTTAGATATTGGAATTGGTTATCATAATTCACATTATCCTTTTATTTAAAATATTTGAGGGTCGATTTTTGCATTATACATATATTTCTATATAATAGTATCATTAGATAACTTATTCCAATCAATTCAGCATTAAACATCTTGATGACCATCATTTCCACACCTGAAACAATCTTTTGTTACCGTATGAAAAGTTCTCTAATGTTTCCTTCCTTATTTTTACCCTAAAGGAAACACCACATTAATCACTCCATGGTCTTAAAAATATACCTTGAATTCTATTTTTCTATTCATGTAATGAATACAATATTGACGGGTAACTCTAATCTCCATCTCGTTTATGATAGAATATCCAATTATTTATGCATAGTAATAATAAAACCTTGTGTATAACTCCCGTCAAATGAATGTATTTAAGACATTTATGAATAAATAAAAAATAATTTTATGTTGTATGATTATACAAGAATAATACATAATTAGCCTCGAAAAATGTTCTTCATAGGTAACAAGTGATTCATTATCTTTAAGTTTCAACTCAATGATCGCCTACTCCATTTTAATCTGAATAATAAGATGAAAATTCTTATTGATAAATGAGATCATAAATTAATTACACCCCATATATTCAATATCAATATATTGGATCATGTTCTTGATTAGAATCCACTACTGGACTACTTTTACTTACAAAATATAAATTTAGAGAATAAAATTGTAATATACTGAACACTGGAGAGTGTAAAATTTCATTTTATTGTTACTCATCAATTTCTCATTGACTATAGTATCATCCGACTAACTAAAAAAAGTTAGTAATTTTATTATAAAGTTGTCAACATGTTATATTACCATCCTTTTTTCATTTGGAATCCCAACTTGATTTAGAGACCATGAATGATGTGGAATCATATCAATAATTGTTTACATTCCACATCCCATAACACTAGGTTTCTTATGAGGAAAATAAATGAATTTTCTATTTCAATTTTCATTAACATGACTCCACTTGGTTCCATCCATTGACTAAACCCAATATCATAGTGTGTGAACTATTAATAATAGTGGGAAAACACATAATCATGATATATTTTTTATAATATTTCTAAATCACGATATCTAATTATAAGAAAACATAGGTTTAACCTAGGTCATTCACATTCATTACCAACACATTGATATTTTATCTTATATGTAGAATTATACATAGGGATATCACTAAATATTTCTAATCCAAGCATGAAAATTTTCAATATTCCATGCTATGAATCTAAATACAGAGACACAAATTTTCGAACGTATATATTACATATATGTAGATGAGTATTTATTATTTAAAATATTGATCCACACAAGTATCATATTGGTCTAGAATTGTTGGAATCATGGAAACATAATGAACTAGTTCATAATATCTCTACATCAACTCCAAAAAAGATCATCAAAACTCTCACCCTTATATTACACATTATAAATTAAAAACATTTCCCTACCTTTGAGAGTAAAAATAAAAAATGGTGAGATATGATTAATAGTAAAGGAGAAATGGTGGATATCAATTATTATATAAGATTAACATGAGAAAAGGGATATGATAATATGATCTTAAATAATGAAGACCATACCCTGCATATCATTTATCATTATTTTGAGTCACTAGAAAATCATGCTTGTTTATTATATGTTTTATCTTAATGGAAAAAAATTAAATGAGATATAAGAGTACGATATGAGAATAAACATAGAATTATGGCATTCACATAATCATGGAAAGTTATTTCTTTATTATTCGAGGCTCTTTATAGTGATTACAATAGAGGAATGGGTTCACTCACACAACCATTTAAGTTGTCAAGGTCCAATCATAGGATAATGATAGTAGACATAGTTCCTTATAGAATTGGGTTGACTAACAATTATAGTCCTATTTATCTCATGAGATATCAATATTCTCCCAATGAATTTGAGGGAGATATAGACCCCACTAGTTAAAAAATGAAAATCACACACACAGACACATATATATATATATTTCCATGATAATATTATAAAAAATATATTATATCATAACCCATGAAATTAGATAGATTTTATAAACATTTAATCATAGCCTAACCTACGGAAAAAGAATTAGTATCCCAAAAATCCGACCATCATAAACATAAACAATCCATGGAAAGGTTAATGTTGTTATCCTTAAATCGTATTCCTATTAGTTATTGAAAAAAATTGATGGTATTTTTAATTATAGACTCTTAATATCATTAAAAAATTCTTAGGGGAAAACCAATCCTTTTTAAAATCACTCATTGAAAAGTTATACATTTAAAAAATATTGTGGAAGCAAATTTCTTTCAATACAACCAATGGAAATTATAATAGAATATTCAAAAAAAAATTAAAATATCATAATGATGGGAAATTACTTTCACACATTGTATGTTAAAAACCTCCCATTCTTTTTTCGGAATGTCATCGAGTACCACATTTGGAAAATGAAAAGAATATTCCATTTAAACCATTTTTATAAAGTCCGACATGGTTAAAAATGACTTTCAAACATCATATGAGAATAGTAAGATAATTATTTTAAATCATTTGGTATAAAACATGGACATGGAAGAAATTTTTTTTTTGGAATCAAGAGAGAAATTATATCAATTTCTTTTAAAAATATTTTCAGTCTCCTAACCACATAACATAATATTCCAAAATTATAAAATAAGAACATTTTATTTGTTATCATGTAGTACAAGAAATGTAAATAATAGTAGAAAATATTATATCCCAATACATTAATATATATTTATTTTTAAATAAATTAAATCTATTCAATGTAATTTATTCACGTAAATAGAGTTATCTTATTTTACACACAACATTGAATTTGGCTTGAGTAACAGGTAACACTATGTTTAATGGAAATATGAAAAATTATTTAAATATTAATATTTAATATGATTTTTATAACCTAAATAATTATGGTTTTGGTATTAATATTTCTAAATAAATTATGAAAATTATTTTTATATATTGATTAGAAATAAAATAATAACCATTTAAACTAAAAGTTAATGTTTTCTGGGAAACTATATTTTTTCCTAAAAGACTTTTTAGTCGTGTTTTTCACACATAATTTGAAATTATATTTTTAAAAATTTATAAAATTTTAATTAAAAAATAATATTATTTCTTAAATGATAATTAAATATTATATTCAGAATAATTTTTTGGAATTTTCTTAAAATATTCTTTTCTGGGCGAATAGTAAAAAATTCATCATTTTAGTTTGAAACAACCTTTTTATTTAAATTATTAATAATGTAAAAATATATTTTAATTTTATCATAAATAAAATTACTTCAATTATATATATTAATTAATTTAGTTTGTTGAAATCATTTTCATACTATATTTTTTATATAAATATTCAGTAAATTTTTGAACATTTTCTAGTAAGAAACACGATTTCTCAAAACGTTTTTGGGAATAACTTTTAATTAGAATTTTCCACGTGTGTGTATGGAATTTTTAAATATAAAATCCATATTTAGAATTATAATAATTTTGGTTATCCAATATGTTCAACTTAATTTTTACCAATGAATAGTGAAACTAGTAAAAATTATTTACCATAATTAATGTATAAATGTGTTTATCATGGGGTTAAGCATGGAATTTATGGGTTAAAAGCGACCTAACAAATGTTGAAAACATTATAAGACGTTATTATATTCATATAACACTTTCAAATATTGAATATACAGTTATTTGGATTTTTTTCATGTGAATTGTGTTTTCATTTTGAATTCATTTTTGAAATTTTGAAGTAATTTCAATGGAGGTCCCCTTTCCCAAAATATAAAAGTGCACTATATCCCCTCACTTAATCACACCTACAAATCCCTTTGGACCAACCGAATCCTATAATATTAAATTAAAAACATATTTATTTATAGTATAGTGCTATTGGTACTCCTAAAATTCTATCCCTAATGTCCTTAATAGGATATTCAAGGGAGGATTCTCTTAGGGAAGTTAATTAACATCATAAAGCACTACAATTTTCTTTCTTATTTTGATACATTTTTTTTATTTTCAATAAAATTCAATATGATAAAAAATGTATCTAAAATATACTGATATTATATTATGGTTATGGAATGAAAATTATCTATATCAAATTCAATCAAATGAGAAACTAAATCATCAATCGTGGGTATGGCAGACTGCTGCATTGCGAACTAATATAGAATTCTCTATAACCTCCCTTAAAGTATAGATATAATGATTGATTTAAAACAATTATATGATATTAATGATGTAATAATACATCAATAATTTTAATATCACATTTACCATTATACATTCCTTAGTGTTTTAAATATGATAATGTCACTCATGTGTACGACAGACTACTACCTCGTGAAGCGATATGAGTTGGTATCAGGTATTCTTTTCCTGGAATTTAATAGGGATATAATTAATGAATATATGTGATATATATGATATTATATTGATTCTATAAATTTAATACATCACCATATTAATTATTTTTTTACTTTTAATGGAATGATATCATCACTCATGCATATGTACAATCATTCATTTCTACAAAGAAATGAAAATAATTTTACCAAGCACAAATATTAAGAATTATTCTAATAATGAATCTTATGAGTAAATATGATATTTATAAAATTATTATCATTTTGGAGAAGAAGTATTTATATCCAATATACAAAACAAGGACTTTTATTATGGAAATAAAAGAGAATAACAATAAAGTTATGAAAAATAATTTTACCCAAATGGTGATTACTATTCCAAAGAGAGATTCTCTAATATTGGATCACACTACGTGAATTAATCCCTATAATTTTGTAGTACTACTAATCCAATGGTATATGAGAAGTTAATTATGTATTTGTAAAAGCTATTTATGGCCTTTGGATGTGGTTAAAAGGAAAGATTACACTTGTAGTGTATTGTATCAATGGAGATGCGGTAAAATGGTGGATGTTAATCCATAATAGTAACAAAGAAGAGGAAATTGAACTTAGGGAAAGTAAATATTTTATGGATACATTATTTGAAAAATATTTCCATCATGGTCAATAGACAGATATGAAAAGAAGGTCCATTATCATAATATAAATGGGATAAGAAAGTTATGTGGATTATGAATATAACATTAAATGTTTTTATAGGAATGCTACAGACTATATACAAAGAGTAGAGTTCATGATTTACTACTTATTTGAGTAATGTATATAATGGGAATTAGTATTTCAAAACTTTTCTTCATTCGATGAAATAATATAATGTGCTCTCAAGGATGATAAATAATTATCCTTATATTATGGATTATTATTGAAGATAGAGAAGAAGAGTATGAGAGTGGGATAAAAAGATAAAGGGAATAATGGAAAATGAATTTTACTACATATAATAATTATGGAAAAACACATCGGCACATGATTGAATGAAATGTGAGTTTTTTATAAGTGTGGAGTGTAATTCCACCATGATCATGATTTTAAGGAAATTAATGAAACTCCAAATGTGTAATTATTCCATCTTTCAAAGATGGGGAACTATGAAAATTAATTCCACAAGAAACAAGGGAATATACCTCACAATAAGTTATGGGAAGAAGGTCAATATTATGCTATTGACACAACAAACACAAAATGATTAATGTTCTTGTGTTTTAAGATCAAATAAATCTGTTGAAAAATAATTTTCTTGATGTTATTTTCATTATAAAAATCCTTTCACATATAATAATCGTAATGATGTAATATTTCATAATGGATATTATAGCATGTGTTGAATGATACCAAGAAATCTGATACAGTGGAATGTTAATATTTATGGATATAACATGATTAACAGAACATAACACATATTTTTTTTATCTATGATGAGATAATGAAGAAAATGATATATTTATATGTTATTATTGGGTACCATGAAATTTATTAGTGATTTTATTATTTTCTATCTGATGGTGTTCACTACATCTTCATATCTATAAAATACATTCAATAACCTTATATTTTATTTTTTGAGGAATTCATGTTTTCATTATGATTTTATAGTGATAATGGTTTTCAAATAATTAGAACGGGACATTAATATCCACTTATATTTTGTTGGGAATATAAAATTGTTTTTGTGACCTCCCTAAAACTTTTGATCAGAAAAATTTTGGATGATCGATAAGGTAAATTATTAATACAATGTATTAAGTGGATATATTTTTTTTGTAATTGGATAACTTTTTTTATCTATTTTGGCTTTATAAAATATAGAAGGAATATATTGTTACTATATTAATTAGATATTCTTATCTAACAAAATTTAATTTCAGAACTCCAAGCATACAAAAATAAATATTTGGTTATTCATTTCATATAGTAATAGATGAAATAATACTTTATTGAAGAAAAAATAATGTATGTAATTGTGAATTTGAAATAAAGATAGTATGTTTCCTTATATCATTAGTGAGTAAAATAATTCTTCAACTCCCTGAAAAATATCTTGAAACAAAAATGTTATACAATTATCATCATTTTATGATATCAATTAACTTCTTCAAAACATTAGTTTATTGATTTGCAGTCATTATCTTTTTCCTCACTGTGTTTTCTATCAGTCTTCAGCTATATTTGGGTTTTATTTTTCTCTTCTATGTACATTAATTCACTTCCAACCTCTATTCTCTTATTTGGAAACCATGTCTTTATGATTCCATAATAACTTTTTAGTTAAATCTCTATTTAGTAAGTTGATATTTTATTAACCCTTATTAAAATGTGGGATTTAAAAAATTAAAATTAAAATATCAAACCATTCATTATTATGATCACATTTAAATTTTTAGTATGTAAATAATTTATGTTGGATAAAATGTAACACCCTATAATTCTAAAATAATAACACCATAATCGATAGCGTGTATAACACACAACAAAAAACAAATGAAAAAAATAAAACCCCATGAGAATTTCAGATATATATTTTGTTCATATATATTCAATCACCTCAATACCATTCATTACACACAACACTAAGGCTGTATTTCAATACAATTATTAGGTATTTAATATTACATTACAAAAAACATCGAGTTAAAATATAAAATATGACATAATATTAAATTATTAAGTTTTATTTTGATAGTTATCAACTAACCAATAAATTATCGAGTATGAATAAGAAAAAAATAATTAGGAAAAATTTGGGTATCTATAAAATAGAAGTAAAATTAAATCTTTCAAATGTAAAATATATGTTTTCAAAAATATAATATTAGTTTTTCTAAAGATGGATTAGTCTTGATTTGTAAAAAAATTAGTATTTCTTACCATTTTTTGAAAATTTATTTGAAAAAAAAAAATTTATTTTGAAATTTTAATATGAAATTTATCTTATGGTTATTGTTTTGATATTTAAAAAAATATTCATTTTATAATGATTAATGAAAAATACTGAAATTTTATAGGATTATGTGTGTTTTTTAAATTATTTATAAAGTTATGTTTAATTTTTAACAGTTTTAATGAATAATTATTAAAGTTATATATCTATTATTCTAATTTATATTATTTGAATCATTTTTATGTTTCATTTGGATATAAAAGCATTGAAAAATTTTGAACATTCTGTCTTTTAAAACCTTCATTCTCATCATGTCTGCGATATTAATTTTAAATTATTATTTTCTAATTTTGTGAATTTATTTTCAAAATGTGGATTAAATTTTTAGATCAAGTGTATGTTATATTATCTAATAATGTAGAATTAACATTTGGCCAAAATTAGTATTGAAAATATCAAAAATTATTTATCATGTTTAAGCTATAAATGTGTTTCTTGTGGGTATAAACAATGATTTTAAGGGTTAAAATTACATAGAAACATGTAAAAATCATAATGGATTTATATATATCCACCAAAAAATTCCAAATTTAGATTCTATGTTAAATTTGAAGGTTTTTTCATGAGAATTAATTTCTCATTTATACAATATTTTTGGAAACTTTAAACTAATTTCCATGGAGTTTCCTTTCCCCACCTATAAAAGGGCAGTTAATACCCTCATATTTTACATCTCCCAAAAAATTTGGATCAAAACAAATCATGAAAAATACTATCCAATAAATCCGTAGTAATTGTCTAGATCTGATGGTTGTCCTAAAATACTACCACTAGGGTCCTTAAGAGAATATCCAAAGGAATGTTCTCCTAGAGAAGATAATTAGCTTAACAATGTTATATCATTTTGTTTATTAGTTTTGCACCTTCAAAAATTTCCTCAAACATAAAATCTAATAAATATATTGTCTCCCATATATTGAGATGTTATTATGGGAGTTTCATAATAATTATTTGTCTTCACTTCCATCAATTGTGATTTGAAATCATTTATCATGTGTTTGACAGACTACCACCTCACAGATTGATATAGTTCATTTTCCATCACCACCATTAAAGGTGACATCTAATGATGGATTTAAATCAGGTATATTATATTTAAGATATCAGTATAATTTTGTAATTTTAATTTCCCAAATATATTTTTTGGTCCATTCCATTTAAAATATAATAATATCTCTCACATGTATGGCGGACTACCGAATCAGGAAGCCATGTGGGTCATATTCACATATGATTTACATAGAATTTAATGAGTACATTATTTATTAATATATGTGAATTTTATGTGATGATATTTTTCTTGAAATATAATATTTCACTCAATTAGTTACTATTTTTCTTATTTGGGTAATGATATCGTTGCACATTTATATGTATGGCCTTCTATCTCTACAATGCGATGGAATTCATTTTCTAATGTAAACATTTTATGAATGATTATAATAATGTACCAAAAAAGTAAATATTATATTTATAATATCATTATAATTATATTGATTATGTATTTATATCCTATGTACAATAATAAAAAGATTCATTATAAATCAGGCCAAAGAAAACAATGAAATTGATACTGGAAACAAAGATAATAATGGAATATTATTAACAAATGAGTGGAAAAATGTTATAATAGGATCATATATGATATAATAAATATAATTGTGTTTATTTTATAAATTAATAACTATTTTAAAACCCTCATACAAGATGTTAAAGAGTATTCAACTCGATTAAGGCATAAGGCAATGGACTTCATCTCAATTTACCTTCATTGATGAATATTATATTGTTTTTCATATAATTACTTCTATATGGTGTATATAATTCTTCTTTGATATGAAATATCAAGAATCATTCCGAATTAATTATAGTTTATTTTTCAATTTTATTTTATTAATCAAAATGTATTTAAATAGGAAATAACAATGTGGTAAAAGTTATTGAAGAATCTCATTTTTATTTGTGATTTTAACCTTCTTTTGAAACAACCACTTTAATTTAATATATTTTCATTTAAAATTATAACTATCTTAAATATCCATGTTATTTCTTAATTTCTATTTTTATTTACATTTTTGTATTACATTTATACAAATAGATTTTTACATTGAATGTAATTTTATTAACTGTGGAAATTTTGATAAACTCGTATCCATTACTTGACACATATATTGGTTGATAAGGAACTATGTTCATTAATTAAATTTATTATTTGATACAAGAGGAATTATTTTGAAAAGATAAAAAGGGTATGTCTTAGTTATATATTCTTGATTAATGCATCGATAAGACTAGGGAGATAAACCATTTGGCCAATTCAGATGGGGTTTCACACCTTAGTATTAAAATTTATTTAGGATAGATCTTGAAGGTAGAGCTGGCATACAACCAAGGCATGACATATAATAATTAATAATTTTCATCACTTATATCTATGTTCATAATATTACATAATTTATCTTTAAAATGATTTTATTTAAGGATTCATTTAATTCATATATTTTTATTTAATTGTCTTGTGTGGTTAGTTATTTACCATGCCATATTGATTATTCATTATTGTTTCATAATGGATTAAGTTATATGTAACCCTTAAAGAGTATTTCATAACACTGTTATTTTGATTAATTTCACCAAGATTTTAAGAAGTGTTATTTGAATCCTTTTCCAAGGATATAATTTATATACATTTTTATGTATTGTGTGTTATTTTCTATTCCCAATGTAAATTGGTATCATCAATGTATCTCATTCTAAAAAACTACTAAAATGATTAGTGCTTTGGTATTTTAGGCATTGTATTTATTCTATGTAATAAATTAATACAATAGATATGGTTTACTTGATTTGGGGTCGTTATAGTTTTCATCATAAGAAGATTAATAGAAACCAAAAAAACTAGATTCAGGAAAACATAGATTAAGAGAATAACCCTATGAAAGACATTGAGGGTAACTATATAAGAACATAATAATGTTTTTTATGGAACATATTATGTTTTTATTCTTAAAAATACATCTCTGTATGGATGCAAAAAGTTTAAATGGTTTCAGAAAAGAGGTATATAGAGGTAATAACTATAAAGAGGGAATACTGGGATAGACCCGATCATTAAATGGAAGAAGGAAACCTACCTTAATATGCACCACATTTGGAACTACTAGGTGATATGATTAAGAAAAATCACATTTTATTTTTAAACCTTTAGTAAGGTTTTTAAAATAAATACCTCTTTAAGGAAATCAGGTTTATGATATATAGATTAACAATATTGAAAATATAATTTATGTTATGTCTTAAAATATATTTTAAATTATATATTATGATTTAAAGTTCATAATTTTATGACCTAATTTATTATATTCCATTAATTATATATAAGTCATATAATTAATATGGGTATCAATACTCATATAAGATGTAGATAATTTCCTTTGGATGAAGCTAATATAGTTGGTATTTGAATAGATAAAAATAAGGAAATATTTGGTTTTATTAATCATGTTATGAATAAAAATCCTTTTTTGATAGGGATACCAGTTATAAAGGGGTATTGTAATATGTTGAATCTAATTATGTGACATCAGCCTCCATTATTTGGTAATACAACTAATCCAATCGTATCATAACAATGAATTAATTCCATGGAAATGATATCTTTTTCTTTCAGATGTATTGAAAAGTAAAATGATAGATTTTTAGTGTAGTTTTTTAAAAAGTGATGCTTATCAATTTTGTTTACTGATACAAAATACTAAGTAAGAAGAGGAAATAAATCTCATGAAATGCAATGCCTATAAAGAGACATTCTATGACAAGTATTTCCATCATAAGTGAAAAAATGAAATAAATATAAATTTCAATTGATAAAATACAAATGAATAATAAAATGTTTTATGCTATGAAGATTCATTTAAATTATTATATATTAATTAAATAGATTAGATACATAGAATGTACTGAGTGATTGATTATTTATTTTAAGGGGGTTAATATAAGTATTTGATGGGATTTTGTCCCTCGAATTCGACCATCATATGATGAATTAGTTTCCTGTGCTATCAATAAATAGAATTAATTATCCATGTATTATGTTTTTGAAAGGAAAAAGAGAATATGTGTACGATAGATAGAAAAATTTGTAATGGTAATATGTAATTAAGGATTTTCCAACATGTAATAATTATAGAAATCCACGATAGTACTTTCTTTAAGAGAATGGTAGTTATCTACATATATGGAGAGAAAGGTCAAGATGATCATGATTTTAAAGTAAATAATGAAAATGAAAATTTGGAATTATTCCACGGTATGTTAATCAGGCCCTATAAAAATGAGTTCACCAATGGTTAACGTAATATAACTTAGAAGAAGATGGGGGATTACGGTCAATATTATGCTATCAATACAACTAAATATTAATGATTATTTTTCATATGTATTTGGATTCAAGAAATATGTTGTTAATATTTTTAATTGACAATATTATCATTATAAGAGTAATTTAACCTACAAGAATATTATAGAAGTACTATTTCATAATGGATTTTCAAGAATGTATTGAATGGTATCAATAAAAGTGATTAGGTGGAAAGTTGAAATTTTTTGGAAACACATGAATAAGGGAAGATAACCCTTAAATATTTTTATATATTTAGATAAAAAATACCATGATGGGTTAATGGGATAATATTAATGACTATGAAATTAGTTCATGATTTGATTTTTTGTTTTATCATTTATTAAGTTCACTATATGATTAGATCAATGAAATGAGTTTTTAAACATAATATTTTAGTGGTGTAATCATTCTTGATTTTATATAGTTTTTATGGTGAAAAATTTATTCACTTATTTCGAATGTTATGTTAATATCTAGGTTATATTTATTGGGGAATATAATGTTGTTATAGTGTCCTTCCTTGAAGCTTTGGTAATATATATTTTGGACAAGCCTTAATATCAACTATTTATATAAGTTATATAGGTGAACATTGGGTATTATTGGATATATTTTTCTACCCATTTTGGTTTTATTAAAGACAACATTAATATATTGTTATTATTATATGGATCATCTTATATATTAAAAGTTAATTTTTTCATTATTGACATAAAACAGAATAATTTTGCATTTTCATTTATAGGAGTGAGAGTTGAAGTGAAAATTTATCAAATAATAACCAAATTATGGAATTTTGATGATTAAATAATGTATCTATATTTTGTTATATTATTATTGAGTAAAATAATTCATCAACTCCGTCAAAAGGATCATGAAATGAAGAAATTATCCTATTATAATCATTTTTGACGATTTTAATGAAAATTTTAATAAATATGGTTTATGTGATTTTGGTAATTAAATTCCTCTTCAACATGTTCTATATCACTCTATATCTATATTTGGTTGTTATTGTTATCTTATGTGCCCATGTTTTTGATTCCCACATACGTTATCATATTTTGAAACCTTGTGTGTCTTATTACGTATGACCTTTTCACTTCCTTTCTTTTTATTTAGTGCATATTTTATTAACACTTATTTGGAAGTGGTATTTTTATAAAAATAATTTTATAATATAATAATTTTCAATAATGATAATAAATATAAATTTAAATATTGAAATTTATTTATGGTTGATATAACACCATGAAATTATAAAATAAGGACATTGTTGTCGATAACATGTATAACACAGAAAAACAAGATTATAATAAAGTATAATATCCCCTAAAATTGTCATACATTTACATTTAATAAATTCAATATCCTCAATATATTTACATAAATGCAGCACTATGTTATCTATCATTACAGGCAAATCTAAGTTTAGCATGCATTACAACCAACCATGAGTTTAAACAAAATGTCAAATATTATTAAAATATTGATATTTAATATGATAGTTACAACTCAACCAAAATAATTTAGGGATGAATAAAAATAAATGAAATATTAAAAATATTGTTTTATATTAATTAAAAATAAATAAAGAATCATTCAAATGAAAAAGAAATGATTTCTAAAAAATATATTTTTTCTTAAATTTTTCTTAGTCTCTCATTGTGAAAATAAATTAAAAACCAAAGTTACTAAAAATATAAGATTTATTTTAAAAAATAATAGTACATTTATTAATTGTATTACCAATATTATCTCTTGGTGAATTCTTTGGATTTATACGAAGACATTCATTTTTTATGAATATTGAAAAAGACTGAATTTTAAATTGACGTGGGCTTATTTTTTAAATTATTTATAACATGAAATAATATTTTTCATTTGTTATAAATTTAAAGTAGTTAATATGTTTATATATTATTCCAATTTCTTTAATTTTAATTATAAAAATTTTGAATTTTGATATTAAAACATTGTAAATGTTTTAACATTTACGTTTTAAAAAGTCACATTCTGATCACTTATATAGGATAATTTTTAAATACAAAGTTCTCACTTCTAGGTATGGAATTTGAAAAAATGGATTCTATTTTTGAATAAAAAATTTTGTATTATCTAAAAATGTGAAAATATTATTTACCAAAAAGAATAGTGAAAACAGTAAAGATTATATAATGCATTAAAGGTAAAAAAGTGTTACCGTGGGGGTAAAATAAGAAGATAAGGGATAATAATGACCAATGAACTTATCAAAATATTTTTGAAGAACAAATTTTGACCATATAATTACCAAGGTGTAATCTAAGTTCAATTTGATTCTTTTTCCTTGTGAATTACTTTATTATATTTGATTGTTTTGGAAAATTTCCTAGTAATTTTCATGGGGTCACCATTCTACACTTATAAAAGGGGTCTACATACCATCAGTTAATCACAACCCAAAATCGCTTTAGCTCAACCATAAAAAATACATTATCTCCAAATAATCTATCGTAACATTATATTTCAAAATTTCCTCCCAAAATACCATTAATTGTGTCCATAATAGGACATTGAAATCTGGTTTTTCTTGGAGAAGGTAATTATCATAGCACGTCTATATCATTTTCGTTCTTCATTTTCCATATATAACTATATCAAAATAAAATAATCAAATAAATATAGTATATTAATTTTAATGATATGTTATCATGTTTATGGAATAATAATTATCCATCTCCACTTCCATCAACTGAGAAACAATGTCATCGATCACGATTATGGCAAACAATCTTCTCATAAACAACTTTTTTTATTTTCCATGAACACATTTAAAAGGAAGTTATAATGATTATTTTTAATACTATTATATCATATTTTTGATATTATTTTACTTGATTAATTTTAATATAATATATAACACTTTAAATTCTATCTTTTGTAATTTATGATAACATCGCTCAGGTGTACGGTGTACTTCCACCTCGTGAAGCAATGTGATTCATTGCCAAATATTCTATAAAATAAATTTCATAAAGATACAATTATTGGATATATTTGATATATATGATATGATACTAATTATTTATAATTTATATATCATTTAATTATTTACCATTTCACCCATTAAGGGATCAATATCATTGCTCGTTCGTATGTACGACCTGTCGTCTCCACGAAGTGATGCAATTCATTTTCAATGACCAATTTTTTAGAATGATTCTAAAAATATATCTACTGATTAAATTTTATATTAATAATATTATTATTATTATGAATATTATTTATTTTATTCAATATAATATTTTCAGAACAATCATTACAAAATTCACTAGAGAGAACAAGACAATTAACTCCAAAAAAATAAAAATAATGGAATCACTAGTGAATAAACAGGTTTTCACACAAGTTTTTATGATTTTTAACATTTATTTTTATGTAATGATATTTCAAGGGATGTATTAAATGAAAATTTCCAATTATTTAAAGAAAAACATACATTATAAATTAATATCGGCAATCATTTTTTATCTCTATTATACTATTACCGAAGAGGAAAACTGTTTTTCATGTCAGTTATGGGATAACCAACATGAATATTTTTAAAATATAATGTACAATGATTCAACATATACCCTAGAAGTAGAAAAATAATAAAAGAAAAGGAATTAGAAAATTATTCAAAAAAAAACAATCAAAAGCCACATAAAATTGAACATTCAAATAAACTAAAAATCAATTAAATGTGTAAAAGGATTTGATTGTTAAATTTTTAAATGTCTCAAATAATCTACACTATATGATCATGTGTCATGAAAAAGCTATAAAAATAACACAAAAATCATTTAATTGAATTTACATTTAAATATATTAAATATTATGCAATGATTTATAATGAAATATAACCTTGTGAAACATTGCAATGATCAAATATTAAATTATTTCATACTTGAATCATAAAACAAAATACACATATTCAATTCCAAAATGTTGTTAAGAAACAATTTTAACGATATTTTAATTCCAAATTACATTTTTAATTAATATATACAAAATAATTTTAAATTTTAAATGATAATTCGCCTTTTCTTTTAAAAATGTTATCTTGCATCTATTCATTATTTTCTTCTCTCTAAATAAATTTCATGACCTTTTTGAAAATAATATGAAAATAATAAACATTATTCATTATAATATAACTAATTATTAAGATAATAAAACTTATGTGTTCAATATATTCTTCAAATATTCTCTCACATCACTCTGGGAAGAGCATATCCAATATAATGAATTCTTTCTTGGAAGAAAACACACAACATCAAATGACCATTGCTATAAATGATATTATATTAGGATATTATAAAATTTTAAGAGATATATAGCATGTTGTGACTTAAAAAATTACATACCAACTCATCATTAAATAGAATCATTCAACACTTAATAATGAAATTCTTCTGAAATATTTAACCTATATAAAGTATTCATTCAAAATCGATCATTATCAAGAGAATATGTGAAATAAACAGTAGTACATAAATCCATATGCAGATATCATGTAATTTTCTATAAAAATTATATATATATATATAATACAATTAAAAGATAAATATACATTTTTAATAAATTAAAGGAAAGAAAATATTTTGTTAATTTACATTCATGGAAAAAATTGCATTGTTTTGATGCTCAAATTATCTCTATATATAACCTCTATGATATCAAATTTAAAAATAAACAATGTAATTTCATTCCCATAAACAACTTCATCAATTGGAATCTTATATTCTCCCAATAGCATATTTTATGATCTTGAATATTTATCAAGACTAGAATAATTTGTTTCATATTTCATAGAACATTGAAAATTTTATTGTCTATGCATTATTTCATTATCATTATTGAATTACTATAAAAAATTAGACAAATAAATAAACATTAAAATGATAAAAAAAATTAAAAATAAAATGAAATAAAATATAACATATATACATACCTCTATAGTAATATGTGTATGTAGTCTAGATAACCAAAATAAACAACGGCTGATACAATGTCCAACTGTACTCACCTCATCTGTAGGACATGCAATTTTTTGGATATATCTATAATTTTTTGTACATTTACCAAATGATGTTATATCTCAAACTGGTGATGATGAAATCTATCACAAATATAATATATCATCTTATATGGAAAAAAATTATGAGGATCATCAACATATAACTCATAATAACTTCGATTCTATAGAGTAGGGAAGTTGGGGTAGGATAAGACGTAGTGGAGTATGTAAACACATATTAGTGAGTATGATAAAGAGGAGAAGTGGGATCTACTAGTGGAGGAATCAGATCAACAGAAATAACATATCCTTGAATTTTTTTAAACATTACCTATAGTGAATCATTGATCCTATCCTCCATCATCAATTGAATATCCTGAACATTATCTACCAAAGATTATAATTTTTATAAATATTAACATTTTAGGCAGATTCTAATTATTGAAACACTTTTTTAATGATACACCAGTTGGGAATCGTGGAACATGATCTGGGTGCTTGGGATTTCCCAATACTACAACTAAAATATCTTTTCTACCCTCAGCAATAAAGAACCTCTTTGTTCTATTCTCCTCAAGAGAATACTATATGGAATATTTGAAAAAATATAGACTGAATGTCAATATATTATGAGTTTAATTTTTTTAATAAATAATTATTCATATTACAATATTATAATCTATAAATCATAAATATTATGTAAGATATTGACTATTTTATCTCATTCAAGTTCTCATCCATTTTTTATGTCTAGTAGGAGTGAAGTATGGGAAACCTCTATAGAACTTGATGGCTCATCTCTCTACTTTTGAAAATATTCTTCTGGCATGTGTTATTCCAATAATATATACCATATCCGATATAGCGTATAAGGGTATACATATCTATCTTGAATCTCTTTCTGAGATATCCTTGGTTGCAATAAAATAAGAATTAATAATAAAGTAAATATTAAAATACTCATTAATAATAAAAAACATCTAAAAATATAAATTTGAGCTTACAAAAAAATCTTCTCAAAGAACACTTTCAAAAAACAGTTTCCATGTATCTCTATCAATAAATGTACATATATATAACATGGAATTTCATGTCTTCAATTACCAGAAATGAACAGTGATGTGGGGAATGATTTAATACCCCTCTATCTCTTGGAATCCACTGATAAAAATTTCATCCTGACTCCTCTAGTGTTAGGTATATCATATTTTATCTGATTATAAGGAGAAAACATGTATTACTATTAATGTATAAAAATATATAAAATAATAATAATAAATTATACGAAAATGTTCTCCCACTGTAACAACCCAATATTTTATAAGACATATTCTATTTAATTTCTTTCATATCTTCTGTTGTACGACACACCAAGATTATCTTGCGCTATATGCAACACCGTCTTAGCTTGCAGTATACGCAACATTATTCTTGGATCGTGTTACACACAATTTCAAGTTTGTTTTATAATAATCATTCTACAAAACATTGAGTTTATATATATATATATATATTTAATGTATAAATGAAATATGGTTGGATTCTGTTATATGAATCAATGATGGATTCTTGCACAACATGCATCCCTGACTTGGATTTCATTACACACAATCGCGACTTTCCTCAATAGCGTGTGTTTTACGCAATATCAGGTTTCACTAAACAATGATATATGGTTATAATATTATTATGACCTAGAAATTTTTAATAGTATTAACTATATTTTGAATGTTATAACATTATTATTTCATCTTACACATTTTCTAGAACATGTTTTGTGAACAAAATAAACTTTTCGGTTAAAATAAGTATTTTTTTAAAAATGTCGTTTTACACCTTTTAAAGGATAACCCACATTAAATCTAGTTTTTGACATGTTTATAAGGTCAATTTTACAAAATAAACTTCTTCTTTTGAATCAGTATATAAAAATTTACATTGGATAATGTTTTGATATTTTTCTGATAACTTTCATATTTTAATGAATAGTAAAAATACCGTATATTTTTATTAAAAACATCTTTTTTCTTCGTAATAATTTATATGGTTAAATTATAATATTTAATGGTTTTAATGTATAAAAGAATATATTTTTACCATTTAATATAATTTATGTCCTTAGCATTGATTTTATCTTGATTTAGTAGGTTAAATCAATTCAATCTTTTGCAATGTTTTAAATAAAAACCCATTTTCTTTCGACAACAGGATTAATTTTAATTTAATTTCTAAAACTTTTTTGTATTGAATTTGGAAAAATGGATTCCTTGTTTGGAATCAGTGTGTCCATATTATGTTAATAATCTACTTTTTATTTTTGGGCATTATGAATAGTAACTATGGTATATTTTATTTAACATTATTAAATGTAAATCGGGTAATTAAGGGTAAATATAAGATAATAAAATTACCCTAACACCAGATAAAATCCTATTGGATGACTAAAAGTCGACCCATATCACCTATGGGTCGGATTAGATTCATTTAATGTACTTTTTTCCATGAAAATAATTTATGTATTATTAAAACCAAAAAATCGACAACATGTCACTTTCTTAAATCTTATAAGTATAATAATTTTACTTTAGTGATAAAAATAATGAAACTTCGAACATGAATAGTTTCCAGAAATATAATACAATTATCGAAATCATTTGAATTTATTTATAATTTTTAGGGATTAAATAATTATCATTAATTATGACACAATAGTGATGTTGAAATTATTTTATTGATTGAAATATCAAATAAATGATCTTAAAAATATTAAAATAAATATTATATGAACTATTTAATGTGATCCACTAATTTTCTAGATATATATGACATTGTATGAATCTATTAAGGCTTTTAGTTCGAACATATCTTCTATATATATTTTATTTAAATTCAAATAAATGAATAGTGTCAAAATTGACAGTATTGTTATTTTATAAAAATAACACATTATAAAATTGTTCAAAAATCACAAAAATATTAAAAATTCATAAATTAAAATTTATATGGTTGAAAATGTCATAAAGTGTCAAATTATGTAAAATTCACAACACATATGTAATTATTTATAATAATTTAAAATTTATAATATTATTACCACAAATAAAATTAAATTGATAAATAAGGACAAATCAAGTTGATAATCATTAAAATAAATTCCTAACATGTCTAAATTTTATTGGTTGATGAGATTACAACCATATCTAATATAATATTTGGATACGAGTCATTTTGGAAGTTTTTATGTGGGGTTGGGATTTAATATAAACTAATATTTTTTATATTTCCAAAGGTGCCCCTCTCTTCCTTTATAAAAGGAAACCTCCTCCCTCTCCTCCTCACACCAATTTGAGCCTTCGAGCTCATCCAACCCCTGCCCATTTCACTTTCCCAATTCCTTAGAAACCTACTAGAGGTACCTGTCTTCTCAAAATACTGACTCTAGTGCCCTAAGAGAATGTTTAAAGGAGGCACTTTAAGAAAGAGGAGGTTCAGATCCATTCAAAGCATATCGGACCTAAGGTGAAGGATAATGTTGCAATCTCAATTGTTTTCTATCCGAGATTGCTTATACGTAAGTATTTACTAGGGTTATATTTATCATCCATGTCCATGTTTTATAAATTTTTTTTCATGTATGTTTAAAGTCCTTTTTACCCATTTTTGACTTTTACTACATGGTATGTAAGGAATCATTTTTTGTTTACCATACTAGGTACTTTTTGACTTTTCTGACATAAGTACAAGAAGAATCTTTTTTAACTTATATAGAATGAATGTATTTTTAGAACCTTATTTCCAGGAAGCTTCCTTTATAAGTTTTCATGTTTATTTTTAATCAACTTCTTTTAGATTAAATTTGTATGACATGTTAAGAAAGGAAAAGTGTTTTTGAAGAAGAAAGGATATTTTCCTCAAGAATGGAGTTCAAGTGTTTTATCAAAATTATTTTCCATCTAAGATAAAATAGGGTTCTGTTTATATCCTTATTTTTACATTGATTTAATTTTTTTTGTGATGGAATTAATTTTATGATGTCCTTTTATCTTATATGGGTTATGTTATGATGGCATGATGTTTAAGAATCCCATTTTTATTTCATGGGTTATTCTATGATGTATGATTTATGATTTTGGGGCACACATAAGAATGGTTTAATTATGAGATGGGTAAGACCTATATCTCCCTCCAATGCATTGGGTAAATATTTATATCTCATGAGATAGACATGGATGGAAAGGTAAGTTAATCCAGTTCAGTGTTACAGGACTGAAACGAGGAGTGAACTCAATTCAGAAAGGGACTTTGTCCACTAAGATGGTCTTGGTAGCAATGCCTTGGCTACTATAGAAATCATAAAATGTTCTTAATGGTTTCCACAATTACATGTTTTATTCCCATGCTATTTTATCATGATTGATGTTCCTTTATGATATATTCCTTACGTAATTACACGATTTATGTCTTTGCACAAGGTTTTCATGTTTATATATCATGTTCAAGTTTTTGCTTTCAAATGTTTATGGATTGTTTTATGTTCTCTATGTTTTCCCTTAATAAGCATTTGAGCTCACCCTTTTTATGTTTTATTTTCCCCAGGAAATAAAAAAAGGTTTTAGGTAAGGAAACAAAGAGGGAAATATCATTGTGGGAGATGTTGAAGATCATTCAACATGGCTAGATGTTTATATTCCACGTTTTTAAAGACACTAAACAATTACAGTCCATGAGTTTTGGTTCTTATTATGTATTAAGTATTATGAAAAAGTATTGTAATGTCCATGTATGTTAAGTTTTGGTACTCTACAGTTGGTATCAGAGTAAAGGTTTAGTTAAAATTTGGAAACTAGGATGCGAAAATGTTAGTGAGATCCCTATAGATATTTCTAAGGTATGTTTAGGGATGTCCCAACGAATAAGTATACATATAGGATATAGTCCTAGAACTACCGTAACGATCATATAATTTAACCTAAGTTGTTAGATATTGATGGTACATCCTCTTTACTAATTTTTTTCCCTAGCATGATTTTTTCCTCTTACACTATTCTTTTTGGGTTTTAGAAAATGGCTGGAAACCGGAAGATTCATGATAATGGAGGATATGATGGACAATAGAATGATATTATTCATGAGCAACCAAATGAAATGGTATTTGGAAGTCCAAACATCGTTATTATGCATAATCATAAATCTCATAATATGTTCAATATTCTCAACTTTGGTAAGTTTCCCAACTCAGATAATAAGAGAAAGATTGAGTTTCATGATGATCATAGTGGAAACAAAATTCAATTTCCCTCATGTAAATCATGTGGGAAGAGGCATCGAGGAGATTGTTTCAAAGGAACTGGAATATGCTTTTGGTGTGGAAAAGAATGACACAAAGCCAGTAAGTGCAAACGAAAAGGTTTAGTCAACACCATGGACAAGGATAATTGTATTGCTACGACATCAGCAATGATTAGATGTTTTAAATATGGAATGAGTGGGCATTATGAAAACCAATTACCTAAGGGAAAATCTCATGAAGAAAATTAGCATGGTCATATGGGTAGTATTTATATGGATGATGATGAAGAGACTACAAATGAAATATGAGATGAAAGAAATGGTGAAGCTTAGTCAGTGGTTTAAGAAGCTAGTGGAATGATTGTATGTTTATCAAGAATTATGTATGGTACTATGGAATAAAGAATCATCCAAGGATTGTTACACTATTGTTTTTCCTAAAGTATTTGAAATTATATGTTGAATGGTACTGGTAACCAAGAAAGGTTATTCAGATATTTTTGGAAAATTCATGATATGCGTATAAAGAAGGGATAAGGAGAAAATGAATTGTTTGATAGTATTCATGAGCTCATGACTAATATAAGGACAATGCGATATCATGGTTTGAGTATATAATTGTTTTTGGATTTTTGTATGTGGAAAGAGTTACCATTTGACAGCATTCATGTTTTCACTAAGATTCAATGGGTATTCATTTTTTGATGATAATACATGATTAAGGTATTCACATGTTCGGAATGTGACCAACAAGATATATCTTATATGGGGGGATAAATGATGGTATTCACGTACTTGTTATGTAACCTATCAAGATATCATTTTCTTCACACCATGACATTGGACAGAAGTATTTTTGATAATCTTAAAGTTTGAAATGAACTAAGTTGGACATCAGATATAATTGTTTATGGTTAGAAATTTCCGATATTATAGATTGTTATAATAATGTAATTTTAGAAAAAGGATAACCTGAAAAATGGGTGACAACCCATCGCGTCGGACAAGGTTGATGGAATCAAACCCACAACCAAAGTGCGACATGACTTCATCCCCTACGACTGACCTACAAGAAGTCCCTTGTTAGTATAAATTAGTTTTACTTTATTAAGAAGTATGGTAGTTGAAGTATAAGTCCATTTTTGGAATCTTATATGATTAACCTCAACATAGATGGACTTATGAATATTTGATAATTTTTCTAACCATTTGATTGAAATAGATGGAATGGACCATCATTCTATCACATGATCTGTTAACACTTCACAAATAATAAATTCAACGTCATTTATTTAAGAGATGAAGTGGAAATTATTCAAAGCATGAACAATAGTGAGATTGTACCAAAATCAAGCAAGTATTTCTTCTAATTTAAAATTTTCAACTTTAGGGAAATGATATTGAAAACCAAATTTTTTTCCTAGTGATATTATATCCGATGAATCAGATGGTACCTTAGATCATCACAAATTTATGGCTTTTTTATTGATGGATTTTTCATAGCCATGTTCTCTACCACTCTCCATCAGAACTTGATGGTCGGATTTTTCTTTGGTATCCATATTTTAACTTATGTTCTTCTATGTGGAAACCCATTGATTATTTTATTTGGGTAACAGTTACATTACAAAATTTACTTTTTAAAGATACGTTTGGGTATTCCTTTTTACGATGTGGGTTTCAATTATAGAAACTTTCAAGTAGAAAACCATGTATAACCCCGACGAATTTCGAGGGAGAAATTCAATTTAAGGGGGGTAGAATGTAACAACCCGAGATTTTATAAGATATATATTTTTTAATTTCTTTAATATCTTCTGTTGTACGATACACCATGATATTCTTGCGCTATATGCAACACCGTATTAGCTTGCAGTATACGCAACATTATTCTTGGATCGTGTTACACACAATTTCATGTTCATTTTATAATAATCATTCTACCCAACATTGAGTGTATATATATATATATAATGTATAAATGAAATATGGTTGGATTCTATTATAAAACTCAATGAAGGATTCTTGCACAACACACAACCCTGACTTTGCTTTCATTACACGCAATCATAACTT
This sequence comes from Viscum album, assembly GCA_963277665.1. Classification (NCBI taxonomy): domain Eukaryota; kingdom Viridiplantae; phylum Streptophyta; class Magnoliopsida; order Santalales; family Viscaceae; genus Viscum; species Viscum album. The sequence continues at coordinate 1,707,354,108 of OY728153.1, read as the reverse complement.
TCCTCGATAGCGTGTGTTGTACGCTATATCAGGTTTCACTAAACAATGATATATGGTTATAATATTATTATGAACTAGCCGTTATGAATATTATTAACTAAATTTTGAATGTTATAACATTATTATTTCATCTTACACATTTTCTAGAACATGTTATGCGAATAAAATAAATTTTTAGGGTAAAATAAGTATTTTTAAAAAAAATGTTGTTTTGCTTCCTTTTAATGGCGCACCCACATTAAATATATTTTTTCACATGTTTATAAGTTCAATTTTAAAAAATAAACTTATTATATTGAATCAGGATATAAAAATTTACATTGTATAATGTTTTGACATTTTTCTGATAACTTTCATATTTTAATGAATAGTAAAAACAAGCTATATTTTAATTAAAAACAAAATTTTTCATTGTAATAATTTATATGTTTAAATTTTAATATTTAATGGTTTTAAAGTATAAATAGAATATATTTTTACCATTTAATATAATTTATGTCATTAGCATTGATTTTACCTTGAATTCGTAGGTTAAATCAATTCAATCTTTTGCAATGTTTTAAACAAAAACCCATTTTCTTTCAACAACGTGATTAATATTAATTTAATTTCTGCATCTTTTGTGTATTGAATTTGGAAAAATGGATTCCATATTTGTAATCAGTGGGTCCAAATTATGTTAATAATCTAATATTTATTTTGGGCATTATGAATAGTAACTACAATAAATTTTATTTACAATAATTAAAGGTAAATCGGGTAATTAGGGTAAATATAAGATAATAAAATTACCCTAACACCAGACAAAATCCTATTGGATGAATAAAAGTCGACCCATATCACCTAAGGGTCGGATTATATTCATTTAATGGACTTTTTTCCATGAAAATAATTTAATTATTATTAAAACGAAAGAATGTGACAACATGTCACTTTCTTAAATCTTATAAGTATAATAATTTTAATTTCGTGATAAACTTAATGAAACTTCAAAAATGAATAGTCTCCATAAATCTAATACAATTATCTAAATCATTTAAATTTATTTATAATTTTTAGGGATTAAATAAATATCATTAAATATGACACAATAGTGATGTTAAAATTATTTTATTGATTGAAATATCAAATAAATGATCTTAAAAATATTAAAATAAATATTATATGAACTATTTAATGTGATACACTAATTTTCTAGGCACATATGACAATTTATGAATCTATTAATGCTTTAATTTCGAACATATATTCTCTATATATTTTATTTAAATTCAAATAAATTAATAGTGTGAAAATTGACACTATTGTTATTTTATAAAAATAACATATTATAAAATTGTTTAAAAATCACAAAAATATTTAAAAATTATAAATTAAAATTTATATGGTCGAAAATGTCATAAAGTGTGATATTATGGAAAATTCACAACACGTATATAATTATTTTTAATAATTTAAAATTTAGAATATTATTACCACAAATAAAATTAAATTGATAAATAAGGATAAATCAAGTTGATAATCTTCAACATAAATTCCTAACTTGTCTAAATTTTATTGGTTGATGAGATTACAACCCTATCACATCTAATATTAGAATATAAGTCATTTTGAAGTTTTTATGTGGGGTTGAGATTTAATATAAACTAATATTTTTTATATTTTCAAAGGTGCCCCCTCCTCCCTTTTAAAAGGGCACCTCCACCCTCTCCTCCTCACACCAATTTGAGCCTCAAGCTCGGCCAAACCCTGCCCATTTCACATCCCCACTTCTTTAGAAACCTACTAGAGGTACTGGTTTTCTCAGAATACCATCTCTAGTTCCCTAAGAGAATGTTTAAAGGATGCACATTGAGAAAGAGGAGGTTCAGATCCATACAAAGCATATCAGACCTAAGGTAAGGGATAATGTTGCAATCTCAATTGTTTTCTATCTGAGATTGCTTATACGTAAGTATTTACTGGGGTTATATTTATCATCCATGTCCATGTTTTATAAAAATGTTTTCATGTATTTTTAATGTCATTTTTACCCATTTTTGACTTTTACTACATGGTATGTAAGGAATCTTTTTTTGTTTACCATATGAGGTAATTTTTGGCTTTTCTGACATAAGTACAAGAAGAATGTTTTTTTAACTTATACGGAATGAATGGATTTTCAGAACATTAATTCCAAGAAGCTTCCTTTACAATTTTTCAAGGTTATTTTTAATCAACTTCTTTTAGTTTAAAATTGTAGACATGTTAAGAAAGGAAAAATGTTTTTGAAGTAGAAAGGATATTTTTCTCAAGAATGGAGTTCAAGTGTTTTATCAAAATTATTTTCCATCTAAGATAAAATAGGGTTCTGTTTCTATCCATATTTTTACATTGATAAGATTTTTTTATGACAGAAATAATTTTATGATGTCCTTTTATCTAATATGGGTTATGTTATGATGACATTATGTTTAAGAATCCCATTTTTATTACATGAGTTATGTTATGATGTATGATTTATGATTTTGTGGCAAACATAAGAATGGTTTCATTATGAGATGGGTGGGACCTATATCTCCCTCCAATGCATTGGGTAATGATTTATATCTCATGAGATAGACATGGCTGGAACAATGAGTTAATCCGGTTAAGTGTTTTAGGACTGAAATGAGGTGTGAACTTGATTCAGAAAGGGACTTTGTCCACTAAGATGGTTTTGGCAGCAATGTCATGGCTACTATGGAAATCATAACAAGTTCTGAATGGTTTCCACAATTACATGTTTTATTCCCATGTTATTTTATCATGATTAATGTTCCTTTATGATATATTCCTTACGTACTTCCAAGATTTATGTCTTTGCTAAATGTTTTAATGTTTAGATTTCATGTTCGAGTTTTTTCTTTCAAATTTTTATGGATTGTTTTATGTTCTCTATGTTTGCCCTTACTGAGCATTTGAGCTCACCCTTTTTTTGTTTTATTTTCCCCAGGAAATAATGAAATATTTTATGTAAGGAATCAATGAGGGGAAGATCATTATGGGTGATGTTGATGACCGTTCAACATGATTAGATGTTTATATTCCAAGTTTCCAAAGACACTAAACTATTACGGTCCTTGAGTGTTGGTTCTTATTATGTATTAAGTATTATGAAAAATTAATGTAATTTCTATGTATGTAATGCTCCGGTCCTCTACACCCACAATTATGATAATATAAATTTTTTAACACTTCTTCCATCATCAAACAAAAAACTAACTTTTCTTTCATCCTATATCGATACAAAATTCTTTAATTGTTTGGAATTTTGAACGAGTGGAATGTTCATATAATGAAATACTATTAGTATCCTCATTTCATGGCTACACACAGTTGATAATTTTGGTAAACATGTGGTTCCACATTTACTGATCGCTGAACACTTTTTCCCATATAGAAGTAGACGTCTCATGTAATGAAGGATGAGGAGTCTCATCAACAAGAGAATATGTATGTTCCTCCCCAGAGGTATGCGTATGATTATATAAAACAACAGGTGGTGGATTTGAGGATTTAAAATTCATTATACTAAAAATAAAAGAAACATTAATTATGAAAAAAAATAAAAATTCAACAATAACATACAAATGTAAATAAAAATTTAACAATTATCAAACCGAAAGGAAAGTAAACTAAATATAAAACATTTTATTCATATTTATTATAGGTAACTAAAATTATAAAAATATTAATAATGGATAAAATGACATGAATGAATAAAAACTAGCTAATATTAATGAGATATGAAATGATATAGCTGAATAAAAAATACACAGTATTAATGAGAGATGAAATGAAATAGTAAAAAATAAGAAACTGTATAAATCATTTTTACAAAAAAATGAATTATTTTATAATATAATATTATTCAATATATTTTCTTTTATTTTAAAATTTCAAATATTAAATAATTTTATTTAAACAAGATCAATTAAAAGATAAGTTAATTATAGGTAACAATTTGAAACTAGAAAAAAACTAAACTATTATAAACAAACAATTTAAATTATTAGTAATAATACATGTTTTTATAAAGAAAAATCAAATATAAAAATATATATTTTTTGAAATTTCAAAAATTAAACCATAATTAAACATATGATACCTGTAATTTTAAGAATTTAATAAAGGCTATTTTCCCAAACCCCTTCATCATGATCATTTGGTACGACAAAAACCATTTTTCAATGTTTTCATCAATATTATTTATTAGTCATTCCAAGCATGTATGGATCTCACATTAATAAGTATCTTCTTTTTTATTTAACACAAACATAGTGTTTTTTATTATATAATAGAAAACTACATATTGAATTGACAAAGAAAATAGAACTTGTTTCATGTGTTTCCATGAAAAAATGTTAAATTGATTATTCCAATTTATTCAAATTAACAGTTTTACATCCAAAATCATCATTCTAGATATAGTTTTTACTGATAATCCATACACACTTAAATAGGGGAACATAAAATTTAATGTAATCAACCTACCATATTTCATCAATTACTCTATTATATGTTATTTATGTAGATATTGATATTTAATATTTGGAACTCGCAAAATATTTTTCTTATGAGAGCACCAATAAACAATATTTATAAATCACAAATTTGTTTTCCAGATATTTTTTATGAAATGTATAGCTGTTAATTTTATACCCAGACCATGTTACACAGTTTAATCATGGGCCACCTACTTACTATCTCAATGTTTTTTATTCTTCTCGGTTAATTTTCATGGTTTCTTTAATTTATAGAATTTTATTTGTCATGATCATTGAAAATACATATATCATTCTTATTTGGATAAAATTATTTCAACTCATTTATATTAAATGTTAAATATGGTTGAGAAACATCTATGTTATTCAATATATATAACTGTACTTTATTTACCTATTAACCAGTTAGTGATTTTAATTTCAATCCATGCATCCCCTTTACAATATAATTAACACGTTCCGGTTGAGATATAGGCAAACTGATGTACTCTAAACTAGACAAATAGATTTCACAAAATTCATCATCCTCATCAAAAATATACTTCTAAATAATGTATTCTTTAGGTCAATATGGATTGTCCATATACCCCTTCAATATCTTTATATACCATTCAAAAGAATACATCTGACATATATATACATGTCTTCGAAGGATTATTTATCACCATAAATGTACCATTAAAGTCACCATGATATCAACCAAAGATGGAGGAAAATACATTTCCAATTGAAAAATTATAAAAACAAAATATTTCTCCCAAATGTTTGAAGAATTCGAATAATTCACATAATGAAAATTGAATTAAAAAAATAACACAAATTTTTTATATTCATTCAGATACGGGAGGGAAATTTCCACACAATGCAACTGGTATGATTTGTTGTGTCAAGATGTTACAATAATGATATTTCATACCTATTAACATTAAATCCATTAATGACATAATTTTTTTTTTACATTTTATGAATACCTATGAAGAACTTTTATATCATGAAAACGTTTACAAAACCATGTTTTCTATCTCTTTGATAAGGTACTAAAAACCCGGGGTATGAATGTTCTCCTTCCATAAAGAGTGGGAGCCAACTCCAAATGTATTCCCATTTAATGTAAATCCATTCTTGAATTCAACCCATATTTAATTTTTCATTTAACAACTAATAATGTTCCAATGAAACTATGGCATATATTCCTCTCCATGTCTTTGAAATCAATGTTATTTTTAACCTCATGATATCTCTATTATGGTAGCGCAAACAATATTGACTATTACTTCCAAATATTACAATCATTACCATATTAATTTAACTTTGTGAATGCCTCAAACATTGTTTTTTACCCTCTCAAAAAATTGATTAGTGGATAAAGGTTTGAGAGAAATATAAAATTACTATGAGTTATTGAAATAATTTTTAAATCCTTTACAAGGGTGATCCATTGGAAAACATTCAATGACTAATGTATAATATTTTTCACCCATTGTAATTTTGATAATATGATGTCTGTTGATCACAGATTAGAAAATACTTATTCCCCTTAACACATTATCCAGAAAAATTTACAAATGTTGGGAGCTGATTTATAGTGATCATAATCATTTCATACTGTTGAAAATATTACATTTTATAAGAGTAATACACCCTTATACCTTACTCCAATAACAATTTCAAATCATCAATTAATGGAGATAAGAAAACATCAATATTATTTCTAGGATATTTTGGTTTGTAGATCATTAAACCCAATATGACTTATTTTCCCTTTATACAAAATTCAAGAGATAAGTTATAAATTACCAATAAAATAGGCCATAAAAAATATGTGATACTAAGGATTCAATATGGATTAATTACATCTATGCACATTACATGACTGATATTTTTTAATTTATTTCCGAATATATGAAATATGTGATTAATTTTATTACCCCTTGGACAATATGTAGGTTGGCATATTTTTCTATCCCATATCCTCTAATCAGAATTCCATCATAACCTTTTGGCATCATGTGAATTAGGAAATAAAATTTCAAATGTGGAATTATAGGAAGCTACCAAAATTCATAGGGAGGGGTCTCATAAACATCTATATTTGAATGTTATTTTTATTTCAACTTGTACTGTAATGTCCCACATTTAGGACACTCCGATAAAAATTCATATACATTCCTATATATCCATTAGTCATTCAGGTAGAAATTTATTTTCTTTTACCATAATCTCATTAGGCATAATATTTTATTGGGCATATAATGTGATTCCATAATATTTTGTTTTCCTTATTATAAAAGTATTTCAAAAATTATACTATCAATGTAAAAATATTTTCAATCCATCTATGTTTCACCTTTAGGTTTATCAATATTAATATCATCGATAAACCCATATATTTTTTATAATAAGAATACTATTATTTTTCTACATCACCATAAAAACGATCAATTTTCAGTTGTTTCTAAATTGACTCTATGTAAATATCACAAATCATTTAATAAATTTTATTAGATTTATCTTCTTACAAAAATCCATCTTCAACTGGTCTAAAATTATTCCCAGTTTCACCAATCTGAATCCAAAGTCTATATCTCAAATTAGAAACATGAAAAATTTAATTATATTTTTTATATATGATTGTATTCTTCTTCAAATTTAATCATTTTAGTAATTTATTGAAACACATGTTATTATTTGGAACAGTTTATTTAGAAACTTCTAAAAAATCACAAACAACTTCCTTGTATTTATAACCTATTATAGGTGCATTAATCCAATGTCAATTCATAATATATAAAAAATATGAAAAATAATTATCTATAAAAGGTAATAATTTATAAAATATTGAGATTATAAATGTCATAAAGAAATAGAAATCCAATAATGAAAACATAAGAAGAAAAATTGTAACTTTTGATGATATAATTCATTCACAAGGAAGAAATTACAAAAAAAATTCCTTTAAAAAAATTAATGTAAAAAAATAATCAAATATATAAATATGAAATTATTAAAAACAAATTATACATTGATGTGTGAGACATAATAGAAATGATTCTTCTTTTTCATGAAAAAAAAAACATAAATATATCAAAACTAGAAGTAATTTTTTTCAAATGTTCATAATTTTGGTTATATAAATAATAATGTTATAATGAATTTTTTTGACATTATAATGAATTTTTTTAAAATAATTAACCTTATAATGAAATTAAATTTTATTAAACAAGTTGGTTATTGAAATATCCGATGTGAAAAGCCTACTACTAGCTATTTAACATCTTTTATTGTATAACCGCTGAGATAATGAGGATTTTTGAAATTGGTTATATAATAATTTATGTGAGAAATCATGATACTAACTCTTTAACATCAGTAATTTTTTAACGAATGTGAAAAATTAATACAGATGGCTTTTTTATTGGTGGTTATAAATAACCGAAAATATAAATCTATCATGAAAATTACACTTTGTACTAGTAAATATTTTAAATAAAATAGTTGTGAAATATTATAATGGGATAATTTATTAAATATTAAATTTGATTATGTTACTTGTATAAATTAATAACATGTTTACAATGATAATACATGAGGCTACATAATGTCTAGATATATTAAATAATAAGGTAAGGGAATTCACCTCAATTTACTTCCGTTGAGGTATATTGTTATGTTATGAAAAAAATTCCTTTTATATGGTGTATAATATATCCATTTGAATTTTAATTCAATTATTCATTCATACTTCATGATATTTTTTGTTTCCATTTTAATTTTTTCATCTAAAATTATTTTACATGAAAATTTCCATGTGATAAAACTTATTGAACAATTTAATTTTCTTTTGTGATTGTTAACATTATCTTGAAACAATATCATTATTATATTTATTTTTCATTGGAAACTAAATTTAAATTAAATATAAATATATATTCATGATTGATATCATTATTTTTTCATATGTAAATAATTTTTACATAAGTTGTTTACTTTGAATGTAATTTTATTCAATGTGAAATGTTGAGAAATAAATATCCTTCACTAAATAAAAATATTTTTTGATTAGGAAATAGTTCATTATTTAAATTGTTTAATTTTCATATGAAGATTGATTTGGAAATGAAGATATGGGTCATGACTCATTATTGATAGACCCTTCATGCATTGATAGTGCTCATGAGTCAAACGAGTTGGGAAAATCATATGGGATTTCACCCAGTATAATTCAAACATCTTGAGGATAGATCTTGAAAATGTATGTATTATTTTCATGATACATGTCACCCAATAAATAATCATTGTATTCATAGATATTTATGTTAATATAATTACATAAGAGATTTTTACAATGATGTTATATATCTTTTTATTTAATTATGGGATTTTGATTTAAATAAAACATCTATTTAGTTAATTACTATTCTATATTTACTATTATATATTTATTCTATATATATTTTATTGTACATAACCCATACTGAGAATTTGATCTCACCCTTGTTTTCTCCCTCTCCCTATGATTAGAAGACTGATTCATTGAAGGAAGTTTAAATGTTGCAATTCATTATATTTTTTTATTCATTATTTTCCATTTTTTCAATTGTAAAATGGGTATCAAGTACGTATTTGGATCTACAAAATTATAAAACTATTCAGTCCATTCATATTTGAATGCGTTATCAATTCCGATGTAATTAATTTATACTGTAGTTTAATGATTTTAGAGTCATCGTTGTCACAAATTTGGTGTGGAAAATGAAAGGAAAACATATAATTTTTAGGAAATAACTATAGTTGAATAAAATTAATTAGTATCTATATAGTTTTATCCTAAAATTTATTAATAGTAAAATAATTTTAATCAATCCCAATAATTAATTAAATTGAAATAAAAAACCCTTAACCTTCAGACCGACTTCATTTTTATGTGTTTTACCTTTGTATAATAAATATAAGTTCATTAAAAATATTATTCTAATCCATACATATAGATGAAAAACCATATCTAAATTAATATTTTCACTTTATAATGCATTTATAATTTTTTTTAACTAAACTAACTATTCCAGGTGATAATTGCTTCATTTTTATATTAATTTTGGTATTGTAGTTTTTTCCATTTTTCAGTGATCGTGGATCAATCATGTATAAAATATTAATAATGGTATAAAAATGATGTATAATTATAATATATATATTTATATTCATCCACAAATGTTTGGGATAGACGAATGAATTACACCATTCAAGGATATGGTAAGGCATGCGTAAGCATGAACACAATTTTATTTTTTCAAAGAATAAAATAAAATAATGGTAAATATAAATTTACCATTAAAAGATCATTATTATATCATATATATAATATATATTCATCAAATGAATCATCATTACTATTCAAATAAAACATAAATTAAAAACAAATCACATCACATCATGGAGGTTGTAGTCCACATGTACACACAAGCAACATTATCTTTTCTCAATTGATTTTTTTGGAAGAAGGTAGCTATGATAAAATAATTATAGAATTATAATTGTGACCTAAATATAAAATATAAATATTAAGTACATAATAATACATATTTATAAAATATGGTGATGTAAAATCAATTGTATTATTATTTGGAGATGATAAGTTGTACGTTCACACAACAAATAGTTTCAAATCCAATTTGATATTAAAGACAGTGTATAATTGTGTTTTAATTATCATAATAACATTTTAGTATATTGGGGATACTGATATTATTATTTTGTAAAGAATATCACATATTTTAGTGAGAAAAAATAAAATTTTAAAATAAAGTTAACGGTTCATGCAGCAACCTATTCTTTGAAATGACACATTTAGATCTCTTACAAATGGTTGTTGGGTTTTCTTTTATAGAGATTAAAAAAATTGTGTTATGTCTATAGAATTGAATTATATAAATTCACAAATATCTATTTTAATATATTTATCAATGTTGTTGGAATAAGATAAATTAGGGTTCCCTTTTATAATTTATTTGAGAAACACTATTGGAATTTTAAAAAAAAATATTAACTTAATTTTAATAATTTTAATTTAAAAATAAAAAAAATTGATAATATTAAATTAAAATGATAATATTAGTTTAAATAATCTATTAAAAATATGTTTGTACATGTTTACATCACATGTTTATCTTTGTCATTTAGTTTAATCCCCTATTAAAAATTTTGGAAATTACAGTAATATTAATGTTTTCTATATTTTTTTGATTAATAATGTTAAAATAATAAAAAATATTACTTATAAAAGCATCTAGGTTATTTTACAAACTTATATATTTTGTTTGTATGAATCTATAATTTTTATTAACCTTTTATCATTTTATTAAGTATTATGAATTTTTAATTTTCATTAATTTCATAATAAGACTATTCATTTAATTTAAAATTAAATACATCATTGGAAAGGGGTATTTAGAAAATAATACTTTTATTATTATATAAAATATAATATAAATATATAAAATTATTGTGATATAATAATTCTTTATAATAATACAATTTTTTTTAAAATCATTTATTTTATTTTTTATTAAATAGAAAAATACTACATTGGTTTTGCATACAAAATTATTGTTATTATATAATTTTTAAAAATTTAAAATAAATTTATTTATGAAATATAATTTCATTATTCTCAATGTAGACACTTATATTCACTAATAACATGATTTTTTGTAATTTATGGATACAAAAGAGGTATTAAAAATATTAAGAGCGACATTTCAAAACATTTTTTGATAATATTTTGTATAGGTAATTTCCATGGTAAAGTGTCCATTAAACTAATGAATTTAATGTTTGTAGTTATAAATGATAAATTAAATTCATAAAATAAAAATTAAGTTCAATATATATGATATTAACACATATTTGTAACTTATATTAACTTGACTTATCATTTACTAAGGAGAAAACTTTTACCACAGTTACTATTCATATTTCCCAAAAATGGTCCTATTGAAAAAATATAAACCACAAGATTATTAATATTTAATTCATTTTCTATAATTAAATTTCTATAAGTTGTATAAATTAATTATAATTTATGTTTTCAAAATGCTACACAAACATATTTTGGGTGAAAAATTTTAGGATAAAACTTGATTTCATATTATCCAATGTAGAATAAAAAATGTTCTCTGAATGATAATTGCCTTTTGAATATATGATATATAAATTTAAATAAATTCAATGAGAATAGTTCTCAATTTATTTCATTATCCTAAACATTCATTGCACATAGAAAAATTGTTTTTTTAAGCACATATCCCTTATTTTAATTTTTTTATTTTAATTTATAATTAATTAATAACCAATTAATTCATTTTATGAAAGTGTAACGAATAATTTTTTTTAATTATATTATTATTTTTCATTAATATCAATCAAAAATATAGTTTATAATAATATTTTAATAGTATATTGTTGCTCGTCAATACTTGTTGTTCTATGTAACACAAACTATAAAGAAATTATCTAAAATAAATATTTACAAAAATATCACCGTGTTATAAAACATATAGTCATTCCCCTTATAGTTGTTTTTGATATTATGGGGACATACTGTCATTTTATTTATCTTTATAACATATATTGTAGAGATAAATACCTTGTTTTTTAGAATGAGATTCAGTTTGTTTACAAGAATGATTTCATACATCTGTTAACATATCAAAAAGATGAAAAATTGATTAATGAGAGAAATAAAAGTGGGAATACAAATATTGTTTAGAATAATAAAATTGTTATTTTTTTGATATTTATGTATTAAATGAATATATGGATTTATTTATTGATGAATTTCCCAGTCTTATAATAGTTATAGGGATTAAAGTTTATATTTACATAGATCTTAATCTGAATCCAAGTTCAAAAAAACCTTATAATAGAGCTTATGTATATATTTTAGATTTTAAAAGTAGTTAATAATTTTTTTTATTAATGGTTAGTTAATATGGCCACTTCCTCATGGGGCGATTCAATTTTGATAATAAAAAATAAAGTTCACACCGTAAGTAATTTTTTTTATTATAGGCCATTTATTAAAATCATTTTTAAGAAGAAGTATATGTTGGAATATATAAAAATCTTCTTTGGCAAGATATAGGGAGATTGGTAAGTTATTGAGGTTGATATAATGTTTTAGAACTATTATATAATGGTTAAGCGGAATGAAATTTTGAATATAAAATTTCATAGTAGGTATGGGAATTATGAGATTGTGGGTATGCCATTTGGGATGAAATATTATCCAACAATATTTATGGACCTTTGGAATAGAGTTTTCTTTGTGTTCATAAATAAATTAATGGTAATATGTAATTATGAGATCCTGATATATTTTAAAATATATGGTGATCAAGAGAATGATATGAGGGTTTCTTTTCAAAACATAAATGTATATAATTTTCAAGGAAAATTAATGAAATATAAATTAAGGTTTGAATGAATTACTCTTTCAAGACAAATTATAAATATATATGGAATAATCACCATTCCATAAAAAATAATGTTTTTATGGGGGACATGACAAATAAATTTAGATAATATTCCTATTTTTGTTGGATTGGTGGGTTACAACAAACATTCTATTGGGAAAATTTCATGGATATGTTTCCCACATTTGTTGTTATCTCATAAATGAGTTAAAAACATCTATAAAGAAGGAATGTGATGAATTTTTGTAGAATTTTAATATTTGATTAGTGAATTCTCAATTTTTGGCCTTGAAATCGATAAATTTTGATTTTATGATCTATAATAATGCTTTTTGAATGGATTTAGATATTTTCAAATAAAAAATGGTTAAGTAATTGTTTATGATTCATGTCAAATAAAACATCATATCATATCTTACCTAATACATGACATAAAAAATACATGATGTTTATTCATAAATAATATGATGATATAATTTATATAGAGTAAATTGTGAAATATTTACTAATCCCGAACGTTTTAAGTATATATTCACCTCAATAATGTAAAACATGAGGTTGTGAAATTGGATGGAACTGATTATGTATTATGTATAAAATATTAATCACCACATAAGGGGCATCGTAGCGCTAGGGTTCCCTCTCACTGCTACCTCCTTGCTTCGTCCCGGACCAAGTAAACTTCCCTTTTTCTAGTCTGTTCATGGTGGTGTTTCCTCTTCCGCGGTGCTGTCATACATCTTTGTGGCTTGGCCGTCTTGATCGAAAATTTTTTCGTCTCCTCTCACCCAACCCCCCTTCATTGGATAGGGTTCCATGGTGGCACGGTGTAGGACTAGAGGCTGAGATTTACCTACTGTGGTTTGGGGCGGCTCTACGTTTCCATATTTGCGCATATAGTGGTTGAGCGTGGCCTCTACGAGATTTTTGGATGGCAGCGGTGGGATTTAAATCTGGTTTTCGGGTTGGATTCCTCCTGGATTTTTTTGTGATGGTTTTACTTTGTTATTTGTCTTTGCATATGATTTTTTATTTTGGATGGATTTTTTCTATTAATGCTTCTGGTACCGCGTTTCATGCTTCGATTCAGCGGCGGTGATTATCTGGAAGCTGGGACGAGTTGGGGATCGTTTATCTTCTTATTGTCACCAATGAAATCTTTTGCAGGATTCGTTTGTGAGGTAATGTTTGATGTTCTCTGTGGTCTGCGTGGTTGGTGTGTGAAAGTGGTGATTGATTGTGTTCGGTTGAAGGGCTTCGGCGATGAAAGACGTTTACCGAGTTTGATTTGTGCTTCTACGGATTGGTTGTCTCGGTCACTAGCTCCAATGATGGGAAGCAACGTCTTTGGCTTTCAAGGTGATGATGTTTTCTATTCTCTGCTGATGTTACGATGGTAATGATGGTGTTTGGGGTGCGGCTCGAGGAGGCCGATCGTGGATCCACGTCCCGAGGTTATTCGTTGGCCATGTTTTTGAATTTTGAATCAATCGTGAATTTCATATACATGGTTTTTGGATTTGGTGTTTCAGTAATCTCGTGTATGGTTTCCGCTCACCCAAAAAGTGGTTTTAAAAATAAAATAAAAAAGAATCTTCATTCAGTCATATTTTGGTTATTATAGATCATTTAAATAAATCTACACAATATATTACTATTGGAGATAATATTTCTCTAGATTATATTTTTAATAATTGTGTAAAATAATGAATTGGATATCTGGGGTCCCTCTTCCTATTTAATAAAACTATGATATCAAAAATAACTATACATTTTATAGAAATCTTAGAATATCATTGGGAACTAAATTAAATTTCATTACATTATTTTATTATTTATATATTTGAATGAAAGTGAAAATCATTCAAAAATTTGAATTAATGATTCCAAATTATTCGTTGAATTACTAGAGATATTGGGATAAACATATATTATTACTTGAATTTTTATATTATAAAATCTTTCATTGAACATTTGAATCCTTAAATGAAAAGCAACATTAGAATCCAGTTTATTTGGATTAAGCTAGAATAATAAAATTATGGGGTGAGAATTAGTTGAAAATGTAGTTGAGAAGTTCACGATGATTTATAATGGTATGAGGATAACCCAAAATATGAAATAATATGGATATAAAAGGAGGAGGGATCATTCATTTTTTATAAGTGATCATATTTTTTTATCATATCTCCATGGATATGTTTTAGGTGTTTTCATAAAAAGGGAAGGTTAATTCCATGGTTAATTTGACCTTATTAAACCCTTAATAATGTTTTATAAATTTCCTACAATTTTTATTTTTTAGTAAGTTATTCCTAGATACATGTTTTTTTTCATGTTTCATTGTTACGATGGAATGTCTGAGATGCCTCTGATTTATTGTTTAATGAAATAGATATGTTCAAAGTGATCCTTTATTATCAGGAAATTCATGTTCATATTCATCTTAATAGAGAGGAGGTCTTATATAATAATGCGGTTCACTGGGGATTGGATTCTTGAAAATACTATATTGATCATGAAGAACCATTGGAATTAGTAAATGTTATGAATGTAAAATATCTTGACATGTTTACGTAATGAACTAATTATGAAGTATTTTTAAAAATGGTGATTCAATCTAATATACTTGGTAATTTTGAAAATAGATCAATTAAATTACTTATAAATATTAATAAACCAAATTTTATTGATATTTATTCAATCATATAACATTATGTTATTTATTAATCAAAATTAAAATGGTTTAATTTTATCTAAAATGAGTTTCTTGAATTACATAATTTTACTCAAAAGTTGATTTGATAAATTATATAATTTTAGTTTTATAAAATAAAACATTATATTCATGTCATTATTTCAAATAAATCATAGGGTAATTTTTTCCTAATTTTTTAAAATGTTTTATTTTCGTTGAATAGTGAAAATTCAATTTTTTTGTAAAACTATATTTTCATTTTATTAAATAATGTAATAAAAAAGTAACATTATTATTATTATTTTAATTTATGTAAAAAATTCTCTTTTAATTATAAATAATATATTTATTTACATATGAATATAAACTATTTATTTTCTTATAGGTATATTTTTTTGATTACAAATATATTATGATAAAAAGAATTATTTTTTTTTTATAAATTTATATGAAAATTAATTTCAACCACTAATATAATTGAAAAAATAAAAATTGATTTCATTTTTTCAGAATCAAGTTGTCTAAATTTTTTAAAAATTTCCCTTTTATTTTTCATCATTATCATTGGTAACCATATTAATTATTTTTCAAAATTGAATGTGTAAAATGGGAAATGAAGGGTTATAACAATGTGATAAGGATTAAAAAAATTCATAAAACATATATATATTTTCCTATATATTTTTTTAAAATTACCATCCATGTTTCTAAACAAAAGAAAATCTGTTGCATTTTAGGGGTTGATAATAACCATAATATGATTTTATTTAAAGATAAAAAAAATTCACTCACATTATATAATAATCTCTATTAACTTTTAATTGTGATAAAACGAGGCTATCATATGATTTAAATCACTATTTTAAATAAGACATAAATTTTTAATTTATTTAATTTATTTATTATATTTTGAGAAGGAAGAATTACCTTAAATGCTTATGAAATGCTGATATAGTGCTTGTTCATGTAAAAGTAAAACTGATTAAGTCATTTAAAAAAATTAAATATTATACAATTTGATGTAATTATTTATTTCCAAGAATTTTTTCCGACAAAAAAAAAACATTATGGTGTTGTTTCAAAATTTTATTTCCAAGCTCCCTTAATATATTGATTTTCATAACATCAAAATATGTGAGTAGTCACAGAAATGAATTTAATTCTATATTATGTTAAATATGTTTTTTAAATTAATTAAAATTAAAAAAAATCATATCCATAGACATATTAATGTTATAAAGACTATATTATGAACCATTTTATAGTTATGGGTTACTTTCCCTTTAACAATAACATTGATGGCTCATATAGAGTAAAAAATATTGATATCACAGTAATCATTAAAAGGGTTAACAATGTTTAAAACTAAGAGATAAGGGTGAAAAATTATACTAATCATGTAAAAAACTAATTATATGAGTGTATTTCAACTTATAATCATAATAAAATTAATATTTTTATATTTGGTCCAGTTAATCATGAACATTAATTTTTATTAATTTAATTCTTTAAGTATATTTGTGGGAGTGCATACATTAATATATAAAAGTTATCCAAAACAATTATAATCCTCATACATTTTGAAAACCCCAGTTTGACCAATATAAGTGGAATATTATTCCAAAAAACCCAGCCCACATATTGGAGGTTCTTGTCACTCCAATAGGAAAATCCACGAA
The DNA here is from genome assembly GCA_963277665.1 of Viscum album. Classification (NCBI taxonomy): domain Eukaryota; kingdom Viridiplantae; phylum Streptophyta; class Magnoliopsida; order Santalales; family Viscaceae; genus Viscum; species Viscum album. Next base: position 1,707,336,731 of record OY728153.1, on the reverse strand, counting down.
TGATTAATATGTAAGAAAATTATGTCATTTGAGATTATAGTATATGTCATAACTGAAATTTATCAATTTTATTCTAGTTATATCACCATAAAATATTATATAATCATGATTAAAAAATATCTTCAAATTTTTACGTAAAAAAAATTATTATTTTTATGGTATAACAATTTTTCATCTTTTTTTCATTCTTATGTAAAATAAAAGCATCACTTGCTAGTGTTGGTTGATTAGCACCTCCATGAAGAGATGTGTTTTTCATAACTAAACCACAAGGATTGTTATTTTGACAAAAATATTTAATATATATGATATTAATGGAATTAATATAAATTTTCTAAAACAATATTCCATCTATTGTTTTATATTCAATACATTGAAAAATGAAAACATGGATTATGGGTAGACGTAGAAAATCACCTCCACAAAGTGATGGGATTAGTTTTTCATGCATTACATTCCTGTATTGTTCAAAAAATTTATGTAACATATTAAATTTATAAATATTTAATTATAATCATTTTTAATATTATGGAAGAATTAACCTATTTACCAATTTAACCCAGCCAATCCTTTTTTGACATTTATGAAAGATGTTCTAAAAAAGTTATACTGTGAACTTAATAAAATATGTAATTACATTTTTTATTTATATAAGTTAAATAAATGGTATAATTAACTTGAAATAGTTATTATATATATATCCAATTAAAATTATTTTACTAATATGATTGATAAAAATAATGTGTGATAAGTTGGAATCGAGATAAGATCTAAATTACATAAAAACATCATTTTAAAATTTTAATTATATAATTTCAAAATATTTTACATCAAGGTAGACAATCATCAAATCCCATTCGATATTTTTTTATACTGACATAAATAATTTGAAATTTTCATTTTCTTTATTTTCTTACAATCATTTAACGTTTTTCAATATAAATATTATTATGTCTTTTATATGGTATGTTTTGGCTTTATTTAAAAAAGGAATAAAATAAGTTCTAGTTTGACATATATGATGTTGAGAGTTTCTACAACAATGAAAAGCATTACATTATGTTTATATTACTTTAAAATATTCCATGTTTTTGTCAATGAAAAACAATAGTATGCATTTTTCAATGTATTTTAGTTTTGATATTATGTTTCAAAGAAAATATATATATATATATATATATTGATTATGTGTTAAAAAATAAAATTTCATGAGTTTGATAGTGAAAATAAATGATTTAGTTATTTATTTAATGTCATGTTCCTTGAAAAATTATTAATATGATGTGTGATCCTGCTATATCTCTCCAATTTATTAGGTAATGGTTAAGAAATCCTTGAAATTATGTTGGAATTAATTGAGAAAGATATTCTATTATTTGGTGTTCTTATAATTGAAATATGAATATTATATCAACAAGAACCTCTATGAATTTTTTATTCTTTAAATTATTCTTCATTGAAATATTAGATTTCATAATGCATACTAATGATATATTTTTAAAAAGAATGATTATTATTTTTAAGGGTTAAATGGTACGTTTTACCGAAAATTTTATCATTATTCATAGTTTTTTAATAAAACTTCACAGACATAATTTTTCTATTATGATTTCTTATGAAGTATTTTATGAAATTATATAGTAATTAAAGATTATTTCTTTCGTAATTAAATTATTCTTTGTGATATAATTATATTATGTTGAAGGAAAACTCTTCACTATGATCTAATGATTTGGAAATTGGACATGATATTTTTCTCATCATTTTAATATGTTTAATTTTGATATTTTTGTTCTCATCCTATGATTATGTATGTTTTTCATTGGGTTCAAGGAAAAGTAAGAACAATAATGTAGTTAGTTTGAAAATCATGATGATTTTTAATTAAAAGAAACCATGTTTCATTATAAAACTATTGATTTATGGAAAAAATAGAAATTAAGTGGATGTGTCAACTGTATAATGTATGGATTTATTATGTAAGAGTTCTGATGTTTATTTATAAAACAATAAAACATTAATATTATAAATATTTATGTAAATTATTTATTAGAAAATTTAATGTTATGTAATTTTTTTTTATTTTATTATATTCACAAAAATAATAACCATAGAATGCTTAAGGTGTAATGGAAATGATGATATCCCTAAAAGAGGAATATGAAATAACCAAATTACGAAAAGATTATTTATTCTTATATATAAATAAATTATATTTTAACCATCACATAATAACTAAAAAATAATATTAACTATAATTATATTTTTTTGTGTCGAAGGGAAAACACATTTATCCTTCCAATCCTTATAATCAAAAATGAAAACATTGTTGTCTTCGATGCTTTCATAGGGGCACACATTCATCCATTGAGAAGGACATGCCGATCTATTTCCCCACATTCAGGCTTTACAAATGCCGGTGGAATATATCACTTATTCCTAGAAGAGTGCTCCTTGATAACAATAGGATTATGGGACGTCGGCTCCCCTTTTGGGGATTCCTCCTCTAAGCTCATTGCCATGTTAGGGTCTCCCAAAAAGATTAAGACGTTGTTTGTGAATCTCCTTCTAGATTATATATCTTTATGGACATCAGTTAATTGTCCAACGTCTGTCTATAAATTTTTAAGGGTGTTTATTTGGAAGAATCCTTCGGTCAAAGTTGATTACAACATTAGGCATATCGGGGCATCTCTGGGTGCGTGAACATTGGAGAACCTATATTATTCCTTATAAGAGAGAATCTCAAGGATGTAGAACCCGAGCCAACCCATTTCAATTGTGGGGTATCTTATGTTAGAGTCATGTCTTGAAATATTTCTTTAGCTTCATGTGTTTAACATAAGATATGCCCCTAGTTTAACATCTCCTACAGACAGTTACACAAAAGGTGTGTCTTCCGAGGTTTTCATCAGGCATAAAATGGTATACACAAGGTAGGTTGTGAGTTTAATGTCTTGCAGAGATGGGATAAGAGTGATCAGAATATCCCATATGAATGGATCCGATTAGTACATCCATAGGAGGGAGGACATGGAGTGTTAATCAGGTGGATGGATTAGAACACCCAATGTGGATAGATTTGGGGTGGTGTGTCCCAAATAGAGAAGATATAACACCATGAAGGGTTATATGGATGCCACTGAGGGTGGATTAGGGAGAGTGCACCCCAGAAAGTGGTAGACCAAACTGGTGAGCCAAAAAACTCAATGAAAGAGGACCCTAGGTGGTGTGTCACACGAAGGAAATATGTCACACCATGAAGGCTGATCTGGATTGCACTGAGGCCGGATCAGGGAGAGTGCACCCCGGAAAGGGGAACACCAGATATATGGGCCCAAAGCTCAATGAAAAAAGACCCTAGGTGGTGCGTCCCATGAGGGGAAGATGTCACACCGTGAAGGCTGATCTGGATTCCATTAAGGGAGGTTCAGGGAGTGCGCACCAAATAAAGGGGGGCACCATATGGATGGGTCAAAATTCTAATTGAGAGAAGACCGTGGGTGGTGTTTCCCACGAAATAAATATGTGACATCATAAAAGATTATCTAGATGAAACTAAGGGAGGATCAAGGAGAGTGTACCCCAGAGAGTGGAACACTGGATGGATGGGTCAAAATGCTCAACGGGTGCAGATAAGGATCAAAGTCCAAAATGTTTGGAATGGGGATAGTTCTTACACGCTAAGGTGACCCATCGTAAGTGAGACACTCTTAGGCTGATGGTTATGGATCGTGAGGGTATTATGCATGGTTAGAAGAACAAATGGAAATGGCGTCATCCCACCAGGATGTGGCAGCCCAGGTAAGAATCAGGATGGATAATGGAGTGTTGAGTGATGTGGGTGAAGAATGAGATGGAACCATCATGAAGATTACAGATGCCTTGGTATTGATCCTTAGAGATGATTCATGTGTATCCCTATAGTAGAGAATCAAAGTCTGCATAGTTTTTTGGGGTAACGGAATCCCTGAAGAGGCACCCATGAGAATGGATGCATGGATGGGACAAGAAGGAAATATAACCTTTTGGTTGGGGAATGATCTTTCAAGAACACAAGGGGATCTATTGAGAGACGACGATGGGACATGATTGTTTTTATTGTATGTACAAGAGGCTTCCTACATATCAATGTGGTGTGGAATCAATGCCCATGTAGTTAAGTATGGGGTCATAGTTTCAGGGGTGCACGCATAGGACAACAAACCGACGATATACTGGGGCGTATAGGTGGTTAGCAGTCGGTGTTGGTCTAACACTCATGGGGAAGACTAGAGATATGGGTACCATAAAAGGGGACTGCAATGGCTTTCCATATATAGCTGACTACAGTGGAATACCACGGGTTGGGGATACAATGACTCACTATTGGATAAGGATACAATGGCTTACCTTTGGTTGAGGAATGAATCGACAAACCGCTAGTTGGAGAATGCAACAACTCACTGTTGGATGGGGTACAATGGCTTAATGCTGGGTGGGGTTTAACCTCGTGGAGGCTTCCTATGTTCCTTGTATAAGATACAAGGATCAAAACCCATGTAGTTCAATTTTATACAATTTAGCATAATGCTGGAAAAAATGGTGGCATACAATTTAATGTTATGCGAGACGTAGGTGAACCGATGTGATGTGGTCAATAACTATGGATAATGGGATTGAACTATAGAAAGGCTTTTTTACATACCTTGATCAAAAGGAGGGGAGAGGATCAATGTTCACGTAGTTCAGAATGGGGGATACTATTTAACATCATGCGAGACAAAGGTGAACTGACGTGAATATTGTCAAGACCAAAAGGTATTGTGCTTGAACATCAGGGGAGTTTTTTATGTACCTTTCTCAAAAATGGAAAGGATCGATGTCCACATAGTTCGGGAGGGTGTTTGGGGATTATGCACTAATGAAACACATGGAGGATTTCATGGTCGGTGCTTACTCTAAGCCTACGTGAGTCATGCTCTATGAGAGAAATAAGAGGCAACAATAGACATGACATTGGACATGTCTTATGCAAGGAATCATCCCAAGAGCTACTAAGGAGTGACAATGGTGAAAGGGTCTTATGCATGGAAGCTTCCCAGGTGGCGCTATGGAGAAGAAATGGTGCATGGGGATTACCCTTGGAAGATTCACAGGTGCCCTTATAGGGAGACAATGGTGAATTGGCCTTACGCATGGATGTTTCCCAAGATTCTCTATAGAGTAGAAATAGGGAATAGGGATTGGGCCTAGATGAAACCTTGGTGCTGCAAATGAGTGGAAAACGTTCACGTGGTTTATGCATGGAAGCTACCTGGCTACTGCTAGGGACCAAAATTTTTGAATGTGGCTTACACTAGGATGTTGTCTAGGTGATGCTAAGGAGGGATAATAGTATATGGGGTGTACGCTTGGATGCTTCCTAGGTGTAGCTACGGAGCAGAAATGGTGCATGGGGATTATGCATTGAAGCTTCCAGGTGCCACTAAGGAGAAACAATGGTGGATGGGGCTTAGGCGTGGAAGCTACACGGGTGCCACTAAAGATCAGGAATAGTGAATTGGGCTTCCGCATGAAATCTAACCAGGTGCCTCTAAGGAGAGGCAATGGGGAATGGATCTTACACTTGTAAGATGCCCGATAGAAGCTAAGGAGAGGAAATGGTGAATGTGTATTATGTATGGAAGCTGACCATGTTCCATTATAAAGTGGTAATGGTAAATATATATTATTCATGGAAGCTTCCTTGGTGTCTCTATGGAGCGACAATGGTGAATGAGTCTTACAGATGTAAGTTGTTCATGTGCATTCCTCATGTTTGGCTATGAGGGAATCCCAACTCACTGGTGGTTTGAGGCATGTAACTGAGGCCTTCACCTATGTGATAGTGAACAAGTGGGATAATGAAAATGGTGTTCGAATCAGTCCAAACAAAGGGAGTTGAAAAGTATGAATCACATACCCATTATTCAGAACATGGTAAGGGTGGCATGATGATGGAGGATAACTGTTGAACATGTTTGAAACACAACATCCATATCGTGTTAGCCTAAAATGGGGACAAAAAAATGAGGGTCGACTATTGACAGTGTTCTAAGCACAGGACTTGACTCGAAGTGTCATCCAATGTCTTCTGGGGTGTTGGTCCATGATGGTAGGTGAGGTGAGGCAGCATAAGACTAGGCCGTTAGGGTTCCCCTTCTAACATGAAATAGTATGAAGATCCTAATGAAGGACACAAAAACCTTGGGGTAAAGTGTTGGTATATATGAATGGATTCCAACGCTCTTGAAATTACACCACTATAATCATGGAATAATTCATCTTATCTTGTCCCATTAAGTATCTCTTATTTACAACTAGAGGCATCCTATTATTGGATGATAGGGAACAGTACAGTCTAAAGTAATGTAAAGAGGACTGTTGACATCTTATGATTGGTTCATAAGGAATCTCTCGTTTAGAGAACAAGGAATCCTATGTTTGGAACATAGGGTGTACATCTATTTACAGTCATTTAAATAGGACTATTGGAATCTTAAGCTTGGAGCATTATGCATCTATTTCTTAGAGTAAGAAGCATCATATGTTTTCCATATAGAGAGTACTATAGTTTATAGCCATGTAGTGAGGAATATTGGAATAAGGTTACTAGTAATGGCTTGTGTTGGGACTTATGAGAGAGAGACCCTTTATGGTTCAACTAGTAATAAGAGACATGTAATAGGGTTTGGAGGTGTTGTTTAAGGAATGGTTCGACACAAGGTTCTCCAGGAATTGAAGATGATAATCTCAAATCAAAATATTTGAAATGGAACAAGAGGAATATGTTGACTCAAGGTATTTCATGGAGTGTGGAGTATCTCTAATCATATTATTCTATATTTGGAAGGCAGATGAGAATATGGGTGTAATTGAAAATCATGAGGTCTTGGCCTTAAAAGTTCACAGTGTGACTCTCCATTTTTTATAGAGGTTAGTGACGAAAGAGATGGGACTGGACCAGAGGTCCAGGACCAAAACTCACCAAAGATCCCAAGAGGGGGGGGGGGGTGGCACAACCCCTATGGTATGGAATGGTGGGTGAAAATGTTGTGTCTTCTCAAATGATTGGTATTCGCAATGCAGATTCGTAGAGGAAAGGATCTTGCGAAGCATGGTGTTCTGTGAATTAGCCTTGTGAAGAAATGTTGCTCCTAGAGAATGGAGTCTCATGAAGTAGCTTCATGAAGGAAAGCTACTCAAAGAGAATGGGGTCTTGAAAATCATGGGGCCTCAGAGGGAATTTGTTATCGTGGTGTAAAGGGGAATCATAGAGCTAAGGTACTTGTAGATGAATAAGGAACCACAGAGTACAGGTTCTCGCATAGAAAAAGGATTTCTAGAGCTTTGGGTCTTGTAGAGAAAATGGCTTCACAAAGCTATGGATCTCACAAATAAAAGGACCTTCACGGAGGCTCGGGAAACCAGAAGTAGCTCTATCCTTCATAATGGGTGGAGCCCTTAGTGAAGGGAATCACTTCATAGTGGTCAGGTGCTCCACGAAATGGGAGAATAACTACCCAAGGGGTGGTGTAACCGTCCTTATGAAGTGGGGGAGCCAACTATTTATTGTCGATGGAGGTCGGCAGAGCTCACTGCAGAGAACAAAGGTGTACCTAGAAGAAGATCTGGCTCCATGACCAGTGGTAGTTCACTCATGTTCATCTTAACCATGGAGTCGACCCTCACGGCCTTGGCAGTGTTTGATGAGGTTTCAGTCAAGTTCCCTCTAGTTTTTCATAACCACAATGTTGACCGTCATGGCCTTCGCAGCGCTCATGGAGGCTCTAGTCATGTTTCTCTGCTCCACGATCATAGAGGGAGCATCAATAATGGGCTATGAAAACCTGTTTTCCAACCCAACATTGAATTTATATATGTACTAAAATGTAACTCAATTTGGGCTCTATGAACTGAAAAATCAAAGCTTATGAAATGGGCTATGCTCTTGGATCATGTTTAGAAGAAATTCGAATATTTTTTGGATGTGTTTTCGGGGCCAACAATCGCTCAGGCATATGTATGTACTACCATCTCTAAACATAGTCAACTTAATACATGTGATAATTAATCGGGGAAGGGATAAATTAGTGATATTATCTTTTTAAAATATATATCTTATTAAACAACCTTCACCTCTTCAAAAAGACTTATAACATTTTTTGAACAAAAACATACAAGATCATTCCAAAAGAACAAAAAAACATTCAAGGTTCAATACTTAGTAGGTGTAGTTATTCCATGATATTTTATTTGGAAATAATATAATATCACAAAATAATCTATAAAATAATATTTTTTCATGGTTACAATTGTATTGGAATGTCATTATATTTACATTTCACTATTATTCAAATTGCTAAAAATTTTAATTTTGCAAATATAATGTTGCATCAATGATTTTTTAATAACTTTTATGAAACCATCAATGACCAGATCTATTTATAGTCACTCTGATTGATGTAATTTATTCAATATTTCTATTCTTTGAGAACACTATATCATTTATATTCTTAGGATCTGGGTAGAACATCCATTTGGGTATTCTATATAAATAGTTGTCTGTTCATCTTTCCTCATTTTTCATTGTATGAATTTTGTTTCTATAAAATTATGTCTGGTCTATTATGATGATTTAAAAAACACATTTAAACATTTAATTTATAGTTTCAATGGATATTAATTTTTTTATACTTAATTATCTCCATTTTACATGATCACCTCATTTGAATTCGTAATGAATCTCTTATTCTTTATCCCAGAGATTCCTTTGATGGAAACATCATGCTCAAAATATGGATTGAAAATGTTCATCTACTGTATCTTTTAAAAACAGTTGGTTTTCACTTGAACACCAAAATGTATGATAAGTATAGTTACATCATACTATAATTAAATAATAATTATATATATGTGAGAAAGATAAAAGGCTATATCCCTAATTTTTTTCCCATTCCATTAAAATGTTACCTTAAAGTCTACCACTCATTACAATTTCACTTGGAATATTCTCAATTATTCCATTGTATTATTTATGGTACAGAAAAACATTATCACCGAAGTCTTCAATAGAATCCCTAAAAACTCTTTGGGAGACATGCATTATTATACCATGATATTTGGAACATTAATATACAAGTGTGTCATGGTCACATCTTGTATCTTTATGAAAACATTTTAATGAAAATTAAACTTAAAAAATCATTGTACCAGTAGAATTAATCATCATAAAATCTTTTAATAAATATTTTATCTATTGAATCTCCATATAATTATTTATAAAGAAAAATTTTCAGAAACTTCATGAAGGAATTTATAAACAATTCCTCAATATGATGTCTTGTATAAGAAATATCATTTCATTTATTAAATTTTCAATCCATTGGTCAATGATATTCATAATAATATTCATCTAATAATGCTTAAAAATATTCATTTTCCCAACCATATGAGTCATTTTATAAAAGATATTCTATAGAATATTTACCTTATGGACATCCTTTGAAGACATTTTCGAGCAATATTTCATCTCGTTAGAAGATAAATGATTTTTACTTTCTCCAATGTGGACATCATCTGAGGAAATTATTCATAAAATCCTTTTATTACATCAATAACTTTTCATTGATCAATAAAATTTACAAAATTGTTTCTTCCAAATATTATTGTGTCACTACATTCAAATAACATAGTCATAGAACATATAATTTATTCATTCAAAATTTTGAACATTGATGTTTTAAATGTCATTATAAAAAGAAAATGTTACACTTAAAATTTTTTATCCCTCATATAACGAAACTATTCGATCAGATGATTTTTAACTCACTATTTTAGAGTATTTCAGAACAATAAATAATCGCCTTATTTTTATTTTTAATGAAATTTTTTTTGAGGAATTTTTTACAAAATGAAAATCATTCATAAAATTTCACATTCCTCTATCTCTTTATTTAGCATTGTTCTTCCATTGATATTTTTACAGAATTTTTTTAGTCCTTTTTTAGAAAGTATACTAAGATGTGATGATTTTTTATTGATCAAAAAATAAATAATTCTTAAAATCATTCATATAAACTTATATAAACATAAATATTACCTATAACCATGAAGGTCTCTAAAATACCCCATTTAGAATTTTTTTGAATGAAAAATCATATATCATTTAATTATTGTAACTCATGTAGTGAATAATTCATCTAAAAACTCAATGGCTATATGTGTTAAATCATTATAAGAAAATATAAGTATTATGAAATAATACTGTGTTGTCCATAAAAAGTGACATGAGAAAAATTTTACATAAATATTTTCAATCATTAAAAGGATATATACAAACAAAATGATATATTTAAATTACAAAATGTTTCTCTTGATAGGACTATCTGAAGTCAGGAAAGAGAGGTGATAAATAAAACATACATTCAAATTCATGAGAGGGAGTTCTATCTCCCTTGTTTAACCCCAGTTTGGAAAAAAAATTATCCTATTTTGTTTTTTAAAATGTTTGTATTCTTCTATGGTGTAGAAACAATCTCAAGACCTACTTCATTTATCTCTATTTCATATATGAGAATATGATATTTTTTATCAACTTTATTGGAATTAAAATATTAAACAATTTTTTGGTGATATTTTAAGCATGATGATTATCACAAACTCAAATTTTGGGAACCCACATATCAAAAAATAAATTATCCAATTATTCCTTCATTTCCATAATTTAAGTTATATCTTCAATGGAAAATAATATTCAACATAAACTATACTAAGAGTTACTGATTTTTTTAATTGTATTCTATTAAATACATATTTATCCTCATAAAAACACTTCAATAGGTGTGTCTTTTTTTTTCTACACTTGATGACCTATCGAAATATATATAAGTAAAAAAACATTTCATTATTTTAATAAGATATGTGAACCAAAAATATTGTCTTACGTAATGTTTTCAAGAATTTTTTTCCAATAATTAGATGATATTCTCTAGGTTCTATTTGAAATAAGGAACAAAGTGTTACATAAAAAAATATATCCATCCTTTAGGTCATTGGTTTTAATAATCATCAAAAAAATATTCTAAACAATTTATGAACTATTCCCTTTCATTCAACATCTTTTATTAATTTTGTTCCCATTGACTATGTGGAAACTAATTTTGTTTGTTCCATTCAAAATGTTATTTGAATTTATTTATAATACTACACATTGTATTGAAAATATATTACCTCATTTGTGATATTTTCATTCTAATAAAAGATTAAATTTCATTCAACAAGAACACATGAAAAATTCTTCTTCATCTACTCATCAAAATTTTCACAATATTCTCCATAATTCCATTTGAATATGATATAATGAACATATAAAATCATAATTATTTAAACCTCTTGTTTTCAATTTTATAGAAGTTTGAATCAACTCCACAGTTTATAAAATTTAAATTACATTAAAATTTATCCATTTTAGAATACCATTCTCAAATATCTTAGTTGATCCAAAAAAGCACTTTTCAAATTTCACATAGAATAATAATGTTTCCTGATAAAAAATTCATGTGATTTCTAAATATAAAATACATTATTGAGCTCAACATTATGAAATAGTGGAATGAAAATATTCTAGAATATTTAATATATCTACTGTGTAGAAGGTGCGTGAATAATTATTATACTTTCTATTCCTTCAACTATGGAAAAGGATTAGTCAAAATCAATGAATTATACAAGAGTGTAATATTTAAAAAATATTCATGCCCTGATTTACACAAATAACCTTTTTCAATAAACAAGTTTTTGGAACACCCACTTTATACTAATGGCATTGTAATTATTTGGATTATATATAAAGAACCATGTATCATTATTCTCAATACAATCAATCTCTTAATTCATACCATCAATCCACTAGTGTTGATATCAAGAATTATTAACATCATTTGTCTCAATCTAAAAATAGAGGGATGTTTTTGAAATATACTTTTATTCAAATCCTCATTGGACTTATTTTTCTATACTACAATGACGCTATCAATATAGTATTTAATATTTATTCTAGTATGATAAGAATTTAAATTTTTATCATTATTTTATATATTTGAGTTTGTATAATCAACTTTATCAACATAAAAACATTTAGGATCATTAAGAATTCTTCCAAATTGTTTAATTGAAAAAAATACTTCTTACCTTTCATCCATATATGAAACACTTTAGAAAAATAATTTAATAATAATTAGAAACATTTTCATCTACTGAATGATTAAAATTTCCAATTTTATTGTTATAACATTGGTATCCTCTACTATTATTATGGAATCAATGAATGATTAAATAAACACCCCTCGATCAAAATTACGAAGAGTTTCACCCTTGAATTTTTTAATACACAGACTACCAAACATGTTTAAGAGATTCATACAAGGGGAATCATTATTATACAACTCAAAATTATTCAAATCCGTGTTTCTCATATATAAATATAGATTTTTAATATAAACAATTACTCTGACATATTGCCTCCAAAACAAAGAAGTATCATATTCAATTTACATGGTTCTTTCCATCTCAATCTAACCAAATTTTATTATTTCATATCAAACATTTTTGTGAATTTTATTATTCACTATGGTTATAAAAATTTTCATGATTTATAATATAGTCTCATAACATCCCACTTCTGTATTCTCATCTATTTTAATTTGTAATTTTATTTATAGAATATCCAAAACATTTCCCACACATCTACTAAAATAGTTAATCATAAATAAATAGTCAATTTAATGTTTTATAGATGTAATTCACTTAATTATAGTAAATTCATAAATTGGAGAAATAAGGTACTAATACTGATGTATTTATTTTTACTTATTGACCATCGATTTTAATAATGTAATATATCAAAGGGCAGAAATCATGTATTTAAAATTTCAATTTAATAGATTTTGTAATCTTCCCATTATGATAAATAGAGTACACCCATTACCTATATCTTATCATGTGAAGAATATAATGAATTATTCATATTATCATTATGTTAATCATATTTTTAATACATATATCACCATCATTTTATTCCATATATGATTTTATTTCATAACGATCAGATATCATTAACATTGGGAATTAAAAAATTGAATCAAATTTCTATTTAATCATTGGATTCTAATAACAAAGCTCTCATCCATTATATTCATTAAAAAGAAAAAATAATTTATATGTATAACTCTTATAGCATTATCATAGTGTTATGTAAAAAATAAAAATTTCTTTTCAACCCTTCATAAGACAAGGATCATTTAGATTCTGACTTTTCATTCCCACTAGTAATGACTGGTTAATTATCATTGGCTTGAGAGTACAAAGAGTCATTAATAGGGCTTAAAAAACATACCTCAACATGGAAAAGGTTTGAAATTAATGTCGAAGGGTTTAAAATGCATTTAGGGGATGATTTACCCTTTATGAATAAAACTATTGACCAAACCACTAATTATATGATGCATGAACAAATAAAAGACAACTCAACAATATAATATATATCAAAACCTCATCTAGTGTGCAATTGTAGAAGACCATACAAGAATCAAAATAAACGGTGGATAAACAGAAACATTCTCTCAAGAGACAACAAGACTCCATGATTCACAATATTTATGCTCCAAAAATTTCAAATATCCCATGTTCCACACGGTGGTGCTAAAGGCAACTGAAAATTTACCTTTTCCCATGTCTTGGAAGATAAAGTCTCCAAAAGAACAAAAGTTACCAAGAAGGGGCGAGTAATAAACTCTGGAGGTTTTCCCCAATGACTTCCCTAGTCATGGAACTAGGATATAAATGTTGTCCACATATATATAAAATAGTTTATATTAAATAATTTCTTAAAACAATTTATATCACAATATAAACTAAATACATTGAAAATAGTTTTCCAAGGAAAGAACACAAAAAATCATTTAAGTCATTTGAAATCCTATTTTTATTGCAACAATTATACATATCCACACAATTGACTATGAATTAAGTCTTTAATTGGGGTAAATCCCAACACCATATCCATCCCAACAATTATGGGGGAGACTTCTTACCCTTATCCCACCCAAATGCACTTAACTGTTTAACGGGGAGAGCCTTAACCCTTATCCATAAAAAATGATGGGGGAGACTACAAACCATTATCCATCCCAAATGTAATATGAATGTTTGATGGGGGAGATCCTTGATACTTATCCATCCTAACAATGACGGGGGAGACTTCTCACCCAGATTTGTCCCGAATGACATATGATCGCACACCACCATTATGCCCATACACCAAAGCCAAAACCAACATTTCATCCATTTAAATAAAAAAAATTAATTTATTTAAAACATCATACTGAAACAATATTCCATTATTCATGAAATTCCCATTTAAATTCCCCCTTTAAAACTACGAAGAAAAGCAATACAATCAAAACCCCAATTTTTCCCAAATCTCACCCTTTACCAAACCATCACTAAATATAAATTCCAAAAATTCATCAACAGTAAAATCACACTAAATTTCACATGAATCAATAAATTTTAATGCATGAAAATCAGGTATATGTAGTGGAGTTGGCAATGATTCCACCTTCCTCGAGGGTTTTGAAAAAACCCAACATAGGACGAATAATGCTCACAATAACCGGGTGGATTCATCAAATAAATGGCCATAGATCCCTTTAACTATAATAAACAAAGCCACATCTCAACATATTTTTGAAAAACAACCTAGATCTAACCATTACATGCATATATCTTAGAACTAAATGTAGAAGATAAGTATATCTAATAGAACACTTACTTCGAAATATGTACCACATACACTAAAAGGATCCAAAACTGATCGAATCGATCTTGAAAAATGGAGTGTATTTGAAAATCACCCAGGGAGAGTCTAGGGTCATTAGAATGGAGTTATGGAAAGAATAGACAAATTAAAAAATCCAAACATCTGACTTTGAGCAGGGTGCGTGCCCGCTCATGACATGTACCCCTCATCACAATGTGAAGGCCATGCTGGAAAAGTACGCTAAAAAACCTTTCGCCTAGGATTTGACAAAAAATATTTAAAAATAATTGTGTACCATCTCACGGTGATACGCCCTCCTCATGACATGAATCTGTCCCCATGTACATTATGTTTACATTAGGTACATGTCTTAAACCCTACAGTAAACCCAAGAAAAATGATTTCAGGGATTCTTAATCAAATGGGGACTTCAAAAATGTGGAAAACACACTCGATCAAGGTTACTGGATGTCAAAACCAAAAAGAATGGGGGTAAAAAATTCTCCCCACCATTTGTCATTCTTTCCTTGGATAGTAGAAAACCCTAACTGCCCCCGAAAGAGTTTTGACTGTTTCTAGTTCATTTCATTCTTGCGTTCACATGAATTTTTCTGAATCTGGCCATACTTCCATAAACCCAACACCAGAATGATTCTTTTCTATGCAATACATTCACTTTCTTATCCACATTCTGCACCAGGATATATATCAATGAAGAAACCCTCTCTTGTTCGATGTGATACCATTTGATCACATAGTCTGGATGAGGCTAAAACTTTTTCAATTGGGATACATGGAACACATTATGCAATGAACTGAACCATGGTGGTAATTCTAGGTGATATGCTACCTCTCCGACCCATTATAGTATAATAAAAGGGAATATTTATTGAGGATATAACATTCCCTACCTCCCAAAATGATTATTTCCAAGCCTTGGAGATATCCACAAGAACATATGATCACCAACGAGAATGACAATGGTCTTCGACGATGATCTTCCTATGATTTCTATGACTCTGATCCATCTCTATCCCCTTTCTAATCAATTACATATTTTCCATTGATTATTAGACAAGGCTCATCCCAACTAGTGAAGTGTCACCCGTTTCCTCCCAAAATAGTGGAGAATGAAAAGGACGCCCATATAGCGCTTCAAAAAAATCCATACTTATCAAGGCCTGATATTTGTTTTTATATGAGTACTACACTAAGGGAATATTCTCCTCTCATGATCCACCAAAATCCATTACACAAGAGAAAAACATGTCTTCCAACGTTGTTATCATCCTCTCAGACTGGTCTTATGTATGAGGATAATATACCATGATCATAATAAATTGAGTCCCAATGGTTTTTTGTAAGGATTTCCATAAAACTAGATATTAACCTCGAATCTCTATCTGACACGATCGAAACTGGAATTCCATATATGTTCACCACTTTTTTGATATAATATTGGTAAAGATCCCCCTCTGTATAAGTTCAAAAAGATGGATGAAATGCGCCGAATTGGTATGCCGGTCCACTATCACGCAAATGGAATCATGTTTCTCAACCATTCACAGAATAACTATAACTAAATACATCGTTATTTTCTCCAATTTACACACATGAAATGGTAATATCTACAATATAACTTCAGCTCTATGATGCTCTGGTTTAACCTGATGACAAGTTTAGCATTGTGAGATGAACTCATCCACATTTCTTGTCATTTAGCTCCACCAAAATCGGGCTTTTAACACCTTATAAATCTTCTATGTTCCTGGACATACAACCCATATAAAATAGTGGTAATAATGAAGGAGTTATTAATAACAATTCATTGATACAATCATCTGATATCTAAAGCTAAAACTTAACTCCCATCAAGTTTCTAACGCTCAATGGAATCCCCAACATTGAGTTTGAACACATAACTAGACATTGTGAATCTGATGTTTGTTCCTATTTGACCAAATTTACCAAATTAGGAACCATAATAACTAAATAGAAACTTGCAACATCACCTCAGTCTTCACATTCCACATCCAGGTTGGCTAAGACTGACAACAATTGCGATTTATCTGAAGCTTCATTCACTAGCTCAACATATGACATTCTATCAATGCATCCGCATGTGAATTCCCATTTACTGGGGTACGAATCATGTCAAATTAAAACATATGGAGATACTTTATCCATATCCACTTTCAAAGATTCAAATCCTAATGAGAGAAAATATGTTTCTATATTTTATGATTCGTAAACATAGTGAATTTCTCAACAAAGATATAGTGTCTCCATGTTTTCAATGAATATATGACATCAAATAACTCTAAATCATGTTTTGGGTAATTATTCTAATGTACCCTCAACTACCTTGAACCATACGCTACCACATGGTATCCTTTCATGGGAACACAACCCATCCATGATCTTGAATCATCACAGTACACCACATACCATTGCACTGTTTCTAAAAAATAAAGATAGGTGCCAATGTAAGATGAACATTTAATTCATGGAAAGACTTTTGAAATTCCTATATGCATTAGAATAGAGAATTATTCTTTTTTAGAGCTATAATTGGAAAATCTATTCATGAGAAATCCCACATCAAGTGTCAATAGTAATTAGCTAGACTAATAAAACATCATATCTTGAAGACATTCATTGGGGGATTCCACGAGATAAAATATTTTATCTTTTCATGATCAACATAAGATCATTTCCCATATATGATGTGATTAATAGAACATACATACTGTATAAAAAATCACTCTTCGATAATTTTACATAAAAACTGGGATCTATTATGATTTGGTGCCCTGTTTCTAGGTGTTCCTCATGGTTAATAGTTGTCTCTAAATACACCAAGAGGTCGTATACTAACACCAAAAAATGTGTCCAGATATTTATAAAATATCCAATTCATCAAAGTCATAAATAACAATAGGGAATTTGTTACACTGAAAGTAATGGCTATATATTCCTAAAGAACATATCTGCATTTGAATTATATCCTTGGAATATCTTCCTATCGAACTCGCAATTGGTGATATCCTTATCACATGTCAATCTTTGTGAACCAATTTACTCCCCTCAATTGATCGAACATATCATCAATGCATGATAGTGTGTACCTTGTATTTATTGTAACATGGTCAAGATTACGATAATAAACATATATCCTATTACTACTATCTGCTTTCTCCATGAACAAGACTAGTGCTGCCCATAAAGATATACTTGGATGAAAAAAACCATTTCATTCCAGCTCATCAAACTTGAATTCCCTTTTAAATGTTGGTTACATCATATAATATGGAAGTAAATAAGACTAATCCTTAGAAGTAGATCAATTGTAAACTCCACTTCTCTTATTAGTGGTAACCCTATGAATTATTTGGGAATGACATCTAGGAATTGATCCACAACGTTAGTAATTTTATTATTATTGGTCTCTTCCTTTGATTCCAACATAAACACTGCCAACTGATTAAATATTGTTCCCACTGCCAGTGCCAACAGCCTCTTCGCACCCTTATATACATGTTGTTCCCCTTTAATTAGATTTTCACTGCCATTATCTGTCATGGAACTCACAACTCTTCCATAAGAGTTGATGTGAGGGTTGAACATTGTTAACCAATCAATACCTATGATTACGCCATAGAAATCCATGTCCAACACCGAGAAATCCCATTTTAGCTCAACTTCATCAATTGTTATAGCACATGGTCTACACACAAATACTTGAAATTCTCTTTCCCTGAGAATAGTTTGTATTTTTAAAATAGAAGGTATCATTTCCAACACTAAACATAGTAAATTACTATCCCACTTTCTCTTTATCATAGTGTTAGATAACATAGATTCACTAGTGAAGACAATCATACTTCTTATACTTAGAGTCTCAACAGTGAATGATTTCATAAAGAGAGTGACTAGTTGCAATACCAAATCAATGGTTTGAAAAGCCAGATAAATGATTTGGACTAACTGTTTGTTTACATATGGCTTGGGTGAAACCAAATTATTAACATCTTCTTTTGACTGGTTCCTATGATGCCTACTAGGTGCTATTTTCTTGACAGAAAACAAACCCTATAAGTAACACAATCTAGAAAAATGATTTCATAGCATTTCAAATTATATCACATCATCTATCACAACATTGTATTCCAACCGAATATTTTTCCATGTTCAAAAATTTTTGAAAACCTTCAACTAATTTTTTTTTTAAATAACCGATTTTCATAATATGATAATCATTTTCTTTTTAAAAAAAATCATTTGGAAAATAATTTCATACTTTTTAAAAAATTTACTCTTTTTTACAACTTGAATCATAACTCAAACTGATATATGCACTCCTAGTGGTAAGTAATTCTTGTACAATGTATGTCATTCCTATATCATTAGCTAAACCCATGCCAATGCGTTTTCAAAATTCTAGATGTTTCTCCAAACACTTATGTACCCAACTTCCTGGTAACCTGAAGTTCAGCATGAAAGGGTTATCTATGTACTTTTAGGATACACATTTCACGTTCCGAAAATTCTAATCCTTTCATATATTCTATCCCAAGGAATAGATAAGAAAGCATTTCGACTCCAAGACCCAGAACATTTATGACCACTTGTTAGGAAAGGACCGAACAAGATGATAACATTTATAATGACCTGTTAATTCTCATTAGGTCGAGAGTAAAATGAGTAATTACTGGTCCTTTAGTGACATCCCCAAGATGCTAAAGGATGGAAATAAATTCCAAAGGGTTTTAAATACAGGGGGTGATTTAACCATTAAGAATAAAACCATTAACAAAAAAAATCACTATATGATGCATGAAAAAATTAAAGTCATCTCCACAACTTCATATATCTTGAAACCACATAAAGTGTGCAACAATGTAAGACAGAAAAAGTATCAAAGTAAATATTGTAGAAACAAAAAAATACCCTCAAGAGACCGCAAGACACCACACTCCACAAGATCCATGATCCGTAATCACATAATAACCCAAATATCACGAGGTGGTTCTAAAAGAATGTGATACATTACCTTTTCTCTTGTCTCAGAAGACAACATATACAAAATCAAAAAGTTCCAAAATAAGGGAGAGTGATAAACTCAGAATGTTTTACCCAATGAATTTACTATAGTTTCCACTAGGACAGAAAATTTAGCCACATTTATATAAAGAAATTTATATAAAACAATTTCAAATTGTAGTTTATATCAAAATATAAACGAAATCCATAGAAAATAGTTTTCCTTGTAAATCACATAAACAATAATTTAAGTCATTTAACATTATATTTTGTGCAAAAATTATACTTATCAACACAATTTTCCATGCATGAATCCTAGTAGAAAGGTAAATCCCTAACCCTTACACATCCTAACAATGATGGGCGAGACTTCTTACCATAATCTGACTTAAATGATAATGAATGATCGGTTTGGGAGAGACCTAACCCTTATCCATTACAACAATGATGGGGAGACTCCTGACCATTATCTGTCCCAAATGTAATATGACTGTTTGACGTGGGATATCTTTAACCCTTATCCATCCAAATAAAGGTGGGGGAGACTATTGAACCAGATCCGTCTTTAATTCCATATAAACAGACACCACCATTTTTACATTACACCAAAGCCTAAAAAACATGTCATCCATTACAATAAAAAATTTATTTTGTTGAAAACATCATAATAGAACTATATTACTTTATAACATAAAATTTACATTTAAATCCCCCTGTTTAAAACTAAAAATAAAATCAATTTAATCAAAACCCATATTTTTCTCGAATTTCACCCTTTAAGAAACCGTTGGTAAATAAGCTTTCCAACAATTGTTCAATAGAAAAATCTGAATCAATTTCACACAAATAAATCAATTTTAATGCAAGAAAATAATTTCTATAAAGTGGATTCATGAACTAATCAACCTATCACGACGGTTTTGATGAAACCCAACAAAAGAAAAAATAATTCTCACAAAAACTAGGTTGATTCTTCTTAGAAACAAACATAGATCCCTTCTCCTATCAAAAAAAGACAAGTATCTTGTTATTTAGAACAAAAAACCCATATCTACCCATAACTTTCTGAGATATTAAAACCAAGAGGATTAGAGAAGTATATCAAATAGAACACTTACACATAGAGACGTACCACAGATGCAACAAATCTCTGAATCTAATCAGATCGATATGAAATTCAAAGTGCCTATAAAAATCACATTGGGAGAGTCTAGGGTCTTGAGAAAATTTTTATGTGAATACTAGACCGAGAACAACTAGAAAACATGTTACTTTATACTGGGTGCGGGATGGCTCATGACGTGTGCCCCCTAGCCACGATGTGAAAGCCATGCTAGATAAGTGTGCCAAAAACCTATCACCTTGGTCTAAAAAACAATATTTAAACCCTACACAACGTGTACTAGCTCACAACATGACCCCAACTTCACAAAATGAATATTTTACCCATGTACACAATGTGTACCTTAGGTACACAACCTGAAACCTATAGTAAGACACAAAAACCTACTTCTATGGATTCTTAATTAAAAGGGTACTTCGAAATGGTGGAAAACATTCTCTATCAAGATAACATGATATAAAAAACCATAAAATAGGGGTACTACACCACTAATAACTGATCTAATTAATATGATAATGAGATTCTCATCATTAACAAATGTCATTATAGCTTCAAGAAAGTATTTTTAATTATTAAATAACATGATGTATCCTATCATATGTGAAAAAACAAAATATCAATAATCTAGATTGGTCCACCATTGTAGATTTCACTAGAGTTCCAAGAAACAATGGCTTTTATGTTATTTTCAATTCTTCTCAAATATATTTTAAAATATATCATCTCCACATTATTCTAATAGTTTCATAACATGACATTTATTTTTATATTTTCAATATGATAAAATATTTCACATATTGTTTCCAAAGGATGGAATATATTTTAATCATCAGACTATATTTTTAAGGTTTTAACATTCGATGGGGTTGAAAACCCCAAAATATTTTCCTTCATTTTCTAGGGGATTCTCTTTAATATTCATGGTAAAAGAATAAAATTTTGTATACAATAACACACTAAAATTCTTTTAGTAACCGGAAAAATACTATATTTCTATGAAACAGGAATACACTTTAGTGTTGTTCTTCTGATATTACCGAAAATTCAAACCTTCAATTTTATAATTTCATTCTACACCAATTATTTGGCTACCTAATGATATTTTTTATTCTTCTTAGGCTTTATCATAGACTCAAAATAATTTTTATTATAACCCCATTTGGTTATGTTATTCAATATTTAGAAACATTAGGTTTTTAATGTTATATTATTTTTCCTCAATAATATATTTTAATAACTTTTTTTCATTATAAGAATAGTAGTTTTTATTATCATTATTTTCATGATGTTGTGTTTTATTGTTATTTGGTTTCAAATGGGATATTTCATTAGGAGGGAGCATTTTTGAATTCAATTTTGAGATGTATTATAAAATAGGTATATAATCTACCATGATCAAATAAGTTGAACAAGAAGACTAATACGTTTGGTCCTCTTCTAGGAAGGGAAATAAGGCCCTTATAGACTTAGAGGGATTCATATAGAATGTGAGGAGGTCGCAGACTTAGAAATACTAATCTCATTTACCCAATTCTCTGGTTTCAAGATCTACCTATAAAGGGCCTCCCATGAAAAAAAGCCCCTCATTGCAATGAAAAAATATACATCGAATGTATTATAAAAGGATGATCCTTATTTGAAAAAGGATGAAACATCATCTCCTAGTGAATAGGTTATAGGGTATCTTCATGGTAGGAAATCTGATTCTGATTGGAAATTGGGGCCTTTTGTTAGAGTAAACAAGGGCACTTGTAAGGAGGAAGCTCCAGTGCCTTTTGACCCAATGTACCCTAAGGGGAAATTTTCCCATATTACTCCTTTATCAACCATAAAATTGGATTCAATGGCTAAAGAGGCAAAGGGTAACACACATGACTCAACATCCCCCCAACTGGCTTCTTCTGAGGTTCTGGTGGAGGTTGATAAATAGGACTCGGTGGCCCCTGAATGACCAGATCTGAGACTCTTCTCCTTCCCCTAACACATTTCTAATCAAATTCTAAAATGAATTATTACTCATGGCCTGGAATAGAAATATCGTCTAGCAGCATTTGTCTAGACACTGATTGTTTCTTATGTGGTGAAAAAGGTTGTGCATGTATCAACTTTGTTTTTGTTGTTCTTTTGCCTTAGTTCATTTCGTGAATGGTTTTTCTTTGGTTTGTGTTCTTTTTGCATTATGGGTTTCTAATATGGTTTCCACTCCTCCAAAAATTGGTTTATAAATATTAAAAAATGCATTTGGTTTCAATTTATATTTTATAATCCTTAATTTTGTGAAAGAAATTCTCTCAACAATCTCATTATCATCAAACATATTTTAATTTATTCATAATAAGACATAATAAATTTGTCAAAGGTTAAATTTTCATCATAAAATTTTTAAATAAATATTAGTTTAGAAGAATCATCATGAGAGTTATCAACTTCTTTTTCATTTTCATCAAATTAATGAAACATTGAAAAATAGTTTCTACTATTTCATTTGGATATCATCTTATCGTTTACCATGGTATAATACATGAATTTTATTTCCTTATTGTTAAGGTAAATTAATTATATTTCATCATTTTTATCACTTTATTTTTATTCTATTCATTGAGAAAATATTCAATAAAATTATAAAATGATGAACTAATAAAAAATTTTCGATGTTACTAACCTTTGAGGTTTTCCCTACCTTTTTTCACTATTTATTTAATAAATCCAAAAATTTATAAAAATTTATACTAAACTCATAATCATTTTTAGAGTCAAAAACATATTTTTAAATAATATTTTAAAATATTTTAATTAATTAGAAAATTTAATTGAAATTTCTCAATTAGTGTTTTCATTTTTCTTCCAAACAATTTTTCTCTCATTTCAGAAGTGATGAGAGTGTTATACATGTAAAACAAAATATAGTTTTGGTATATCTGTCTTACAATGATGAATCCCATTAAAAAAAATATAAATAATAGTTTCTAATATCTTTTAAATAGTATCTGAATATTAAAAAATATCCCAATGGAAAATTATACTTCTTATTATGTCATTCAACCTTCTAAAGGTGTCACTTGCAGATTCCTAGTCACCCATTTTATGATCTTCATACATCACCATCTATATTTCTAAATTTACTTTCATTAGTTCCATATTTCTCTTAAATATAGTATTTTTATTTTCTTATATTCCTTTACTGGTTCCAACTACCTTAACATAATGAAACCCACTCTAATAGAGTGTGATAAAATATAGAACTTATTTCTCACCAGTCATTTGCTAAATTATTAATATTATCATTTTCTATGGGAACGTTATTAAAACATGGTGGAAATAGCACTTAGAAACTTTAATAACATCATCACAAAATGAAATAATTTGACGATCCAGAATTGTATAAATGTTATTTCATTTATTATAATTATTTAATATTGTATAAATCACAAAAAAAAGAACACAAAATGAACCATAAAAATAAATAATGATTTAAATTAGATTCATTTTCTGATATTAAAGAACATATACTATTGTAATAATAACATGAAAATTGGAATAGAAATATAAATCTTATGAATAATAAAATGGCCAATAAAATGGTAAAATCTCTAATTAATGCATAAATAATATTTATGATTATCGTAAATCAAAATATGATATAATTATATCATACTAAAAGAAAATATATTTTTCAGAATGATAATTTATGTGTAGGTATTTTTATAAATCTAAAATTTTATTTATAATTTTAAAAATAATAAAATGATTAAAAATAAATTTTATTTCCATAAACGTGATTTGTAAATTAATATTTGATTGATATAGGATTATAAAAATAATTTTATGAGACCCTAATAAATTTTTCTAATTGATACAAATAGAGGTATAATTATAAAATTGGTATTATTCAAGTAGATTATGATTTTATATAAAATATAAATTTCATAAAATTTAGATAATTATTTTAATAATATATGTCCATTATTGAAATCTAGACATAAAAAATTGTAAGAGTAAGTTTTTGGGAATTTTCTAAAATAGTTGAATTTGTAGTGAATAATAAAATATGGTAATTTATGATATATAACTTTATAAATAAAAATAACGTTTTCCTCAAGTAACAAATGATTTATGAACTATAATATAGAATATAACATAATAATTTAATCTATATTGTGATAAGGATTAAAACTATTGACTTTATTGAGCCTAAATAAATAACTAATTAATAAAGTATTTAAAAACTCCCCCTTCCTCAACTATAAATACCACCTCGACACCTATTTTCCACACACCTCTAAAGACATGAATATAGTCCAATTTCTGTAGAAAACACTTCCCAAGTCTCCTCCATGTCATTGAGACATTGTTCTCAACAAAATTCCATACCCATTTCCCTAAGGAGGTTATCAAACTATATACATCCATGATGTCCCTTATCCAAGTGACATGATAACTCTAGTATCATTTATATAATATAATTTTATATTTCTAATGGTTTAACACATTATTTTCTTCTCTTTCACTCAACTATTTTACTAAATATGAAAACATCATTTCTGATGTGTTGATTTATCACATTCAATGATGACAAGTTTTTAATTTATATTCTCGCCATCAAGTATGGTCATAAAAAATTTATAAGGTAAAAAAATATTATAATATATTTATTAAATCTTATTTTTAACTATTTTATAAAGTTGATATTATTTAAAAAACTATAATAGTTCATAGTTACAAAAAATACACCAAAAAAATATAAATGGTTATCATTATTGTTTTATTAAATTATTCATCCTCACATATAAAAACATGACATATAAAGCAATTTAATATCTTTTATCATCATTATTAAAATAAATTTTTAGTTTTAGATAAATGAATCAAATAATATAATAAAAAACAAATAAATTTAAGAAATTATCTTCATTAATTAATTAATGGATTTATTTTTGACTTTTTAAGACATTTAATGGATGTTCAGAATACTTTTAGACATAAGGTAATGGATTCTTTCCAAACCTCCATTTTTCCATCGTGGAACACATTTTATCTCTATATCTAAATGTAACTATTATTTATTTTTGTATAATTATTATAATTCTTGTTTATAAGTAAAAAAATCATATATGTAGGTCATTACATCCTTATGCTTTTAGGAAATACTAGTTTAAAAAATTTTCCTTCTCAATTCCTCAGGATAAGGAAGCCCAATTAATAGAAACTTCCCAAATGATTACCAATTTTCATGTGAAATCTATAATCTATTTTAATCAATCGTTATCTTTCTATAATCATTGTATCATAGAAAATCTTGGTCCCTTTATGGTTTTATATAAATTTTTTTCCACATCCAATTTAATTTCTATTTAATGTTTTCATTAAACAACACGAAAATGTTTCCCTTCTAAAGCTTCTCAAACATTCTTTTTAAATGTTTTCAATTAAATTGAACATAATTTATCATTATTTATGTCTTCTTTTCACTTATGACAATCAATGTATTATTCAAATACATTATTTCATTGAACCATTTAACATACATATATTTTTAATATTTATAACATGATTAATATACACATTTCATTCCATGGGTAACCTCTATATTTATTTTTCACATGGAATTATTATTCATGAACAAGTTATGATGGGTGCACCCAAATATAAGTCCAATGCATTGTTTAATATTTAGTCTCATGATATATCATGTGCAATGTTCTTTGTGGTCATCCTTGACTCATGCTAATGATGTGAAATGATCTTGGTTGATATCCTTGACTCATTATCACTTATGTGAAATGGTTTTGGTGGATATCGTTGACTGATTCCTATTTCATGTTGTATGTTGTTTCCTCGTTTTTTTGATTCCAATATTATAGGATTACATGTTCTATATGTTATGTTTCCATATTTTAAATAATGTTTCATGCCTTATTTAATCATGTTATTCCTTCTAAACCATGTTCTTTGAATTATTCCAATATTTGTTACCTTACTGTGATATTAGATCCTCCATGTCTTCACGTATTCCATAGCTTTCCCTGTCCAAATTTTAGTTCTTAATTAGACTTAGGAGATCACTAAAAAGATTAACTAATATATTTTTTCTTTTTTGTTTTATTTTTTTGGTATTTTATGTACCTAATTTTATATATACAATATACATTACAATCACATGTTCATATTGAAGGGTTAATTATGATTAAAATCATTTAATAATATGTATAAAATGATTGGATTTCAATAGTTGCAATCAAAGGGATATCTATTTATTTATTGGATATTTTTTCTAGAACACTTATTTGAGAACCTTAGGGATAATTCAATTAAAATGGATAACATAAACTGAAACATAGGGAATAAAATGATAGGATATGATTTTGATTCTTAAAATAATCTCACAATGTTCAAATAATTCCATTATTATGCTTATTAACTTAATATTCAAGCACCTTAATTGTAATTTGTTATCTTATTTAATGTCTCAAAACGAAATAACTCATACCGACCATCTATTGGATAGGAACTGTGATGATTTACCATATGATATGGAAAATATAATGGGAAAAGTTCTTTATAACCTCATGATAGTAATTTATCATCTAGAAAGAGTTATGAATAATAACATTAATTGAATGGAATCTCCATATTCTCCTAAGAGATGGAATGTTGTGGGCAAATCCATTATGTGTCAATGTCCAAATAAGTTTAGTGTATAATATGATCCCATCCACATATAACAATGGATTAGCTCCATTGAGAATATATTCTCTATCCTATAGTTATTAGAAGAAGAGAATATTTTTCTTGTGGTCTGTCATTTTATGGGGAATCTTATCAATAGTAGAAACTGATCAATAACACAATGTCCATGGATGAAGTCAAATACATAGAATGAGAGGTGTTTAAGAAAATATTTTTGATTAATTATTTTCCCCAAAACCTCTATCTCTAGAAGGAAGGGGAGTTCCTCATACTGAAGTAGAATAAAGATTATTCTATTAGGAAATATATAAACAACATCATAAGGCTTTCCTAATTTGCCTCCATCTTTATCATGAACACTGAAATATAGTTGGATCACATGTTTAGAGGATTAAAGATGAGTTAACAAAAGTAATTGGGTATTCAACAATTTGACAGTAATGAAAAGATTTTTGGTTGTTCCCTCATAGTTGAAATCGAGATTAGATACAATAAGTGGCCTCATGGGAAATGGAAAAAAAGAAGAAAATGTTTTTTATAGTGATTATTATAAGAAAAATCCCATTATAGAATTAATATCGATCATATCATATGAAACAATTGTGGCATGAAGTATTTTGGGAAATGTCTAAAGGGAATATGGAAATGATTCAAACATGGAAGAATGGGGAAACATGCTAATAACTACCGATGAGATAAAAGGAATCCAAATAATTTTGGTTAATAATTGAATTTTTATATCATCACTAAACTTTTATAGAATTGATTGAACTACGAGTAACATGGGAATTTGGAGAAACATTACCCAAAGACAAGTGTTGTCAGAGGAAATCAACAACTTCAATCTCCTAGACCATAAGGAAGGGAATTCCGTATCAATACCACTGAGGTTGATCCAGTCAATGATATGGGTAAAGTTATACTAGTTATTTATTGATGAATAGAAAATGTACTATTTGATTCTGGTTCTACACATTCTTTTAAATCGTTTGTGTTTAGTAGAAATATCCATATGCCACCTCGAAATATGGATGTTGAGTTATATGTGAGTATAGAAAATGATTCAATTATTTCATCCAAAGTATATAATTTTTTCCACTTTAATTTGAGTTTACTAGACCTTCCATAAAACTGTATTACTTCTTTTGGTGTATTTTAATGAAATATTTGGCACGAATTAGATATCCTTATACAAATCCAACATCACCTTTTAAGAAACTGGGATCACTATTCACATACCGAAGCATCCTCCAATTGAATGAAAGTTTAATGATGAGGGAGAATATCATTTAGAATCATTATCTCAAGTGTGTACATTACTACCTTATGATAAATCATATCTACATCAAACAACATAGATAATTGAGATGACCACACATGATGACATGGACATTGTGAAGGACTACAATAATGTGTTCCCTAATGAATTGCATGCTATTCCACTAAATCAATTAGATGCATTCTCAAATGAACTTATTCATAGATTTATTAATATATTAAATTAAAAATATATAATTTACACTATATGGTTGGAAGAACTAAAGAAGAATTTATAGGTTTACTTATAAAGTTTTTTATATGCTTGAGTGATTAACTGTGAGGTGAACTGATCCTCTGTCAAAAAGAAGTATGGACGAATTAACCAATGTGTTGATTATCCTGAGATCATAATAATCATGATAAATAACATGTATCCCAAAATTTAAATAGATTACTTGTTTGATCTACACCATGGGCCCAAGTATTTATCTAAGGTGGTTATTTAATCGGTATATCACCAATTAATGGTGAGGGGTGGTGATATTTACATGAATTCATTTCAAATGAATATTGGGAACTATGAGTTAATAGTGATTATATTCAGACTCCCTAATGTTCCAATATTTTCATTCATTTAATTTATAGAGTGTTTATATATTACATTGAAAAATTATTGGTAGTCTTTATTTGTGGTATTATGATATTCTCCAAGAGCAAGGAATAAGATGATGAGAATTTGAATATATTTCTATCAAACTTGTGATGGGAGAAACTATATGAATGGTAAAAATAATTGAGTTTTGGATGAAGGAAATATAATTCATTAGGAATGTTATCACCAAGGAACGAATATTAATATACCCTTCTAAAAAATGCAATATCAGAGTAGGTCATGGCATCATATGTAACGTAGATCCATAGTTTCAATGGTCTTGAAGGGTATTACTGAAATTTTTTAAATAAATTATAATGATTGAAAACCCCACTAATCATGTTGAATTGGAAGAGGGAAATGTTTATCAAGACAAGTGAATGAGAAGACATCCTCAAAGATTTGAAAAATAGGCTTATCACTGCACCAATACATACTCTCTATGTTTGTGGGGAAAACGTTATGGTATACATGGATTCATCAAAAATGGGATTCAGATATGTATTTGTGAAAATTTATTATGTGAGATTATACACTATAAGGTATTTTAAATTTAATTATTAAGACAATCCCACACATGAACTAGAGTTTTCATATGTTATCCTCATGTTGGAAATCTGTAGAATTTTCTCTATGGAGAGACATGTGATATATATACAGAATATAAGATCCTAAAATACATATTAATAGATAAGAATCTTAATATATTCTAGCTAGGATGGTTATATATCATCAAGGATTATGACTCCTTAATCCACTACCATAAAGATAATGAATGTATGGTATCAGATTCTCTATGTAGAAAGGATCATGAATCATCATCAATGAATAGTGTTTGGAAGGATGAAATATTCATAGAACAAAAAAGGATAGGCATGAGAATCATTAATTGAGGAAAATTATAAATCCTTTCTCAAATTATTTCTCAAAAGTTTATCATTGAGAAAATAATGGATGCTTAATGAATGCATGTAGAAATTTAGAGAAATGATTATACCTCAGAAAGGGGAAATCCTATTAGTTCAAAATGGATTTAGATGGTGTTGTGATATTTTGTTTATAACAATTTGTAGGAAAAAATATATAGACAATGAAATAGATGTTGAATGATTCACATAGCTCAACCTTGTATATTAACCCATAGGGCCCAAATATGTATCAAGATATCCCAGAAAATTATTATTGGGACAATATGAAGAAGGATATCATTGAATATACTACAATATTCATTGTTTATTAGAAAGTGAATGCTTAAAGAAAAAATTCAAAGGGGGTGATGAAATAATTACCCATGCCTTAATAGAAATTGGAAAACATCACCATTGACTTTTTCACTAGAATTCCATTGAAATCAATAAAAAACAATGATATATAGGTTTTTGAGGATCATCTTAAAATAAAAATCACTTTATCAAATTATAATAGGACTTATCAATGGAGAAACATGAGCGAATATGACCTAAAGAAGTAGTGAAGATGTCTAAAGTACTATTATCAATTATCTCTGACCAGGATCCAGGATCTACCTCTATGTTCTGGAAATGTTTCCAATATACTATAAGAACTGAGATGAACTTAGATTTGACCTATCATCCTCAAATAAAGGGACCATGTGATCAGACTATTCAGATACTGGAAGACATTTTGAGAGAATCTTCTATGGACTTAAAAGGATAATGGTACCAACATCTACCTCTGGCCGAGTTCTCTTTTGACAACATTTTCCACTAAAGCATCCATGTGGAGTCATATTAATCCATTTAAGGGAATAGATGAAGAAAATTAGCATGATTAGATGAGGTATATGATCAAAAGATGCTAGGACCTGAAATGGTAAAAGAAATCATTAAAAAGGTTTCAACCATTCAACATCTCATCAAACCGACCTGAAGTCGACATTAGAGTAAAAAAGATAGACGTTGACAATAAATGGAGTTTAAGGTAGAAGAAATGGTATTCCTCTACATATCACCATAGAGGAAGATCAAAATATTTAGTAAGAAATGAATTTATGTACATGGTACATCACATCCCTTTGAGATTCATGATCATGTAGGATATTTAGCCTCTCAACTAGCACTCTGATAGACCATGTCTCAAGTACATGATGTATTCTACATAGCCCTATTGAGAATGTACATACCAGCCCCCTACATGTAATGAATATAGTTGTGGTGAAATTTGGAAATGATATCTCTTATGAGGAGAATCCGTTGATTATCTTGCACCATAAAGATAACGTTCTACCCAACAAGACAACAAAATAAGTGAATGTATTATAGAAAAAGAAAAATTACGAAGAGGTAACATTGTAACTAGAGGAAGGAATTAAGGAGAAGTACCCTCACATGTTCTCCTCACCCCTTATCAAAGAGACATGATAACTTTAGTATATTTTAAATAATGGAATATTATTATGTTACTGGAGGTACCATCATCTTTTTCTCTTCCTCTCTTTTTTTACTGAAAACCAAAACATCATCGATGATGTGTTGATTTATCATCATCATGGATGATGGGTTTTCAATTTCCATTACCTCCATCAGGTCTGGTCAGAAGACCAATTTTATAGTTAAAAATAAAATAATATATATATATATATATTTGAAATCCCCTAAAATATTTTATATATATCCTATATACAAGATATAAATTAATAAAAGAAAACTTGTTTATATAGATCAAAAAATACCAAAATAACTTAAATGGTTTCCATTAACATTTTATCCAATGAATCATCCTCATATATGGAACAGATGACATATTAGACCATTTAATATTATTTAATTTCATTAATAACATATAATTTCAATATGGGAATAATATTTTCATTTTATAGGATTTTTTTTCATACATGTATATAAGTAATATGATCATGAAACCTAGAAAACAATTATCTCGAATGATTAATTAATATCTTATAACTCATCTAAAAAATATATAAATGAACATAACAAAATTATTCTAAAAAATAATTATTTAAATGGATATTAATTAATTAATTCACAGATTTAATCTTATTTCCTTGGATATTTTTTGCAACTACAGAACACTTTCTGACAAAAGTAATAGATTAATTCCAATCCTCCATTTTTTTTTCAGGTTATGCTTTCACTCTCTCTCTATCCCATTTTAAATCTTCTTTATTTTTATATAAATATTATTAATAATTTTTATATGTTCCAAACTATTGAATCCAGATAATTCCATCAGTCATTTATGGGGAAATACATGTTTAATAAAGGTCACCATCTCAATTATTCCTGATAAATAAGCTCGATTAAAGGGGAAACATCAAATTTTCATAGGTGTTTTCAATTGAAATCCATAATCTATTTCAAGACACAATTATGTTTATAAAATAATTACTTTTATAGTGAAAAACTATATTCTTCTACTAATATTAATATATAAAATGTTTTCCCTCTTCTTATTTAAATTCTCTCTAGTATTTTCATTAAACCGCAAAAAATATTTTCATCTTTAAAACAACAGAAACACTCATTTAACATATTTTCAATTCAGTAGGAAAAAAAATTATCATTATATATGACTATGTTTCTTTTATGAATGTGCAGGTATGATTTAAATATATTCTATCATGGTCACTTTTATGACACACACATAGATTATGTTTTACGACCTGATTATGATACCCATTTCATTATATGGAAAAGACTTATGTTTATTATTAATGTGGCCCATATATTAATGAACATGTTATAATGGGTGAACCAAGATAGTTCTCTAATTAATTGGGTATTTCCTAGTTTTATCATACATCGTGTTAAATGATCTTGGAGGTTAGCCTTGACTCATAATAATAATGTGAAATGGTCTTGGTGGTTTTCCTTGACTGATGCGCCTCCATCTAAAATGGTCTTGTATGTTAAACATGACTCATACTTATGTCAGATTTTTTATTATTTTCAAATTTCTATGATTACACGGTTTCTAGATTCCATGTTCTGTATTTTTTGCTTCCATTTGTTTATTCATGTCCTATTTCTTTTTATTCCATCATGTTATGCCTTATTAACCATGTGAAAGAAATTATTCCTATGTTTATTCCCTTAATAAGCTTTTAACTCATCCCTTTGTTCATGTATTCCTAGGTTACCCCAATAGAGATGTTAGAACTCAATGGGACTTAGGGGCTCATTAGGGAGTTTAAATTAATGTAGTTTTATACTTAAATTCATATAATAATATGTGTAAAAGTCAATGACTATTATACATATGAAATAAAACCATTCTATATTTCACATATGATACTCTTTTATATAAAAAAGTAATCTCCATAATGTTTATAGAATTACAAAGGCCCATATATACTTCTATTTCCATAAATAATCTCTATTGAGTCAATAATTTGAATTATCCCTTTCATACCACATGAAAATATCGAAAAGGTTATGTCTGACCACTATAGAATTAAGGGGATGGAACAATGATATTAACATGTTCAATTTATTTCTTATGAAAAATATTCATCCCTTATTATAGAGTTGTGAATTTTTTGAAAAATACACACAGTCACATTCTTTACGAACATAATAATTTACAAGGCTACTACTCTGTAAGTGAATATAGTCTATGGAATTGTATTGAAAATATCCAATCCAATGAAATCCACAAAAAAATAATTTTTATTTGGTTACAATTAGTAGGTAATATCATTACACAAGTATTTCACTATTATCTAAACTACAGTACTTGGGATTTCTACATGGAAAATACATAACAAATATTTTTTAACAAAATTCTAAAAACCATCTCTAATTGGTTAAATTTTTTTCACTATTGTTCTTGTACTTAATTCACATTTACTCATAAAAATAACTTATTCCTCACTTTATTTTCCATCACATGGAAGGAAAATAAATTTTATTAATATGTATAAAAAATTGTTTATTCAATGATCAATCAATTATTCCATTAGATAATTTATTTTTGGTTCCTTTAAATAATCAGAACAACCTACATAAGCATTAATTATATAATTACAATTGGTATTAGAGTATTTTACTTGGATTTATGCTAGTTTCCTAGGATCAAAATTTCTCTTTTCATAAGTAACATATTATTTTTCAGCCAACATATTCTCTAGTTTATAAATTCCATATCAAATTCCATCTTATAGAATTCTATCTAGAATATCTATCCAAAAAATAACTCATTCGTAATTTTAATTTTTCATATTCAAATATAAACATACGTAATACTGTAATTGGATATTATTTATAGATTAATGTGAAGTATAAAAGGAAAGATCACTATTTTATAATCTCTCTCATTAAAAATTGAAAAATAAATCTCTCGGACAAAAAATTTCCCTTGAATAATTATAAATGATTCCATATTATTCCTGATGATATGAAGAAAAATGATAAGCTAATTATTCAATTTAATTCCATTGATATTGGAAATTATTATGGATCATCCTCTCATAATATTGAAAACATTAAATGATTATCTTAGCCACTTGACATTTTATATCTTCCTAAAAACATGATAATGATATTTGAGCCAACAAAAAATCATAACACAAATTTTTTTTTTGGTAAATTATATATTCAAATATTATATACTTATAATATCAATATAATAGTTCCTAAATAAAAATCATAGGAACATTTCCATTGAATTTCTAAAATGATTCCATTGTCCGAAATCTGGTATCAAAACTGTCATTTTGTATCTTTTATTCAACTTACATTATCTTAAGATACTTTTATGAATCATTAATTAGATAAAGATTAATTGAATTAATTTTTAGAAATATATGTTAGATGAAATTTATGAGTATGATATACTCTAAAATACCAAATGTAGGATCGAATATGTAATGAGATGTTAAAATACAAGAGGGGGGTGAATTGTATACTTTAAAAATTCATTTGGAACATTTTTGTAACAAAAGTTCACAACACCTCTAAGATCTATTATCTTTCTTAATTTCAGAGATGTGATTCCAGAAATGAAACTAAAATTTTTTTTACACCAAATAAGATTCTACCTTAAGGATTATAGAATTATTTAAAATCAGAGTACAAGTTTAAGAAAGTATATGAAAGTTATACTTATCTTAATAGCTAAAATACACTTTGGAAAACAAAATACTACACGTAACAAGTAGTAACTCTTTTTTCCCAAAGAAGAGGGTATCCAAAAACCCTGAATAAGAGGTCAGTTGATTTATACTTTCAAGAAAGTATGTCCTACCCAAACCTAGGTAAGCCCTCAATCCAAAGATCGGTATCTGTCTTTCTATCCCTGAAAGCCCTCGATTTGTAAAGAAATCGGACCCTCTGACTTAACAACCGAAAGTCTCTGATTTCAAAGAAATCGAACCTCTACACTATGTAAATCTTCACTAAGCAATGGTTGAACAAGCAGTTCAAAACATTCTGCATGAAGCTTGAGAGTTTATAAGAGCCTCCCTCTCCAAAAATCACATATATAAGATTCAAGATTCAAAATTCCAAAAGTCTTAAGCATGTTAAAATGAGCTCTTATTTATAGGCATAACTCCAACGGTCATCTCCCTCCTCCAACAATCATATTCTACCTTGAATTTCGGAGGGACCTGTACACATGTCACTCAAACAACAGTTGTTTGATAAATGAAAGAACGACATCGTTTTATAATAAAACTAGTGAAATAATGACTAGAATATAATATTCATAATGAAAGGAAATTAGTGTTTAGAGTCTACAATACAAGGATATTAGGATTCTATTTTGTAGGAATTGGGAAATCGAATTCTATAGAATTCTGGAGTCTGAATTTTAAGGAAATTTGGAATCTGGATTGAAAAGAATTCGGAACCCGAGGTTACAAAGTTTGGAGTCAGAGTTCATGAGAATTTGGAGTCAGAACTCATAGGAGTTCATAACTAGAATTCGTAATCATAATTCAGAGTCAGAACATAGAGAAGTTCGTAACCAGAATTTGTAATCAGAATTCGTAGTTGAACATTACATAAGGTCGTAATCTGAATTTTTAGTTGAACTTCATGAATATTTGTATCCAGAATTCAGACGTGAAATTCATAACGTTTGTGTCCAGATTTCAGAGTTGAACTTCCTGAGAGTTCGTAACTAGAATTCAGAGTTGATCTTTAAGAGAGTTCATATCTAGAATTCAGATTTTATCTTCATGAGAGTTCGTATCCAGAATTCGGAGTCTTAAACAGAATGTTTCATATCTATGTATTATATGATTCCATGGATTTGTTCTCAATCCTAATTTTATACATAGAAATATTTTTATATGAGTAATAAAAACATTGTAAGGAATATTTCCATGGGTAGGTAATTTTTCCTCATAGAAGTAAAATAAGGTAAAACACGATTTTCCTTGAGATAAGGTGTTTGTGATTTTCAAAAAAAGAGGAATGGTAAAGTCATAAGTAAAACCATATTGACTCAACAATATCCCCCTTAAATGAAGGAATGGAAATTTCGTAAGGAAAACCTTATTGACTCAAAAATCTCCCCCTTTTTGGAAATCATAAACATCCTTATGAAAAAGAAAATAAGGACTTTGAATAAATTTCTAGACATTAAAATTAAAGCTTATCTCCCTTTGTTCATGGACAATGGTGAATACGACTAACTCCCACTTAGGATTTGGAACTCTAAGGATCGTATTCTAGATTTCCAGAATGTGATTTTCATTATCTTGGGTAAGAAAAATTCCGTAATGAGCACTCTCCCTTAGATAAACTCCCCCTTACTTAGATATATATATATTATATACTTAAATTTTTCTTTCTCCCCTTTAGAATACTTTTTCCTTATCCCTATTTGTGATTTTAAATAGGAGTTTCGGGGAATGGAAAAAAATATAGCACCTAAAATTTTAGTATAGACATAAAAAAAAAGCATCCACAATTTCATTACAATTGAAAGAATTAGTAGAAGGAAAAAAATACAACAAAAGATCAGAGTGGGATTTATTTTCCTTCTTTTTTCATTGGAATTAGTTTCTTCACAATGGTCTTTATCTTTTTCAGCTCTTTGTGATCCTCCTATGCATTATTTTCCAAGGATCTAATTCAATCTTTATGAGCTTTCATGTCCTCATCCGAAACCTTCAACAATTCAACTTTTTTTACAAGATTTTCGTGTATCTCGATCAGAATATCATTCTCTGTTTTCCAACTTTGGAAAAAATAACTCATCTTTCCATTCAGATACTTGAAATCTTGAATCCGAGAATTTTGTTCAAGAGTTTGCTTTTCCCAAAATCTATTTGAAAGATTCTTGATTTTGGTGTCTTGGGTACCAAAGGATACCTTGACATTTTCTTGAAATTGATCAAGTTCTTCCAAATCTTAAATGATTTTCTTAGACCATCAGGTCATATTCTTGCAGGATTTTCTATGAGAAACATAGTTGATCAGAAAATTCATATGTTCATCCTCAATATTAACACATATGTCTATCACCATGGATATGGAGTCTATTTTCTGGTTCATGTTTTGTTGAAGCATTTCGAATCTATAATCAATTACTGGAAAAATCAGAATGGCATCTACCATATTCTTCAGGGACTAAACAAAAAAATCATGTCCTTAGGCAGATGACTCTGAATCTGACATTTTACGTGGAAATGGTTCTTCCTATAACTCTACCAGCTTTCTCTTAGAGGTTCCTCTAGCTTCTTTCTTCCACAAAATTTCTTTAGTTGGGGTATCAGCAATGACTTGTTTGGCCTTAAAGATTTTCTGAATAGATTCTTCATCAGGAGATTCATGCTCACTTCCTGATAACTATACAATCTTATCTTAATCAACTTTTTTCCTTCTCATCTCCAGCTTTAATATCCTTGGGAAGAATGAAGTCATGATTATTAATCTCTTCCTCTGATGACTTATTCAATTCCTATTCTTCACCCTTCTTATCTACTCAAGCTGTAACATGTTTTGAGGATCCAGCTTGAGAAGTCAGGATTGATAACTTTTCGGAAGAACATTCTTTTTTATGATATTCTTATACATTCTTAATCACATCATCAGAGCCACCAATAGTCTCATCTTTTTGTACTTCTTCTGTAGCCTTCTTCTCTTCCTCGGTCTTCTCTTTTGGTTTTTCTGGAGTCATAAACCTCTTACCCGGAGTCTTATGTAATGGTTCCACCAGAAAGGACTTTAGAACATGGATATTTTCAGCGGAAATTTCAGTATCCCTCAGAATGGATTGTCAAATTTCATCCTCTGACATCTTCATCTTCAACTTCCTTTCCTTGGCTAGGTTTTCAAGTTTATCTTCTGCCTTTTCTTTCAAGGCCTGAGCCTTAGCAGGATCCAAAATGAACTGTGGATCCCCTAATTTTCTATTCTTATTATCCTCCCAATATATTGAAACAACTTCATCTGGGTAGGATTTTTGATTATTTGGTTTAGGAGGTGCAAATTTGACTTCCTTAGACATAGGGGTTTTTTCTTCTACTTCTACTTCATTCAACTTTCTTTTCTTTCCAGCCTTCTTTGATGGTTCATCTTTTTCATCATTTTCCATAAAAACTTCTTCCTCTTCCAAATGTAGATCATAAATTTCACTTTACTCCTTAGAGAAACCAAGATTCATTCAATTGTGGGTGTCATCACTTATCATCATTACTTTGCAATTCCTCGGCTTTGAACAGTAGGGGATTCTGAAAGATTCTAGGCACTAAACTATCATCTTGGAAAGAAAGGAAGGATACATAATAATATGATCTCTCAAATTCCAATTTTTAATATTCTCAATCTTAATGGGGATCTGTCTAATGAGGTTTACCGTCCATAGTTTTACAAAAAAGTCCAAGATATACATGTCACTTTTCATAAGGGTGTCCTTATCACCCTTCCTTAACACAACAAATCCTTGAACCCATAGTTAAAGAATCCGATTGATGGTAGATAGATGTGAAATTTTTGAGGTCTTGACTTCATTAAGACCAAGGCATTCTATATAATTTTCCTTAATAAAGCTTCCTTGAACCTCTGAAAATTTGCGAGAACAAAACTTGGCTTCCCCTTCATAGCACAACCCTACCAAGATAGCTACCATGGTATAATAAAGAGAATATGTCTTTCCATAACTTTTGAGGGAGAATTTATCTCTGCCTTCTTCATTAAAGAATTAAACTGACTCATAAAATTCAATAAGAAGATCCAAATAGACTTCATCCTGAGCTCGTGTCATTGAAATAGCTACACTTTCCCACCCGTTGAGCTTGTTGTTCTTGGGGATAATTGAGTCATATTTATTGAAGAAGTTTGGATGGACTGACCTTTCCCTGTAAATATTCCACTCTAGAATCGACTTTACAGTAGAAATATCTTGAGAAGGGACTTCTGCAGACATTCAGACATGAGCGCTTTTGAAAAATTCCGAACGGGCTTTTGTAGAGGGGAAGAGCTTCGACACACAAATGCTTTGAAAACCGATGTTCGAAAACTATCAAGGGACCCATTTATATAGGCGATGGAAGTGGCCTTTCAACTTCCAAATCAAATATAAAGGTCGGGAAACCTTCTGAACTGATCAAACGATTGATATGATAATCGCAACGAAAAATTGAGTAGGATCCGATTATTTGAGGTTTTAAAAAGAATTCTGATTTAGTGAAACTTAAATCCGAGAAATTTTAAAATCAAAAGAAACTACCAGCAAGAAAAAGGTAACTACGGAAAAATCAAGTAAGAATCATACCTTTCTGATTTCTAGGAAGATTATTCATACTGAGGAGTATTCTTCTTGAAGAACATTGGATTCCTAAAAAAAATTAATATGAGAAGAAACTTAACTACTAAACTTTTCAAATCTGAGAGTTTTTATTACAAAAAAATTCAGGACTGAATCTTTTCATTACGAAAATTTCAGATCCGAATATTTTCAATACGAAAACATCATTTTCGAAAATTTTCATTATGAAATCTTCAGGTCTGATGAGTTTCATTACAAATACATCAGGTCAGAATATTTTCATTACAAAAACTTTAATTCCGAAGATTTACAATACAAAAACTTTTAATACTAACGAAGAGAAAATTATAATGAAAAATTTGGAAAACCAACTATGAAAATTTTCATTACAAAAAATTTGAAAAACAACTATGAGATTTTTTATTACGAAATTTTTTGAAAACATCACAGTAAATGTTCTCCCCTATTAAAAAGAGATTATTACTATAAAGAGATTGGTTCAACATGTAGTTAATCAAGGAGTATCACCTTACGGTAATCATTCCTAACTTCTATTAAATGTATTCAAATCTATCAGATGGTATTAATTTTGTGAAAATGTCAGCAATTTTATCATGAATTCTGAAAAAAATGAAGAATTATATCTCCTTTATTACCAATAAAACATCTGAAATCAATGTTTTTTCCAAGAAGAACAATGTTACCTATACAAGTAATTTCTCCCTGGGCATTATCTCTGAAGGTCACTTTTCCAATTTTGGTCTTGATAATCTTTTCAAAATAGTTTTTGTTACCGGTCATATGCCTGGAACAAACACTATCCATGTAGCATGTATTTCTATTGGTACCTTTTCTATTTTCCAGAAAATAAAAGTGTTAGACTTTCAGAACCCAAACACTCTTGGATCCGGAATCATTAGACAATAAAATTTTGGGTATCCAAATTTTTTTAGAAAAATAAGCTGTATGAAACCCAAAAGAATGAACTTTTTTCAAGGAGAATTTT
This sequence comes from Viscum album, assembly GCA_963277665.1. Classification (NCBI taxonomy): domain Eukaryota; kingdom Viridiplantae; phylum Streptophyta; class Magnoliopsida; order Santalales; family Viscaceae; genus Viscum; species Viscum album. The sequence continues at coordinate 1,707,295,417 of OY728153.1, read as the reverse complement.
TTCTTCCAATGCCCACCACTTTGGTATTTAGTGAAAAAAGGGGCTCTATGAGGAAAAATAGTTGTTTATGAAAACTGGTTTTTGGTGAGTATAACCTACTCCAATAGTGTTTCCGTGAGGTTTAATTTGAGAATACAACTTGTGAAAATTTACCTTCATAGAGTTAACGTTTTCCAGAAGCTTCATAAGAGAAAACATTTCATATTTTAGTCTGATGACTAAATTCCTATATTCAAGAATCATGTATATAGAGTTATATTTTTCCTCAAAAACATTTATCTCTAAAATTTCATTCTTAAGATATTTAGAAAGTTCATCTTTAACAGAATTTTATTTCACAAGATCTTTAAAATGTTTTTCTAAAAGCTCATCTTTATCTCTAAGATCTCTAGAAAGATCTGAGATATCTTTTGTAAGAATTTCTTCCCTAGTATTTGCGTTGTAATTTTTTTTATAAATTTTACAATTTTATTCTTCAAGTAACTTGGAAGATCTAGAAAATTATTCATATGAAGGTATTTCTTCATTTTCTAAAGATGAAGTATCTTCATTAGTAGTACAATTTTCAGAATAGTAATTCTTATCTAGATATAAATTTGTTAAAGCCTCGACAGAGCGTACCTTGTTCATAAGACATGTATTAGGGAAAGAAGCAGTAGTAATGAATCCCATATTCTTTGGTGCTGATGAATCATATTCAGAAGATTCAATTTCTAAAGAGTCTCCTCAGCTAGAAATCCAGGTATCATTAGCTTTAAGACATTTCTTGTGCTTTGATAGATAAAATTTATTTTTGTTCCTTTCCAAATTCCTTTCCTTCTTTTCCATTTTTTTCAACAAAGGACAATCATTTCTGATATGAACTGTTCTTCTACATTCATAACACACAACTTCTCCATGTTTCTTATCTTTTTATTCTTTATTCTTTTACTTATTCTGATGGTTCTTTTGAGCTACAATCTTGTTCATTCTTTGAGAAATATTAGCTAATTCATTCTCAGACATTTTTGTGTCACTAGATTCTGACTCAATAATGGATTTCTTTTTCTTTGATCTAGTTACTCGTTCTGGGGTATTGGATTTCATATGTTTAGAAGTGGTTGTAAAAGAAACTCCTCCATTCCCATTCTTCTTCATAACATTTTCAGTATCTCTCTTTATTCTGGACTCATGCTGAAGAAGAGTTCCAAACAACTCATCTAAGGAAATATGAGTGACTTTCCAATTATCATAAATAGCTGTCCTCTTGGACTCCCATTCATTTTGCATGATATCTATGATCTTGGAAAAAAGATCTTCATAATCCAAACCTTTTTCACCCATAGATTGTAAGCTATTCACGATAATCATAAACCATTGCTGAACTTTTCTTATAGGTTCACCATAAGGAAAGTTAAAGCCATTATATTCATCTCTCAACAAAGTATTTCATGTCTCTATGACATTGGATGTACCTAAATGTGTAACTTCAAGTTTCATCCAGATACTGTTTTCAGCTTCACATGATGAGATTTGACTATAGATGTTCCTATTCATGGAACATAACAAATTATTTCTGACTCTAATGTTTGATTGATATTCTGATTTCTCCTGATTCGTAAAGGTTCTCAATTCCTTATCCGGAATCTTATAATCTCCAGTAAGCATTAGATAATTATCAACTCTAGTATTTATAACGAATGTTTTCATCCTATCTCTCAAGTACTCATAATCATTTCCATAAAAAACAGGAGGTCTAATTGGATTTAGATTATCAATAGAACCAACATTTAAACATTCCATTCATAAGAAAATCATTGGAACACAATCTTATTAGTAGTATGTTTTTGTAAACAAGATAAAATATCCTAATAAAGGAATTAAATATTGTATCTCTAAGAAACAAACCTAAATCTAAACTATATGAGTCTGAAAAACAGATTCCGAAAAAGTAGGAATCCAGAAAATTCAACTCCAAATATTCTCTTCTGAATTTAATCCTGAGATTAATTCAGAGGTGACCCGCTCTGATACCAATTGTGAGATTGATACAGTGATAGAGGTTTCCACCCTATGATACCGATTCTTAGATGGTATGTGTGAGTATGATATACCTTATAATACCAAATGTAGGATCAAATATGTAATGAGATGCTCAAATACAAGAGGGGGGTTAATTGTATACTTTAAAAATTCCTCTGGAACATTTTCGTAACAGAAATTCACAAAACCAATGAGATCTATTATCTTTCTTGATTCCATAGAAGTGATTCCGGAAATGAAACTTAAAAAATGTTTACACCAACTAAGATTCTACCTTAATGCGTATAGAATCCTATAAATTCAGAGAACATGTTTAAGGAAGTATATTAAAGTTATACTTGCCTCAACAACTAAATTACATAGTGGAAAACAAAATACTACAAGTAAAAAGTAGAATCTCTTTTAACCCAAATAGATTGGTATCCAAAAACCCCAGATAAGTGGTCCCTTGATTTTTACTTTCAAGAAAGTATGTCTTACCCAAACCCAGGTAATCCCTCAATCCATAGATCAGTATCTGTCTTGCTATCCCTAAAAGCCCTCTATTTGTAAGGAAATCAGCACCTATGACTTCACAAACTAAAGTCTCTGATTTCAAGGAAATTGATCCTCTATACGAAGAAAATTTTCACGATGCAAAGATTGAACAAGCAGTTCAAATTTTTTTGCACGAAGCCTTAGAGTTTATAAGAGACTCTATCTAGAAATCACTTCTGAATATTTTGAGCTTCAAAATTCCAAAAGAATCAAGCACGTTCAGGTTGAGATCTTATTTATAGGCATAGCTCCAATGGTCGGCGCCCTCCTCCAACGGTCATATTCTTCTTTGAATTTCAAAGGGACCTATATACGTGTCACTCAAACAATGGTTATTTGATAACAGAAAGAAATCCATTATTTTATTATAAAATGAGTTTAATCATGACTAGAATATGATATTCGTAATTTAAGGAAATGAGAGTTTGGAGTCTACAGTACAAGGATATTTGGATTCTGTTTTGTAGGAATTCGGAACCTAAATTCTATAGAACTCCAGAGTCTGAATTTCAAGGAAATTCAGAATCTGGATTCAAAAGAATTATGAACCTTAATTTACAATGTTTAGAGTCAGAGTTCATGAGAATTCGGAGTCAGAACTCCTAGGAGTTCGTAGCTTGAATTAAAAATCAGAATTCGGAGTCAGAAAATAAATATGTTCGTAACCAGAATTTGTAATCAGAATTCATAGTCGAACTTTACATAAGTTCATAATTAGAATTCAGAGTCGAACTTCATGAATGTTTGTATCCAGAATTTGGACTTTAACTTCATAACGTTTGTATCCAGAATTCGGAGTTGAACTTCATGAGAGTTTTAACTAGGATTCGAAGTTGAACTTCATGACAGTTCGTATCCAAAATTTGGATTTGAACTTCATGAAAGATCTTAACCAGAATTTGGATTTGAACATCATGAGACTTCATATCCAATATTCGGAGTTGAACTTTATGAGAGTTTTCATCCATAAATCAGAGTTGAACATTATGAGAGTTTGTATCCAGAATTCAGTTTCTTAAACAGAATTCTTCATATCTAAGTATTATATTATTCCGAGGTTTTGGACTCAATATGAATTTTATACATAGAAATATTTTTATATGAGCAGTGAAAACATGGTAAGGAATATTTCCTTTTGGAATAAAATTTTTCCTTATATAAGTAATACATGGTAAAACAAGATTTTCCTTGAGATAAGGTGTTTGTTATTTTCAAAACAAGAGGAATGGAAAATTCTTATGGAAACCATTATTGACTCAAAAATCTCCCCCATACTTGAAGGATTGGAAAAGTCATTAGGAAAACCATATTGAATCAACAATATCCCTCTTTTTGGAAAGCACAAACATCATCACAACAAATAATATAAGGACTTGGACTAAATTTATAGACATTAAAATTAAAGCTTAACTCCCTTTGTTTATGGACAATGGTGAATATGACTAACTCCCCCTTAAGATTTGGAACTATAAGGATCGTATTCCAGATTTACGGAATGAGATTTTCATTATCTTGGGTATGAAAATATACGTAATGAACACTCCTCCTTAGATAAACTCCCCCTTACTTAGGGATATATATTCTATACTTAAATTTTTCCTTCTCCCCTTTATAATTCTTTTTCCTTATCCCCCATTGTGATTTTCAAAAAGAGTTTGAGGGAATGGAAACAAAATATAGTACCTAAAATATTACTATAGACATCCAAACAATAAAAGCATCCACAATTTCATTATGATTGAATGAAGTAGTACAAGGGGAAAAAAATACAACCAAAGATCGGAGTGTGATTTATTTTTCTTCTTTTTTCCTTGGGAATTAGCCTCTTCATAATGATCTTTAGCTTTTTCATCACTTTGTGATCCTCCTCTACATTCTTTTCCAATGATGTGATTCTATCCCCATGAGCTTTCATGGAATCTTCCCGAACCTTCAGTAATTCATCTTGTTTCACTAGATTTTCTTGCATCTCTATCTAGAGATCCTTCTCTATTTTCCAACTTTGTACAAAATAACTTAGCATTCCATTCAGATCCTTTACATCTTGTATCTGAGAATTTATTTCATGAGTTTCCCTTTCCTAAAAGAAATTTGTAAGATTCATTATTTTGGTGTCTTCAGTACCAATGGCTTCCTTGACCTCTTCTTGAAACTGATCATGTTCTTCCAAATCATCAATGAATTTCTTAGACCAACTAGTCATATTCCTGCAGGATTTTCTATGAGCTTCATAGTTGATCAGAAAATTCTTATGTTCTGCCTCAATATTAACACATATATCCATCACCATAGATAAAAAGTCTATTTTCTGAGTCATGCTGTTCTAAAGCTTTTGGCATCTAGAATCATTTACTGGAAAAATTGGAATGGTATCTACCAGCTTTTTTAGGGGCTGAACAACAAAATCATGTCCTAAGGAAGATGACTCTGAATCATACATTTTACCTTGAGATGGTTCTTCCTCAAACTCTACAAGCTTCCTCTTAGAGTTTCCTCCAGCTTATTTCTTGCTCAAAATTTCTTTCGTTGGGGTATCACTAACAACTTGTTTTCCCTTTCATATTTTCGGAATAGCTTCTTCATCAAGAGATTCATGCTCACTTCTCGATAACTATACAATCTTATCTTCATCAAATTTTTCCTTCTCAGCTCTAGCTTCAATATCCTTGGGAAAAATGAAGTCATTATTATGACTCTATTACTCTGACAACTTATTCACTTCCTCTTCTTCACCATTCTCATCAGCTCCTAGAGTAACAAGTTTTGAGGATCCATCTTGAGAAGTATAGATTGATAACATTTCAGAAGCACTTTATTTTTCATGATATTCTTATACTTGGTTAATCACATCATCAGAGCCACCACTAATCTTCGCTTGTTGTACTTATTCTACAACATTCTTCTCTTCCAAAATCTTCTCTTGTTGTTTTTTTAGAGTCATAAAATCTTACTCGGAGTCTTAGTTAATGGTTCGACCAGAAAGGACATCGAAACAAGGATATTATCAGATAAAATTTCAGTATCCCTCAGAAGGGATTGACAAATTTCAGCCTCTGACATCTTCTTCTTCAGCTTCATTTTCGTGACTTTCTTTTCTAGTTCATCAGCTGCATTTTCTTTCAAGGCCTTAGCCTCAGCAGGGTCCAAACTGAACTGTGGCTCCCCTAATTTTTTATTCTTCTTATCCTCCCTCTATTTTTCTACAACTTTATCTAGGTAGGCTTTTTTCTTCTTTGGTTTATGAGATGCAGATTGGACTTCATTAGACTTAGGGGTTTTGTCTTCTACTTCTACTTCCTTCAACTCTATTTTCATGCTATCCTTCTTTGATGGTTAATCTTTTTCAACATATTTATCCACCTTCATAACCACTAATCCATTAGAAAAATATTTATCCACCTTCATACCCGCTAATCCATTATAAAAAGTAAACATCAGTCACACGTATGTTTGTACTTCATCAACCATGAGGAAATATTATTCAGTTTTAACTTCATCCTTTCATGGATATTCATAATATTTAATTCATTGAATAAATATGAAAGTTATTATATGATTATAATTTTTAAATTTAAACATTTATTTTTATATTTTATTTTTAACTATTTTAAATAGGAAAAAATCACTCATGTGTAGGCATAGACTACCTTATCAGTGAAACAATGCATTTTATTCATTCAGAACACCGTACACTGATTGTTATATCATAATATAATATATCTAAAAGATAATTATTGCATAGTTATGATTCTATATATATGATATTACTAGGACTCATGTTCAACGACTAGAGGCACAGAATTAGAATATATGCAAGAAACAAAAATAATTGACACATAAATAATTAATTTCAATAATGAATTAAGAGAAAATGGTTAAAGATATGTTCTGAATAACTGACATATGAAAAGATATATATAAATATTGATATGTTATACATAATATATTTAGTTCTTTTTTGATGAAAATAATTACTCTGTTCGATATTTTATATGATACACAGCATAATGACTAATCAAAAAGAAAATTATTATTATACAAATATAATCATTATAACTTATTTATTTAAATATGTTTTGGAAATAGTATTGAAAATATTGTGATAAAAATAAAAATATATAAATAAACAATAAATATATTACTTTATTATTTTGAAATAATCACTAAATTTTAATAAAAGACATTTTATTCATGAAAAATATATTTTTTCTAGGAATGGGTTTTATTTAATTTTATATGAGAATATTATAATTCATTTCGGGAACTTATAAAAAATATATAATAAAAAAATTATATAATTATTATAGTCAAAAATTAAAACTCATCTTTGAAATATTTTTGTAGTCATTTGAAAAAAAATATTTTTCAACGAGTTGTCAAATATAATTTCCCTATTGAAAATTGTATTTTATATTGATGACTTTAAAAAGTTATTTTATAGAATGGATTGATTTTAAAATTTAATTATTTATTTATCCTTTAAAATTATACTATTATATTTTTAAAATTAATTTTATGATTGTATTTTGGTTATTTTTCTATATTAAAGATGTTTTTTTGGAAACCAATTTATGGAACTTATCTAGTTTAATATTAAATTTAATTCTAACACCTATATGTTTTGATTCATGAAAATTGGATTCAATATATGTATTTATGGGGCCTAAATTTGGTAAATAGTTCCAATTATTTATTTTAAATAAATAGTACCCTTAGTAAATATTTTTCACCCAATTACTGTAAAACTAGTAATAAATAATTTTAAAAAATATGATAAGGACTAGAAAATAAAAATAATACATTCCTTAATTTTAATTATTTTATTAATATCATCTGAAATCATCCAATGTTTAGTTATACGATCCATTTTTTCAATACGGGTTTCATTTTTATCGTTATAGTTGTTAATGTAAAAAATTTAAAAAATATCCCAATATATTTTTGAATGACTAGAATATTTTTAACATGGGGACAACTAAAGGTTATGTTCAGTTATAAATATTATATGGAAATATAAATTGTTTATATATATAATGCTAATTTATTTTAATATTTTGAGGCGAAAGAATTACCTTAAATGCTTATTTAATGTTGACATTGTTATTAATTAATAAACGGAAAAATAAAAAATAAATAATGGTATAAAAAAACTTAGACAAACATGATAAATTTTTCCATTAAAAAAATTATAGAGAAATTCAAAATTTTAGGGATTTATTAAAATATTAAATTCAAATTTCATTTTATTTCATGATGTTATTATTTTTAATGTAAATGAATAGTTCTAAAATTAACATTACAGATATTTTATGAAAGTAATACCCTCATAAATATTCTAAAATATTATAAATATTATAGTTTTCAATGGTAAAGTTATATAGTTCATAATATCATCCACAGTCCAATTTTTGGACATTTTATTATATAGTTTCTACATTTATCATCAATGAATAAAAAACCATGATGTCATGTTATGTATGAAAAGAGTTAGTTATGGTTTAAAAAAATGATAAGGGTAAAAACGTGATTCAAACATTTCAATTTTTTTGAAATTATTTTATATAATAATCATCATAGACTATATTATTATAAATTTTAGTCTATTTTGGTAGTAAAATTAATTATTATTAATGTAGTGTGTATGAAATTTCAAATATCTCGCTCTTATACCTTATAAAGGGAAACCTATTCTTTTTCATTTAATAACTACTAAAGAAAAAATTTTGTAGGACAATATCTTGCCAAATAAATTAAATAAATTTCTAACCACATTCTATAGGTCTTATGTTTTCCCAAAATATAAAAATTAGATTAATTATGTTTTAAGAACGAAATTTTGTTTGAAGAAGTGATAATGTTCATAACTGAGCCTTTTCATTTTATTTCTTCTTCCAAAACTTTGTAATAATTTATAAAAATAATAATATAATAAAATATGTATCTCACATATAATAGTATTCTATTATTTTATTTTAATAACCAATTTTCTTCTCCAATATCCATGTAATGGGAGTATAATTCATCACTCATTTGTATGGTGGACTACCTCCCCTTGGACGGATGCAATTTTTTTTCCATCACCACATTTGAATAATGGTTATTATAATTATGATATTTTTTATAAATTATATTCATGATATATTCAAATTTTTTAAAAGATAACATATAATTTATGTTCTTATATTTACATTCATAGAAAAATGATAATGTTATTCATACGTACGTGTGGAATAACAACTCCATGAAGTGATGTGATTAATTTTTCATCACCACATCACATGGATGACAAGTACAGACACACACAAAAATATATATATTTAATTTCAATTGAAATAATATGCTATATATCATATAATTATAATTATATAATGATAAAATAATACATACCTTAGTTTTATAAGGATTACTTAAAAATAGAAACATTAATCACGTGTACGTACAACCTCAAGTCATGAAAACAGTATCATAGTTTATTTTTCAAAACAATAATTCATGTTTTTTTATAAATTATTAATTTATGTGCTAAAATGATAATTATTTAACTATTATTATTTTGAATATGAGGGAATAAGTATACCTTTAACATTGGTCAACATAATGATGTCTTCAAATTATAAAACCAATTTTAAGAATGAACTAGACAGAAACATAATTAGTTATATAATTAAATATTTTATTAAAAACATTTTAACAAATTTAAAAAGTATAATATATTAAAACATGAAAAATTTTCTTATGAATTAAAATTATTCCAATTATTTTATTATATAGGTGTTAAGGTACATATAGAGAGAGTTTGGAATCTATGTAATGGATTTTTTCTAAAATTCATTTCATTAGGGAATATTTTATTATTATGCACATATTTATTTTATATGGTTTATATAAATAACATCTACAAATTATTTCATCAATACTTAATAATTATGTGTCTTATAATTTGAAACATTAATTATTTCATATATTGTAATTTGAATTGAATGTTTCCAGGGGCAAAGTGTTTTTTATGTTAATTATTTTTGTTGGGCTATAATTTTTTTCATTGAATTTATAATTTCATGAATATGTCATAAGATATCTATAATTTTTTTAGATATATATTTTAAATTATTGTGTTTTAATTTTAAATTTTTATACAAAATATATCAATTTCTTAATTCTCTATTTAATTTAACGATCTTTGTAAAAGTTATTAATACCACATTATATTTATTTGGGATATACATTTATGATATTCACATATAATCTTTTATAAGGTTATATACTACCTATTTTAATGTTACATAATCTATCACCTTTTTATAGGATATTTTCTGTTTCATTTTATGTTATTCTTTAACATGGGTTATAAATTGAAGGTTACAACAGTGGAAAATTCATTATATTTCAATATCATTTCTTTATAGGATCATTTATGTCTAGGGATCCATGGTTGGTGTGGGGGAATAATATCCTTTTATTTTATTGAAACCCATATCATTTATTTTCATCATGTTATTAATATGGATTACTTTTTTAATATTTATTTATTTACTTATCTATTAGGAAAACATAAATAAAGTCACTTTTAAGTAACATCAATCGTGAACATTTTTTAGATAAAGAATACTTCCCTTCCACATCTAATTTCTATAAACATTTTTCTAAAATATTCTTTCAAAAAAATTATTTCCTAAATCTATTTCACCTTGTTTTTACTATATTTAAAATGTTTTAAAATGTAAATGTCAAAATTCACTCCAAATGGGTCACTATATGAATATTTTACAAAATATATGAAAATAATGAATATATTTAATGATTAATAAAATATTGGGTTCTCCCTCCATCATAACCATTATTTTATTTTAATATTAAATTTTATGTTCTAATATTATTTTCAAATAATATAATTTTTTTTATATTTATTTAATGTTTAGTTATCAAAAGTGATCTTTAAAGTGAAAATTATATTTTACTCATTAATTATTTTAATGGGGTTTTAATATAATTTCAATTCATAAATTTCAATAAATACAGATGGTACATATTATCCACTAGGAATATTTTTTATTGATAAAATTTTCATTCTTTCACATTATGGATAATTAGTTTTTCAATGTAATTTTCTTGAAACCTATTTATCTTCTATGGGTTAATCATGTTATGAAATATAAAATGGTTGTCTTTATGATTTTTATAATGAAATTCATGATATATGTACATTTTTTATGATATGATTCATGGAATATATTTATGTTGAAAATTGGATCCATTATAATATATTCTTGGGTGATCCCATTATGTATATCAAAGCCTTTGGGTATAAGGATGTAATTAACCTAATAAGATTCTCCTATGAAAATATTAGAATATAATGTGATACTTATTCCAATCGTAATGTTTATGATTTTTTTATGAGTAATTTATATGGTTATTCTCTAAGTGAGCACTGTTTTTATTATACGTGTAACCATGAATATTATACGATTTTTTAGTGTGGTATGAAAATGAAGTGTCATTTTCATATATGATTTATCTATTTATGCTATGTGTATTTTTTTGAAATAAAATGGTTTATAAATTTAAAATAATGATTTATTTTTTTAGAAAATTATTTTACACATCTCATGAGTGGAAATATATGCGTTTTCATGACTCCTTTGATCAATAATTACATCACATGGCTCGTGATTTATGATTCCAATGACTCTAGATTTTATTAAATTTTTATTACATGTTTCAAGACTGATGATATATGTATTTAAATTTATATGTTATCTTTTGAATTCACATGAACATGATTATTTTATAACACCACTTTTCTAGTCTTACTTTGTAACACCTCAAGGTTTCATAGTACACTATCTCTTTAATGTAATTTAATAACATGCACATCACACAACACCGAGTTCGAGTGCACGAAGACTTACCAACTAGTCGTTCAAATGATGTTATGTATAATATTAACTGAATTTTAAATTTTATATTTTATTCATAATATTCTAACATCCATACTATGTGTTTCACAGATCTAATATAAGAAAAAACTCATTTTTTCAGATAAAGGAAGTATTTTTCAAAAAATTCAATTTTATCGCCTTCTAATGGAAAACCCTTTATAAATACAATATTTGACACTTATATATATATATATTGAATTTGGCAAAATAAACTTCTTATTTATAATCGGGGGATAAAAATTTAGTTTCAATAAATTTATGGTGTTTTCTGATAACTTTCATATATGGGTGAATAGTGTAAAATACTATATTTTAACTGAAAACAACATTTATAATCAAAATTATTTATAGTGATAAATTATACATTTGAATGGTTTGGAAGTATAATTAGATTATAGTTTTACCATTTAATCCAATGTTGGTCATTGGAATTAATTTCACTTTGAAATTATACATAAACAAGTGTCAATCTTTTGATAGTTATTGTTTCTTAAAAACATGCTATTTGTTTTTGATAAGGTGAATTAATTTTAAATTAATTAATGAAACTTATATGTTTCAAATTTGGTAAATTAAACATCATTTCAGAATTCAGAATATCAAATATATCTTAGGATGAATTTTAGGAATTTTTCTGAAAAACATCAATTTTGATGAATAGTAAAACCACTTAGTAGAAGTTAAAAACTGAAATTTTCATTTAAATGAAATTTTACTACTTCAATGAATTGAATTTAGAAAATCCGACATACATGGTTGTTATTAATAAGTAAAATTTTGATCAATAAGATGAAAATAATTTTTGTGAATAGTAATTTTTTATTTTTATTTACTACGGTTAAAGATAAATAGGGTAATTCAAGGTAAAATAATATTCTTATAATACAAAATTATTTTGACACTTGTTATAACCTTATTTTATGAGTCATGGTTGATAATGGGTATCAATGAGTTGATTTTGAGAGCCAATGGAACCACTTAAGAGTGATTGTGACACTTTAGTTTAATTAACTTAAAGTAAAGACAAAATTGACATTAACAAATATCTTTTATTATATCAATTTTTAAATGAGGTAATATAAGTAATATTTTATAATATAAATGTTCATTTGAAAGATAAATATATTTTCTACATTATAGAATTTTTTTCCTAATTTTAAGAAGTCAAATAAATTAAATTATTTTTGACACAATAATGATGTAGTATTCCCCTCATTAATAAATGATTTTAATAAATAAGATTAATAATATTAAACAAATATTCATAAACTATCCAGTTTTTATTATATGATTTTATTTAGAACATTATTCATTTTATGTTTGACTTTAATGAGTTTTGTACCTTTTGAAACCGATGATATGTTTATAATAAAATAACATTTTCAAACTTTCCTAAAGATCCCCTCCTCTCCCTTATAAAAGGACACCGCTTATAAACCATTTATCACACCACTCAAGCCCCTTGGATCATCCTTACCCTGCCCAAATAAGCTCTCCAGATACCACTGATCCACCTAGAATCCTTAATTTAGGTAGAAGTCACTTCAAGAAGTCCATTTGGTCAAACCAAAGGGAGTTACCCTAGTTAAAGGCAATGGTTTCTCTTAACATTTTTTATTTTATTTTACATCTACAACCCCTAAACACTTTTTATTCATTTATTTTATAACAACACAAGTATCCTCAATATATTATGATATTGTTATGATAAGGATTCTAACTACACTTACAGACACTTCCATCTAATGGGAAACGAACACACTATTTCTGTGGATGTCCAACTAACTTCTCACGAAACGATGATTGTTCAATTATCTTCTACAGACTCTCATAGTAGCCATTAATATGGAACTGTATTTATATATGAAATATATTATGTTTATGTTTTCTTTATTCTTCTGTATTTTCCATTAATATAATACCTTTATGGTTTCTATTATGGGTAAATGTGATAATTTTCTTTGAGGAAGTGCAGACTACCACCCCTCAAAGTGATGTGACATGTTAATGACTTATGTGGGGTGTAGAAAGGATGAAAATAATTATATTATATATGATATTATTCTGATTTATAATATATCTATGTATCATTAGGTTTAAATTACATTAAAATACAAAATATAAATGAAAGTAGCGTTCATGCGTACGTACGACTTACCATCTCCATGAACATTGCATTTTAATTCGTATCTCCAAATGTTATGTACTATTATAAATACACTTATATATAAGATATATAATATATATACGATATCTAAATCATGTATATCATTCTACAGATAGTATAATTTTGATAACATTGACAAATTGTAATTATAACTAGTTTAGTTTTGACTAATGTTTCGAACATCGATAAAATAAAAAATATGAACTCAAATAAATAAATAATTGTTATTTCAAGGTAAAAAGTGATATAAAAGGCATAATAAAATTGAAAAATGTTCTTAATATAGTATAAATTAACTTAATTTTATTCTTTTGGAAGAATAAGGAACATAAAAGACAAGTCAGACATGAGTTAAAGGGTTTCTTATCTAACTTTTAATTCCATGTGATATCCATTGCCCGACACTTATTTATTGCATGTGGTGTATTTTGTACGGGAATTTGATATTAATTATCATTATTATCTTAATATTCATTATATTATGTGATTCATTTTTTGGTTATTAACTTTTGGTCATACGAATCGATTGATTACAACGTGGTTTGGCTATTTCATCTCACTTCTTATTCCCGTGAGATTCATGTTATATTGCCACTATTTTATTATGTGTGGTGTATATACTACCCATTACTGTATTATTTGTGTAAAATACATTAATTTATGTGTATTTACATATTCATTTTATGATACTTCTTTATTTGGGTGTATTTTTTGTAAATTACCAAATCGATAAGGGAATTTCAAATTTCAGTTTCAACTCATTGGGATTTACGCACACATCATTGATTATTTTACTCCATTATTATGTGTGGAATAACTATTTATTATTTGTATAGTAATTTCCACTCTAATTTATATGGATATAAATTTTAAAAACATAATCACTCCACTGATAAATTGTCCAGTCATTGATATGTACTTGATAAGAGTAATTTTAACTCAATTTCTGTTCATTGAGTTAAACATCCAAATTATTTGTTGTTGATTTTACATTAATATGTGTGAATGTCCTCTGATTGATTTAAATTGAATATACAATAATATTTAGTGTATTTATAGTTTTCACACATAATTATGTCATTGATTTATCCTAAACCTAAGGATACAGTCTTTATAAGGGATTTCATCTCAACTTTCATTTCATTTAGTCTTCTTTGTTTTTGTGCTCCAACTAACTTTTTTTAGGGTATATAATGTACTTTCACATAGTATATAATGAATCACTTTATTCAAATGATATAATAAAATTTTTATTACCTCATTTTTTTCATTCAATCATCTCTCATTTGGTTGGGAACTCTTTCTAAAATATAATTTTAAATGGTTTAAAAATTAATTCTTCAAAATCCTTCTCATTAATGTCCAAGTTTTTAAAAGGATTTTAAATATTTATTTATATGGAAATGAATGTTTTAAAATTTTAATTCCTTTCAAAAAATTTAATGTGGCATGGACACTTTTATTCAAAAATCTATTTTAAAAAACTTTTTGATAAATAATGAGACTTTTAAATGTTTTCATGAAAAAGGTATATTTATATTAAAGATTTTTACTGATCATTTTAAAATATGTCAACATACTTTATGGGATATTATTATTGATCAAGGTTTATTTATTATGATATTTGATCTTTCATACTATATTGAAGGTTTTGTGATATGTTTGACTGTGGATGTGTTATTTTTATACCATCCATGGTTTATAGATAATGTATTGGAATTTCATATGTTTGTTTTAATATGAATGATCATGTTATGGTTAATAATTTCCATATGTGAAATTAATTATACTTAGTAAGTGACGGGTGGAGCCTGCTATAGCTCCTTGATGCATCGGTAGGCCACATGAGTCAAACTAGTGTCTTCGCTCAAGGCCTTGACAAAATCTTATTTGTAGTCTTGTCACAAGGCCTCAACTATGTGGTTATGATGTCCGAAATTTTGTATTCCATCATTATATGATTATTTATTGATATTTCATTTTGTTATTGAACTAGTAGAATACCCATGACTATGATTTATTATGTCATTATTTACTCAGCACATATTCCTGTCATAAAGTGTTCAAGTTAATTACGTGTAAAGTAATGTGTTTTCAATTACTTATTATGCCTAATGTTTATGATATATTATGATGTATTTATTACAAATAATGAGAATTTGTGCTCACCCCTTTCTAATTTTTTGTTTTCCTAGGATATGAATATATTAGTTTTGAGTGACTTGCGGGCATAATCTAAGAATCTTGAATGTTTCTAATGAAATAAATTAGTGTTTTTTTTGAAGTTTTAATGCTGAACTTATCTTTGTATCTTGTTTTCAAGACTATTAAACTAATAGGTCCTTTGGGAATTTATTCGTAATAATAATGACGATGTATTAAAATAACGCACTAGCTCCTAGATTCTTGGGTCAGGGGGTTACATACTTTCATAGATGAAATTCAATTTTTAATTATTATATTTATTGTTAATATGAATTTTATCGAACCCTTCTTGGGTCTTTTTCCTAGGTTATGAAAAATAATGATAAATTTTTTGAGTCTATAAAGTTTTAATTTGTGAATAATTTGTCGGGAGTTATTGAAGACTGAATATATAATATGAAAATTAGGATATATTGAAAAAATACTACCTATATTTTACATGTTTAATTTATGTAAGAGTTACTCATAATTCCCAGAAACACTAAATTTAAATGGTACTTCATTTTGTAAGTGATCAGAAATTTAATTTTTATTCAGATTTTTTCTGATGAACAAATATAGAAAAGATTACATCACATATAGTGATATGAAATATTGAAATTTAAATTATATTTTTTTAGCATCGTATCTGGGACTGAGGGTTCAAGACTATTAACTTTTTTATCATAGTAGGTTTTAGATACCTTTGGATATTAATATTTTTTCATGTAACATAATCATAGGAGTTATGGACATCAATATGGATTTATAACATTTAGGATTATTATATGATCAATTTCCAAGATATCCCTTTCAATATTTTATGTTACGGAATATTATGATGTTTAATGATATATTGGGTGTTATTTTTTGTTGTTGAGGTATATGTAACCCTTATGGTTAACATGAAGTATTATTTGAGGATTAATACCTTTAAATTTTGGGGATAATGGTTTTAAAGTTATTAATATCATTTATGGTTTATATAACCTTTCTAATATAGCTAATTAAGGGTTATTACATATTTGAAACCTATATTTACTATATAGATAACCATGTCTTTAAAGAGTTATTTCATGATTAAATAAATGAAATTATTTCAAAAATAGAACAAAATAATATTGGAGATAATTATAGGATTACTAAAAAAATATTTTTGGATTTTGATTGAGTAATAACAATTGAAATATATATTCAAAGAATATATGATTTTATAATTCCTTTAGAGAGATTCATCATGTTTATTTAATTTATTATAATATTTTGAAGATTGTATGATTTTGATATACACATTTTTGGAATGAGGGCTTTAGAGTTTTTGATGTAATTTTGATATAAATGAAGCATTTACGTTGGAGGAATATATAATAATTTTTTTGGTTTCAAATGTTATGATATAAAATTTTTCTGAGTTTAATGTATAGTTATTGATGAAATGATATATTTTTAACATTTTTTATTATAGTTGAATTTTTCAATTTTAACTTGTTGTTTTCTTTTGAATGAATAATAATTTTGGGAATGATGAAGAATTTCGCTATAAATTTTGTTCTTAGTTAAGGGGTAGAGATAAGAAGAATATATTATTATAATTTTATGGATCATTTTATATATTTAAATATCATTATATTTCTTAAGGCATGAAAAATTCATCTTGAATACTCATCATTTATTGAAGAAGATGAGATTTTATTATGAAGTTCTAAAGCATAAAATTACTCATTGAATGTAAGTATATTTAATTTTGTTATTAGTTATGATAGTACATGAATTCCATAACTATATAGAAAAGGATATTGGAAAAAATATCATATTACATTCTTTTTGAATGATTCAATTGTCTCTTTACAAATAATAATTTTGTTATTTTGTAGGTGTTTACATTCTCCTATCTTTGTTTGTATTCACTATGTATGAGTCCATGAGAATCATTTTCCCTTCGATGTACATATTTTTACTTCACACTAATTATATTTTAATTTTAAACAGAGTAATGTTTTAATCCATAGTGCATTCATACATTTTATTCCCTCTTCTTAATTAAATGTTTTTAACCCTTATTACAATATAGGATACCAACAAAGGTATTTTTAAATGATAAAACATTGATGATCTATACTATGATAAAATTGAAAGTATTAAATTTATTAACTTGGATATAATTTAATATCTCAACATTATTAAAAAAGAAATATTATGTTCAATATCATGTATGATATTGGACACTCTTCTTAAACTGATAGTATAATATTATTATTTAAATATACTCATTAAAACCTAGCTATTTAATTAGAGGGTATTATTAAGATTAACTTAATTATAAAATATTTAGAAAGGTCCTTCTAATTTGAAATATATAAATTTATTATTATGAAGTAAAGAATAAATTTTTATAAAATATAACTTATTCTTGAAAAAATCATTTCTTCATAAATTGTTCTTATTGTTTTTATGGGATAATATTTTAATTAATTTATAGAAATTTGAAAAATCTAATTTTATAAAAAATATATAATTTTTGAAATAAAAATTTAAAAATTAAATATTGTTGAAAGTTTGATATTATTATGTAAAAGATTAACTTTTTATGAGATGTGAATATGTTTATTTAAATGAAAAATGTATTTTGTTTTAAAGTATTTTAACAGTAACTTTTTATTCTATTTATTTTAAAATTTTATTTTAAAATTTTAATTTAAAATAGTCAAATTGGTGAATTAAAAAAAATTTAAAACATGTACTCACTATAAAATCATTTTATATTCAAAATAGCGTCTTTTTGAAAAAATTTATTTCAAGAAAATTTTCCAAATTATTTTGAAATTAAATTCTACAAATTTATTATATTGAATAACGAACACTAGGTTTCATATTTTTAATAATTTTTTCCAAATTGGGTAATTATTTTTCTATTCTTTTTATTTAGTATGAAAGTTAACCTTAGTAAATAATTTTTTCCTTGGGAAGAGAAAATTGGGTTATTGAAGGATAAATATTATATGATAAAGAGAATAAAATGACTTAAAAAATTGAATTATTATTATTGGATAAATTTATATTTTATATTTTCCTTTATTATTTGTTTTTATGAAATTTTATTTCCTATTTTATTTTATTATGAACCATGTAATATTTTATGTAATGAAAAGTTATAAATTTCAGTCTCTTATTTTTAATAACAAGGATATTATTAGTATGCCATTATTTTTGCCATAGCGGAGGACTACCTTAGTCATCTCCACACCTCTTTGGTTATCTCGAACAAGGTTAAACCCATTCAGGCCACCAGAAACCTCAATGCCCCGTCCCATCTCCTTTATGCAGATGACATTATTCTTTTCCTTAGTGGTGGCAAGCACAATATCGCCCCTCTCAATGCAGCTCTATCTCATTATGAAGAGATTTCGGGGCAATCCATCAATTGGAGAAAATATTTTATTTTCTTTGGTAAATCCGTCCCAGCTTCCAGAAAAAATCACATCATTGAGATTCTCGGTATCAAAGAAGGGTCATTTCCTTTTACTTATCTAGGTGTCCCTATCTTTTGGGGTCGGCCTTGGACCTCGTACTTTAATGATCTAACTGACCAAATCATTAATAATATTTCTTCTAAGAAAGGAAAATCTCTCTCTATGGCTGGTAGGATATTCCTTGTGAAATCTTATATTATCTCTAAAATGGTTTATTCGTTAATGATTTACAAATGGCATGTTAGTCTCCATAAGAAAATTAACACATATATTAAAAATTGTGTCTAGATGGGGAGTATTTTGGAGAGAAAACTGGTTACTGTCCCTTGGTCCACCTGTTGTAAACCTAATGGAAAGGGAGGGATTGGAATTAAAAATATAAAGTTTTTTAATGAAGCCCTTTGGGCTAGACTCCTTGGACCTTAATTAATAGTAAATTTGACTCCATTTCCTTCCTCAAAAACTGTATCCTGGATAAGCTCAAATCCCACAACTTGAGTTATGTTAACACTTCTCTCTGGCCATCCATTAGAAATTCCATTAACAATATCATGCACAACTCTAGATGGATGGCCTCTTCTGACTTTATGCTGAAATTCTAGCATGAAAACTGGACATACAGTCCCCTCAATTTGATGATTTCCTCTAATGAAGTTCCTTATTCAATAAACTCCTCCATTGAAGATGTTATTCACTCCCCTCATTTACACATCCCTGATCGTATAAAAACTGTGGTTGATGATTACACCTTCTCTATAGATGAAGATTGTCTCCTTTGGTAACCAGCTCATAATGGGCTCTTGGACTCCAAAACCTATTACAATAACCTTTTCTCTCGCTTGGAATCCAACTTCTCTTAGCTATAGTCTTTTGATAAACCATGTATTAAACCCTCCATATTTAATATTGTTTGTCATATTGCTCACAATCGACTGACCACTGAGGTCATCCTTCAATCTTATGGGGTTAAACTCAACTCTAGATGTCCACATTGTCATCAAAATAAGGAATACATCAATCAATTGATTTTGTCCTGCGATAATTCCTCTACTCTTTCGAATTTTGTTACTGACATTTTTGATTGCAGATGGTTAATTGATGACTCTATTTTCTCTCTTCTCAAATTCGGTGTGGAGATGGATCTTTTTCCACATATTAAAAACCACATACATGATGCTGTTTTAGAGCATCTTCACATTATTCGTTATGATAGAAATGATATTATACAAAATGGTGCCTCATAAAATTTTAATGCAGGTCGCTCAAGAATTATGATTGCTATTAGGGATTCTTCCACTCTTCAGAACACCAAATATGCTAACTAGGTTGGTGACTTTTGAATTATTCTTCGACTCCATATTAAAGGGAACTACAACCAGTCTAAGCATCCTTTTGAAGTGTTTTGGCAGACTCTGATCCCTGGCTGGATAAAGATCAATGTTGATAGAGCCTCAAAAGGTAACCCTGGTCACGTGGGCTGTGTAGCCATCTTCATAGACTACCTTGGTCATTTCTATGGCTTCTTTTTTGGTATTTGTGGTTCTGCCTCAACGCTGGAGGTGGAGATGCTGGCAGTGATCCATGCAGTCACCTTTGTTTAATTAAAAGTTTGGGATAATATCTGGATTGAGAGTGACTCCACCAACATCATCCAATCCATTTGGAATGGTGTGGTTCATCCTTCCTGGTCTCTCACAGTGCTCTGGAAAATCTTCCTTAGTTCTCCTCAGGATATCACATACATTTCCACCCACACCAACAGGGATGCTAACAAGGTGGTGGATGGGCTTGCTAACAATGTGATCAACCAGGCCATTACGTTGAGTGATACTTTACAGGCTGATCTCATCCCTTTCTATAAAAGGGATTTTAATAAAATTTCCTACTTTCGAATTTTGTAATTTTCTTTCTCTTTTTAATAATATTTTGTGTCTCAGTCTCTGACCAGGACATTTCCTTTTAAAAAAATGTGAATCATTCAAAATTATATTTATGTTTTACTAATGAAATAATGAAATTAAATTCTTATGCATTGCTGATGAAAACATTATTCAATTAATGAAAAAATGAACTATCTGTCAATACAAATATTTAAGGTAAAATAATATTAAATAATTAATGAGGTATATTAATTTTAAATATAAATATAACATTTTATTGACTTATTAATAAATTTGATTAAAATATCATTTTAATATGATTTTATTCATGTTATGGTAAATTTATAGTTATAAAATTGACATTATTGATATTTTATGAAAACAATAATTCATTAACCCATTTAAAAACCATTAAAATCATATGATCATCCATGTAAATTCTATATGGATTAAATATAGTCTATAGACAATTTATTGAACTTATTTATTTTTATATTAACTAAATTGAGACTCAAATAGTAAAAAAACAATTTTTTTGTAAATGAGAAAATGGTTAATGATGGGTTAAAACCCAATGATATGGTTAACAATGTGAATCCATGATTTACCAAATATATTTGAAATGATATTATTTGTATTCATACACATATTAGTTTCCAATATTATCAATTTAAACCCATTTTTACACCAAAATGATTTGATATAATTTTAATATTTTATGGAAATTGAAATATACCCCTACCCTATCATATAACAAGGAACCTCTTCTTATTTTTTACTCACATATCTAGAAACATTTGTTTTAGATAAGATAGAATAAAATAACTTAATATAATCTCCCTCCAGATTATATATTTATTAATTTTGTTATAATAGAACCTTTAGAACAATTAAGTTGTAAAGAAAGAAGGGTTTTTTGATGAAGATGTATAGATCTTAATCAATCATTTTAATTTTATTACCTCTTCTACCATCTATAAATATTTTCAAACCATGATGAAATAATAACATTAGTAGATTAAATATTATATTATGTTATTATTCTATTTTAATAACTAATATCCCTCTCTATCCGCCATCAATTGGTAGAGGAAATAATTTTTCATGTGTACATTTGATTAACGCCTCACTGATCGATGTAATTAATTTTCCACAACTACCTTATGAAAATGGTTTTAATGAATGAATTAATTCCAATATATGATATTAATTACTTATTAATCATTCTAAAAAGGTATTATTGTTTTTAATTTCTTAATTTTCTATCCACAGAAAAATGAACATCAATCGTTCAAACGTGGGGACTATAAATCCACAAAGAGATGTGATTTATTTATCCTCACCACAAAACATGGTTGATATATATACGTATATATTTTTAATAAAATGATATTTTTTTATAATATAATTATAATTATATAAAAATTTAATAATACTTAACATATATGGCCCATCCTTAAACATTATGTAATCTTGAGTTAAGTTAATTATTTTACCTTATTTCACATTGAGGATATTTAATGTTTTGAGATTTAGAGAAATAGACCTTAAAAATTAAATAAAACAGAAATGTTAAAAATTAGGCACTTCTACTCAGTATCCATTTTTTCATAATGAAAAAACATTTAAAAATAAATATTATTTCACTTGTTGTTTTTGATTTGTAGATTTTCCTTGATCCCATCCCGGACTCTATTATCTATTAAATACTATTAAAAATATTTCAAAAATTGGGATGTGAATAAAAATATCAGTAAGGGATTCAAAAAAGAAGGTAAACGATTAATATTTCAAAAACATGTAAACCCTGAATACTTTATCATAAAATTCTTCTTTTCACCTATAAGAAGTAGTAAATACACTTCATTGAATATAAGATCATTGATCAAGATTTTTTAAATCTAAATACTACCACAAATACCATATAAAGTTAAATATAATATATAAAGGTAACATAAAATATAGTCATACTTAAATGGAATAACCATTCAGTCGACTTCCACACATATCACCTATACTAATGGAATAGCCATACGACCAACTTCTATACCCAATGCATTGTAGGTTTCAACAAACCTCTGATCCTTGGTTGAGCAGAACACCACCCATATATATATAATCACATATCCAACCATATTTGGTTAATCACATAACCACCCATGAAATTTCCAAGTACCATTATATAATTAAAACACATAAAATATTACAATTATCAACATTTAACTCATTAAATTTATTTTACAATCATAAGAAATTATTTAATGATATTTAAAAATTTAATACATGTCTTGACCCATCCCTCGGGGATCGTTCGGTGACTACCCCTAGCCTGCCTTCAATAGGCCAAGGTTTGACAACTAGCACAGAAAGGCATATCACTAAAAAAACAAGAAGGCTTTGCCTTTAAACTAGCAAACACACAGTCTAATAATACTATGGGAACAACCCACATTGTAAACTGCAGTAGTAAAAATATATTTACTAAATGTAAAAATGGTGAGTACTGTAAGTAAAGGGGCCCAGAAGACAAGACCGACTAAAAAGGTACAACAACAATAGAAAAACAACTCATAGTATCATTAACCATGGTTCCTACCTAAATGGTAGGGACAGATCATGCTCTGTCATCACTATGACACACCATATCTAGTGGTCCTCCTCCGAGCATCATCCAGTCCTGGCTCCCAAACCTCAGTCAGTGCTATCCGTCATCTGCACAACACACAACAAGGTGTGGGTGATGACCGTTAAGGGGTGAGTATCACAATACTTAGTAGGGACCCCGAGACCCACAAAGGTCTCCCATAGTTCAAAAAAGGAATAACCACAAAGAATGACCTCAATCAAAATTCACATAGCAGTATTTAGCTCACACTAGGTATAATAATCAGAGATCTAGAATATAGATGATTAGTCTTAAGATATATCATCTTATTCAATTTTGAAGTTCCAAAAATGAACCACAAATAAGTTATTCAATTATCATTCCACTCTTGGACGTAAGTCGATGTTCCATGATAGGACACTGTAAGGTTGTTCCTTGTCAGGTAACACTTTTTCTTGATCTACACAGGGTCAATAGGATTCTTATCCCCACAGGGTCACCAGAAAGATGACCAACATAGGGTTTTTGGAATACTGATCAACACATGGTCGCTCGAATCTAATCCACATAGGGTCGCAAGATGTTGATCCTCAAGGGGCCTCTCTAAAAGTGTATCTCATCAGGTAGATATGATGTTGATCTACATAGGGTCTCTATTGAGTTGATCCACATAGGGTCGCTACTTCTAAGACAACCAACCACATATTCCTCACACACGATGCACTCGAGTTCAATAGGTTCTTCTACTTGAGATATAAGTCATACCATGACCACCCCTATGCTCCAAAATGGTGTAACACAAAGGAATAAAACGTTTTAAGGGGTCCAACTCAATAGACGGCACATCAATCGGATGCCCGATCTGTGAGTTATATGTGTTTTAGTTCTGAGGGGCCGGTTGGATTTGGGTTTGCTCCTAACCAGTTGTTCTCCAACAATATCCAAAATTCATGTGGAGTATACCAAAATGACTATCTCGCTCCAAAATATCAGTGTAGTAGAAGGTTCGTCAAATGGATGTATGTATTTCAGGTTATGGCATTTTAAGCAAAATTGGGCCTGGTTGGGTCCAGGTCTGGTCTGACCTGGAGTGGCCCGAACCGGCTAGGGCCGGCTCGGTTGGAATGTGCCATTGTTTGGCCTAGTCCACTATATGGGCACTGCCTGGCCCGACCCGAAGTAGGGTGTAGCATGGTCCGTAGGGGGCACGGCCCTGCCCGAATGGGCGGTGAGGCCCAGCCCGCATGAGGTGCCGCCTAGCCCGTAGGAGGGCGCGACCCATCCCCCAGGGGGGTGCATCACCGAGAAGTAGGGTGCGGGCCTACCTTAGCTGGCTTGAGTGGAGTTGTTTCCCATAGTTTTCCGAACAGTTGTACCATTCGAAATTAAAGTGGCATCATCACGTGGTATCGGAAGGTGGTTGCAGGAATCAAACGGAGAAGGTCCCTACACCGCCACGACATCAAGTCGTGGCCACCTCTAGTGGCGCGTGAATACATGCTACTCCCCCTCCTTCACTAGCAAACATGCTCGACCATAGTGACTGAAAAGTCATGGCCTCCTCCTACTAAATTCTGTGACGACATGCCACATCACCTTAGCATCTGGCTGGTGTTGGACACTCTGCTGACCTCTGTGGCCTCCTCTTGCCGGGCGTGGCCCTGACCGAATAGTGTCGGCTACCACCAACACCTTCTGAAACTAGTCGGCGGTGCTTCTGTGACGGTTCCATCATGCCGGTGCCGCACCGATGGTCTTCCATGGGCCACTCGGTGAGCCCCAGTGGTCTTTTTTCCATCTGATCACACCTACTGGCTTCTCGGCTAATCTAATATTCTTCTTGACCATCATATTTGGGTTCTGTCCCACTCATAAATTTAGCTGTAAAAAATTCAATGATTAAAAAGAGGCGGAGAGACCAAGACTTCTTCTTTTGTCCCACTCCATCCACATAAGCATCTAATCAAGGAAGAAGAGGTACTGTTCAACAACTCTTTACATTTAATCAAGGAAAAAACCCTACCTCGAGATTCATGGGAGAGTGCCCATCATTTGAAGGTTGGTCATTTTTCATCAATCCAGAAGCAAATCTCCAATGATGCTACTCAAATTATGTTCTTCGGTTCTTACTTGATAGATCTATTTTTTGTCAAGGGGATCCTCCAAAATCCTCCAATCCTTTTATAAATAGAAAACGAAACTCAAAAGAGAGAGAATAGAGGGGAGTTATATTCACAAAACCTAATTAAGAGAGGTTCATTAATTGGTGCAATTAATTAATGTCCTTAATTTTATGTAGTACGGTTACACATTTTTGTGTAAAGGAGCAATTAATGTCCTTCATTAAATGCCCGACCACCCCATGTGGTCCCCATCACCAATCCTAATCAAAGGTGGATGGTATATTAAAATAAAATAAATTTATTTTATTAATCATCCATGAAAACCGAAAAATCCAACTTCCTCTCTCAACCCATTACTGTCGAGGTTAAGGTTCCTTTAATAGAATCTTGATGCTACGAGTTGAGTGGTTCCCTCAGATCTCCCGTCAGAGCTCCAGTTCAGAAGTTATTATTTACCACTCTCATGTTTACTGAACATAACTAAAAAAAGCGCATAAATAAATTCCAAGCACACAGGGTCTCAGAATCATGTGCCATCAAATTTTAGAGACTCATAATAAATATGTATAAATAAAGAAATTTCATGGAATATCTGGGTCATTACAATCTCCCCACCTTGGGGATTTTTGTCTTAGAAAGCCACAACATGGACTAAAAAACAAATGGGGGTACTGAGAAAAGCTTTGAGCCTTCCACTCCCATGTTCTCTCCTGGAGGTCCCTGTGCTTCCAGCGAATGTGCAACAGAGGTATCAATCAGCCATGAAGGACCCGCTCTTGTTGATCCTCAATCTCCACTGGAACCTCTGTAAATGTCTCCCCATCATCAAAGTCTACCTCTCCCTAGTAAATAACATGTGGGGGATCATGCACATATTTCCTCATATCTGATATGTAGAATATTTCATGCACATGATGCATCAATGTGGAATGAGCTAGGAGATACACCACCTCTCTAACTATACTAAGAACCTGAAAGGGTCCGATGAACCTCAGAGATAGCTTTCCGCCCAAGAAAAATATCTGTAAACCTCATCGAGGTGAGAACTGTTAGAAGACATGGTCTCCCTCTATAAACTCCAAAGGTCTCTGTCCCCTATCAGCACAAGACATATGTCTGTTTTCTGTAGTCTTCATCCACTCCCGGATGATCTGCACATTCTTAATGTTACCCCCTACCATGTCTAGACTCATAAGTGCTAAAACCCCTAGTTATGTCTCTCAAATAGGTGATCTTCATGGTTTACTGTACAAGGCCTCAAACAGTTCCATACCAATGGTGGAGTTGTACCTGTAGTTTTACGTGAACTCTGCTAAGGGAATGTGCTCCTCCCAACTGCTGCCAAAATCTTAAACAGAAGCACGGATCATGTCCTCGAGTGTCTTTATGTTCTGCTCCATATAACCCTCTGTATATGGATGAAATGAGATGCTCAAATGTAGCTGAGTACTGAAAGCCTCCTATATTACCTTCCACAATCAGGATGTAAAATGTGTTTCATGGTTACAGACAGTCATCGATGGAACCCCATGAAGCCATACAATCTCCTGTACATAAGGTTGCCCCAATCCCTCTACTGATCCCTCCTCTCGAATGGGTAGGATGTTGGCCAACCTAGTGAGTCTGTCAATGATCACCCATATGGAATCATGGCCCCTTGAGGTACGTGGTAGACCTACCATGAAATCCATGCAAATTCCATCACACTTCCACTCTGGCACCTCTAGTGGCTATGCAATGACTGTTAGAACCTGATGTCTAGCCTACACTTACTGATAAGTTAGGCTTCATGAAACAAACTCTTCCACTACATTCTTCATCATTGGTAACCAATGATGAATTTGGAGGTCCTGGTATATCTTCTCCACACCGGGATGTACCGCTAGAGGGGATATATGTAAATCCCTCAAAACCTCCTCCCGTAGTGCCACTGATACTATGGTGCATCCTCTAAAGAGGATGTTGTGCTCCCCACCTTCATAAAATCCACTAGGTTCTTGTCCTAAGGATATCTATGCTTTTCAAGTCTTGATTTCAATGTCCCCAAGTTGTGCCTCTTAAAATCGCTAAGGAAATGGGGGGAGTAACAGGAATAGGCTAGAGATATGTTGCTCAATCTCTATACACAAAGTGTTTCTGTAACGCGGCTAGCTGCTATGTTGCCTCACTGAGAAGCTGTTGACCAGACCTCTTGATATGTGAATCTGCCTCTACCTTCCCCTTCCCAAGAGTATAGAATATTTCATAGTCATAGTCATGGAGGAAATCGATTCATAGTCGTTGTCTCATGTTAATTTCCTTCTGTGAGATTATATACCTGAGACTATTGTGATTAGAGTAGACTGTAAAACGTTCACCCAACAAGTAGTGTCACCAAAAGCTCTAGGTGAAGACCACTTCTACCAAATTTATGTCATGGGTACTATAGTTATGATCATGCTATCACAACTTCCATGAACCATAAGTGAACACTAATTGCTCCTGCATCAGGACACATCAATATCCGGTCCCTGATGCATCGTAGTAGACTACATATGAAATGCCCCCTTATGGTAGCCACAAGATGGGGGCACTCATCAGTATCTTCCTTAGCTCCTGAAAACTATGACAGAATCTTTCCATCCACACAAAGTTTTTCCCTTCTTCATCAATGCTGCAAGATTGTAACAACTCTAGAAAAGTCAGGTACGAATCACTAGTAGTACCTAGCCAACCCCAAGAAACTCTGCACTACTGTCACACTCATGGGTGGATACCAATAAAGCACAAACTCTATCATTTCTAGATCCATTAAAACCCCAACCTCTAGGATAATGCGTTCCATAAAGTGGACCTCCTATATCCATAACTGGAATTTCGAGATCTTACCATAAAGCTAATTTTTTCAGAGTCTCTCCAGAACTATCTGCAGATGATAGGCATGCTCCTTCTCTGATGCGGAGTATATCAAGACGTCATCGATGAATATCACCATAATGCGATCAAGGTATGGAGGAGAGATCATTTTCACAAGTCCCATGAACACTGCATGGGAATTGTTCACACAGAATGGAATATCCAAGTACTCATAGTAGCCATACCGACATCTGAAGTTCGTCTTTTGCACATCTTCATCTTGTACCATGAGCTGATGATAGCATGATCTGAGGTATTTCATTGAAATCCAATGACCTGCTTTTCGATGATCGACGAGATAAAAAATCCTCTGTGGTGGATACTTATTCATCACAGTCACCTAGTTCAGGGCTGCCCATGGAGAAACTGTAGGACTTATAACACCCTTCCGGTGCAAGTCCTCTTTCTCTATCCACAACTCTTGAATCTCCTCTGGAGCCATCTGATATGCTGGAATAGATAATAGTGTCGACCTGGGTACATGTTGATGTTGATGTCTCCCTATCAATGATGAAGTAGTTCCAGAACATTATTAGGAAAGACATCATCATACTGGTCTACCACTACATGATAACTCTAACTCATCACGTCCACTATTTTTAGGGTAAGGACAGCCAAATGATGAGTGATCGACTGCACCCTCCTTTTTGTAAGTCCATCCGATGCTGCAAAGGTTCCCTTATCACTTGTGAAGGAAACATTGGTCCCATTCTTGTGGACACACCGAAATTTGTGGCTAATGAAGTCAATCTTATCATGGACTGTAGATAACTAGTTCATACCCAAGATGACATTGTAATGCCTCGACATCTCTACTAAATGATACCAGCTAAAGCTATCTCCTCCTAGTGTAATATCACACTACTAGAAGTAGTTTTTAATCCTCAAATATACTCTTGTAGGAGTCCTTAGCCATAAGGATCGAGCCAATGAATCCACTAGAATCTTTGAGCTCTGAACAAGGGATATGGAAATGAAAAGATGACTAACATATATTCTTATAAGTATTATAGCTAAGGTGTAGTAAAAAAATATCGTACAACTAATCATATCTAGAGCACCGTGGTTGTAGGCCTAAGGTTCCTGGAGCTGAGCTCATCACTATCCACCTGATCTCTATAGTTGTGGTAGACCACCTAGAGGTGGTTATGGGAGAAACATGACTCATTTTCCACCACCCGATACCCAGTAATCTCCTCTATCATGTCTTCCTACTTTCTAGGGACCTCCCCACTCAAATATCTGCCTATAACTCGGTGGTCCCTCATCCATTTTTGGGTTTTCAGTGCGGCGGGTTTGGATTTCATGAGCCATGTGACCCTGCACTCTGCACGTGAAGCACCGTTTAATCCACTACTATCTGCTCTACCTCATGAGCCTCTCACCTCTGAACTTACGTCATGGGGTCATCCACCAGAAGGTCTGGTTCTCTTCGACCTCTGTTACATATGCATTCTTCCAGCCGAAAATGACTCTTCTATGTGTCTCTTGGTGGTGGGTCTCAATATCGGTGGCTTTTGAGTAAGAAAGATCTCCACCAAGAGTTCCCTCTCTAGCACTTTAGTATGCGTCAAGATGCTGAGAGATATCTTCGGAGATTTGATGACCCATCGGAGTCCCTGCTCAATGGTATGAGGCTTGATAAAAGGGTCCATCAGCATGTCGGTAGAGATGCACGAGAGGTCAGTGAACCTCATCGAGTACATAGCCATTGTCAGGCTGCCTTGATGTAAGTGTAGAATATATTGTATATTAAAATAGATCATAGTCGCTGGAATGAACTCTACCTTGAAGAGGCCCTTAAAATATATCCCGGTGAGGGTCGCCTCATCATGTATCTAAGGCATCAGGCTCCACTATCTCCCTGCTTCTCCCTGGAAAATCTGCCAGCTAGGATCAACATTTGGCTAGCTGGTATCCCAATGAGACCATAAACTCTGGACACATCTTTGATGTAGTCCTTAGCCGCCTACGAATCTGTCTCACCTCGGATCCTCAAAGGCCTCTACCACTGAATCATGTGTAACACAATCAATTGGAATACACCATATGCGGGTGGTTCTGGTGGAAACAGCTGGCCAATGGGAAGCAGTGCTGCTGGTAATCGACCTGATGGTTCTATAGACATTAGAGGGCCCTACACTGAAGCCTAATTGCATTGTGGGCCATCATTGTGTACATTTTTGGGAATCCTGGATGGTTTTCAACATGATGGCATCCTGAAAAAACAGGTGCAACACAATCAAAAGTTATACCTGGTGAGCTCACTCAATAGAGATCAAAGTGAAAACACTTCCAAAACACACACAATTTGGGTTTTTGTGCACTGAGTCGGAAATCTGAATTCAGGGTCTTGGTGTATGGATACGTTGGCCGCCGCTCCAACACGGAACTCTGATAACTGTAAACCACACTCAAAACAATTAACAATATTGCTACACTTGAAGGATTAGAGTCCTAGTTATTTGGTAGAAATGACTCCTCTGATACCACTTTCTCACGACACATCCACCGGGATCATTCTGTGACTACCCCATGCCCGCATTCCATATACCAGGGGTTAGAGACTAGCACTGAAAGGCATGTGCATGAAAAACATGACGACCTTGCCTTTAAATCGGAAAAGTCACAATCTAAAAAATACAATGAGTAAAACCGACGTAGTAAACTGATGTAGTAAAAAGGTGTGTACTGAAAGTAAAAAGGATGAGTACTGTATGTAAAATGGTCCAAAATACTAGCCCAACTGAAAACTACTACATAAATAGAAGAATAGATCCCAAAATCATCTGCCAAGTTTCCTACCATAAGGGTAGGTACAAATCATGGGCGGTAATCATTGCAGCACATCATGGCTAAAGGTCCACCTCTGAGCACCATCCAGTTTTGGCTTCCAAAACCTGGTCAAATGTGTCTGTCCTCTGGATAAGAAACAACAAGGTGAGGGAAAGGCCTCTATAGGGGTGAGTATAACAATACTCAGTAGGGACCCTGAGACCACTGAAGGTATCCCAGAGTTCCACCAATGAAAACCGATAAAAAGAGACATCAATCATGATGCTCATAACAATAGTAATCTCACCACTGGTATAAATCATATATATTAGGAATATAGTTGATTAGTATTATTATATATCAACTTATTCATTTTATAATTTCCTCAACTCATTCACAAAGAAATTAATCTATTATTGTTCCAATCTTGTACATAAGTAGATTTTCCATGATGGGCCCCTGTAAGGCTGGTCCTCATTAGGCCCCAATACTGCTAATCCATAGGGGGTCAATAGAATGATGATCCACATAGTGTCGCTAGAAAGCTAGTCCATATAGGGTCACTAGAATGCTGATCCACACAGGGTCGCTTGTTGAGGATCCACACAGGGTCACTAGCTACTGATCCTTGATGGGCCTCTCTAAAAGTGGTACTCATCGGGTAGCAATGATGTAGATCCACACATGGTCTCTATGATGTTGATCCACATAGGGTACCTACTTCCAAGACAACCGGCCACAAATTTCTCGAACCCTGTGTGATATTGTTCTATAGAATATGCTCCTTGATATATCGGTAGTACCTTTACCAACACTAAGCCCAAAAAAGAAGTGACCCAAAGGACCACCATGTCATAAGGGTTCCAACACAATAGATAGTGCATTAATCGAACGTCTGGTCAGTGAGTTATAAGAGTTTTCGTACAGAGGGCCCAGTTGGATTCGGGTTGATCCAACCCACCCGTACTCCAAATTTCTTCAAAATTCAAGTGGAGTATACCAAAACAACCATCTTGCTCCTAAGATCTCAGCGCTATTGATGGTTCATAAAACTGGAATCTGTATTTCATAATTTGATATTTTAAACCAAACTGGGCAGGGATGGGTTCGGGTCTGGTCCGATCCTGTTGGACCAACCTGGTCATTGTTGACTCAACCCAGCCTAGTTCCGACCTGACCTGGACCAAACTGGCTGAGGCTGGCCGGTTGGAAACATGTCGCGACGGGCTCGGCCCACGGTACTCCCTGGCCCTCAGGGGGCACGACCCAGCCCGAACAGGGTGTGTGTCCCAACCCATAAGGGGGCACCACCAAGATTGTAAGCGGGATGCAGCCAGGGCCGCATGGGGGGTGCCGCCCGACCCACAATAGGGTGCAGCCGAGCCCGCATGGGGGTGGGGGGGCATGACTCAGCCCACAGGTGGGTGCAGGGCTTGTCCTAGTTGACACAAGGGGGGAGGTGTTTACCCCTGTATTCAGAATAGTAGTTCCATTCAGAATTAATGTGGTGGCGCCACGTCGCGTAGCCAGATCACCGTAGGATGTGCAGGGAGCAGGTCCATCCTCTACTGTGGCTTCAAGTCGCAACCACCTCTAGGGGCACATGACGACGCACCACTCCGCCTCTACAGTTGGCCAGTGCCAGCCGGACTGCTCGACCGCACCAGCTAAAAAGTTGCGACCTTATCCTCCAACGGTGTGTGATGGAGAACCGCACCACCCCCACGACTATCCAATGTCAGCCGCTCCACTTAATGCCACAACCTAGTTCTATGGTCTCCTCCAGTGGCACAAGATGGCGTGCCATCACCACTACGGTCGGCTGGTGCGGGCCGCCAACATCACCTGTCGGTGCTGGTCACCGGTGCCATGCCAGTATTCTTCCATTAGCCACTAGGTGGAATTCAGTGGTCTATGTTTCCATCTGATTTCACCTATAGGATTCCCGGTTTGTCTCCTTAACTTCTTGACCATCAGATTTGGGTTCGGTCCAACCAAAAAATTCACCCGCGAAGAACGATATGTTAAATAAGAGGCGAAGGGACCATTCCTTTTTCGTTTGGCCTATACCATCTATGTTATCATCTTATCAAGGGAGAAGATGTGTGGTTCAAGATCTCTTGAAATTTAAACAAGAAAAAAACCCAACATTGAGAGTCATTGGAGGGCACTCAATGTTTGAATGTTCTTTGGTGTTCATTGATCCCAAAGATAACCTCAAATGATTCCTCTCAAATAATGTTCTTCGGTTCGTTCTTGGCGGATCCATTCTTTATCATGGTGCTCCAACAAAAATCCACCTATCGTTTTCCAATGAAAACAAAAACTGAAAAGATATAGAGGATATGGGAGTTAGATACAATGCAAATAATTAAGAGAGTTTCATTAATTGGAGTAATTAATTAACCTTAATAATTGCATGTAGGATGGATACACATTTTTTTGTAACCAGGAATATAATATCCTCCATTAAATGCCCAAACACCCCTTTTGCTCACCCCACTAAACCATAAGAAAGGTGGTGGGGTGAGAAAATTAATGAAATAGTAATCACTGTTAGATATCAATAATTATATTAAATCTACTCATTACATATGGATATGACAGATTGAACAATGTTATAATGTTGGGAATGACATGTTGTATGTACGCATGACCAATGTTCTCCATTTTTATTTGATCATTATAGAATGAAGATAATTCCTATTTTATATTTATATAATGATAATAAAATCATTAATATGATATTAATAATTAAATATTCTTATATATATTTTTAATGTGATGTGGTGATTAAAAAGGAATCACATCGCTTCGTAGACATGATAGTTCACCTCTACGGACGAACAATGTTAAAATTTTTAGTTAAATGAAAAATAAAAAAAATTGATATATTATTTTATTATAATTATAAATATGTCATTAAAATAATATAAAAAATTAATTCAATAATTATGACCAATCATGATGGACACTTATAATAAATACTATATCTGTTTGCGAGACAGTAGTTCACCGTACACAGAAAACAAATGTTCATTTCCCAATTGATGAAATTAGAGAAGGATTTAGGTGATGAAATTAAAATAATAAAATCTCAGAATATTGAGGATACTAGTGTATTAATTTTATCATGGATGGTGGATATTTGAAGGATGTGGAATAAGAAATAAAATATATACACTTAAAGAAAACGATACATTTTCATCGGTTGACCCCCTTCCATGAATACCTTAACACCTCTATCGAAGGTGTTATACCTAATATAAGACCTCACAAATGTGGGGATATATTTTATTAATATTTTCTGTAATATATTGGTCAAATTAAATAAATTTATAACTGGTATTAATATAGATAAGTGGGTACCATTTTATTTTAGTGGGGAGGGGCTCCCTGGGAAACTCGTAAAATATTAAATT
The DNA here is from genome assembly GCA_963277665.1 of Viscum album. Taxonomy (NCBI): domain Eukaryota; kingdom Viridiplantae; phylum Streptophyta; class Magnoliopsida; order Santalales; family Viscaceae; genus Viscum; species Viscum album. The sequence goes on along the minus strand of OY728153.1, from coordinate 1,707,260,395 downwards.
AATATCAATTATTTTTTAAATAAAAACGATTTTAACATGAGTTATGTAAAATATTAGATGAGTACTGTCTGAAATCCTCACATTATATTATTTTGATACATGTATTGATTTTATTTTAAACCTTATATTTTCAGTTTACCCATAATTAATATTTTTTTATTTCAATTAAGGTAACAACAATTTCAATATTAATAGTCAATAAATATTACATACAAAAATTAAATTTCCAATAAATGAACATATTTTTAACATTGTGACCTTATTATATTAATTTTTTTATTTTTTAAATATTTTTATGATTTTTAAATAATTTAATAAAATATTAGTTTTATTAAATATCAATATTGTCAATTTTAACACTATTTTTTTAATTGAATTTAAATTAAATAATAACAAGAATATACCTTCTAAAAACCATTTAATAAACATAAAATATGTTATAGTCACTGGAAAAATTCAATTAGTACCCTAATTAATTAATAATATATTTAATTAAATAATTTTCATATCATTTATTTGAACGTTTTATGAATAAAATAATTAGTATATAACTATTATGTCAGTATTTATGGTAATTATTTGATCAAGTAAAATTCGAAACAAGTTCCCATTATTTATGAAATTTAATAATATTTTTAGAGACTATTTACATAATATGTTTACTAATATTTATCACTATTAAAAAATTATTATTCTTATAATAAATTAAATGGTGGCATGTTGTCACATTCTTTTGTTTTAATAATATTTATATCACCCTCACAGACAAAAGTCAATTAAATGTGAAAATTAAGATAATTAGGTGTTAAGGGTAGAATATAATTCAGTAATAATATTTTTTATGTGGTTAGTGTAATTTTATTATCCTTATTAAATTATTTATTGACCTAACTTACCTAATTTACCTTTAACCATGGTAAATAAAAATTACCAAGGTTACTATTGATAAGATGCAAAAAAAAAGGAAACTATTTACATAATTTGGATCCAATGATTCAAAATATGTAATCAGTTTTTCTAATTTGATAAAAATAATATCTTGAGATCAATTATAAATTAATCACCATTGAAAAAAAATAGATAACATGTTTTTTAAGAAAAACCCATAAACATATTGGTGTGCGTCTATATCTAATATCAATGTGAAATTATTTAAAATTTAAAAAATTTTATTAGATGATAAAAAAATTATCTCATTATAATTTTAAAAAATTAAAATGACAATATGTGATGTAAAAAAATTATACAAATAACTAGTTTTGAATTAAAATTTAGTATTTCTCACTATTCATTAAAATATTAATTATATTTGGAAAATACCAAAAGGATATCCCGATAGAATTTTCAGGTACATATTACAAAGAATAAGTTAATAATTTTTTAAATTTTCCTAATTTATGTGTGAAAAACTAGATTTCAAATGGGTTCTCCTTCCAAATGTGGAAAACCTATATTTTTTTAAAAAACATCTTTTTTTATTCAAAAAATTGAATTTGTTCATACATCTTTACCGAAAAAATATAATCTATATTCTAATAATTAAATTAAAAATATTAAAAACTATATTTCATTGATAAAATCCATCTATAGTGATTTAATTATTTTATAGACTCACTTATTTGTATGTAAATAGTTTTTAGAAAAACATGTACTTTATATTCAATTGGTTTTTATTTAATTTCCTAACTCGCTTGGTACCCAATTAATCATTTTATGAAAATTCATAGACAATATTTACATAAATAAATTAATAATATTAATTCCCTTTATGTTAATAACTAGGTTAAAAGGAAACATTTAAATAATAAAATTTATTTATTTGGTTAAGTTTGATGTGGCCTATTACGTACACAATCGAACATAATGTCATCTTTAAAAAACAAGGTATTTTAAAATCTCCCCCATTTGGGAAATTTTATCATCGCAATTTGAATTCGTGGTAGCCACTTAAGATATGAAAATTTGAAATAACTTTATCATAATCCCACATTAGAAAAAGTATTTATAAAATGTAACATTAAAATCATGAAAGAGAAATAAAATGCTCACTTGAGATAGCACATACCAGGATTCAATGTAAAAATAAGCAAACATGGAAGGAAAAGTAAATATTTTGTTATGATGGAGAGTGATAAAAATCATTAAAAGTAGAAAGGTAACAATCCTAGAATCATATGTTTGTGATTTGTTAAAAGGTTCTTGATTTTAAATTAAAAAATTAAATGGATAATAGTTTTATTTTTGATTGGATAACATTCCTATAATTGTGGAAATAATTTAATGAAATTATTAAAAAAAATATGTAATCCTAATGACATAACAAGTAGAGGTTCTTCCATTTATTAATTTCCATCAGAAACTCATCTTTTTTTCTAAAGCATTAGTATTATAGAAGAATCAAATCTATAGAATCACCTAAAACATAAAATATTAACTAGAAATTTATTGTATCTTGAAACAATAAAAAAAATGGTTTGGATAATATAAATAAATTTTCCAAAGAGAATCAACCATTTCATAATGAAAAACAACTTTTAATCTCCAAAATTCAACTATAATAGAAAAAGTTCAACATAGATCATTCATAAAATAACTATCCTTAATATTCCTCAAATATATTATAACTAATATTATTCCAAAGAAATAACAAGGATTTAATCAAATAATATTTCACGAAAAATTCTAACATTTAACTCCCAATAACATCAACCACTCGTAATGTCTCTAATCGAAAACTAATTAATCTAATCCCATATATTCTCCAATATAGGTGAATCGTTTCTATAAAAAAAAAATTCCCTATAAGTCCAAAAATTAAATCATATATTCTACCAATATATAATTCATCCATTGCTCCTCAAATAAAATCCCAATGATTTCTATGTACCTTAATAATATAGGGTTCTAAAAATTGTGAACTTCTTAAAAAATGACATTTATCACTTAATCCACAAATAATTTTCCAATACCAAGGATATCAATTTGATATAACAAAAGTTCCAAAATTCCACCTATTATTCTTCCACCAAATTGTTTATCTAGAAGGAAAAAACATAGAAAAACTATGGACTTCACATTGGCCAGTGGTAGGTGATGCATTCTTGTCGCCCTTTAGTTGTGGGATAGATCCCCATAGTCTTGCTAGATATGACAGGTTGACACCAATCTGGCATGTTTTCATTTTTTCAAAAAATATAAGTATTATAAAATTCATCAAATATGAGATAAAATCAATATAAATAACAAAAACATGTTTTAACCTTAAAGGTTATTTCATACATATCATTTTTCTTCCCAAAAAATAATATCCCTTAATTACCTCAAAGGTGAATGTCTCTAAAATACTATTACTCACATTAAATGTTTATAACATTTAGAATAAAATGGTATTGTAATAAATTGAACATATTATAACCCATAAAATTATAAAATCATGATGATATCCCTAACTCTTTATAAAAAATCATAATCTCAAATGCTGTCTGAACCATCATCTAAGAAAAACAATACAACCGTAGCCTTAAAATTTTCAAAATAATAATTTATGTTTTTAATGTCAATTTTTTTCACAATGTGGAGATTTTCATTTTAGATATTTAGAAAATTAGGTCACAACTCATACATAATGATATAGACATTGAAAAGTAGAAAATTCCACTCATCATCTTTTTTTTCATAAAACAAAAACTTTTAAGAAGAATAATGGTTTCATTTCATGTTTAAACATTGTAACATTTCATTGATCCCATAATTGAATGTTTTATACTTTAAATTCTATAAAAAACATTTCAATATTTCTAATTATTGGAAAAGATCAGTAAGGGATACACAATGAAAGAAAACTATTAGTCTGGTTAAAAAATTTAAACTATGAATACATTATAATAAAATAATACTTTTCACCTTTATGAAGTTGTAAATACACTTCTCTTAAAATAAGCTCATTTCTTACCCATTTCTTAATCAAAAGATCCCCTTAACCCCATATAAATAAACATATAACATATAAATGAAACTTTATCCATAATCATACTTAAATAGATTAACCATATGGTTGACTTACACACATATAACTCTTACTAATAGAATATCCATACGACCAACTTCCATACCCAATGCATTGGATGTTATAACATAACCAGCCGTCCTGGGTTTTCCACAGAACCAACCATATTTGGATAATAACATAACCAACCATCATTGGTTAATCATCTAATCACTTGTAAAATATCCTTGAACCATTATTTAATCATAACACACATAAATATTTTAATTTCCAACTAGCCTATTCCCAAGTGGTATATTCTCTTTCGTGGCATCCAAAAGCCCCATGATCAAATCTGGACATGGAAAAATTTCAAAGTAATGTACCAGTTTTGTAGAAGGGCAATGTAGTAGCACTATAGCTATGATAGAACTGTTTCAGAAACAACACTATTGCGGTGGAGGCATTCTTGGAGTTACTGTAGCGGTGGTGGAATTATAGTAGTGGTAGTACTGTAATAGTACTGTTCACCGAGGGGTCCTTTGGGAAAAAATTGGATTTCAAACAATATATTCAATACACTTGGAATTGGGCCTTCAGGCTATGTAATGGGTCTCCCTCTACCCAGTCTTAAATATTTCATTGCATTAAAATAATAAATTGAGGTTTCGGCCCCAACCTTTTAAAAAAACATAAAGGATTATAATTACTAACATTTCAATCATAAATTTTCATTTTCAATCATAAGAAATAATTTCTAAATTTTAAAATAGTAAATCTACATTCAAAATAATTTTCAATACCAAAAAACAAAAATTGAATAAGGGTTTTCATTTCCTATTTTAAATTTTATTTCTTATAGTGGAATCTATATATCAAATAATGTTTATGGTGGCATAGAAGTCATTTTCACCACCTGTCATAAAAATACATTCATTTTTCTGTTTTCTAAAAAAAGTTAACGACATAGTATAAAAACATCAATTTTAAAAACCATTAATGAAATTAAAATATATCCATAAAATAAAATACTTTCATGTTCATATAAATAAATATATAAACTAATATTAGAAATATTTTTTTATAAATATATCATTAATCATTCAAGGTATCCCACACCACATTAAACATTTAAATCATAATACCCATGAATTTGTAAATTTACCAAAATTAAAAATAAAATTAGTATAGAAAAATATGGATATTAAATTTCATAGTGGCTATATATGCACATTATAAAATAATAATGGTGTAAATTCTCAAGAAATGTCACAATGAACAGAGTTTGAGATGAAGTACCATATTTTTAAACTAAATCAACTAATACGTTCTTTATCTTCTTGAATAATAAAATTTGTTTAATTAATAAATGATTTAGAACCTTTTTCATGTTATTTATTCCTTTTATATCACTTATTATCATGTTATAACAATTATATAATTATTTATGTACGTATTAGAAGTTTTGTTGATATTTGGTACATGAGAATAAAATGAAATTGGTATGATGTTAAGTATCCATGTTTTCATTAGATCATAATATATTGAAAACTATTAATCAGATAATAATCACTTTTATATATCAATTATACTTTTAAATACCATCATTTTATATAGATAATAAAATTTTAACAATGATATAATCATGGAGACAGTGAACCATACTTAAGCTAGAGTAACATTTTACAATTTTATTTGATAATTTTTGAAAGAGGGAATGTACAATTTTATCCTTACATATTTATTAAAAAATAACAAATATCATATTTAGAATTTAAATATTCATATATATTTTATCCAAGTTATGTGATGATTAAAAACATTTCAGATCACTTTGTGGAGGTAATAGTTCACATGTACAATTGAAAGACATTATCATTTTTATGTTCATGGAAAGAAATAATTTAATTGATATATTATTCTATTATAATGATAAATATGTCATATAAATCCACTCATCCAATAATATTTATACATGTTTTGGTTTTAGTTTAAATCTTATCTTTTCGTTTTACCATCAATTAATCAATTTTAATTTTAATTTTGGTGACACCATTTTTAATATAAAAAAGAGATTGTTTCTATTTAAAAGAGATAAATTTTACATAGAGAGAAACATTATAAAATTTTATACCTTATCATATTTACATTCAAAATATAAAATATTTTTATGATTCCAAAAAATTTAATAATTTTATTATATAAAATATAAATAGTGTAAATTTTGATTATATTCAATTAATTGAATTAAAATAAAATAAAAACAGAGCAATAACATAAAAAACCATTCAATAGACTTATAATATGTTATAGTCACCTAGAAAATTCAGAGAGTACCATAATTAATTATAATTTTATTTATTTTAATTATTTTAGTATCATTAATTTCATTTTTCTCTAAATAAAATAATTACTATACAACTTTTGTGTCATCACTTTTGATTATTATTTGACATCCAAAAATTATAAAAAATTTCAATGATGTAGATAATTTCATTATTTTTCATGAGACTATTTATTATCTATTTTATATAATATATGTCACTATATTAAAATTATTATATTTATTAAAAATAAGAGGGTGACATGTTGTCACTTTATTTTATTTTAATAATATTTATATCACCTTCATGGACCAATGTTAATTAAATGAGTTAATTTGGATAATTATTTGTTTATGGCTTACTTTTATTCCTACAATGGTATTTTTTAATGGTTTTGGGGTAATTTTATTTTCCTTCTGATATTATTTATTAGCTTAATATACGTGATTTAACTTTAAATGTGGTAAATAATAATTACCAAAAATACTATTCATAAAAATTAAAAAATACAAGGAAAATATTTACATAATTTTGAACCAATATTTGAAAATATTAAATTAATTTTATAAAATTAAAACATAGAATTCTGAGTAAGATATTGTAAAGTAATACCTATTTTCAAAATTAGAAAACAATTTTTTAAAACTAAAAATAATAGAATGTCTAACATGTGATAAAATCTAATTTCAATGTGAAATTACATCAAATGGAAAAAATTCATATAAATGGTATAAAATAAACTTAATTATACTCTAAAACCAAATAAAAATTATAATCTAATAATGTAAAAAATTTAATGAATAAATTAGTTTTGAATTAAAATGGAGTATTTTTTTACAATTCATTAAAATATGAATGTAATCCTAAATTTAAAAGAAATTGTCCAAACAAAATTTTTATTTCACTATTCAAAATAATAATCTTATTTCTTCAAATACGACTTATTAATGAGTCAAAAATAAATTTAAAATGTGTTCTCTATCAAAAGGCTGTAAAAAATGCATCTTTTTTAAAAATACTTCTTTTATCCGAAAAAATAGATTTTTTGTTATATAGTTCATACGAAAACATATAATATGAGTTTTAAACAGAAGATAAAAAATTAATTAATAAAATTCATTAAGAGTGGTTTTATTGTTTTATATACTGAGTCATTTTCACTAAAATTGTTTTATATAAAAACACATCCTTTATAATCCTTGGTTTTTATTTATTTTATTAATTAAATTGGGAATAAATGAATACTTTTATAAACTTGTGTCAACCATAATTTCATAAATCAATTAAAAATATTCATTACCACCTATTTAATGATTAGGTTATATGGTAAAATTTAATTAATAATATTTAGTTGGTCGCTTATGTTTTATGAGGAATATTTTGTATTCTATTGAACATAGTGTCTATATCAAAAATTAGAATGTTACATACATTTTTCAATAATGATCTTTGGAAAATTGAAGTGTCACTCATCAATATGTATCACAGACCATCTCCATTGTAGTAACATAGCACATTTCTTATAAAAATATTTAATTATTAGTTTAAAAGGTATAATATATGTCTAAAAATGATAATTAGAACATGATAATTACACATTATATGATTCCATACTTACCAATTTAACCATGTGAAACACACCTTAGTTGTTTTGAAATTGCGAGCCAAAATTCTTCAAAACACCTAACATGGTCTAAATTAATTACGTAATTTAACATGTCATTAAAATAAATGGATTAAATGGGGTGTGTATAAGAGATCCAACCATTAAAATTATATTATAAAATCAAATAATTGATATGATTTTATTATTCATGTTTTAAAATAAATATATAGAATTACTAGATTCTAGGTAAGGGATCATGTCTAAAATTACACTTATTGAGACATATTTTATTATTATGAATATAATTTCCATAATGTGGTTTATATAATGAAATTTTACATTTTATCCATGAATTATTCATAATTCAGTGTATTTTATGTCGAAACTAGAAATATTTTTTTCCACTGGGTTTTGACAAAAAATAAACCAAGTGGATAAGGTATTCTTAACTCAATTTATTTTTTTGGGTTATAAATCATTTTCATTGACATTGTTATTAAATAATTTTGAAATAATTTTAATATAAATTTTATTATTACATATTTATATATTTTTTTGTGGATTTAAAAACGTTGTTGGGAATATCTCAAATGATTAATTCTCAAATCAATGGTATGAAATTTAGAATGGTTATTTTTCAAAAAATATTCTTTGTATATAAAATCTATTAATGATATGATCCTATCGTATTTTATGAGGATTATATAATACCTAATGGAATGTTTATATAACTACTCTCCTTATCATAATTATATTAAATGTTTCATTTTTTATTTTTATTTTATAGAGTTTTCTTATTAAAAAATTACCAATATGGTAAAGGGTTTATGTTGGAATATTCTTTATTTATGGGATTTCTATTTTCAAGTTTCCTCAGGAAGAAATCATATAAACTTATTTTCTTTGACCAAATATCTTTTAATTTCCTCTGGTTATGAATTTTTTTACATGTTAAATTCCTATTTGCATTTATATTCAATAAATAAACCACAAGAAAGATATTTTGAATTAATCTTGTTTTTTAATTTTTTATAGGGAACCATTCAAATACATATCCATGTTTTTTAGTTTTATTCAATGAAAATATTGTCTTAATAAAATTGACTTACTAAATCTATCTCACGTAAACATTTACATTTTTAAATAAATTTTATGTAGAAGTTTCAATATTATTTGGAAATTAGTTACATTAGAATGTAAATATAAAATTATTTATAAGAAGTTTTATTTCTAATTTAACACGTTATAAGAGTTGCAACAAAATCGTGACCCGAGATCATCCGTTATATGACATCAAGCATTCCTCCCCATATGGTAGAGTATTTTGACTAGTAGTGAGGTATTATTAGGATATTAGGGAGACTATACACTCATTATTAATGAATAAAACACAAAAAATTAAATAGAAATTACCAAGTGATATAACCATAACAAAAACAATTCGAGTATCACATGATGACCACACTAGAAAATACAATATCCAAAACAAAATAGTAGATATCGAATTCCAAATACATTTCAAGTGTCAAAATGAAAAAACTCTAAATAAAAAAGATAATGAAAACCCCCAAGAGGGTCCCAACATTATGTCAGGTTTCCTCATCCATGATCTATCCCGAATCTACCACATAACACATGGAACATTCCCATAAGTTGTCCAACAAATATTGATTTTATTTAGGTTCTGATCATCCAGCCTGAGTAGGATGTGAATACAACTATGTTGGTTACAACCGACAGTATCTAAAACAATATACAGTCAATAAAATTGTATAAAATTATATAAAGAATAAAATAAAAGTAATAAATTAAATAGTTTACATTTATTCAATTAATATTTATTTGACCACATAAATATCAGGTTACCAAGGGGACCTAAACTCTTAATGCCTCCTTCATACCTTACTAGTGTCTGATCCATACCATATTTCAATTCAGAATTCATTATAACATATGGGATTTCATTATGCATTCAATTTCAAATAAATATAACGATAGTTATAAATATAGAATAGTGCTAAAACATTGGTCCTTGATAACCATAGCTAAGACCGTGTGGGTATTTGAATTTGTTTTCCATGACCCAAAAATCATAAATCAATCAATCACACAAGTGGTATTTTGATGTAGTAGACCATTTCACTCGCTCATTTATCACTACGATATTCTAATGTAGCAGACAATATACCACACATGCAGACAAACTTATCATTATGGTATTTGATGTAATAGTTAATGTCCCATAAAATTTTATAAAAAATAATATTTATCAAAATTATCACATGTATAACAATATAACATGCATATCACAATTTTTGTAAACATAAATAATTATCATTATTAAACTGCTTTCTATATTCTTATAAAATTAAACCATTTAAATTTATTTATAAAACAAGATGGATCACATTAATTCACATTGAATAATATAAACAAATTCCATTCAACCATTCATCATTATTTAATCATATAAACCATTATCCAATTAATTTCCTTGTCAAACATCCCTTAAATCGTATTGATAATTATGCATTAAACACATTTAATGACTGATTATAATAATCTATTATGTAATTCAATAAATTAGTAAATTAAATTCCATAATCCCAATATCAAATTAATTCATATAATTATAGTTTTATTAGCCCATCATTTTCCTTTCATTAATTCAAAAATAAATTAACCCAATCCAATCCTATACAAAAAATTATATTGTCCCAAATTTAACCCAATTTGTCATCAAATTAATATTAAATTAAATATATTACATGTATCCATAAATTAATTAACCAATAAATTTAATCAATTCAATATTAAATTGTCAATATTTCCTTCAAAGTTTTCACAAATTAGGAAGAAAATTAGAAATCATGAAACAAGAATTAAATTTATACCACCTACATTAAGAACATTTACAAACTCCTATAAACCGAAATCCCAAATCAATTAAGAACAATAAAGAGTGTGATGAAGAACAATATCTAGGCCCAAAACCTAGATCCAAATAAAATTAATCAAGATTGATGAATCCTATATCAAGATTAATGAATAGTGGTAAATTTCTATTCATTGTACATGATAATTATTGGAGAAATTTGGTAAGCCAAATAGGATGAGATGATCTTTCTCAAGTAGGTGTAGATCTATATTATGGACATTAAATCGTCATGAAAAAAGTATTAAGCCATAAAAATTCTCCAATGAGACTCCTAAAACTTGTGAAATCCATTAAAACCAATTTTGGATGAATTAGGGTGTAGTCTGAGGGGTTTAGGATTTTTAAAACCAATTTTCAAATGTATTAAAACTATTCACATAATTTCCATGAAAGAGGTACATGGTTTACCAAACATGGAACATTAATTATGATCATCTTATATGGGGGATAATTACTTTTAATAGGGGGAAACTTTTACCAACCATGCACTATCCATGAAATCTCTCCCTATTCGGGATTACATAGTTTTTTAGGGTATGGAACATGGTTTGAGAAAATCATGTGCCAAACGAGTGATGCCTCCCCACATTCCATTTTTATCCAATTTCCACTATAAACTCCACAAGGTAAAATAAATACATGCTATACTCAAAAAAATATATTACCTGATATCATCCCTGAGACATCTCTACAAAATCCCAGGATCTTATAATGTCCCCCCCAACTTATAAGTTCTCATCCTCAAGCTGTACTCTCAACCATTTGTAATATTTTAAGATAAAATTATTAGGACACTAATCCCACATATATGATTGTCTCTCCCATGTTTAATCTTACGCAATCTCATGATTACACAACACACAAAAAAATCCACACATTCTTTCCCCACAACAGATTCCTAGTATTATCCAGCACACATATTAGATGTTCCTCAAAGGAAACATCTATCTCAATATCAGCCTCATCTTCACAGATCACCTAAGAATGGTCAAGGTGATACCTCAAAATTTGTGACACATGGACAACATCTTGCGTAACATTGTACCTCCATGGTAGAGTACATCAATATGCCATGTTCTATATTTTTTCAATAATATCAAATGATCCAATAAAATTAGGCACCATGTTTCCCCATCTCTATATCCTGTGGGGACCCAATCGGTGTAATAGTTAACAGAATATAAATTTCGCACCTATATAATATTGTGGTTGTAAATGTCTATTAACATATCATTTCTTTATACTCAAGGACATAGCCATATGTTTCAGAATCCGTTGAACCAACTCTAACTGGTTCGGCATGATTCTCAGTCACAAAAACTCTAAATCTCCATCCCCCATCCAGCATAGTGGTGATCTATATGGCCTACCATTATATCCTCATAAGGTAACATATAAATAGTTTATTGATAACAATTTTTATAGGTGAACTCCATAAAGATAGTTTTTTCTTCTATAACCCAACAATCTCTTGGACACATTAGAAAATCTTATCCTAAAGAACATGTATAGTACATTTCGACATCCCTTATTTATATGGGTGGAATGTTGTATTTATCAATTCCAATATACCATGAACCTTCTGTAACCCCTTTCATAATTCTGAAGTAAAAAATTGAATCATGGTCTGAATCAACACTCTGGGGAATGAACTTTAGATAGACGAACTTCTGTACCTACAAATCTACCAACTAATCCATTGATAATGCCTCCCCTATATACAAGACATTCTCAAATTCTTCCAGTCTATCCACAACCACCCAAATAGAACAATTAATAAGAGGGTTCATAAGGAGAACCACTATAAAATCCATACTAATGTTTTCCCACATCCAATTCAGAATAGGAAATGACTATAGTAAACCTATAGGTCATTGATTCTTATCCTTTCACCCGTTGATAGGTGTAAAATCATGTAACGAACCCTATTATCTTCTTTTCAAACCTAGATAAAAAAAATAATCGATGTTGATCATGGTAAATTTTGGCCACACACCGATGCACCGTCCACTTAGAAGCCTGAAATTCATGCATCAACTCTTCCCACATACATGTAGGAACATGCAAATGAATCCGGACTGGATGAACTCATCATCATCACTGGTGAAATATAAATGTTACTCCAGAATATTAATACTTTTTATCAAGGATAAAAATTATGTATCATCATACTTGTTGTGCTTAATTAATATCAAGAGTGTATGATATACTGAAATATAAACAAGATTCTAATTTTCTTTGATCTCCTGAACGAAAAAATTTATCTTGTCATGTACAGTTATCATTTTACAGTCAAAACTAGATCCTTGAACATCCGGAGTATGAGTTTTCATACATAAAGTGTCATAAACACGGTTAACAATCATAGGATTATATGCTAGATCAATGAGAAATCGAAAAATATACTCAACACACCTACACTGCTAGAGATTCAAATCCCATTGAGAAAATTTGAACTTTAAGCACTTGTGATCATTATACAAAGGGGACTTCTCACACAGTAGATAATGCTGCGAAAACATAAAATCATAAACCACAGTAGCAAACCCGAGTTCATGTATATAGTAATTCTATTCATGTGTCCTCAACTTGTGAGACTGATATGACATAACTCTATCACCTGAAATCAACACTACTAATTATCCAAACCTAGAGGTTTCAATGACAACATATATTCCTCTACTAGATTGTGTAGTATTAAAATTGGCACTCTTTGAAAATTATTATTCAACTCCTGGAAGGCATTCTCATGTGCTCTATAAAATTCAAATTTAACCCCTTCTTGGTCAAACCCAAAAGATGTGCATCCAAGTGGGAATAGTACTTGATGATCCTCCATTAATATCTTTGCACCATTCTTATGCTTCTCCCAAGATACAACCACCTAAACCTTTTCTTAGTCCAATAACACACCATCCTCCACGATGATGTTGTCCCTTAGTGAATCTGATGAATCCATAATTGAAACCTTGATATCTTTATGTATATATGATTCCATCTTAGTGTACATAGATTATGTCAAGCTGTTTTTTATGATCATCATGAGTCTTGGAGTAGACTAATATTTCAGTCCCAAAAAACTGACAAATAGGACAAAGTTTGGATGTAAGATTATCTTCACAAGTCTATAAATACTTATGGGGAATTCAACTACCTGAATGACATCACAAAAAAATCATAAAGGGCATACCTTCTTCTGAAATATGTCCTCATTATATCATAATTTCATACACTCAAAAAATGATACCCTAATCTCAATTAAATATTTGAAAAGACAAAAGCTCCCTACAAATAGTCAAATAGGTAATTGATACATGGATGATGCTATGAGTTGTTTACAGTCATCTATTTCAAAATCCTATAATCAATACAAATGCACAATTCCATACCATCCTTTTTACTAAAAAAATAATAGAACCCCAAGGTGATGTACTTGGTTAGATATATGCCTTGTCTTTCAAATCATCCAGTAGTGTCTTAATCCCTTGAACCACTTTTGGTTCACTTATTCATGGTGGAATAGAAACTTGATCAGCACTAGACATGAGATGAATCATATATTAAACATTTATCTCATGTGGAATTATTCAAATTTATTTGAGAAAAACATTCTCAATCCTACCACTATGGGGTGGAATGAAATAATTTTTCACTCCTCTATCATCTTATAAACAACATCCAATATGGGTGGTGAGCTCCCAATGTTTCTAATGAACTAGCCCATCAAAACCCTCTTAGGAATCTAACTCTCTAAGGTGAATGAAATTTTCACCCTTAAGAGACACAAATGTCACTCTCATATGGTAACAATCAATGTGGTTTCAAAATGGTTCTAACAAATCCATACACAAAAATAGGTCAAATCGTATCTTGTTAAAGCCTTAATGATTAAATAGAAAATTATTCACCCAAACCTTTTGAGAAAACCCATTTCACAAATTGATGATTCTAAATCATACACCCAATGGTGTATCCATAATCAGAAATTCATTCATGAAATCCACAGGCATGCATAAAATGATCACAGGTTTTGCAGATATTATATAATGTGAGGAACTAGAATCATATAAGGTACTAGATAGAATAGAAGCTACCCAAATATTACATGTAATTTTTGATGGCCCCACCTCGCTATCAACCAACGTAGGAAGAATTGTGTGTAAGTAACTGGTCCATATACCTTGCGATGTAATACAAGTCCAATTAGATGGACCAATATATTGATATAGAATCTCATTTAAAAAAATTTCACTTACAAAACCTTTACTGCCATGTCTAGAATTATTTTAACTGCTCGACTCGTTAGGTGATGAAGTTCCCCTTCCAGTACTATAGTTCTTCCAAGGTACTCCATGTTTACCCATATGTTATGTGTTTCTATAGAACCGCTGTAAATTTACCTTCATAATGAATTACGAACACTCTACCATTCATTAGTAAAACAATCTATGGATGTGTCTTAACCTACCACACTTGGGACATATCACACGATTATGGTCTTCATAGACATACCCTTACCCATACGAATCTATTTTCCACTACTCTAGATAGAGTTCTTATAATGACACATCCTCCTATAAAATGTTTTATATATAAAGAATCAATTATAAACCACCTATCCAATACTAGAATCCCCCTTTAGGATCCCCTCAGATATGAGATCCTAATTTACCACCTCAAATAACATATTTTTCATGAGGTATTCACATGTGAATTAATCTCACATCTAATCACATACTAAAATTATTTTTTTATAGTACCATCATCTATTGACAAAACTAAGGAGAAAAACACAATAAATATATAAATCATCCCACATAGTCTACAAAAAACATATTACCCAGATTTAATGACATAAACAAATCTCCTATCTCAATGAGTGCCTCATGATAAATGTTATAGAATAATGTCTCTTAAAATTACATCCACTCCATAGTGTCCAACACAGTATCCAGAATCTTGATGTCCCACAAACACTATTCATGACCATGTAACATGTAATCTTCTAATTTTGGCTCTCTTATTATTAGGAGTCTCCATGTGGTCATGTATTGTATGCATAGAGTCAATCCAAAACTCACCTACCTAAGGTACTACCTCTCCGATAAATTTTAGAGGGTGGTGTGATTGAAACTCTAGTGCCATGTCAGTCATACTCATCATATCCTGAGTAGGGTATCTTTCCACAAACTACATGAACCAGGAATATTTATCGTAGAAATGATAGTTGATGTCCTCACTCGGTACAATCAATGCCTTATGTTCCATGGTAAGTGGATCATTTCAAGATATAACCTCATATCATCCTCTTAAAAAGTGTCACCTTGGAAGAATATATTTATAATTATAAACACAAATACTGGGAAACTTATTAAAATTCTAAAAACACCTAGGAAGATTAAAAATAATTAAAAAAAAATTCATAGCACCAAAACCCACTACATATTCAAAAAACAGGCTCTATCAATACCCTTTACCATTCCTTGTTAATGTATAGGTTAATAAAGGGAAAAATTATCATATTTGATGTTTCTCTTTAGAAACCCATTTATTCACACTTTTTGTAATTTTTAAATTATCTTATTCTTATCATGAACCTTTTTTATTTCAAACACTCAAGAAAATACTTCCCAAAAACCTATTTTCCCATTATGTTCCAAAAATTATTCACGTAACATAATAATCTAGAGTACCTACAATGATTAATGAATACTCAACTCTCATAGAGTAGTAGTCCTTGATCCAAATATCTGATGTAATAATTATATCACAAAATACATGCACCACTCATTGTGAAATAAAATGAACTACCACAACACACATCAAGAAAAACAATCCCCCCAATAGTTAATTACTTTTTACCCTCATACATGGGATACATATTTTCTTGAATTAGCTCTTATACAAGGCATATTAATCATATTTTTATATATACATTTAGAATATTATAAGATAAAATAATTGAAAATAAAACCCCCTTTGATACTACATTGTAATTTCATGAACTGGGTTCAAAAAACTAGTGCACTAAGCTGTTTGGTTACATGAAATTAGACATTCCTCCACATATTCCAGAGGATAGTGAATTGAAATGATGGTCTAATATCAATCACAGTGATATTGTAAATTCATTATAAATTTATCACAGTAGAAAACCTAAATAGAAATAACCAAATGATATAACCATAAACAAAAAATCTAGTATTACATGATTACCAAAATAGGGAATATATTTTCCAAAACTAAATAGTAGATATATAATTACAAATATGTTTCAAGTGTCCATATGAAAAACCGAAAATAAATAGACATTGAAAATGTGTAGAATGTCCTAACACTAATTACTGTTCCCTCATACATGATACTTTTTGACTCATCCATCTAACACAAGTCCCCCACTATTACCCTATACAAAAAACATGAAGTCTATTTGGAAACTAATCTGGAAGCCCAACTTGGGAGTGAGTAAAAATAAGTAGGCCATATCCAATGGCTTCTATAAAAAGATCTAATTAGTGACACTATATGAAGGTGTATAAATAATAAAATACATAAAATAGAGTAAACAGTGAACAATTATTCAACTGATATTTATCTAACCACATAATCCATATATTCCTTAGGAATCCCAAACTCAACATACCTTATCCATCCCATCACAGAGTACAAACCATATCAAACATTTATTTCATAATTCATTATAACACATGGGATTTGATTATCCATTTAATTTAAAATCATTATCAGGATCAACTGGAACCATAGTCCAATGTCATCATTTTGGTCCTATATAACTATACATAAGACCCCATGGGTAATTAAAGCTGCATTCCATGACCCATAATTCATTTATCAATAAATCATCATAGTGAGATTTTGATGACGCAAACTATGTCCCGCACTCATTTATAATTATGGTATTTTGATGCAGCATACCATGTCCCACACATATATATTAATTTATTACTACGTGGTTTGGAAGATTAATTCCTTATCCCAAACACGATTACCAATAATAACATGTATCACATGTATCAAAAGAATCAAAATATCTCAAGTGTATCACAATTCGATAAATATCTAGGTAAAGAATCATTAACCTTCTATTAACCTCCCCATTAATGTGCGACTTTTCAATTCCTTTAACAAAATAGATTTAACACATTAATTCACTTGGTATAATATGAAAAAATAACTACTAAACCATTTTCCGTCATTTAATCAAACAACCCATTATCCCATTTATTTTAAAGTAAAACATCTGTTAATTAAAATTTTAAATTAATTCATAAATCCATTTATTGACAAATAACTACAATCTATTTATTAATTCCACAATTAATTATTCCAATTACATAATCCAAATATCCTATTAATTAATTTTCCAATAATTTTATTTTATTCAAATTTCATAATCACAATAACTTCCTTTAATTAATTGACCAAATAATTAATCAAATTTAACCCAATTAAACCAATTCCAATGTCCACAATTTAACCCAATTCCTCATCACATGGAAATTACATTAAATCTATTTCTTGTTTCAATAAATTAATTAAAAATTAAATTTACTCAATTCAATATTTAATCGTTAGTCGTACCAATTAATCATTTAAAACACATACAAACTATTTTAATTAATAAAAAATGGGAATTTATTTTAGACCCCAAACATCAAGATTATTGCCAAGCACTCTCCAACTGAATTCCACAATTTAAGCGGACCAATAAACCACACGATGAATAATAAAATCTATATCCTAAACCTAGGTCAAAGATCAAATGAATACGGATCCATCTATCCTAGATCTATATCAATAAAATAGAATAAAATTTACCATTAAAGGATGATTGAAATAAGGGATAAATATTATAAGAAAAAATTATTGTGGCTCTCTCACCAAGGGAGGATAATATGTTAAATCCAAATATTGAATAATCAATAAAAGTGGTCTGATTCTCAAGTAATTCATGTGAGGGCCTAAAAACAAGAGGAATTGATTATGGCTAAGATGTGGTCTTGTAAGTTCGATTTCATTGGGGATCAGGATTTTGAAAAAAAACATTTATAATTATTTAAATCCATATACATTGTTCCCTTGGTTAGGGCACACAGTTCACTAAACTGTATGCCATAACCGCAAACCACTACGAAGGGGGGGGGGAGGTGAATGATTACCAATATGTGGGAGCATGATTTGAAAAACCATTCGCCAGTCCTATAATCCGTCTTTTTATATGGTCACATGATTTTAATGGGGTAGGGCGTATAAATTGGGGAAACAATGAACCAATCACGAAATACCTATCCTCATTTCATTTTTCTCCAATTTCACAAAAAATTACTCATTGAAAAACCTAAAAAATATATACTAAAAATGGAAAATAGTATATTTTAATGCACACAAGACATATCCATAAAGGGTTGGGAAATTAAATATAATTAATTGTAGTGAATCAGTGTCCCTAATATGTTGAGAATTATTTTATATTTCAATTAGATTATAATTTTACAGTTTAATTTTTAATTAAAATTTACTTCAATATATTTTTTAAATTTTATGTTTAAAAATTGATTTAAAATTTAAATGTTAATATTCTTTAACTATAATATTAATGTTATTTTAATGGTATTTAGATTTAATTATGTTAGAAATAGGGGATGTAACTTGTTATCCACCGAGATTATTTATTTTCTTTAATGCCATACTCATTATATTTTTGGATAGAATAGGATTATTTTAAATATTATTTTATATAAAACATTTTTTCTGAATGGTATAATATTGTTAAAAAAGTTACAATGGTTGTTTCTATGGGTGTTATGTTGAAATTCATGATCTATGTATTTTATTTATGTTATAATTGATGTGATTTTTTTTATGATGGCTGGGTTTTCTATAAAACAAGTTCCAAGGACCCTATTATAGTTTGATATTTCCTTACATTAAGGGAAAATGATAAATGATTAAGTTTATCATAAGAGTTTATTGAAATATACTATGATGGTTACTCTAATTGTAAAAAAATGGTTAATTTATGTGTAATTGTGATGTTTATATTATTTTTAAACTTAATGGTTATTCTATGAGTAAAGTTGATGTTAAATTGATACATAATGTTTCAATATTAGTGATCTATTATCACTAAGTGGTTTACATAAAATCAAATTATTTCATATGGTAGGATACTGAGTTTATGTTTATAGAAAATTATCTTATACTTTTTATGGGTGAGGATATATGTGTTAAATGATTCATTTGATCAATATTGATATTAGATGGCTCATTATTACTTATTAAAATGATATTTCACATTGTTAATGTTTTATTCCATGATTCAGGATTGGTGATTAATATACTAATAGGGGATGAATTCCCTAATGTAATGCTCGTGGAATTTATGTTTTTCATTATACCCTAAAAATATTATTAATATCTCTAATGAAATTCAATTATTTTTGTTTTTGTTTACCCTTACTGATCATTTGAGATTATCCTTATTATATTTCATTTAACACAAGTTATGATGAATTATGTTAAAATTATCGAGTGGGAAAAGAATCATAAATGATGAATTTTTTTGGATATGTTGAAGAAATGATATAGAATATAACAATATTGGTATAGTGGAATGATACACAATTTATTTCATGAGGGTTATTCATGTCACAGTATTTCCAAACAATATAAAAATCTAAACATAATATTTCTATCGGTATGTAAGTGATCAAATAATTTATTTTTTTATGTTGCAGGTTTTAGATTGAAAAAATTCAAAAAAGGTGGGGGCAATTTATTGGAATCAATGTAATTTTTTTTATTTTGTTCAAACTAGATCTAGGAATTTGGTTTTAGATATATTATAAAATAGACCAATAATAATAATATTATTCTGGTGGCTGAATAAATTTGAACATACTAGAATATATGGTAAGTATTCATTTAATTACCTTTTTCAAATCTAGAATATTTATATTTTAATTTAAATTTTGTTGAAACTAAATGTTATTTTTCTCTCAAACCCCTATTATTTCAATATTCTGTAGATAAATATGTGATTTTAATGTATTATGTACATTTTAAATCATTTTCATACTCAAAATGATGGAATGAATGTTTGTAAGAAAATCATACCTTGTTTATCCTTTTTATATAAGAATTAATTTCTTGTATATCCATGTTATTTAAATATTTTTCAGATAATTAATGTATAAATTTAAATGATTGATAATGGTATAGTAATGAAATCCTTGATTATCGTTAAAATCCATTTAATGTAATCTTATACCATTTTATAAACAAGTCGTTATGAAAGTATGAAATGTATGTTTTTTAAAAAAAAATTAACATAATACTATTTTCACAATATTAATATCTATAATTAATTATCAATATCACCAAAATATCATCCATGTGTTGTCAAGGAAAATGATATTCCATTTATTCTATTTATTTTTAGTTTTAAAATGATTCCAAGAGAACAATACATTTCTTATAATTTTCATTTCCCCTTATAAATGATATTATAATGTTTTTAATCTATTTTAACACAATTAAATGATTTTTGAAATCCAATAGGAATAATTCATTATTATACAATACATTTTATTTCACTACATGGCTTATGATCCTGATTTTTTTAATTTATTTTTAAAAATATTGACACTACCTATGATAGTATTCAAATATTAATATTTATATTGACTATGTTTTGTAATGTTTATCCATTTTTTTCAAATGTTGAATTTTTTAGAATTTGAATGTCCTAGGTAGATCCTAATATTATGTTTCACCTATATGCATCAGGAGGTATACATAGATAATAAATCATGGTTACATGGAATACACTTTACCATTATATGAATGATTTCATAGTATGAGGCCTTGATAGTAAGATCTTGATATCAAAAAAACAATCTATCATTATAGAACAACTTATTATTGTCCATGTGATTATTTAGGTACCAATTTCTTCAATGAATATAATATCCTTTTATTATATAATTTAATATCATATTTGATTATCATTTATCTATTTGTTATTATTAATTATTTATTTATTCTAGTATAGATTCTACTATATGCTTTCCCTTACTCGATGTTTATATTCATTATATATAATTTTTCAATTTTCCTAGATTTCTAATACGTGAACATTAAATGCTTTTAGTGATATATTATAGTATATAAGAAATTTCTAACAAGATTTTATCCTGTTTTTCATGTGTTTAGTTGTAATGTTTGAATAATGTATATATATTTAGTTTCTAATCTAGGTAAAAATAATCAATCATGTACGATGTTTTATCATGCATTTTGAATCTATATAAAAAGTTACTAATGATCTTGGGTTACTATTTTTTAGTCTCTATTGTTAGTTTCATTTAGAGTTTATTGAAAAGAAGTATGCATAGATTATTGGTAGAGTCAACAACCACCAAATTAGTTAGATAACTACATAATAAATACTCCATGAACCATCCTCTACCAGGTCCATGTTGAGGTTATTGAAACCATGTAGGCGAATATGAAATCTTAGCTGAGTGAGATGCTACCCATGGAGAGTGTGGAGGAAGTCTCCTCTTAGGGATACTAGGTAATATTATCTGAAATTTTTGTATATAATTTTATGTTACATGGTATGATATCATTGAAATAATGAAATTCCCTTAAAAAGTGTTCAGGTGCCATCACATATCAAAATATTTGAAGCTCTCAAAGGATTTCCTTGATGGTAGCCAAATTAATATAAATTGGATGGTGAGGTAGTAGTTTTTGGGAATAGTATGGTACATGATTTATTAGTGAGGGTGAATTTGACCAGGAATAATCTTGTTAACATTTATATAAGGCACTATTAATATAAAAAATAGAGGAGATGATCTTTGGAGTTCACTATTGGTGATAAGGTTATATTATAGTTTTCACCTCAACTCTTGAATCTTAATTTAACTTGGTAAGAGAAATAGGCCCCATGGGTATTATACCCATCTAGAATACCGAATTTGTTTGGTATAGTGGCATAACATCAACCTTACAATATTTTATTTTGTATTGAATGATGTGTCCATTTTTTCTCAGCATCATAAGTATACAGTCGATCATATGCATGTTATACACAATGAGAATATTGATTTGGAAAAAAAATATTCTTACAAGGAGTGTCTAGTACATATTATAAAGAAAAGTGATAAATACATTCATGTGAATATGGTACCTATATTATGGAATCTATGGAATATTTTATGAATCTATGAGGAGACATGGGAGTGGGATTCAGTCTTTTAATCCTGGTGGTATTAATTGTTTGAGGATAACTTATAGAGGTACTTCTTGAGGACGATATTCCATTTGTGGGGGATAATTATCATATTTTAATGTTTTTAATTAACTTTAAACCATCTTTTTTATTCATATGAATGTCTTATTATGAAAATGTATAATTTTTCCAATAAATGTTGACCATAGTCATGTATTTTTATGGTTTTTGAAGGGTATAACGATTTTTCATTCCCTAGTGTAATGTAGGAGTGGTTTTACCTTATATTTATAATCAGTCCAGCCGCTTTTCAAATGTTTTGGTAGGGGTAAGGTGAATTATCTATAATTCATGTAAGGGTAAAAAATATTTATGTAAAGGTATGTGGAGTTTATACACGAATCCTTATATTGGTTTCAAATTTATAGGAGATGTGTAAAGTACCCTTAATGGTACATAAAGGTATGGTGTAATTCTATTCTCTCTAAAAAGGTAAGAAACAATTTCCATAAGTTATGTAAGAGAAAAATTGGAGTTTCATTACTATTAATAGGTATTATATATCAGTAACTAGAGATTAAATATGTGTAAATTTAAATCTATGTAAGGGTAACAAAAAAATCATATTGGTTACATAAGGTAACATAGTGATTAATTTGCGTGTTTAGGGGTAAATCCTTATTATAAAACTATATCTATGACTTTACAAGGGGTGAACCTTGTTACACATACTCATAAAACCTTTACGAATTTTTTTAAAACCCCATTTTTAGGTATTCTCTACTAAAATATACCTGAACAATGTTATTGACTATTTTGAACAACTAAATTATTTTTAATTGATTCACTCACAGATTGAATGATCATTATTAATATTAAGGATTAATTTTAAGAAAATTAAATTTTGGAATTTTTAAGAGATAACTTATATATTGATTTTTTTTCTTATTTTACGGATTTTAATTTTAATAAAGATTTATTTCTTAAAAATATCTTCATATTTCTTCCCATCTTCTTTATGAGATCATCATGTGACCAAGAAGCCTCAAAATTCCATTGTTCGATATATATCAATAATTTTTCTGTGAATCCTATTTCATTATCCAATTTCCTTGTTTAGAGGAACAATAACCCTCTCTCCCCAATTTTTTTTTGAAAAATTTTAGATGAATAATTCTAGGAGGATATTTATATAATTTTTGGATTATTAACGCGTGTTATTGAAAATATTCATTTTCTTATACCTTTTTAAAACATTAAAAAAATAATCATAATTGATTATAATATAGTTAAAAAAAATGTTAATGAATTATTTCTCTTATTTTTCTAGAATTATTATGAGGAGGAAAAATTATCATCATATTACAATTATTATTTTCTCTAATGAATAAATTATTAGACCATGCTATGGCTAAAATCAAGATATTTCAATTTATATAAGAGAATGAAAGTCTTATCACATGTTTTAAATTTATTTCTTTTTCAAATAATACAATTTCAATATGTTCAAGGAATCCATTGTGTGTAGATGGAAGATACTAGAAAACTAACGATACTTGTGTGATCATTCCGTGATGACCATTAAAGTTATTCATTAAAAAATTGAGGTCAGAAGTTCTTTTCGATTAAGGTATATCTTATAAAATTTCTTTAGAGTATAATTTGTGTGTTAGAATGGTTTGTGTTTTCTATTATGGGTGATCTCTAATGGGTGTCCACATTTTGCGATAACCATATATAACAATTATTTCAAAGAGAATTTTAATAATTCCTTCATTCCATTATTTATGTTGATTTACATGTTTATTAATCGAGATACTGTATATATATTGATGTCATTATATGATTTTTTTCATTTATACTTGGTTTTTTATTTTCCCACGATTTTGAGGTTTGTTTTTTGTTAAACATGAATGGTGGATAATGTAGAATGGATACCCCTTAGATGGTATGTTTCCATGATTTTTTATGATGATTATGGAAGATCATGATATCCTTGTTTCACGAGAGTATACTCAATACATGTTTTCAACAACTAATAATGTTCCTATATATGATGCACCTAATCGATATCGATTATAAAGGTGAAAAATGGATGCACATGGTGGATACAGAATAAAAATTTGATACCCATTGAAACATGTAAATACAGATTATCATATCTTGGATTCAATGTAAGTTGAATATACTATGTTTATTTTCAATATAGTTGGAATGAATTCTGATTTTTACAGAAATATCTATTTATCCTTCCAACATAAATCTAAAATACATATGGGGGTGTGGCTTGGTTAGTTAAAGACCCCTCGGTATATGGTTTTCTAACTTTATTTTTGATATATTTATTTTATTATCATGGAATAAAATTTTAATACATGAAAAAATTTGTTAGGTACACATGTGTGGTGCCTTACTGGCTTTAATTTCTGACACCCAATATGAGTATTTTGATGCACATTTTCAATTCATCCATAGGGATCCATCCTATGATAATATACTGATGGAATATTATTGGGGTAATTATTTTCATAATAGAATAGGGAAAGGGAAAAAAATATTGGATTATCATAGTTTTACTTATTATTACATGTTACACAACAACTATGGGTTGTCAATCCAATTTTTATGAAATTTATATTTATTTTATGTTATATACATCATCTACATAATTTCAACATGTTTACAATAGTTATAATATAATATTATATTTTTTACCATTTTTTCTTTTATATGATATTTTGTGTATATTCTACCCACTTAAGGACATATTCTATCATTACATTACAACATCTTTAGGTCTTTGGGGTTTTCACATGAGGTTATGTGGAACTCCACTTCTGTCCTAATGGTCAATGCCATTGAATTAATATGATATCTTTAATTTGTTATTCATTATTGAGTGTGTGATATGATCTAAAATCCATGAAGGTAATCATAGTCATTTGAAAAAAAAATCATATTAATCATGAAGAAAAGGAGATATACAGGAAATTCAAATTGTGTAAAATTTGGATCCATGATAATTATTTTATTGGCCATATTTTCAATAAATATGGAATACCAATTGAAACTTAAACAGAAAATGTATTGAAATAATGGACCACTGATACTAATACAACTTATATACAAAGATTAATTGGTTTATAAAGTTAATATTATTGATTTATTCCCAAATTTTATTGATTAGACAACATGTTAACCAAGTATACATATAATGTTGTTAATGTCACATAGTCAAGGGAATGTAAAGAATTCTTTGAGGTGTTAAAAAAGATATTGATTAATTACATGGAATTTCAAATATCAATATGAATAAGAGGAATTATGATTTATTGGTATGCATCAATGAAAGAACACGTTGTCCCATTATGAATAATTATAGATTGGTTGATTATTACTCATGGAAATTGAATATCCATGAAATTAACTATCCATATCAGGATCATGTGTAGTTACTTGTATTCATTTCTTTAATGTTATTAGTGAACTATATACATTGGAATGGTATGAAATATATTTATAGTAATAAAGTTATTTTAAGGACATATTATCTCATAAAAATCACAACATGAGATCAATAATATGGTTATATGTTACAATTGTCCATTATATGATCCCTATTCTCTGTAAAGACACATTATGTACCATCCTCGGGGTGCACGAAAATTCCCAAAATGGTTTTCAAACTATGTAATATCAAAATAGGAAAATACAAGATCATTCAATTTTATTTTTCCTCACACATACAAAACCTTGGAAGCTTCCAAGGAGCGTAACAATCCTAATCACAACTTTAGGAAAATAATTTTTAACAGTTGAGTTCATGTTTTGAAGGCTCATAAAATAAAATGTGTAAATTTTTTATATTCATTGTAACATTTATAACTTTAATCCTTTTATCATACTGGGTTGTTACATTTGCCCACTTTACTACACAACATCGATGTGGTGGACTCTACATTTTAACAAAAGAAAATCCCCCACAATTCTAAATCATAAACCCCTTTTAATACCATTGTAAAAAATGTTATGGATAGGTAACCTAGTTTACCTAGACACATGTGTTGTCTACATCATTGGGCCCACCAACATTTCAAAATTGGTTATCAGAAAAAATAAATTCTCCAAAATACAACACATTTTGTATGCTTTATTTTTTCCCTTTTTCCTAATGATTACGTGAAACATCCCAGGAGGTCACCGATCATTATCAATAATCCATGAAAAAATGCCACTTTATCTAACTACATATAAATTGGGATGATTCTGAAATAAATTTTATATCTTTTTTACATGGTTGATACAATTTATCTAAAGTAACATTTTATCTAATTATGGTGTCACAATATAAGTACACAAGGACAATGACATATTGATAAAATAACACCGTGAGATGGAAAATAAGGTGGTTGATGCATTGATTAGGAGAGACCATGTAGTTATTATAATGACGTGAATTAAAAAGGATCCGATATTTTTCGATTTAGTAATGTTGGATATGGTAATTTTTTTGGAAAACTATAAAATTATGCTTTTCATTAAACTATCCAACATTAAAAAAAATGAAGAGATATCCCAACATTATGTTAAGTATTTACTAGGGATAATAAATTCTATAAAAATTGTTAAATTTTCATTATTAATTCCTAATTATATAGTGTAGATGTTGTGAAATTGATTATATATAGTGTCTAAACCAGATCTGAAGAAGGAGATACTATATGAAATACATAACTCAAAATTCTCTATAACCCCCATGTAACATAATAATGAATATTAATTTTAGAAATAAATTAAATTGGGATTGTATAAAAATATAAATATTAAAATTTATGTCAATATTTTTTTGAATTCAATTAATGGTTGAAATACAACATTGTAGGGGACTGATGTAACCTCCACATATTCCAAAATCAATTTAGGACATTTTTTAATGTAAATTATACCTAGGAACTACTAGACTACTTATATGAGTGTTATTATATTTTGTATTGTTTTTCACGATAACAAATCTTCATATAACATAGTAGAAATTGATGATCTACCACTTAAACACCTTTCATGGATCCATATTAATGATCTTAGGGTACATCACTATGAACATATAATTATTATATAAATCAATGACTCGTGATTCATTTTAACTAATGTAATAAGATTAAAAAGGATCTCAACACTGAGAAATATTTTATCGCTACCAATAATACCAAAATTAAGGGGGTGGTGTAAAAGGACTATTTATTTATTTTAATATATAATGATATCATTCTATCAATATATTCTAGATATCTGATCAGTATCAACATATAACTATTTTATAGAATAATATATTCCATTCTAGAATCTACTTGGGCTTTAATGTATCTTTATATAGGGAGTGATATCATAGTCCCATATTTTAGTGAAACATTATAAATTAGAATCTATTAGTACCAAAAAATGATTTAATAATAAATGAATTTTTGTGATATTCCAAGTCATATCAAATATAATCAATAATGAAGAAACATAAATGATCATATATGAATGAAATAGAATTTTAAAAAGGGGGATCATCTATTCAAAAAGTTGTATCTATGGAATGATGTTTTATTTTTATACAAAAAATACTATTATGAATTCAATAATTTATGAATTTTGAAATTTTATAGAAAATTTGAGTGGTGTATTACTGATTTATTATTCCAAATACTCTCCCTAAAATACTAGAAATGTTTTATTTTTATTATAAAGGTTATACATTTAATACCCAACACATTTTCTCACCACAATTGGGATAGAATATGAAGTTGAAAAATCTAACAATGATTATATTTTCATGATATTTAATATAGAGGATATGTTGTGGAAGTAAACTACTTGGTGGGTCTTATTACTTTGAAAAAATAAAATGATATAACATGAAACATGGGATCATAGAGAATAATTGGGTAAGGATTAACCACTCTTATTTAAAAAAATTAATTATTTCCCAATTTTGTTAATGAAATAATTTTAGGGGGAGAATGTAATAAAATAGATTATACTATATTAGTTAAACACTACATCTATAAACTATTTACTCATGAACTTGATATTATTTTATCATTATAGAGATCAATTTTTCTTATATTTAAATTTAGTGATTTTTTAATAAAATTTTATTTTATGGTGGATCATAAAAATTTGATTTTTTTTGAAAATATTTTAATTTTAAATAATTTTTTAATATAATAATGAATGAACATTAATGAAAAAAAATTAAATATCAAATACATATTTTATAAGTAATATATCGAATTTAAAATGAGTCTCCTTAGAACCACGCTCCCATGTCCAGTGATCAAAACACATTCATCAAACACCGATTTTGATACATTTTGATTTTCCCTATGTTAAGAAAATCTATATTTAAATAACATCCATAACATAAAATTATTAATTAAGAATGTTCCAACGACCTCATAAATATAGGTTTCGATTTACTTTGAGGAATAACTATAAAGAAAACTTATTTTATGATATTTGTGAACATTTCCCCATAATAAAACCACACAAAACTCCTTTCAAGTCTCATCATGGGTTATAATCCTATTAATTACATTGGGAATTCTAATATAAGGCAGCAGTCAGTGAAAATACTCAGTAAGGGAGACACTCATCCATATTCCATAAACGAGATATATTATAATCATACTAAAAAATATAACCATATGAGAAATATCATATTAAATAGAACACAAATCAATTATATTTTTCCATAATCCAAGATACTAAGATGTTTTCTGTCAAATGATAAAACATATTCAATCGAATATTTGTAAGAAAACATGATATAATAAACATAATCTTTAGAGCCCAATCATTATCATAATAATAAGTTATTTCATGAAAATATAATATAATGTTATACTATAGAACACCTATAAGACCATATGATTATTACATGGTTTATTAGGAATCATAATCCAATGGAATATTAGTGAATTAGGTTGAGAAAGCCTTTTTCTGTAAGTTACATAGGTTTTTAAGACCTATGCTCCATTAGTGACATAGGTTTTGTGAACCTATGTCCCATTATTGAATTAGGATTCACCAACCTATGGTTCAATATTGTATTTGGTTTTCCAAATCATTGTTCCAATGATATCTCATTATATGTAATATTTAACAAATAATTTGGATGGTGATATAGGTCCCCAAAATTCAATAATAATAGTCTATACATCTTTATGAAGAGATAATATGTAAATATTCATATTTAAAATGTCACATAATTTACTAATGTAAAAAAGATGGGTCTCATGAAAAAAATTCTTACACAATTACACATTCATTATAGAGAAATAATTTGGGTAATGACTTAAAAATATACCAAGTGCTATATATATCATTAATTATTTGTTAAAATATAAAATGTATCATTTTAACGCCATTGAATAAATTACATTTAACGTTACTAGAAATTACACTTTTTTGAATGGATTTAATACATTATTAAAAATATCCATCCTAATGGAACACTATGACCTTAATTAAAAATATCAATTTAAATAAAAACTGGTTCATTAAAAACCAAATTCTATAGAAGAAACTATATTTAACAACACTCATTTAGAAAACAAAAGAACACCAATTATTTATTTAATAAAATCATGATCCCTTAAAATCTATTTTGAGACTTCGTGACACTTGAAGTATCTTCCAGGCGCTCCGTCCACCATGGGTCTGCTTCCAAATATTAGGCGCTCCCCATTGGGCTAGTCGAGTCACTCCGAGTCGAATTTTTCAAGCATTCGTCAGGTCTACATCTACTAGGTATCTTCACTCTGTCTGCTTGTCACTGTAAGGATCTTCTTCACTAGCTACATGTATATACTTCAAGTGTCACGAAGTCTTAGGTAGAAGTATCTCAAAGGACCTCCATGTCATATTGGCCTCAACGCAATAGACAATGCATCAATAGGATTCACGATTTGTGAGTTATTATCATTTTAGTCCTGGGTCCCCGGTTGGATTCGTGTAGGATCCAACCTGACTGTGACTCAACTATACCCCAAAACTCCAATGGGGATTACTCCAAGGGAAGGATATTCTCCAATAATACTATCACCACTGACGGTTATTCAAATGGATTTGTGGTGCCAAAGATATGGCCCATGATGGCAATGGGTCAGTAATGGGCCTGGGTCCGGTCCGACTCTATCGGACCGACATTGCCCAACAATGTCTGGGCCGACCCCTGCTGGGTCGCCCTGGTAAGACTCGCCGGGTCTGAACCAAACCATTGCGCTGGTCAACCCGCTATGTTTTTAACTAGTCCGCTGGGCCCGGCCCAACATACCGCGAGGGCGGTTCGCCCCGATAGTCGCCGCGTAGGCATCTCGGTGACTCGACCCGGGAGACCGTGCCACTTTGTCCAGTGACACCGTGGGGGACACCACGGGTTGGTTTGGCAAGAAGCTGGTCAGGAGGCTTGCAGGCAGTCCGCACTATGGGTGGGCATGCCGGCTAGTCAACGGCAGGCCGCAGGTGCACCAGGGAGGGCGTTGGGGCTTCGGGCAGCACGCTGGGGCAGTGCACTGGGGCATCAGGAAGAATGTGGTAGGGGGACACTAGGGTACCGTGAGGGGAACTAGAAAGGTCCAGGTATGCCTCC
Organism: Viscum album; assembly: GCA_963277665.1. Taxonomy (NCBI): domain Eukaryota; kingdom Viridiplantae; phylum Streptophyta; class Magnoliopsida; order Santalales; family Viscaceae; genus Viscum; species Viscum album. The sequence goes on along the minus strand of OY728153.1, from coordinate 1,707,228,642 downwards.
AGCTGGGCACGGGTCACCGATAGGGCCACCGATGGGGCGCGGGGGCACCGGTCAGGGTGTCGGCGAGGCGCAGGGGCGCGGGGCTGCGCACTGGCAGGGCGCAGGGGTGCCGGGCAGCGCGTGGGGCACACATGCAACATTCCAGGGTACTGTACAAGGGTCCTGAATGCACGCTAGGGCACCGTGGGGGTGGTGTAGTTTATAGAGGCCACATGGAGAACGACCCTTGTTCACCTTCTTTGTCGCTGTCGTCTCTTTGCAAAACCGTTGTCATCGAACAAGAACAAACAAGGGTAGGGTCCGATAGTGTTCATGCGGCTCGAGCTCTCATCCTTACAGTGATAGAAATTGGTGATTCTCACACCATATCGTTTTTCGACGAAGAGTGAGGATTATAACCAAATTTAAAATAACACAAAACACACTACCTCGAATTCAGTGATCGACAACGGAGTCGCGACAGGCGGTCGTTGTTCCATCAAAATCGGATGAAGAAGAGCTTGAAGAAGACGAATCGAGATGACATCGTTAGCATTCTTCATGGGCGGTAGTGCATCCCTTTCATTCCCTAGTTCAAGAAGGATAAATACGGCATTTATCATTCTAAGTTCTTGGTGGGAGACAGTTCTTCATTTGAGGAATAATTCTCCAATGGTTGGGCGTGACATATCCTTGCCAATGTTTCACAGCATAAAATCCATCCCAAAAATCATTCCCCAAGCTTCCTTTATATATGAGAGGGAGTTTTTTTTCTAAAATTATGTTGGCACATATTTCAAATATGGTGAATTAAAAGAGTGGGCCCCACCTAATTACATTCTTGCGAGGTTTCACATTTAATTAGGTGGATTGAAAAGAGGCTCTCCCTCATTAAAGAGGGAGAGGTGTGAGGTTTTATCCTCCACCATTAATAGGGGTTGGGTGGTCCCCCACCACATTCATTTAATAGAGAGGTTATGCGTCTCGGGTGGTCCCCACATTGTAACCTCTCGAGGGAGGTTAAGTGGCTGGGCCACACCACCATAACCTCTAATGGGAGGTTGGCTGTGGTGGCCCCCACCTCCAACCTCCCCTTGGAGGTTTTAACCACATAAATAAATAAATGTTAAAGCTTTATTTTATTCAATTTAATTTAAAAACCCCGAAAACAAACTTCTAAACTCTTCAGAATGAAACTACGATGAAGGTCTCACTATGCAATTACTGATGATGAGTGTTCAATGGTGCCCTCAGATTTCAATTCCGAGCACCAGTTCAAAAGCTATAAAAACCCTCTTGTACGTTTAATGAATGTACATGAAAAAAACATCAGAAATTGCTTCCAGACACACTGGGACTAGTAATCAAGCACCATTAGAAAATGTGGAATCTTGAAATTCCCATGAATTAAAAAAATCCATGGGATTTCGGAGTCTTTACATTCTCCACAAATCAGGTCATTATGTCCCCGTAAGCAAAAAATTAAACTAACAGAAGAAAAAATGGTACTGGGCATGCATCTAAGTCTCCCGCTACCATGTGCTCTCCTAGAGGTTCTCATGCTGCAAGCGAACGTTCACTAGAGGTATCAATCATCCACGTATGACGCACTCGTGTCGATCCTTGATCTACACTAGGACCACCGTGAATGTCGCCCTGTCATCGATGTCTAGCTCTCCATAGACGATGATGTGGGACTGGTCCGACATGTATCTTCTCAACTGAGATACATGGAAGAATTCGTACACCTGATGTAGCTGAGGATGATGTTCCTGGTGATAACACACCATAGCTACTCTACTGAGGACCTAGAATGGTCCGATGAATCAAGGAGATAACTTTCCCCCTCGTCTAAATATCTGAAAACCTCATCAAGGTGAGACCCGTATAAAGACGCAATCACCATCCTCAAACTCCAAATGTCTTTGTCTTCAGTCAGCATATGACTTATTCCTACTCTGTACAGTCATCATCCACTCCTGGATGACATGCACCTTCTCTCTGGTAGCACATACCATCTCTGGTCCCACTAGAGCTGACTCCCATGGGTCTGTCCAGCATTGTGGAAATCTGCAAGGCTGACCATACAAGGCCTCAAAAGGTTCCACACCTATGGTGGAGTGAACTCTGTTGTTGTAGGAAAACTCCACCAAAGGACAATTATCCTCCCAGATGTGACCGAAGTCGAGGACACATGAACATAGAATCTCCTTGAGGGTATGAGTGGACCCTTCGGTCTGACCATCTGTCTGAGGAAGGAAGGCGATTCTCAGACGCAGCTATGTCTCGAAAGCCACTTGAAACCCCGTCGATAGCTAGGAATTGAAGCGCGAGTCACAGTCAGAGACAATAGAAGAAGGTACTCCATGGAAACGCACTATCACCTCCACATATAAGCATCACAAGATCTCAACTAAGCCTGGATCTTTTATCGGTAGGAAGTGGGATGACTTGGTGTGTCGGTCGATGATCACCCATATCAAATCATGACTTATAGATGTACGTAGAAGAACCTTCAAAAAGTCCATGGATATCCCATCTTGATTCCACTCTGGTACGTCTAAGGGTTGATCCAAGCCTGTTAGTACCTGGTTCTCCACCTTCACTTTCTAACAATGGAGGCACCGAGAGACAAACTCTGCTCCCTCCTTATTCATACCTGGCCACCGGTGCTTTCGTTGAAGGTCTTGGTACATCTTCTCCACTCTTGGATGTACCGCTAGAGGGGAAGTGTGGAACTACCTAAACACTTCCCCCAGAAGTAAAACTGGTAAAATGGTACATCCTTTTAAGAGGATGATGTTCCCCCCACCTTCAGAAAATCCATCAGGTTCCTGCCCTGTGGATATCTACACACGCCGCATCTCGCAGTCAGTGTCCCAATGTTGCGCCTCCCTGACTCGCTGAACTAGTGGGGGAATGACTGTAAGAGAATGTAGATAGGCTGCTCTATCTCTATCCACAAAGGATATGTGTAAGGGAGCAGTTTCTCTGACTCCTCTACTAGTAGTTGTATACCAGTCCTCCTGCTGAGCGCATCTACAACAACATTCCCCTTCCTAGGATTATAGACTATCTCAAATTCATAGTCCTAGAGTAACTCAAACGATTGTCGTTGTCTCTGGTTCAGGTCCTTCTGAAAGAATACATAATTGATACTCTTGTGATCGGAGTACATGGTAAAATATTCTCCCATCAGATAGTGATGCCACATATTCAAGGAGAAAACCATTACTGCTAACTCTAGTTCATGGTTAGCCTAGTTCTGCTCATGTTGTCTCAACTTTCGATAATGTTATGCGATCACTACTCACTCCTACATCAGGACACACCCCAGTCTGGTCCCTGATGCATTAAAGCAGAATTCATACCCTATGCCTTCTTCCGGAAGCCTCAAGATGGGGGCACTAGATAGGCTCTACCTCAGCTCCTTGAAGCTCAACTATAATCTCTATGACCACAGGAAGGGTTTCCCCTTCTTCATCATGGATGATAGTGGTGCAGCCACTCTGGAGAAATCTAGAAGGAATATCTAGTAGTATCCATCCAAGCCCAGGAAACTTTGTACCTCCATCACACTCCTAAGTGGGTCCCACGCATGTACCACCTCGATATTTTCTAGATCCACTGCAACTCCAGCCTCCGAGATGACGTGTCCCAAAAACTGAACCTCTCGAATCCAAAACTGGAACTTCGCAATATTAACATAAAGATGATGCTCTCAGAGTGTGTCTAGTACTACCTGTAAACGGTAGGCATGCTCCTCCTTAGTAGTCGAGTTTTTAGTATGTCGTCAATGAAGACTACGATAAAGTGATCAAGGTATTGCTGGAAGATGCTATTCATGAGACTCATGAACACTGCTGGAGCATTGGTTATGCCGAAGGGAATAACCAAGAACTCATAGTGGATGTAACGACACCAAAAGGTCTTCTTATGCACATCATCTTCTAGAACTCTGAGCTGGTGATAGCATGATCTATGGTCTATCTTCAAGAACCATCATGATCCTTTGAGTTGATCAAAGAGGTCGTCAATCCTCAAAAGTGGGTACTTGTTCCTCATGGTCCCCTGGTTCAGGCGATGGTAGAAGACACAGATCTTCAAGATCCCATCTGCCTTCTTGGAAAACAGAACTGGGACTACCCAGGGAGAAACACTAGGCGGGATGAATCTGTTTTCCTACAAGTCCTCTAGTTGTACCCGTTGCTCGCAAAGCTCAACAGGATCCATCCGATATGTTGGAGTAGATATCGGTGTCGTCCTGGGGTACATGTCACTGTAGATTTCCACCTCTCAATGAGGAGGTAGACCTGGAACATTTTCATGGAAGACATTCGTGTACTGGTCCACCACTACATGATATGTTAGACTCTCCATATCAACTGCTCTGAGGGTAAGGAATTCCAGCTGGTGAGTCATTGACTCCACCCTCCTCTGCGTACGTCTGTCATGTGCTGAAAAGGTTCCCTTCTCACCGATGAAGGTGAACCTGGTCCCATCCGTGCAGATACATTGCACTTTGCACCTAATAAAGTCGATTTGAGCATGGAATGTCGATAACCAGTCTATACCTCAGATGACGTCGTAAGGCCTCGACATGTCTACAAGGAGATCCCAGCCGAAGCTCTCGCCTCCTAGAGTAAGCTCACACTGCCAGCACCTGTGTGTAATTGTCAAGTCTGATCTCGTAGGAGTCTCTATCCATAACTATAGAACCAACAAATCCATCCAAATCTATACGCTCTGAACGAGGGAATTGGTATTGAAAGAGTGACTGGAACCCATATATATAATAACTGCAGTGAAGGTGGAATATACCCAGATCATTCCTCAAATCATCTCCGGAGCGTCGTGATTGTAGGCCTCAGCAACCTGAAGATGTACTCTGCCCTGTCAACCTACTCCCTATGGTCAGGGTGGACCTCCTAGTGGTGGTGGTGATAACACCTCGTAACATCATCCACCGCTATCTGCATAGCCAGCTCCTCTTCCACATCCGCCTCCGCCCTACAGACCGCCTCGATCGAACCTTGTCCTCTGCCTGGGAGGTCCCTCAACTTTCCGCTAATCGTCAAATCAGTGGGTCGGACTATCACGAGCCAAGTGACCAAGCCCACTGTAGGAGTAACACTATCTACTCCTGGCATGATTGGCTCTGTCTCCACTCTGGTTTCCCCGCACAATCGATCTTGAGTCATTAATTGACCACCTTTTGGTCTGGTCCTCTTGGAACTCTACGTCATTTGTCTACTGCCTGCTGTAGAAGATTCCACTGCATGTTGGCTAGTGGGGGGTCCTGCTACTGGACACTACTCAGCAAGAAAACTCTCCACTATGAGGGATCTCTGAAACACCCCTGTCTACGTCTGGATGTTGTGAGAGACAATTGAAGCTCTAATGTATCACCTGATTCCCTGCTCAATGGTTTGGGCGCAGATGAACGAGTCTTATACCATATCAGTGGAGTAGCGTGAGAGTTCGGTGAACCTCACTAAGTACTGAGCTACAATCATGCTGACCTACTGCAGATGAAGTAGCGCCTGTATCCTCACCTCTTGAAGGATGGCTGGTAAAAACTCAGTCCTAAACAAGCTCTCGAAGTCTTCCCCATAGAAGTGGCGCCTAATCATGCTTCTAGAGCATCCGGATCCACCATCTGCCTACTGCTACCGGAAGGAGGATGGAAGCAAGGATCACCATGAAGTTGGCTAGTGTCCCTACCAGTTTGTAGACTCTCACCACAACATCCAGCCAATCCTTAGCTTCCTGTGGGTCCATCTCTCCCCTAAACCTGGGTAGCCTCTGGCACTGGAACTCGTGCGGCACACTCAAGCGGCGTGCACTCTCTACTGCTGGGGCTGGTGGCATTGGTGGCCCAATGAGGAGTAGTATCGTTGATGCCTCCATTGGTTCCCCAAATAGAAGAGTACCATGTACTAAGGCCTCGTCGCTCGATGGGCTGTCAGTACATACAAATCTTGATGCTCTAGCTGGATGTCTGTGGGGAGGCATCTTGAAATAAACAGATGCGACATACTCAAAGACTAAACCTGGTGAGATAACCTAGTTTTAGATGACTTAAAGAAAACATTTGAAAAAACACACGCAATCAGTGTTTTCATGCACTGAGTCAGAAATTAGAAGTTAGGGTCATGGTGTATGGATACGTCGACTGCCTGCACCAACACTGGACTCCCTGAACTGAAAACCACACTTAGTAACCTTAAGAATATTTCTTCACAGAAAAGAAATATCAGAGTCCAATGTTCTACGGTATAACCAATGTCCTATGATACAAATTTGTCATGACCCATCCCCCAGGGCCCATATCGTGACTACCCCAAGCCCGCCTTCCAAAGGCCAGGGGCTGGCGACTTGCACGAAAGGGGTAATTCTGTAAAACTGGGAAGGCTTTGCCTTTATAATACGTAAACACACGCAACCGGAGTACTAGAGGAAGAAAACACTACGTAAAAACTGTATGATAAAAACTGAAAGTAATGGGGGGCCAGAATACAATACCAACTATAAAGTAAAAATACAACTGAAAACAGGTAGGACTGTAAAAGGGGGAAAAACTAAAAGGTGAAAGATCCTCCTAGATTGTTCTCTGGGGTTCCTACCTGAAGGGTAGGTACATATGGCCTCCTCAGCACTCCACGTCCTTCAGACTCCACCGTGTACCAATAAGTCTTAAGGCCCTTCTCTGGGTACCATCTAGTCCTAGCGCTCTCGGCCTCTGTTAGCATTGTCTGTCATCTGCATCCAACATAATGAGGTGCGGGCATAGCTCGTGTATGGGTGCATATAATGATACTCAGTAGGGATCTCGAGACCCTCAAGGTCTCACAAAATCCAACAAGTATAAACCACAAAGTATGATTTCATAGGATAACCATTACTTATGTATATTCCCACACATATACTTGAGATGTCATGTAACCCATATCAATCATGAGGAAAACACAAAGGTCACTGACTCAGCTCAAACCAGGATTTTCATGATCGAAATCATGGCTGCTGGAGAACTCCTCCTCTATCAAATACATTGGGCCTGTCACTACTCTTAGGTGCTTATCACTAACCTTGGATAGCTGAGGTACTCCTCATGTTGAGTACCACATGTCTGCTGCCAACTACAAGGCACTCCGTCCTCTATGGGACTGTCGCCAAATAACAACCGCTCCCTCTAATAGACTACAGAGGTACTAATCATGTCAAGTAACACGGGTCTACTACCAACTACTAGGTGCTCCATCTTCCATGGGTCTGCAACAAAATATAGGGCACTCCCCACTGGGCTAGTCGAGTCACTTCAAGTCGAATCGGTCAAGCAGTCATTAGGTCTACAATTACAATGTCTCTGCACTCTGTCTGATCATCACCAGAAGGATTCAATCCACAAGCTACTGTTTGATACTCCAAGTGTCACTCAGTCTCACATAAGAGTATCTCAAACAACGGCCATGTAATAAGGGTCTCAACACAACAGACAGAATGTCAATCGAACGCCCGGTCTTTGAGTTATTAGCATTTTAGTCTTGGGGGCCCAATTAGATTCGTGTACAAACCAACCTGACCGTGATGCAACTATAACCCCGAACTCGAGTAGGTATACTCATTGAGACGACTATACTCCAAGAATACTGGCACCATTGACGGTTTGTCAAATGGATGTCTGGTGCCAATGATATGGAACAAGAAGGTAATGGGTCAGTAATGGGATCTGGTCTGGTCCGACCCGGTCGGACCGACTTGGCCCAACGTCATCTAGGACAACTCGGTCTGGGATGACCTAGTCAGACTCGGTGGGTCTGACTCGGCCCATTGGACGGGTCATCCAACTATGTTTTGACCCGGTCCACTGAGCCCGGCCCAACGAACCGCGACGGCGGTTCGACCTGATAGTTGCCACGTAGGCAGCTTGGTGACTCGGCCCGAGAGGCAGAGCTTGTTTGGGCAGTGACACCGCGGGGGATGCCGCGGGTCGGCATGGGAGGCTGAAGGCCAGGAGGCAATCATGCAGGCCGCACGAGGTGCGGGCATGGTGGCGGGTCCACGACAGGGCGCGTGTCCACCAGGCATGGTGCCGGGGCACCGGGCGGTGCCCTGGGGCTACCCGCTAGGGCGTGGGCAGTGCGCCGGGAATACCGTGGTAGGGGGCCAAGGGGGTGCTAAGCGGGGAGCCGGGCAGGTCGCCTGCAGGGGCCGGATAGGCTGACAAAAAGGCGCGGGGGCACCGGGCAGTGCGCTGGTGGGGCGTAGGGGTGTTGGGAATCACGCTGACAGGGTGCCAGTGGAGCCAGGAAGAGCACGGGGCTCACGTGCAGCACACCGGGGCAGCGCACTAGGGCGAAGAAGGCGTGTCGGGGCAGCACGAGTGTGGCGCAGTTCACGGAAGTTGCGGGTAGCGCGGCCCTTGTTCGTCGTCTTCATCACTGTCACCTCTTTTCCAAGTCGTTGTCATTGATCAAGAACAAACAAGCGGAGGGTCGGACCGTGTTTGTGCGGCACGAGCCCTCCTTATTACGGTGATAGAAATTGGTGGTTATAATACCATATCTTTGTTTGATGATGAACGAGGTTTATAAAAAAAATTTAAATAACACAAAACTCCCTACCTCGAATTTGGTGATCGACGACGGAGTCGTGGTAGGCGGTCGTTGTTCCGTCAATGTCAGAGGAAGAAGAGCTTGAAGAAGACGAGTTGAGATGATGTCATCCATGTTCTTCGTGGTCGGCAGTGCTTCCCTTTCTTGCCCCTATTGAAGAAGGATGAAGACAACATTCATCATTCTTTTTTCTTCATGGTCAATGATTCTTCATTGAATAAATTATTCTCAAACGGTTGGTTTTCATGTATCTTTGTCAATGATTCTCTGCATGAAAAAGTTGTCCCAAAACCTTCCCCCAACCTTCCTTTGTGTAAGAGAGGGAGGGTTAGTCTAAAATTATGTTGGCATGTACTTCAACTTTGGTGAATTAAAATAGTGGCCCCACCTAGTTAAATTCGTGAGAGGTGTCAAATTTAATTAGGTGGATAGGCAAGAGGATCTCCCTCATTAAAGACAGAGAGGTGGGAGGTTTTATCCTCCACCATTAATAGTGGCCAGGTAGTCCCCACCCCTACCATTTAATAGAGAGGTTATAGTTTTCAGGTGGTCCCCACATCGTAACCTCTTGTGGGAGGTTCTGTGCGGGTGGGCCTCAACACGATAACCTACCATGGGAGGTTGGGTGTGGTGGCCCCCACCTCCAACATCCCCTTGCAGGTTTCAACCACCCAAATAAAATAATGTTAAGACTTTTTCTATTCAATTTAATTAGAACCCCCACAAAAACTAACTTCCAAACTCATCAGAATGTAACTACAGTGAAGGTCTCACTAAGTAACTACCAACACAACGAGTTCAACGGTGCCCTCAAATTTCAATTCCGAGAACCGGTTCAAATGTTATAAAAACCCACTCGTATGTTTACTGAACGTACCCGAGAAAAACATAAGAAATTGGTTCCTGACACACCGGGCATCAGAATCAAGTGTCGTAAGAAACTATGGACATGTAAAATTCCCATGTATTAAAAAAAATTCCACAGGAATTCCAGGTCTTTACACTATCAGTGTTTCATTTAGAGTTTTTCCAGATTAGCTGACCCGTTAACCAAGTTTACCCATAAAGTGGTAATGTTTATTCAGAAAATGGAATTTGATGTATGCATTGAATAATTAAATATGATATTAAGTAATTATTTGATCATGAATTTATTATTAGGAAATGATGGAATTGTGATTTATAGAGATAAATCCTATATAGGACTTGGTTGTTCCCTTATACTAAATGATAGCGTTATTTACTATGCATCATGGTAGTTAAAAACTAATGAAGAAAACTATCCAACTCATGATCTTGAATTTGAAACTAAATCATTTTATTTGATGATATGTGAACACTATCTCCATGGTGAAATATGTGATCTATATATTTACCATAAGAGATTAAAATATATCTTCTCAATGTGGGAAAATAACATGAATAAAACATGATGTCTGAAGCTAATAAATAATTATGATTTTTCAATAAACTGCCACATAGGGAATAAAAAAAGGTTGAAGTTGCATTGAACACAAAAGAACATGGTGTTATGAAAAAAATTAGGATTGGAAGGGATACTATAAACATGGATCTAGTAAATAGGTTTATGGGAATTATCAAGGAATTTGAAAAAAACAATAATTTTTCAAACGGTCTCCCAACCAAATTTATTGAAAAATATAAAAAGTTATTTGTATGATGATGCAATTTTTTTAATGAAAATTAAATTTGTGAAAGAAGGTAAATTGATAAAATTCATTTATGAAGATGGAATTTTGAAATTTGAGAAAGTGATCTGTGTTCTCTCTATACATAACATAAATAGGGGAATATTGGATGATTCTCATAGATCATATTTCTATATACACCCTGGTAGCAAGAAGATGTATAGTTATTTGATGAAACATTTTTGGTATTGTATATGAGGGTGAAATTGTGGATTATGTGTCAAGATGTTTAGTTTATCAGTAGGTCATGGATAAAATAAAGTATCCTAGTGGAGTCAGGAATTCATTACAATTCCAATATGGAATTGGGAAGAAATTACAATGTATTTTTTCACTAGATTACCAAATACCCCAAGAAAGAGTGATGTAACAAGTGTAATTATTGATCGACGTACCAAATCAGATCATTTCCTATCTATAAGAGATTATTTTACATAAAATTACCTTAGAAGACTATATATTTGTGTATTTTTAAGACTTCATGTTGAAATTCTATCAATTGTGTCTGATTGAGATCCATGTTTACATCAAAATTCTGTAAGAGTCTCTTGATGTATTTGGATATTTTTCTTTATTTGAGTACTGTATATCACCCATAAACGAATGGAAAATATGAAAGGTCAATTAAAACATTAAAATTAAATTTTGAGTTCCTCCTCACTTGACATTAAAGGTGTGTGGGATTAGTATTTACCTTTGGTATAATTTCAATATAACAATAGTATCCATTCAATTATTCAAATGGAACCATATAAAGATTTATGTGGAATGATATTTCATAGTCCAACATGTTTGGATGATGATAGTTAATGGAATATTGTTAGTTAAATTTTTTTGGATGAAACAACATCAATGAAACAGGTTATTCATGATCAAATTGATGTATCTCCAACTAGACAAAGGATTTATCAAGAAAAATGTATAAATTATTTGGAGTTTCATGTGGCAGATAATCTCATTACAAATGTATCTCCATGGAATCATGTTATATGGTTCGTTAAGAATGGGAAATAGATCCCCAGAGACATTAGACAATTTTAAATTCTAGAAATAATTGTAGTTATGGATTATTGTTTTTCGATGCCAACTAGAATTAATAGATTATATGATGTGTTATAAATCTATTTGTTAAGGAAGTATTTTCCTAACCCAACACATGTACTCACCTATGAAAAAATAGGGGAGAATTTTTTTTATCTAATTTGGTAGATCAAATTTACATTTTTGACACTAGATAAAGTGTGTCATGAAATCATATGACTTAGATGGTAAAGTTACATAGGAAAAATAATAAAATAGAAGAGGCGACGTGGTAAGGAGAGGGAATTATTGTGGATAACTACCGAACTATTTTTATGAGGTTACATTTAGAATATTAAGAATATAAAATTATAGATGGATGGCAGAATGTAGGATTTCAATATTTTAAGGCATGTATATTTCAAAAATTTCATCTTTGGAAGGTTATTTTCCATTAAACAAGAAGTTTAAAACAATGATATAAAGTTGAATAAGTACATGATTATTGGAATTGTAATGTGACCATTAGTAATAGTAATATGGAAAATAAAATAGTAACCTCACCAATAAAATTTTATATAAAATTTATTATATTTTAAATAATACTATAATATATTTATATCATATAATTAGTAAATGAATATTTTAAAAATGATAACTTTTGCATTTGAATTTTTGTGAAATGTAATAGTTTATTTAAAATTCTAAAATTTTATAGGTATTTATAGATTCATTTATTTCCATAATATAGGTTTATAAATTAATATTTTTTTCTTATGATTATATGATAATTTTATGATTCCTTAGTTAATTTTTCAATGTGTCATAAAATCTTTTATATTATTAAAATAGATATTTTTCGAAAAAATAATGATTTTATTTAGAAATTTAAATTTCTCAAATTTATAATTTTTTTCATAAAATAGATTCCATACATGAATTTACATGTCAATAAATATTAATGGATATTTTTTGTTACATTTAAAAAATAATTGATTTTTTGGTGAATAGAGAAATACTATATTTTAAGGTATTTAAAATTATAAGTAAATAAATAGATTTTTTATTCATGGTTGAGTCATGAATTCTCTAAGTGGAAATTAACTATAACTAATATTATCTAGTAAATATACTTAGTCATAAAAATCAACATTATTGACAGTCTTCATCCAAATTAATAAACATGTGTATAGAATAATTGAAAACACCCATCTCCTCCCCTAGAGATACCACCCCTCACCATCCCTTCGCATCAAAACTGGAGGGAATTGAATATTTAATTTATTATATATGATTCGTTTCCCTAAAATATTCCCCACGTTCTGGTCTTATGAGTCTCAAAAATATGAATTTACTAGTGCCATGAAAATATTCTCCAGGATATGACACTCAAGAGGTAAAACCCCCTCTATCTCTTTTAGTTTCTTTTAATTTCTTATATTCCCATAAAATTCCATAGAAAAAGTGAAATGGTAACCACTATAAGATATATAAATATTAATTTTATTATTTTATTAGAACATATTTCACAAGTCTCTTCTATTCTCTGTTTATTATTAAAATGAAAACATTGTCAGTGAAGAGTTGATTCACTGCCTTCATGGACGATGATAATTAATATTTCAGTACCACCATCAAGGAATATAATTAAAACAATTTAATAGTTATAAAATATTAAACTATATGTATTAAATATCATTTAATATTCTTTAACTAGTTTATAAACATAATATTTAATAAAAAAATACTAGTTCGTGATGGTCGTAACAATTTCATAAATAAAATAATAATTTTAGATTAAAATATTATCTAAGGAGTCATACTCATACCATATAGAATAATTATATATTAGTTCTAATTAAAATACTATAATTATATCAATATAATTCCATTAAAAATCTTTTGTTTTCCTTCTATTTGAAAAGAACATCCATATTATATAGACAAGGGAACCAACCCTAAAACCAATAAATGAACACTCCATGAATAATGAAATTATGATTTAATGGATATAATAAACTAAAATATAATTATAATAAGTCAAATATATGTTTATGATTGTCTAAATTATGTAATTTATGAATCTAATTTTATTATCCAAGAAAATTAGTACAAGTGTATAATGCTTTTAGACATTAGGTAAGTGTTTCTCATCTCAATTTGATTTTCATGAGATAAGCCTTACTCAAAACTAATTACATGGGTGTGGTGTACAAATACATCCCTTTTAAATATTAAATCGTGAATATATTTTTATCTATGGGTTTCTATTTTTTTATGATCATTATTTTTATGGGGTATACGGTTTGACTATTTTCAATGTGGTAATGGATTTTTTAACCCAAATTCCATTTTTGATTTAAACTTATACTCCATTGATTTTTTCACTCTATTATTATGTGTGTGACAAATTTTGATTATATTAAGTTTTATTTTAATTTTATTTATTTGTATTTATAGTTTATGAACATAATAAATTAATTTGGTTAATAATCACACTTTAGTTTAAATACACTATTTTAAATGTATCTTCTTTTTATGATTAAATAATTTTTTTAAAACATATAAATATTGAGTATATTTTTTGGATTTTATGATGACTTAATTTTATAAATAATACATTTCATGTTTTCAATTTCATTTTAAAATAAAATGTTTCCTATAATAATTACTTGATTTTTTAGATAAATATTTTCAATGTAGGAGTTCTATTAAAAGGATTATATTTTGAATGATTTTGTTTGAATAGTTTCATCTATTTCCACTCTCTTTGTGGGATATTTTCCATATTTTATATTGAAATCTTGTTATACAATTTTCCATATTTTAAACAATTTTGTATAATATTTTTGAATTTTTAAGTGATATTTTTATTACATTAATCATATTATTATGGATTATTTATAATTATGTTTATTGTTTGGGTGATGTTATTAACATCTCATAGTCAAGTTTAAATATAAATATACATGTTGACTATGTTTCACCCCTTTTATATGATTATTGCATTATAATTATTAAATTATGGTTGAGGCCTACTATATACCCTTGGTGATCAGTATATTTCAGGATAAAACTAGTTTAGGTAATGAGTTATGCCTTACCTAATTAAATATCGTGTCTTTTTGGTTTCCATGATGGTGTTTTTATGATTTACCACATTATACATTCTATAAGTATGAGATATGTTCCGGGTATTCCATGTGATTGTTCAAATATAAGTATATCAATGGTTAGGTTTCATTATCATGTGATTATTTATATGGAATTATTTTTTTAGATTTTTATTACATCCATATTATTATAAATATTATGTTTTATTCAATTGTATTTATAGTTATATAGTATTACATATTTATTATGTTTATTTAAGTTAGATATAGTAGTATTTTTATGCTTTGTGGGAAATTTTCTTGCTTCCCATTATTATGTTTTATTTTTCCCATGATGTAAGATATTTATTACGATTTATATGCATGGATAATGTTTGATAATAGGGTTTCATATAATGGTGTTACATTGTTTTATTATGTTTCATATTGTAATGTTACACAATGTTTGTATCTATTTTTCCAAAACTACCAAACTATTATGTCAATTCTGTTGTGATCACTTATACATAGTAAAAAACTAATAATGTAATGCACCAAAATCATGCTACTCATGTCAGGGTATATACAAAATAGCAATAAAAAATTGTCAATTTCATGGAATGATATATATTAATATATTGGGGTGTTAAATTCTCCCCCATAAAAATAAATTGAATATTGAAAATTTTAATTTTCATTCACTGAGAAAATAAGATGATTGATTCATAATAAAATGAAGATATATATTCTACTATGTTATCAACCTCCTAATATTTTATACCAGGAGACTCATCATTTATATAAATATATAATTGTATTTATATTTTTTATTTCTCTAAAAAATGTAATACCAAAATATGCATCCAAATTTTATTATTGCAGTTCAATTGAACATAAATTCAAAAACATAATTTTCATGGCATTGTTTCCAACGGAATAATATTTTTAATATAGTTATGATAAAATATAATAAAATTGAATTTATGAAATTCAAAATATAAAAACACAATCATAATGTGTATTCTATAATAATAACATCATTTCAATGTATGAAACGTTCACTTAAACTATGTCACTCTAGTTTTATCCCACATAACTCTTAGATCACCCAATTTTTTTTACTTTCTTATTATATTTATGTTTATTAACTGGAATATAATTAAATCCATCATAATAGTTCTTATTTTTTTTATCACAAATTAAAATCCCTCAAGACTGTAGTTTTTGGTGTTCTATCATATACACAATCATCATGAACCCTCTGAGGACGTGTGTATACTCAACTATCCCTCTTTAGGGTGATTACCATAAGGTGAATCAATTTTATTTATGTATCCACTTTATAGTATACAGATATAGATGAAACTTATAGGAAACAACACAACATTTTCTATATCAAAATGTCATAATGTTATCTAATTTTTAGACAAATATATTGAGATTTATTTAATGTAATCTCCTCATCACACTAAAATATCTATAATAATACTAAAATCAAGTTATGTAATCCATAAAAATTTATAAATCATTCTTTCATACTATCTGGGCCACTTTAAGCTTTCACACCGAGGCCATGTGTTATTAAATCATTATGTAAACACAAAATTTTACACAGTGTGAGAAGAAACACGATAATAAAATATTTATTTGATATCATTTCCATTACATAAACATTATATTTCAAAAAATATAATAACTTGAATAATATAATGTTTACTATCTTTTATTATTAGTTACATTAAAAAAATTGATATTTTTTGGGAAAGATTATAAATAATCTAACCAAATTATATATTCTAAAGATACCGTATAATCCACCTCATAACCCAAAGAATAGAATCATTAGAAATGTTTGGATAAAAAACATATAAGGAAAAACTCATCAATATGTCATCATTATGTAAGATCCTAATAACCCATGAATACATGAGTAGGTGGGAAATATATTATTAACAAGAACCAAAAAAATGTGATTTATCAATATTCTTGGATAGAATAATGTGTAATATAAATGAGAAAAAAATATCATATAAAAAGGACTATGAAAACATGATAAATTAAATATTATTTATAGAGGAGAATAGTAATTATAATGATATGACATATCATCGAAATTAGTAACAAAAATATTTTATTGAAGAACAATTTAAAAGAGGAATTAATACAAGATAGAATGAGCCATAGAAATATATATCCCCTTAGCGACTTTGGGTTAAAAACCCTATGTTCCATTAGAAAAAAATATTTCTAAACATATGTATTAGTATTTACTTAGTTTTCTCAAACATACTTTCTATTAATGAAATAGGTTTTAAAGCCCCATTGTTGAATAGAGAAATAGATTTCCTAAACTTATTGTATATTATTGACTTAGGTTGGGTAAAACTATGGTATATTTGTGACTTGGGATACAAAATATATAGTTCAAAAACATGTTATTGGATGTAAATCTATATCCAATGTGTTGGAGGTGGATATATGGCCCCAATCATTTATAATAATCCTCTACAATTATTTAGTCCAATAGAACATAATTTTTTTATATATTTCATACCTCAATAAAATAACCAAGGGAAAAGCAATGTGTGATATAAGAAGCATTTCTAGAACATTCCAATGTCCCTCAAGAGAAATTCAATTTCTGGTGTTATAAAAATATACCCATTGTACCATAATGAGAATTAAATATTTTAAACTACATGGGAAATAATGATTTAATATTATGGATAAAGCACATGAAGAATGTTTGAAAAATTACACTATTTTATTTATTGTAAAAAAACATATTTTTCTAGGAAATTATATAAATTTATAATAACAAATATTATCCATTAATATATAAAAATTGGATTTTAGAAACAAAATCCTAAGAGACTATTATTTTTGGATACATCTTTTTTGAAGACTTAAAAACACTGAATAATTCATATATAAAAATATGGGGATTTAATAGACATTTAAAAATGAAAAATTCCATTCTAATAAAATAACATTTAAATTTGGGAAAAGTGATTAGTAAATTTTATATTCAGAATCATAAATAATTTAAAAAAATAAAACAATTTTGAAGGAATGAAATGAAGCTCCATAAAGTTGAATACTCTTATAGTGAGATATGTTGTAAAATTGTTTCTAAAAAATTATTTTACCATTATAATCAAAATTAAATGGTATAGGCCAAATTATGATTTCCATTCAAATAATTTAATGTATATTGTCTTCAATGAATTTTAATCTAAAAGGGTTCTTCAATTAATGGCTCGTATATATCATATAAATATTTTTTGGATTAAATTTCTGGTGTAATATAGAAACAAATCACTAGAAATGGTTCAATAATTTTAATATACTAAATTAAATTTTTTGAAAATGCACACATAGAGTGGACAATATAAATTTTCTTGAATAGAATAAATCAGAAAAATAATTCACACTAGAGATAAAACATAATCGAGTTTCCAAATTTAAATCCAAAAATTGGATAGGAATTATAATGTATAGAATGAGGGGAAAATATCATTAACAATGATTTGAATTAATGTTGAAAATGATATTTTTTTGGGATAATGTTGTAGGAACCATAGAGAAAAACTCAAAAATCTTATGCTCATTTTTAACAAATATTTTGATACAAGGTGAGATAGACTAGGATAAGATTGTATTTATATTACATTTATTTATAGAGGTTTAAAATTATATCTTTTAAAATTTTACTTATTCCAAAAAATGATTTGTTAAGTGTATTTAAATATTATCTATATAAGAAACTTATATAACTATACTAGAGAACAGTAGTTGATAATTGATCCACACTCTAGAACATTAAATAAGTCACATAAATTAATGTCATCTTCAAAACCATGGGAATGAGAAAAAAATTAAAGGGAGTCATCTCAATTTATCTTTATAGGTAAACAAATGTGTTAATAATTAATGATCTTATATGTGATTATAAGAGAGAACAAGTATAATAATTTCATTTGGTATAAAAATAATAGATTAAAACAAAAAATTCACAAATAAAAAATATCATGGGTTATGGAATAAGTCTTAACAAGACATGCGACTTTTATTAAAGGTATGTGGAAGCACTTATCATTTACCATAATCCATGAGAGAGTATGATCATGATACATTATAAATTTGGAACTAACATCATCTTTGGTAAACATAACCATTATTAGACAGACAATATCAATAATATATATGAGAAAATTAATTTTTAATGTATTAGAATCTCTCAAAAGATATAAATATTTAACCAATGCATCGGAGGATTATATATGACCCAAACCATTATTCTTCCATAAATGTTTTTTTACATGAAATAAATCCTATAGTATATCATAATGTACCCGTAGATTGAAGATATATTTTATATCATATTCAAATGGATGCACAAAATAATATAATTCATAAATACATTAATGAACATATCATGATAATCCCAAGTAAAAAAATTGGAACATAACGATATTAAAAAACACTATAGGTAAATACCCTTAAATTTATATTATGATAAATATATTATGTATACAATAAATATATAATATTTATAATATAATAAATATTTTCACAATCAATATATTGATAAATTCTTGGTGAAGTATTTTCAATAAACGGGAGGGAAGATTGAGTTTTCATAGAGGAAATTCATTGGAAGGAAATGATATTTATATATCATGTATAGTTAGACAAGAAAAAATAAGCGATGGATCATTCCTCTGATAGAAATAAATATTTTAGAATACATATTAATAAATATGGTTGATAGATTAATTCTTTGAATATATATTATCAAGCACCAAATATGTATATGGATGTTGACTAATTGGATGATGGAAATTAGGATCATTAGTATAATCACAGTGGATATAAGAAACATTATAGATATTTTTGAAAAATTTTATTTGAATAGTAATATTATATAAATCCATGAGAATAATAATTTATTTTTTAAAAAATAAAATGACCGATTTTATGTATTTAAAAAAGTAATATAATTTTTGAATATATGTGTTCACATGGAAAATGTTAAATATTCATTCTTTAAAAATATTACTTAAAATGACCTTGAAATAATTAATAATCATTTCCTCAAAACTCAAAATAATATTAATATAGTATAATATTACAATAATATTTTAGTGAGGTTTGGATGAGGAAATTAATATAATAATCTATTTAATATAGTAAAATAATTTGAGGATTCCCCACCATAATAAGAGGTAGGGTCAATTTCCTTAATCTCTTTAAAAAATGAACTACATGGGAAATTAAATAGTGGGGAAGGAATATAAAACCCCATTAATAGTTACATGAGGATAAAATTTAGTGTTTTTATGAAATAAATATAATAATAACTCTTGAAATGGATTATGTTCCAAAAAAATCCTAACTTATAATTGAGAATGGAGAAAAAATATTAATGGTATGGGAGATGTAACAATAAAATAAAATAAGAGGGTACCCATGAATAGACAGCCATATATCTTGAAATAAAATATATTAATTATAATTTAATTAAATAGGGAATAGAAAAAACCATATAAATAAAATGGTTTTTTATAATATCCAAAAAGAATTATGGTATGACAAAAAATGAAAATTTCTCAGATAACCTTGGATATCCATTGAATAAAAATCCATTTAACATATTAAAATGATACCGCTCTTAAAACCCAAAATTTAAATTAAATTAATTCATTATGAAATAATCAAACCATATTCTGTATTCCACATTGTAGTGTATTGAATATTTCTATAGAAATACATTTTGGGTAGAAGAACCCCTTACGATTTGAGAAACTTATTAATAAAAAATAAATTAAAGAGAGAGATTAAAATTTAATAAAAATATTTACATATAAAATATAAATCATGATATAAAAATTCAAATTGGTAATTTATACACCATATTAATGGTTTGAAAAATCATACATGTCTCAGGGATTAGAAAAAAAGACAATGAAACTATTACCTTGATTATGGGCGTCCACAAAATCATTTTCATTTCCTCTATAAAAACATTTGTAACATAATAACCAATTTCAAAGCCTTATTAATATCTTTACATTTATTTTATATAATAATTTATAATTATTCACCATATTTATATTAAATAGTTACTATCTAAATTAATATCCGGTGTGGAAAATCCTAGTCATTATGAACATGGTTCATAATAGCATTGTCATTCATAATACTTCTTAAAAGGTTTCTTATTACCAGATCATACTAGGTAATAAAATTTATGTTTTATAACTATTTAGGATGTTATAAAATTAATATTTTAGAGATTAAATTACAGTCCATAAATATGAAATTAATTTTAATGATGTTTCATTGTTTTTAATAAAATAAAAATTGAAATCTATGTTATTTATTTTAATTTTGATGTTAAAATTTCAGAACCAAAATTAAGTCATTATTTACGTATTCATATCATACAAATTCAATAATTATTTTATCATATTCATCCATTATAATATTTGTTTTATCATTGTTCATGTATGTGGTTATATCAACCCAAACTTGAACATACTATAATTTATGGATGATTACATGGTGATCTTTTTTGCAATCTCATTATTCTAGAAAAATAATGAAATAAATTATATTTTAATAAATTGATGAATCTGAATTTTACGGAAGTAAAAGAAGATATATTGGATATGAATGTATTACAAAGTATTTATAAATTTTTTTCCTCTTATTAAACTTGTTTTGTATCATTGAGTTTACAACAATTATTTACGACTCATATAATTATTAGATTATATAATCTGTCTTACTAGAATCCAAATAATTTCATAAATACTATATGTATCGATTAAACTAATCCTAAATAACTTCTATGATAGGAAAGATGAAAAATATAATACATAATTATGTCCTACGGATTTTCCACACTAACACATGGATGATAAATTAATTCTCTATTGAAAGGGAGCAGTATATCAGGATTTTCACATAGATATTTTCATTTATATAATTATGACTGTGATATATTTCTTTGAATTAACCTAAATAAAGGATGTGATTTATTATTAAAATGAAATAATTATATTTAAATGATTATTATGATATCGTTTATTATATATATGACATAAAATATTAAAATTATATAAATTATAGAAATGGAATGAAATAATAATAAAAACACAAAATTTTTAAGAATGTAAATTTTAAATAATTTTTATTTATCATTATACATTATATTTTATAATTAATTTTATATATATATATTTTATTAACATAAATAAATATAATTATCTATATATTAAAATATATAGTGTTAAAATTTATAGTGTTAATGTTTTATGCATTTTCTGAAAATATTGATGTGTGGGGGAAAATATGCTTTTTTGATCACTTTATTTTGTTACATTATAAAAATATAAGAATTACCAAGAAGAAAATAAAATAATTTATGTGGGGATATTTTAAATTATAGAATAACATTAGGAATTTTTATATATTATTTGAAATTGGAAAACCAATTCCAACTATTTTAAGAACAAAATTAAATGTTATCTTTAATAACAAAATGTATTATAAATAAATTATTTTCATTAATTAATATTTTAGTAACATTAAAATTTTGTTTTATACTAGTTTATAAAACAAAAATTTCATTTACAATAAATACTTTTTTTATAATAATTACTGAAGATAAAAAATATAAATTCCAGAGAATGGTTGTTATTAGTATCCAGATTATCATAATTTATTTAATCATTATGCACATATATTTTCAAATTATGTTTTTAGTAATATATAATAATATTTTATGATACATATGGTGATAATAAAAATTTTATGTGACAACATAAAATGGAATGATTACTATTGTAATTAACTAACATGGTAGAAAGTAGTAGTTTCCTTTTTAAGAGACCAAATAATAAAGTTAGAAAAAGTCAATATAGAAATCCTAATATAACTCATGGATATAACCCAATATAGTGAATTGGAATAGTTTGAAAATTAATTTTTCCAAAATTCCTTATTTTAGAAATATGGAAGTCCTTTACTATAATTATTATAATTATATTTTTTAACAAGTTAGTATAATTTATATACCACCGCTCTATTCAATAATAAAAGGAAGAAATTACCACCTTCTTTACATAATTAATCGTTATAAATGATTAGTGAAACTATAATACATTATTTAGCTTGTATCCTTATCCCATGATCCATAAAAAATTTATTTCATTATTAATTATAATAATATCATTTATAAGAATAATTCTTAGCAAAATTAATGTATCTGACAGAAATTTCACAATCATATTAATCTTTTTTTTTAATTTTCCTTTTCCTTATATTCTCTAACATTTCCCATTTAATGATTTATAATCACTTACAGACTTAAATTTAATTATATTTATTTATTAATATATATTCCTTCATTATATATAATCCTCTTTGAGAAACAAATACATTGATCATGGGTATTTGTGGAATTCCACCTCCATGACATGATGGGGTTCATTTTTTATAACTATATCATATTTATAGTATCAATAAAGGATTTAATAAATAAATATGTTTTTATCCCAAAATACTCAATTTTACAATTATTCCCTATTAAATTTATTATCATTCCATTCATTTGGTAAGTAATGATATCGTCAATCATGTGCATGTATGAATTAACACCTCCATGAATGACATGTCTTATTCATCTTAATAACCTAATGTATATGGGAATAAACATGTAATCAATGAACCAACATTATTTTTCAAATATTTTTTTTTTAATGATAAATTATTTTATATAATTACGCAATACATTAATTTAGAAATGGGTTCAATAATTAAGTATATATATGTGGACTACCACCTCCATTAATATCAAATTTCATTTTTCAAAACCAAAAATCATTAACACTTATAAAAATTATATTTATTGATATATATGAAATATATTACATGAATTTTATTCCATATGTTTTTTATCAACTAAATTTTTGTATACTTCTATACTTCTTCGTTCATCACGGCATTCCTATGCTTTTTTGGTATGCAGCCTACTCGAGCGATGATGTATTTTTCATACAGTAATTCATTATGAAATTTTATATATTAATAACTAAATATAAAAATATTTTAGTAATTATTTTCCAATATTCATCAGTAATAATAGTAACATATAAAAATGTTAATTATATATCATATATGTTCTTGAATTATTGCAAATACATGTTTTTCTTCATCATCCAATTCATTAGACATAACTTACATAATCATGGGATAAAAATGGTACATTATAAATAATAATGGGATATATATTATTAAAAAAATATGTAGAATATGAATTATGAACATTGAATCAATTATTAAGGAACATCGTTGAAATTACAATTCTTTTTCTATGAAAAATAAAGTGTTTGAATCCGTTGTAAAAATTAATCTAAAATGAACCATTATATCCATAGTAACTAATTATAAATGTAATTTTTAAATGTATGATATTAGTGAATATGTTTTTGAAATATATTTATTAATATTTTTATGGTTATTTTATATTATTTTTTTGCCTAATAAATAATTAGTGTAAATATGGAAATTCATTTTCTTCTCAATTTCCATTCATTGAGAATGATTTTATATTGTACAAAAATTTTATTTTATATCGTTTACATTCAAACCAATTTATATTTTATTAGGATATATTATTTATTAATGTATTTAGGTTTATTTTAATAATATTTAACAATTGTTTTTTTTTTGAAAAAGGCATCACATGTCGCAACTGATAATATATTTCAACGTGACATTAATATCTTCTTGACATTGATCATAGTATAATCCTTTATTATACAGCTTTATTTTAAATATTATTTAATTCAATAAAAATTAAATAAATTAGTGATTTTCATTAAAATTAATATCTTTAGGTTATGATTCTCTCATTCAAAATGTGTCACTGAAATGAATGATCATTATCATAAGCACATATATCACTTTTCTTCTATATCAATTTTTTACCAATTTAATGTATATCATATAATGTTTCATACGATCGTCATAATTACATTTACCACATATAAATTAAAGTGTAACACTAGAGGATTATAAAATAAGAAAAAAACAATCAATAGAATTTGTGAAAAAAACCACTAATCTTAATCAAATCCTGAAATATATTTCTTAAAATATAATCTCTGTGATAGATTGTGGAACACACCACCTTGAATCTAATAGAACTGGAAAATTCTATTAAATTAAGGCCTAGTCTTTAAAAATGGAAGGTATGATTTAGAAAAAATAAATTATGAAAATTATATTATTAATTCATTTTGAAACAATCATTAGTTCTATATTGATTATTAATTAAATAAGTATCAATTAATAGAGAAAGAAATGTGTTGAGAAAAGCTCCCAATTTTCTAAAATAATTTTTAATAATTTATTAATATATAATTAATAATTAATTCTTACAACTTGTAGAAAATTTATTTGACAAAATAATCTTCATTTTTTGAAAACATTATATCAAATTTATCTTACGATAATTTTTTTGGAAATTTTTGGAAAAAATTAAATTTTTGTATGAATAGTGAAAAATACCGAATTTTTTAATATGCTTTTCTGTTCATGTGATTTATAATGACTAACTACATTTTTAATTTTTTTAAA
This sequence comes from Viscum album, assembly GCA_963277665.1. NCBI lineage: Eukaryota > Viridiplantae > Streptophyta > Magnoliopsida > Santalales > Viscaceae > Viscum > Viscum album. Next base: position 1,707,203,577 of record OY728153.1, on the reverse strand, counting down.
AATTAAATTTGTTACATTGTATATTCTTTAATCAAATTTATGTCATTTTTATCATTTTCATGTTGAATTTGTTTATAAAAACATAGTATACTTTTGAATGCTATCTATTTGGAAAGTCCACTTTCTCACCATATGTGATTAATTAAAGTTAAATTAAAATTAGAAAAATGTGTAAATAAAATTTCAAAAAACAAATTCCATATTTTGGACAATAATAATTTATATTATATTATATGGTCAAATTAATTTATGATCGGAATGAATATTGAAAACATTAAAAAATTATTTACCATGGTTAAGCTAAAAAATATTTACTGAGGAATTAAACTATGAATATAAATGTTAAAAATATCCAAAAAAACCTATCAATACAATCAGATGTATATATTTAAATATTGAACTAATATTTTCTTAATCTAAGGTCATTTTATGAATTTTTTCTTGTAAATTAATTTATTATATTTGATTTATTTGGTAAATTTAGAAGTTATTTATAAGCGGGTTCCCTTTCGCCACTTATAAAAGGGAAATACATCCTGTTACTTTTTCACAAATTTAAAGACCATTTTCCTAAGAAAAACCTACATTTTTCTCTCCCTTAAATCCTTATGCATATTTTACATGTCTTTATATTTTCAAAATACTATCCTTCTTGTTCTATATTGGAGATCCAATTGATGTATTTCTTAGATATGACAATTGTCGTAACAAATCTCTTTAATTTTATTTTCCATTATTGAAATTAAAAATATGACTGAAAATATAAGATATAATAACACCAGAATCTCCCATACATTAATATTTTATCATGATTATGACATGAATTTATCCATCTCATCTTCTATCAAAGAGGAAATAAATCATCAATCGTGTGTACAACACACTACTACCTTGCGAACTAATATAGTTCATTTTCATCACATTCATTCCAAAATAGATATATTTCTTGATTTACTAACATTATATGATATTTATGATATTATTATACTAATTTAACTTTATAATCACATATACCAACTTTTTACCCATTCTGTTTCAAATACTATACCATCACTTGTGTCTGGGGGGGACTAACATCTCATAAAGCAATGTGATTCTTTTGTCAATTACAATTTATTCAGATTTTTAGAAGTATAAATATAATTAAAATATTGTATATATATGAGATTACATTTTTTTATTAACGTAAATACATAACCCACATTCTTAACCTCTTACTCATTAATGGAATTATATCGTCACTCGAACATATATATAGGCGACCATCTATACAATGCGATGCGATTAATTACCAACATAATAAATTAAAAAATAGTACAAAAATGTATATAATAATTAAATAAATTATTTATAAAATTATTATAATTCATGAGATGATATATATATTATATACACAAAAACATTTAATTTCATGACCAAATTTGCATTTGAAATCCAGGGAATTAACTCTCTAAACAATGAAAATAATTAAATATAAATAACCAATGGGTGGTAAAATATTATAAGTGGATTATATTTGATATTATAAATAAGATTATGGAAATATAATAAATTAATAAAATTCATTGTATAATTATATATAAGGTGTATACACGTGAGAAAGAAATTGGACCTGATATAATGGTATCTTGTTTCACATTTACTTATGTGAGCCATATTAAAAATTCCCCAATTATTTCCATTTTGTTTTGGGTGAGGCCTTTCCCATTTATATATAAGTTTTGGAATATGTCCTGGATGATATTAAATTTTTTGTAATATGGAGTCAATGATATGATTTAGATATCCATCATTTTGTATTCCTTCATTATGAGTTCAGTTATTATTATTCCATGTGATTATTTATTTAATTAGAATATTCATGATTATGTTTTCAAGATGATGTGATTATTTATATAGAGTTATTTAAATTTCATGTATACCTTTCATATTATTCCCAAGGTATTGTTAATATGGAATTTTCATTAGTTATTTTCATTTTCATATTGATCAATCTTCAGTTATTCTTAGATAATTAAATATACATAGCCATAAAAATAGTGTAAGATCATCCATTTCTGATGTATAATTATCCCTGGAAATTAGGATGTGTTTTGAGATTGATATTCCAGGATACACTTAGGGGAATAATGGAATTCTCAATTAAAATCCATTTTGTATTTAAAAAATGTAAATTAAAAAAATATGTTTTTTATATTTTTCCATGACTTCTAAACTATTCCATCATTCAGGATGTGATTACACATGTAATATGATAATGTAATAATGTTGAAAATATCTATAGCATACTTTGGTGATTTATTAGATGGTGCATATCAATTATATTTAGTATAAAACATGATAAATGGATTTTGGAATACATATTTTATGGAATATAAACCTATTATATATGTATAGGATAAGTATATAATAACCTCCAATTGTTTTGGTTGAAAAATGATTATATTATTATTCCTATAAATAGATCACTGTATATATTCTATAAGTGGATGTGGTTTTGGAATTGATGAACTAAGTGTTTATTAGTTCATAAATGGTATATTATGCTTTAACTGATCTTTTATAGGTGCATAAAATCATTCATTACTACAAACCTATTTTGATAATATGATGGGATATTATTTTTAAAAACCACGACCCTATATTAGAACATTATAAAGGATTAAAAAATGAATATATTTCCAAGGTAATAATATTTAGAATTGTGAAATTATCTACTTACAATTTTATCAATTTATTTTATGTGTTTCACTAGTTTTGGTATTATTCATTATGTTTCATAATGGTATAATATGATCTAGTGTATTTAATTATTAAAATATGGTTCACAATGGGTGGAATTGAAACATACAAATTCATGTAATCTAAAGAGTATGAATAATTATTTAATTTAAGGTTTTATAGAAATTAATATAATGGAACTATTCACTCAAAAATACTCATCACACAAGCACATATTGTCATGTGATATAATGATAGAGGAATAATTCCAAAATTAATATGGATTTAATTGTATGAAAGGAAAATATGTATAGAAGTGAAAATAATGGATAATGGGAATAGGGGAAAGAAATATTTTCTAACATGTGATACTTGTGGAAGGAAACCCCTTGGATTAGGAATAAAAAAAATTGGGTTTTTAAGGTGTTGAGAAAGGACACCATGATCATGACTAAAAGGGAAAGAATAAATATTCCAATGTTAAATTACTCCACTATAAGAATATATATAACGACACAAATTTATTCACCAGGCATTAAGGAAATATATACATCAAAATAAGCAAAGAGATCATAGTGAAGATTGTTATATAATTATAGATGAAGTGGAATGATTAATGTACATGTGGTTGGATTGAAGAAATATATTTGAGAAAAATTTTTATCTATGATATTTTTGTAATAAGAATTATAAAAATTATAGAAATTGTATTTCCATACTCATTCATTATGAATTTAAAATCATATGTTGAATGATATCGATTTTCAAAAAAATTAAATACAAGCATATTAAACATATTGAAAAAAATAATTGACGGAAATATAACCCTTAATATGTACCTGATTTTGATATAATGACATAGGGATATGATACAATTGATATATATAATGTTTATTGGATACTATTGACTACCTTGAAAATAATTAATGATTTGTTGAAAAGCTTGTTTAAAATATCATGGATGGAGTTTACATTTTTTTTCAATTCATGCAACATATCCAAATTTCACTGTTTTTTTAGGGAATAAATAAGCATTCATGTTTTCATAATGGTTTTTTAATTAATATTTTTACCATGCTTCAATTGATTTCACGATGAAGTTATTCAAATTTTTGGTATTTAATTATTAAGAGATACATAATGTTGTTTGGGGAATTAATTATAGGTTCATTTATGATATTTAGTGACCTTATTTATAATTCTTTGGATCCTAATATTTTATATGGGTCATATGTTTAACCTGTTATATAATATTTTGTCTTGAAATTTGAATTTGGTTTTACTGATTAATTTATTACTTCTTCTTATGATTATTTATGAATATTAGATAAACTGAAATAACAATTTTTAAAATTAAAATTAGAGATTTAATGAATAAATTATCATTATATTATTTATCATACAATCTATTAAAAGTAAATTTTAGTGACATAAGAATAAAAACTCATTTTTGGATATTCATTTCCTGGAGTTAATGATGAATTTAAAATTGATCTATGCACAACCAATGGATACAATTTTTCTTATGAAATAGAAACTCATATCAAGTAATTATATTTCATTATATTATTGTATATTAGTACAATTCATCAAATTTATGTGAAGAATATTGAATAAAATAGTTTATTTCAATGATGTCATAACTGATGAATCATATAACCATTTAAATTAACCTATATTTATAGTTTTTATGTCATTAACAATACTTGGATCATTTATTTTCAAGTGTGTAAGGGCCCCAATAATTCTCTACAACTATTTCACAATTTTATCCATGACCATGTATTCAATTACCAGCAAAGTTATCTTTTTTATTAACCAAGTTATGTTATATTACTTATGATCTTTATAATACATAATCTCTCTTATTAATATCATGTTTTATTATTTTATTTTATTATGTGAGTTTTAAATAAAGGAATTTTAAAATATTTAACCCCGGATTACCATGGTCATGTCTTAAATTGTGAGGATGTAATTTATTTATAGTGAGAAGAATGTAAAAATCCATGATTTTCAAATAGGAACAATTTTTTGACAGAGTATGGTATATGAAACGTTGACCTTAAAAACCCCACTACATATAATTCTTAAAATTTAATCTCTTTAATATATTGTGGAACTCACAACCCTAAGTTTATGTGAACTATAATATAGATACCATTATAACCTAGATATTAAATTAGTGAGTTTTTAAATTAATTAATAAATTATTAAAATTATTTAATAAAAAAATTAAAAATAAATTAAATTGTTATCAATTAATTATTGATAAAATAATAATCAATTAATAGATAATGTAATGATTTCAGAAAACCAATACCTTTTCTAAAATATTATTTTTTCTCACTATGTAAACATAATTTGATATTAATTTCTATAAAAATTATTAAATTTTTAAATTATAAAATTATCTTCATTTTAAAATGAAAATTTCAAAATTATCTAATGTTTAATTTTTTAGATTTTTCTAAAAAGTTTTAGTTTTTTATGAACATTGAAAAATATTTTATTTTCACTGAAAGCGTACATTTCTTTTAAATTATTTATATGGATAAAATATATTTATAATTTTTAATAAATTAAATTTATGTCAATTATATACCCATTAATAAATTTTTTTAATTTGATTCATTTTCATGTTTATTTTTTATTTAAAAACTCTATAAACAATTGAACATACTATCTTTGAAACCCCTCTTTCTCATAATGTCTATGAGATTAATTTTAAATACATTTTTCCAAATATATTAATTTAATATTGATAAATTTATTCTATACTTTGGATTAGAAGAATTTTTATTATCTAATATTTTCAAATTTGTATTTGACCAAAATGAATAGTGATTTTATTAAAAAATATTTACCTTGTTAATGGTAAAAAACAGATTACTGAGGGGTGGTAAAAAAGATATAGGTAGAAAGTGACCCAAAACCTATATAAATACTATGTTATGGCCATAATTCTTTATTATACTTACCAATATCTATTCTAGGTTAATCTAGATGATTTATTAATGTGAATTAATTTATCATTTTTAAATATTTTTGGAAATTTCCATGCAATTTCCTAGATGGGTCTCTTTCCCTAAATATAAAATTAAAGTCCCTCAACTAACATATTAACACATTTTAATAACATTAGGTTGAAATAAACATTCAATATTACCTCAAAAATATACATACAATTATTTTAGTCCTTATAGTTTTCCCAAAATAGAATCCTTAGAGTCATTAAGAGGCGGTCCAAATGTGGTTTCTCAAAGAAAAGGTAATTACATTAACAAAGCTATGTCATTTTCATTGTTATAATTTCCACCATAAATATTTTAATGACATGTGAAATATAATATAATCCATACCTACCACAAAATAATATATTATTATGTTTATGAAACAATATTTGACCATCTCCATGCACCTTAAATGCGAAACAAAATCATCAATAATGTGTACGATAGACTACTAGCTCATGAAAAGGTTTAGTTATGTTTCAATATCCACCTCTGTATGATAGATATAATAATGGATTTAAATCATTTAAATTATATATATGATTTTATTATTCATATGGAATTTTAATATTATATATACCTTTTTAAGTTTCATTCTATTTCAAATACAATAACTTCATTCGTGTGTACGACGAACAACGACATCAGGAAGCGATGTGAATCAGTTTTCACATACACATTACATGGAATATAATATGATAAAAATTACTAATCTATTATATATATATGAAATGATATTTATACTTCAAATTAATATATCTCCCAATTTTTTACAATTTCACACATTAGTGGGTTGATATCTTCCTCATGCTTTTGTGTAGCCTATTGTTTCCACGAAATGATATGATTTCTTTTCAATATATAATTTTCATTAATATTTATAAAAATTTAAACACTGAGTGTATATAATATTTATATAATTAATATAGTGATTTTTATTATATATATTATATGGATATGAACCAAAATATTCGTAACAAAACACGCAAGAGAAACATGTTAATTAAAAACCAAAATAATTCAAATAATGAAATATTATTAACAAAAGGGTGAAAATATAATAATTGGATCATATATGACATTTTAAATATTATTATTATATTATTATAAATTAATATCACTCTAAAAACCCTTATATATGATTTACCGAGGAAAATGTAGTAAATCGAAGGTTCGGTAACGGTTTTCCATATCACTCTTACTTATATGAAACATATTCCATATTCAGTAATTATTTCATTTTTAGGTGTAAATATTGAACCTTTTATATTTTATATCATGAATATAAATATATTAATGGAATTTAATATCTCATTTTATGTCAGTACTTTTATGGGGTTTACGATTTAGAAGTTACCAAGGTGGTGTAGGTTTATATCACAGCCTTATAACTATTAATGATTATTTCTGCTTACATCTCCCGTGGGGGAATTATTTCATTTTTATATATTAAAATCATTATATTTTTTTCAACAATATTTATTCATGATCATTAAAATACATTGTACTATTTTCCCTTCATTCTTCTATAAAATTGTTGAGAAACATTATAAAAAATACAAATTTATATCTCTCTGTGATTAAAAATAATTTTTAATAAAAACCCTTATTATTGAAAAATAGTTATCAAATTTTTTTATCCATTTAAAAATAATTTATTAAATCCATTTTTATATATTTTTTATTTTTAATGTTTTTTAAATCTAATCTTCAAACCATTTTAAAAAAAAATTCATGGTTTTCCTCTACTAAAAATTTAAAAGGAATCATAATTTTGATATTTATAACATTAAAAAATACCCCTATCATAAATAATTAATTATTTTATGCTTATTTTACATTTTTTATAAAAATATTTCCAATGACCAATATTTTAAAAAAATATTTTTTTTATTTTGAAAGGTGAACTTCAAAATGAAATGTTTATTTTTTAAAAAAAAATTATTAATCATACAATAGTATTTTTATTACTCAACTATATCAACAATATATTTTCAAAACATTTCCTTGAGGATATGTTGTTTTGTAAAAATACATATTATTTTCTTGATGGTTTAGGAATTATTTGACATGGGATGAAAATATTACAAACATTAACCAATTTATGCTAGATGGTGTATGATTGTGTTTATTTATTAGGGTCTGTATAAAAAATTATTAGATTATTTTTTCAATATGAATTATTATGTTTATAATGCTTCAAACATTTCATAAGAGTAATTTATTATATTTAGTATATGATGGGAAAGGATCACTATAGCCTATCGATGCATTAGTAGTTCTAATGAGACAAACAACATTATGATTCAGCTGAGGTCATAAAAATTAATATAATTGTCTTGGAACATGGGATAATTGTTATTATCTTTATTGGCACAAGGCCTTGATGGTATTTTTAAGATTTAAATTATTATGTATATCATAATTAATTTTTTTATTGTTATCCTTGGAGATTATTCAAGTTATAATATCTGTTCTAACATTTTACATATCATATGATTATTTATAAAATATTATTTGATAATTATATATTATAACTATATTATTCTAATTTTATTGGTTGAATTTTAGGTTTTTCAGCTTTTTACCTTTCCATATTGATTATACTGTATTTATTCATTGATTATTTCTTACACTTACTGTTACTGAGAATTTTTACTCACCCCATATTTTTATTTTATTTGTCCAAGGATATGAGGATGATTTTTTATTATTGATAGGCACAGATGTTCTAAGTGTAATAATTGAATAATAAATGATATTTTTTTATTTGTGAATTTAAAATTAAATTTGAAATTCACATTTATATCTAGTTATTCAAGACTACAAAACTATTTTTTTTTTGTTGGGATTTTATTACTTGGATCTTATACTAGGTTAACATTGTAGAAACTTGTTTTGGGTTATTGGGGTCTAAGGCTATAGAAAGGATTTATCATCATTTTTATGATGTTGGTTTTACTCAATGGTTTTAATATACTTAATTAATTTTATAATAATTAAATTCTAACAAATTATTTCTTTTAATTAAATATTTTACAATTATCCAATTTAGAATATTTCTAATATATTATTGTAGTAGTGAAATATATATAACACATTTTATTTTCATATGATTTTCTTGTACATTGATTGAAATCATGTTGCACACATATATATGATTTTTATAATCTGATGGTAGGGACTTGACTTATATAGTCATCAAATGGATTAGGTACTACTTACATCTAATGAGATATCATGGTGAACGAGCAGTGAGGCTATCCAACTATAGTTATGTTAGGTAATATAGGCATGAATACATGAATTATTCTTATGATATCATGATTATATAGTTGTAAAACTCATAAGATTCCATTATCTTTTATTAAGAACATTGTTTAATCCAGGAACATATAATCTGCCCTCTTAATCCACTACATCAAGGATTATGTTCATCCCCATTATGATACCATGTTATACCTCACATCCCCCATGATGTATTTTATCTTTATATTTATCAATTTTTTGTACCTACACTTACAACATTATTTATTTTTATTTCACCATGTTATTAAAGAATGAATTATATATGACATTAAAAAAACAAAACCCTATGCCATGAAATTTTTGGTTTCTTTTAGAATAAATATTGATTTATTAGATTCTTATATTTGGGGAATAATGTCTACATATAATTAAAGGTAATGATATTTTTTAGATATAAATTTGTATTAATTATGTAAATGTTAAAATAGAATGGTACTTTATTAGTAAATGTGTGATTATATTTTAATATTAGTTGTGTATCAGTTATATAATTATATTTTATGTGTTTTGTAATCATATCTAGGAGAGTGGGTATGGGGTCTAAATAGTGGTTATCATAGAAGTGTTTAGATAACCTTAATGGTTAAGATGTTATTTTATGAGGAAGATTTAATATTTTAGAATGAAATATAATGTATATTAGAAAAGTATGATCATAGATTCAATATTGTTGATAAACTATTAAGTTGAATGTTATGATTATCAGATGTTTTATAGAGATTATTTAAATAGGAACTGGTTTAAAACCCATGTAATAAGTCCAAATATATGATAACCTATTGAACGTTTGGTAATGTGTAAATAGTGTGGTTTTATAGAAATTATATACCTGTTTGGATAATGAAGAATGGAAATAATTGTGAAAATTTTGTATCTTATGGTAACAACCGTAAAAATATTTTTTTGACAATGTATATGTCATCATTTTGTTGTATGGTGAAAGGGATTTAACTATGCACCTTGCCACAAATTCTATGGGGATATTCATTGGTTTATTCATGTTATCTCTTCCCCACTATTGTAAGGAATTTTAACATATTATTTATGGATGTTAACTAATTTGATAGACTAAATGTAAAAGAGTCCACGAATAACCCTGACCGATTATAAATAATCACAATTTTTTTTATGCACATCACTTAATAATTATTTCTTCCATGATTTATATTTTCAATTTTTGTATTTACTAATTTATATATTCTCATCCATAAATATTTATGTAATGTAATTTATGGAGAAATATTGAACACATATAATAATGTATGAAATAACATATCCATTGATTTCCCTAACCTTCAATCAATAGGGAGATTAGAATCCCTTATAAATCTTATTATTATTCCAACTAAAATTTCAGACTATTTGTTAAAAATTTGGAACATAGTTGATGTATTAATAAAATCAAGAAATATTTGGTAGTGTCTCATTAAAGATAAATTTCTAATGATGATGAATATAAAATATTTGAATTTATTTTAAATAAAAAATGTTTGAAGAAAGACAATGGGTAATGATTTATATGGACTTTAAAATGTTTGGTTTGTGGAATTTGGGGATTTAAAAAATAAATCTTCTAAATGAAGACATATCATTATATTAAATTGAAAGAGGAAAAAGTTATATTTTTTTATTAACATTATTAGTCTATAAATTTCAATTGAAATTTAATTTTAAATAATTTTTATAATATGAAATCCCTTAACTAATTAATAATTAAATTTTAATAATAGAATATATATATAATGGGGTTAATGAAACATTCTAAGATTCCAGTATTTATATATAATTTCATTCAAATAATTTTGGGAGTTATATATTTCTTCACACACACAAAAATGAGGGTCATGAAAAATAATTTAATTAAAATAATACTCCTGAAAATATAGTTTCAATAACATATAACATACCAATATATGATATAAAATATTAAATTTAATTAAATTAAAATACTAGAATGAAGTAATATTATAACCACATAATGATTAAGATTGAAATTTTTTATTTAAAGTATTGTATCTAAATATTTAGCATAATTATATATTATATATTCATATATTTCTATAAATTTAAATTATTAAAATGATATCTACTTTTTAATTTATATTTTCTTAAATTAATTAGTCTGAAATTTTTTATCAATTTTTAAATATATTAATTTTTATTGGAAAAAGTGGTTTTAATTTTTTTAATAGATTTTCTAATTTATATTAATGTTATAGAAGTATATAAATCCATTTAATGGATTCAATAAGATATTAGGGAAATAAATTTTTCAATTTAAAAACATTTTAAGGAATGTTTGTTAAAAAATTAATCAATTAATATTCATTGAAAAATTAATTGTCACATATTAGACGTGAATAATAAAAATATTTAATAAGATAATTTTTAATGATGAACTATTTAATTAATATTCATGAGTGATTTGTAATGTTACATTAGTAAAAACACAGCTCGATAAAGTGAAACATGAATGTAAAAACCCATAAATAAAACATTTTTTCCAAAATGAATGTATGGGAGGATTTTCAACTGTACAATATCTCTCAATACATATATATGAATTTTTTGATTCCTTGACCTTGAATACTGCACATATATAGTTTAATATGTCTAGGTGATTCCAAGAAAACCCATCCCATAACTAAATAAAGGATACACATACACCCATTCAATTCACATAATATTCATTAAAATTTATGGGGAATATCTTCCACTTTGTTAATCCTAGAACCATATACCATGACCTATATATTTTGGATACATTTATTTGTCCTATGATCTTTACTTCCATAGATAGGTTTATGGAAAATCATTGTTCACAACATGAGTAATATTATCCTCTTGTCCTTTCTTTTTTACTATTATATTTCATAACATTCACTCACATTATAAATATAATTAATTAATTATAAAATATAAACATAAATATCATTATGTAAATTTCAAGCCTATATTTCATTAAATTCATCTACACCAAAAAGAAAAACGAAATGGCACTAATCATGCATATGTATAGATTACCAGCTCAACCACGTGATGCAATATTTTTAGCACCATCACTTTTTCTACTATAAAGGATCGCTTTTATGAGTGATTATTTTTTTATTTCAACTATAAATTTCATAAATAATCAAAATTAATATTTTCATTAATTTCATCCATTCGTCGTGGAATGATATTGTTAATCATACTTACGTGGGGACTACAACTAAATAAAAACTGTGTCGTATGTATCTTAACCATTTAACATGGATGGAGATAAAAGTGTACTTCATTAACTAATATTATTATTATATAATTATTTTAATTCTTGAAGGGTATTTTCTATACCATCACACCATCCTTTCATTGAGAAATGGGTTTGATAATCGTTCGTATATGAGGATTACTACATCCATGAATGGTGAATTTCATTTTCATCACTGAAAATAATTAATGGTTATAAAATTTTATTGTATAGATATATATGATATATATTACACATTTCTATTATGTAAATGTTTTATTAAATTCCTCTTAAATATCACATTCTTATTAATTTAATCATCATTACATACTTTTGTTTTGGATGGATTACAACTTCATTGAGAGATTTTGTAATTTTAATATTATGATTGAATAGGAAATGTTATAAAATATTAATTAAACTTAATAATTAGTCTATGAAGAATTTTTAATGGTTTTTTATTTGCCACATTATTATAAAAAGAGGTTATTAATATATCAAATTTGTTGAAGAAAAACAATCGAATGATGTTTATCTCCAAAGTCATCTTCTTGAGCTATAATTAACACACTCATAGGATTAAAGGGGAGAATTATAAATAATCATGGTATAAATGATAAATTAATCTTATGTTATATATGAATTATTTACTTTGTATCACTGAACCTATGTTAATAATAACATTATAAATCACAAAATTGATAATAAAAATGTGTTGAAATCCTATTAAAAAAATAAACTATAATGAACAATTATATTAATAGTAAAATATTATAAATTAATAACTTCATATTTTTATTGATATTAATAAGTATACTAAATATATTATTATGATATTTTTAGGGTTTTATAGGAATTTATTATTTGATTAAATATGCAACGAAATAAAGTATGATACATTCCTCAAATAACACTTTAGTGATATATATTTTACTTTATAAACCAATTTACTTTTATATTGTGTATATATTTCCATATTTTTATACTTCCTTGAAATATTTTTAATTCATTTATTTTAAGATCATATGAATGATGATTATTCTTCAAAGGGGTTCGGTAAAAAATTATAGATAGGCATCATGTCTTGTTTGTTTTTTATGGGTCAAAAATATTTTTCTTAACATTGATATTACTTATTTTTTTTAGACTATAATTTTATTTTAAATATATATTATTTATATTATAATTTATTAAATTAATCCCTTTCATAAAAAAATTTTCTATAGGGGATGAAGTGTCATTTTAAATTTTTTCATTAATATAAATGTTCCCAAACAAAATCACATTATATATTTTTTATATATCCATTTTTTACTTATAGGAATTATTTTATATAATATTTTGTGTGACCTTCCTACATCTATTAAAAATATTAAATGAAGGCTTTATCCTCCTATTTACAATGTGATAAAATATTTATGGGGGGATTGAAAAAGTTGATAACAAATAAAATATTTTCAAACATGTGATACCTGTTGATGGAAGAAACTTGGATTATTATTAAAAGGAACAATAGGTTTCATAATGTGTGGGTCAAATGACACCATGATCATTATTAGAATTGAATGAATTAATATTCTGATTTTAAATTCTTCCACTATTGTAATATGTGTTACTAACCAGAAGAATTCCATAAGCATCAAAGAAATATACCTCAATATAAGAAAAGAGATCGAGGTCATGATGATGATATAATTACAACAAATGTGAATGACTAATTTACTTGTGTTTTGATTCCTGAATTTTATTTTATAAATTTATTAATCTGATATATTATGGTTATAATAATTATTAAATCTATATATATTGTAGAACCAAACTATTCTATTAAGGATTTAAAATCGAGTATTGAATGATACTGATTGCCAAAAAAATGACTCAGTATCAAGATAAACATATAGAAAAAAGTGATTGGGGGAAATATAACCCTTAATATGTATCCAATTTTGGGAAAATGGATTTTTTAAAGGAGATTATTGATATACATAATGTTAATAGGATAGTAATGACTGACTTGGAACTAATTAATTATTTGTTTAAAATGTGGTTTATACTATCACGAGTGGATTTTACATAATTTTTGAATTCAAGTAACATATCCAGTATTTAATATTTTATTTATGGAATACAGAAGAATAAATGTTTAAAAAATTTAATTCATGTCATTACCATATTTCAAAATAATTCCTAGTGATGGTATTCTAATGTTTGATGTTTGATGATTATTAGCTACTTTATGTTGTTTTTGTAATTAATAATACGTTCATTTTTTGAAATTTAGTGACCTTGTTTATAATTTTTCCATTCCAAATATTTTGGTATGGTCATATGTTTAACAATTTAATAAATTCTTTATGTTGATCATTATATGAGGTTTTAGTTATTATTTATCACTTAACTATACTATGATTTATGCATATGGAATAATTTTTAATAACCATTATTTATAATTACAATCAGAGATCTAAGTAATGACATCACATTCTATCACTAGTCGTGGAATCTATTAAGTTTTAATTTTATTGATTTATTTTTAACACTTCATTTTTTGATATTAATTTCTAGTAGTAAGTGTTGAATTTTAAATTTATCTAAGAAAAAATAATGGATAAAATTATGCTTATGAAATGAAAATGCATCAAGTAAATATATTTAATTATATTATTTTATATTAAAATAATTATTCAACTTTTTAGGATGGATTTGATAAAATGATATCGAAAAAACATCATATCTGGTGAATTATATGAACATTTAAATTATCATATGATTATAGTCATAAGGCCCTAAACGTTCCGTTAATCGTTTATTTTCAGCAGATCAAGGGCCTCTATCATTCCCTAGAACTATTTATGACTTTTATCCAAGTCCACATATTCACGTACCACAAATGTTGTCCTATATAGAAACCTAGGTATGTGTTTTTATATATGATCATTATAATAACCATTAACTAGTTTTATTATGATGTTTTATTACACTCTTTTATGATGTGATTATTCAACAGTGGAATATAAAAATAGTAAATTCCTAATTACCAACATCAATAGTGAGGATATAATTTATATAATGTGGGGAGACCGTAACAAACAAAGATTTTAAAATAGGAAAATTTATTTGTAACCATATGTGACATGAAAAATGAACATAAATAACCCACTAAATATAATTATTTAAATTTAATCTCTTTAATAGCTCATGAAACACACATCTCCGAGCCTAAATTAACTTTAATATAGATAACATTATAACCAAGTTGTTAAATATGTTGATATGTATAGTACTAAATAAATTATTAAAATTATAATATTTAAAACCTTAAAATCATATTAATTAGTTATTAATTTATTTTCGATAAACTTATAATCAACTAAATAAAAAGGTAATATTTTTATAAAAACTATAACTTTTATAAAAGATGGTTTAGTTTTACTTTGGACACATAATTTAACATTAATTTTCTTAAAATTTTATAATTTTTTTTGATAAAGATTTCTTCATTTTAAAATTTAATTATCAAAATTATCAGAAGATTATTATTTTTGTGTTTTCTAAAATATCTCATTTTTTGTTGAATTGTGAAAAATATTGTATTTTCCTTTAAAACATCCATTTTGTTTAAATTTTTTATATTTTTAATTTATATTTTTAATTTTTTATGTAAATTTAATTCAATTATATTCTTATTAATTAAATTTAGGTTAATTGATTCATTTAATTTTTTTATAAATATTATGTAAACGTTATAAAATTTTCACATTGAAAACTGTCTTTATCCTCATGTTTTTTTGGTTAATTTTAAAAACAATTATATAGTTATATTAATTAAATATTGAAAAAAGTTATTCTAGATTTGGGATCAAAAAAAATTATATTATCTAATAATTTGAAAAATATTTTTAACCAAATTTAATAGTGAAAGTGGTCAAAAATATTTATCTTAGTTAAGGTAAAAAAATATTTTCAGTTCTAGTAAACTGAGAATATATAGGTTAAAAATTACCCATAACATATATATATCCTATTATATGGTAATAATTGTAGATTAAAATTCTTGATTTCTAAGATAGAGTAATCTAGAAGGTTTTTTCATCTGAAATAATTTACCATTTTTGTTTCACAAGTGAAATTTAAAAGTAATTTCCATAATGGATCACATTCCCCACTTATAAAAGGGAACTACCTACCCTAACATATTCACACCTTTTAAACCCATTGATTCAAAAAAAACCATCCAAATTACCCACTGAATATCCATAGAAAATTTTTAGATATTCTATATTTTCAAAAATAAAGAACCCATAGATTCCTTAAGAGGTGGTCAAATGCTCGATTTTCATAGAAAATATAATGATATTAACAAAGATCATTCATTTCCATTGTTATTTTGTACGCCTTAAATTATGTCATTACACGTAGAATATAATATAAACCATATATAAAATAAAATAAGATGGTATTAGGTTTATGAGATAATATTTAACGATCACCACTTACCCAAAATGCGAAATATTCATCGATAATGGGTACATGGGATGACTGAATTGAAAAAAGATTTATTTCTTTTAACATTACATCCTTTTAAGGATTGATATAATGAGTGGTTTATAAATTTTAATATATACACATATATATAATTTTATTATGCTTATGTAATGTTAATATTACATATATCTTTTTACATTTAATTTCCTTTCAAATATAATAACTTCAGTCACTTGTACAACAAACTACTGAATTGCGAAGTAATGTGAATCGTTTTGCAATTTAAATTTACATGGAATATAATATAGATATAATTAAATAATATATGATATATATATGATTATATTAAATATTGAAAATAATATATCTCCCACTTCCATACCAATTTCTCTCGTTAATTGATTGATATCGTCACTCGTGTGTATGTGTAGCCTACTGTTTCCAAGAAATGATGTCATTCATTTTCTATGAACAAATTTTATAAATAGTTACAGAAAATTACATACTACGGAAAAATGATATATATAAAATTATTATAAATTTTTGTATTATATATATATCATATTCACATGAACCTGAGAATTAATGAAAACACAGACATGAGAAACATGATAATTGACAACCAAAATAATGCAACTGATGAAATATTATTAAAATGGTCCTATATAATATATAACCTGTTTAGATTATTTTTCATATAGGATGTGAATTTGGATGGGAAAGACCATCATTCATCTTGATTGAGATTGGGTAGACCAATGTAGGAGGGTTGAATCAATGTGAAATCATGTCCACCACCATACAATGCATGCATCAGAAGACTGATTGGGTGGTTATCATAGGGGTTACTCTATGGGATTGTTGCACCCTTGCCACGTATGGTTGGAATTTAGATATTGCAAAGAGAAAATCATAGGGGATTTGGTGTGTTTTATGGTCTCATGTCACTAACCTTCAGTATCATAATATATGGATTATAAAGAGGGGGTGAAATTAGTTTATGGCACCATAATTGGGTGGGTTCCATGTTTTCTATTCATGGATGTCTGTTCCCCAACATCTCTTTTTGGTAGGCTGACACATTTCCTTGATTTATAAATTCTATAGTGGATGATACGCAGTAGCATCTATTTGAATCCATTGACATGAATAATGAACCAAAATCATGTATTTTATTTCTTTCTCGATGGTTTTATTCTCTATAAAAGATCACCATCGTCTTTTGTTGGGTCAATCGGTGGTCGGCACGTGGGGAGATCTGTTAAGGGGAGATGAAGCATATACCAAGATCATCTTTTCTATTTGGTGTATTATTAACCATTCCCTCTCTATATATGATAATTTGAAACATTAAGGAATATGTATGGTGTACAAATGCATTTATTACTCTGATCATCAGGAGGCATCGCCAGATCACCTATTTGTTGAAGGATCATGGGATAAAAATATTTGCGGGGTCTTTTTTTCGCTAATTTTTCATTGTAGGTAAAAAAAATAGTGTTTCTATCCACTTTTCTTTGTTTTAGGGGGATTGTAGTTCTATTGAAAAAATGAGAAGGGTTCTTACTCTGCATGAAGGATATTGGTGTATTTGGAATTCTCGAAATTGAGCTCGATATAAGCGTATTTTCAGCTCATGAACAACAATCATTTTTAGAATCAGATCCCCCATCATTTACTGTTAGGTGCACTAGGATAGATACCCTGAGAGGGGGGGGGATCAGGGTGTAGCAAATTAAAATAAATGCCCCATCTGATTATGTATTGATTTTAGACAAAACCATCTTCTCTCTCCTTCCCGTTGGAGGGTATGATTAAACCTTAAAGCATGAACATGACACACAAAAGTTATTCTTAGTTCACCCTCATCGGGCTATGTCCAAGGAAAATACATTTGTGGTGTCCCGATGTACGAATTCCACTATAAGCTCACTGCGGTTTAAATGTTTGGAATGGAATAAATGTCCCTCCTGGTTTACAACAACCCACAATTTGAGAACTCACTACTCTCTGAACTAAAATGAGAACACTGCTTCTACATAAGATCCACTCACAGTTTTTAGACCTGTAGGTATCTTCATTATCACAAATGAATGAATATTCCTTTTTATGTTGATTCTCTTTTTATGTTCAACTTTCATCCACTGATGAATATAACATTACCACAGATGTAACAGTAAATATTCAAACTTTCCGAGCAACCTGGGAATGACAGGCGCGCTTCTCTATGTCAAGCACACCTCTCTAATAACTGGAACACTTCATCTAGCTTGGCATGAATGTTTCAACAAACAGCTTGTGTGGCACCCCATTGTTTAACTCTGAACTTTGGTGACTCACACCCTTTTACTCCCAAACCAATATTGGCGTAAAACTATCAACTATCGCGCAACTTTTAAGTATCTTAATACTTGCACGACTAAACCACCAATTGCGTGATCGAAAAACCAGCTTGACGGGAGCTCTAATTTTCTCTATGATTTGGATTCCATGAGAAATGAAGAGGGGTATTCATCTATTTATAGGAATTTTGGGTACCCTGAGTGCCACCGCACAAGTCTCCTCTCGAAAGGAAAGTCCATCTAGATGAGTCTCTATCACCCAAGCCACATTCACACCAAAACCAAAAATTGGGTGGCCCTATTTACATTTCAATATTTTGATGTTCTGATCTTGAAAAACATAAGGTGTGCTAGTTTCCAAGATTCCAAGTCACTAGATTGCAAGTCCCTTTACCAATAACACTTTTATACACTAGTCGATTTTGAGGCCTATAAATTTGGCAAACACTAGAAAATGGTGCCACCTTAAATCTGCATTTATTGTACTACCCGCAGATCGTCCATCCCTTTTTGAAGGTTCTTCAATCAATCTTGGATTGTTAAGAATAACCCTTGAACATGACATCTCACTATGAAAACCCCATTTGTAAAAATATTCTTACATCATGGTCTAATTTTTCATCAAAAAAACATGGAGGTCTGTTTTGCTAAAAAACACAATCACCTAAAAAATGATTCAATGATACATTGATGGATTTTTCTCTAATGATGACCTTGCTCATCTCCTTAAAAATGCAGATGCGGCCCCCTCCTTTAGATAAATATGGGTGACCATAGCTCCCACTCATTGATAATTTCGGGTTTAATTGGTTTGATGCTTCCCACCTAATATCAGATTCAAACTCCACAAGGATGGTGGTTGTGGGATGGCTTCCATGCATGGTGGATATATTTTTAGGGATCACACATGTACTATATTTTAGGATTTCATAGATTTCATTTTGTAGTTGTAACTTATTCTAGTCTTAGGCAAATTTAATGCTCAGATGCCTTCGGATATGTAGAAATCAGAACATTACCCTATCATCTGTTGAAATTGAATCAAATATTTTACATAGTGCACTACATGGTGGGGGAATTACTCCGTATTACACACTATATATTATTCATTAGTGTTGTAGGCTCATTACCACCCATATAGAGGATCTCTACAAAATGATGAAGGGAAACAAAGTTGCATATTTTCATGCTTCCATGGATGGACCTACCGATAGGATCACATACTATTACATATTTTTATACATTTATTCTAGGAGCATGTCTTTAGTCATTATAGACACTCTTGTTATTCACTATTGTAGATGCACATAACCATGTGTCCCTATTTTTTGTTATTTATTTTTTCCTTCATTACTATTGTATCTTCTCATGTTTTTTTGGCATATAATAAAAATAATGTGGTTGTATTATTGTTCTATTACAAATTAATTAAAAAAATTAAACCATTATATAGGACGTACTGACACATAAGACGTAAATCGAAAGCACGGTAAGGGTTTCTCATCTCATTCTTACTTCTACAATACAGATGCCATATTCATCACGTATTTTCCTTTTGTGTTGTAAATATTTATCCTTTTATATATTGTATCATGAATCTATTTAGATTAATTATATTTAATGATTAATTTTTTTAGTTATGATAAGTGGTTTACGATTTGGGAGTGACCAATGTGGAATGGGTTTATTTTAGAATATGATCATTATTTTGGATTTATCTTGCTCACATCTTCCACGGGGGAATTATTTTATATTTTAATACTAAAATCAACATATTTTATCCACCTCTACTTATTGATGGAGTTTTAAATCCATTATACCAATTTACTCTTATAATTATTTTAAATTATTAGTAAACTATTTTTATGAAAATATGAATTTATTTGTCTCTCATTCCGAAATTCCATTTCCATCAAAACACATTTTATTTAAATATTATTCACAAAAATTCTTTATATAATTCAATATAAATTATTAAACACATTTTTTCTCATTTTATCCTATTAAAATTTTTAATGTAATCGGCATGACATTTTCAAAACAATGTTGCTTTTCATTCACCAAAAAATGATTAAGGACTCATTTTTATATGCATAAAATAAAAAAAATATTCAATATCCTAAATATTATATTATTTAATTCATATTTAACACATTTTGAAAAATTATTACTTATGAAAATTATTTTCATATTATTAATTATATTTTTTTTATTGTGAATATTGTTTTTAAAATGCAGTGGTCTTTTCCCAAATTGGGTTTATCGGTTATTTAATAGTATTTCTATTCATCACCAATATCGACCCTCTATTTTAGTTAAATTACATTTAGGATATGTTTTGTTAATAACATCCATAATATTTTCCTAATCTTTTTGACAATTTCATGACTGAGGATGAAAAATATTATTACCACTCACAAATTTTCTCTTGATGTTGTATGATAATTTTTATTAATTAGGGTATTTATTAACATTTAATATGTTATTTTTTCAATATAAATTATTATTTTGATAATGTTTCACAAATTTAATATGAGTAACTAATTTTACTTAACATATGATGATTATAGACCACTATAGCCCCTTGATTCATTGGTAGGTCCCATCAGAAAAACAAGAATTGGTTTTGGTTAAGGTGTTAAATATTAATATGGATTTCTTGGATTGTTCACTAATTGGTATAATTTTTATTTGCAATAGTCCATGATGGTATGTTTTAGGTGTCTATCATTATTTATAACATCATTATGAAATTATTTATTGATATTCAATGGGATTATTCAAGTAATAATATATATGATTATGTTTTCATGATAATATGATTAATGTGATGGATTTATATGATCATTGTTTAATCCTACCATATTATTCTTTCATTATTGGTTAAATTGTTGGTTTTACGTTTTTCCCTTTCCAAATTTATTTTTGTAATATTTATTCCCATATTATCTTGTACAACAACCCTTACTGAGAATCTAAACTCACCCATTTATTTTATTATATTTTATTTTATTTTTCATAGGATATGAGGATGTGTTTTTTCAATATAAACATGGATTAATAAGACAAATAATTGAATAATCAACAAAAATTGTTTTTAATTTCATTATTTTGAAATGTAATTTGAATTTCATTTTTTTTGGTTCGTTCACTAAGACAATAAAACTATTTAGTCTATTGGAATTTGATTGCATGCATCTTATATGATTTTAACAATATAGACCTTGGATTTTGGTTATTAGAATCCAAATAATATTAGAAGGCATTACCATAATTTTTAATATTTGGATTTCACTCAATGGTTTTATTATACTTAAATTTTTGTGTCATACATTCTTTCCAAAAAAATGATTCTTTATATTGTAATATTTTAAAAATATCCAAAAAAAATTTATTTCAAAAAAATTATTATGTTTAATTTATAATATATTAACTTCGACAAAAATGATTTAAATAGAAATATGTTTAACGTTTTCTAGAAGTCCTAATTTTAAAATAAGAAATATATTTTACACATTCCCCTATGATCTTATATTTTTCCATATTTTTCATTATCTTAGAAAAATCCACTATCTTATTTCAAATTTTCTAAAAAAAATTCATTGTCTATTTATTTAATAATATATTATTTATAAAATGTTTAATATAGATGATGGATATTATTATCTCCAAATAAATTTACATAATTCTTATAATAGTGTTCTCCAAGTATGTTATTTTCATGATCATGGGTATTCTTCAAATGATAACATGAAGCATCATTGTTTACATTGATTATAAAATTATATTTGAGATATATGGAATGATACATTATATATTTTGTATCTCCTAGTTATCACCTCCTATATACAGGATATACTTCAAATTCTTTTCCACTATGAATTACCTATGATCCAATACATAATTTATGGTTGTCCACCATGATTCCCAATACAATGGTTGATTTGATGAATTTTAATCAAAACTGTTTATCCATTTCCATTATAGAGTAAATACCATTATTATGTAAATTTTTAGAGTATTATTTACCTTTTATAACAATGAAATTCATTGGACATGCTTTTATTTTTTAGGTGTTTATCATGTCATGATTATTGCTAAAATGATGAATTCCTTCATAGGGAAACACTTGATAAGGATATAGAAAAAATTTATTTCCTTATTTTTTATACTACATAGATTGAAACCTTGTTCCAGAAATATTTATGATTTTCATTATTTGATGGGAGATACTTGAATTATATAGTCATCTAATAGAATGGGTATTGTTTCCATCTGATAATATATCATAATAAATGGGAAATGAGGATATCCAACTATAATGTGCGGGCAGTCAGCTTAACCCGATAAGTTTTTTTATTAGGGAATTGATCACAAAATTATTCATATGATGTAATGATTATAAATACTTAAAATTAATATGATTCCATTTTTTTTATAATGAGAATGTTTTAATACAAGTATATATAATATCATATCTTCATCCAAGGAAAATATTGTTATGATCATTCCTATTATGATATCACGTTGTACCTCATGTCACTCATGTTATGATTTATATTTATGTTTCCCCCTTATGAGCATATACAGTCAAAAAATTATTATCATTCATTTCCAAATGTTATGAAAAAATGTATCATGTATGGTATTCCAAGAATTTTTTTTGGATAATTTTAAGGTTTATTTTAGGAAAAATTATTGATTTTATATATTATTATATATTTGGAATAGTTTTTACATACGATGAAAATTCGTGAGAATTATTATATAGTGTTTTTTTCTAAAAAAAATATCTAAATTTTTAAACAGAATGGTCCTTGTTTAATAAATGTGTGACGATATTTCAATTTTAGATGGGTATCAATTATATAATTTTATGTCATGAGTTTTGAATTAGATCAAGGAGAGTGGGCATCTTGGGGACTAAACTTGGTATAATAGAAGGGTTTAGATAATAATATAGGTTATGATGTTATTGGTCAAGGATGATTTAGGATTTTAGAATGATATGAAGTGTATGTGAGAGAAGTATGATGATAGTATCAATATTAAAGATAAACCATTTTGATGAATGTGTTTAATATCTTATGATGTAAGGATATTTTTAAAAAAGAAACTTGTTGAAATCCCAAGGACAAAGTCCAAATAATATATAACCTATAGATGTTTTGGTCATGTATAGATTATAAATTTTTTATAGAAATTAAATTTTTTTTGGATTCTAGAGTCCCAAATTAATTATTGAAAAGATAGATTTCGGTGTAGAAATTCTAAAAAGAGTTTGTCGAGTATACCTTGTTTATAATTTTGGTGTATGGTGAATTTGTTTTGACTATTCACATGTACATAAACTCTATGGGCATATTCTAGGGTTAAATAATATTCCATTTTCCCAAAACATTATAATGAATTTGAAAATATTAATTATTAAGGTAAACTGATTTTATATAGAATAATTAAAAGAGACCATGAATAAAAAATATTGATTTTAATGACTCATAAGTTTGGTTATGCACATAACTTATGATTTTTTTCTTCTATGGACAATGTTTTTCATTTTTGTATTATGTAATTAATGTATTCTCACACATAAATATTAATTTAATTTAATGGATGAAGAAATATTTAACCTGTATAATTATGAATAAAACAGTCTATGATGTAATTATCCTTACCTACATTCAATTGGTAAAATAAATTCCATTAGAAATATTATTATTACTCTAAATAAACTAGATTTTTTTTTCTAAAAACGGATATTATGGTTGATTTCGTAAACACTATAGAAAAAATAAGGTTATTGTATCATTAATTATAAATTAGAGAATATGATTAATGAAATAAATTTTCAATTTATATTATATAAAAAGTGATGGAAGAAACACCGGGGAATGTATAATAGGGACTATAAATGTTTCAGTGAGTGGAATTGGTATATTTAACAAATCTAGATTTTGTAAAGGAATCAAGAATTATATTAAATTGGTATAGAAAGAAGAATAGATTTGTTTTTTATTATTATTGTTAATATATTAATTTAGATTTAAATTTTATTTAATTCATTTATATAGTTTTTATATAATAATTAATTAACTTATAATTTTTTTTTAAATATAGTAGAAATTAAATTGGGGAGAATTAAACATCCCCAGTTTCCAGTATATATATTTTATCATTTTAATAGTTATATGAGTTGATTATTTTTTCATACACAATAAAATAAAGGAAATTAAAATTTATTAAACTAACCCAATCATCATGAAAATATAAATAAAATAACATAAAAAATATTTATATATGTTATAAAATATTAAATTTAAATAATTACAATACTACAATGAAATAAAAATTGAAACACATAACTATTAATAATGAATTTTTTTAATAAATGAATAATATAGATATATTTAGCATAATACAACAATATAAATATATCTATATTATATAAATTTAATATAATAAAATGAAATTTAGTTTTGAATTTATAATTTGATAAATTAATCATTATGAATTTTTTATTATATTTTTATTATATCATTTTTTACTCAAAAATAAGGTTTTAAAAACATTATATTTTTAATAATTTTAATAATATATAGTAATGTCCTAGAATTACATAAATCCATTAAAAGGATTAAATTAAATAATAAGGAATAAACTTTTCAATTTAAAATAATATTTTACAAATAGAGAATTTAAAATTTACTTTTTTAATCAAATTAATATTCATAGAAATATGTATTATCATATCTTGGATGAGAAGAATAAAAATATTTGATAATATAAATATTAATTATGACTATTTTAATTAATTTTCATGGGTGAATTTTCGTGTTACATTGGTAAAAGTACACCTGGATAAAGTTAAACATGAAAGTAAAAACACATAAATAACACATTATTTTTCTTCAAAATGAGTGTATAGGTGTATTTTCAATCTTATCATGTCATACACTTCATATATATTAATTATTGGATTCGTGACCTTGAATAATTTAAATATCTATTTTATTATGTGAAGGTAATTCAAAAACTACCCATCCCTTAACTAAATAAAGGACACACACATACCCATTATATAAGAACAATTGTTATGATATTACATGGTAAATAACATCCCATTTATTCATCATTGAACCATATCTGTTGAACCATATCCTTTGGATACATTTTATAGCTTATGATGTTCACTTACACAGATACTTCTCGGGAAAATCAATTTTCCCAACATGAGTTATATTTTCTTCTTATATTTTCTTTTTTATATTCCATTTCCTAATCATCCCTTAAATTCTAAATATATTTAATTAATTTTAAAATGTAAAATAATATTTTATTATATTAAATTCAAAACTACTTTTCATTAAATTCTTTTCCACCATATAGAAAAAATGATCGGATCATGGGTATTTGAAAATTACCTCCTCCACAACATGATACATTTTGTTTCATATCACTATCACTTTTTCGGAAATAATTTAAGTTTTTGATGAATAATAATTTTTTATTTCAGTTATACAATTCATAAATTATCACTATTAATATTTTTTTATTTGATCCATTTGTTATGGAATTTTATTGTTAATCATTTTTATGTGGGGACTAAAACTCAATCAACGATGTCCCTTATGTATCTTAACCAACTCATGTGGATGGAAAAAAGTATTCTTCATGAACAAAATTTAATATTTTAGTATTATTTTAGTTCTAAAATGATAATTTTGTATACAATCACTCAGTACATTCATTGAGAAATTGGTTCGATAATCATTCATACACAAGTAATACTACATCCATGAATTTTGAATTTCATTTATCATCACCAAACATAATTAATGGTTTTAAGAATGTATTTTATAGATTTATATGATATATATTAGTTATATATGATCATTTTAATTTTATGTTACTTTTTTAATATCACATTCTTACAAATCCAATCATCTTGACACACTTTTGTTTTGGTGGGTTTTCCAATTACCTGAGAGATGTTGTAATTTTTTTATAGTGAATGATTAATGAATGTTTTAAAATATTAAATAAATTAATAAATAATATAATGAAATATTTTTAATGGTTCAATATTTACAATATCATTATCAAAATAGATTAATAAGATTTCATATTTATTCCCAAAAAACAATCGAAAGAAGTATGACTCCAGAGTCAACCTCATGAGCAGTAATTGGTGCTCTTATGGGGTGAAATATTAGAATTATAAATAATAACGGTATGTATAACACTAAAAAATATGTTATCTATTAATTATGAATCTTTTTTTAATGAATGTTTTTTAAAAATAACATTTCAAATTATGAAATTGATAATAAAAAGTGTTGACATCTGTTTATAAATATAAGCTATAATTAACCATTATATACATAGTACTCATTTATAAATAAAAAATATAATATTCATAGAGATTTGAATTATTATATGAAATATTTTATTATGAAATTTTTAGTTTTTTATTTTAATTTATTTTGTGATCTACTGTATAGAGAAATAAGGCATGATATTTTCCTCACAAATAAAATTCAGTGAGATATATATGACTTTATGAACCTATTTAATTTTATATAGTGTATCTGCATCCATATTTATATTTTTTCAGGAAAAATAATTTATTAGTATTCTTTTAGGTTCATATTAATGATTTTTCCCCTTAAATAGGTTCTTGTTAAAAATTATACACAATCCATGACTCATGTTCTTTTTCTATGAGTCAAATTTATTTTTCTTCAAATATGATATTATTAGATTCATTTATAGTACCATTTTATTTTTAATATATATGATATCGATTATATTTTATGAAATTTGTCCCTTTATTTAATCATTTTCTCTTTGGGGGATTATATTGTATTTTAAAATACTTCATCAAAATGATTGATCAAAAAAGAGACCGCATGGTACATTTTCTTATAGATCCATGCTTTATCTATCAAAATTATTTTCCATAATATTTAGTATGACCTTCATAATTGTTTTTATAAATTTTATTTTAACTTAATTATCATTCTTTTTACAATGTGTGTTTTATGAAATGTTTTTGTGGGATATCAAAATTTATTCACATTTATAGTTGGAAACCAATTTTTTCTATTAATGTATTACTTTAATGTTTAAAAAAATACCTTATTTAAATATTTATTTAAGGTTAATTTTAACTATAGAGAGTTTATATACTATAAAATGGATGAAATCTGTAATAACATTTTTCACATGGTACAATTTCAATTGAACAAATCTATTTTACATTTTTTTATGTGAACATATCTTTCAACCATGTTTTTAGTTTTATATGAGAAATATTCTATATTCATTAATGTTATTTAAAAATAATTTTTTATTATAGTTTTTTTAAGACATGATTTTAAAATGTTTTCATAGGACATGGTTACTTTTTATTTAAATGGATGTTTTCATATCCAGTCTATGATTGTTCATCATCTTTGTCTTATTCTTGATCAAGGGTATTCTTAAAATGAAATTGATGACATTTGTTCCCTGATTAATTAAGAAATTATTTTTAAAATATATGGTAATATAAAATGTAACACCCCATGATTTCATGGTACGTTTCTCTTTGTATAATACAATAGATAGTGATGTACACAAATTTGAGTTCTAGCACACCGCGAACAATCAAACTAGTCATTTAAAAAGTAGTTATGAACAGTAATAACAACTGTTTGAAATTTAATTTTTCAAAATGGACTTAAATTTTGGATTCAGAAAACAATATTATCTTATGGTGATTTTTTTGAAAACATTAAATTTATATGAATTGTGAAACACACAACGTTATTTTTTAAAACCAACATTTTATTTGAATAATTATTTTTAAATTTAAATTTATTTTAATGTAATAATATATACATAATAAAAATATTAATCTACTGTAATTCATTAGATTCATTTGATAATAATATTAGATACCAAAAATTGTCTTCAATTTTTTCCTCTTTTACCCAAGTTATAGGAACATTTTCAAATTTGAATAAAATGTAATTTTACAACTTTGTGAATTAAATTTCGAAAATAGGGGAGACATAGTTGACTTCAGTATATAAAATGTAAATCAATGGGATGAAAATAAATTTTTTTGAATAGTAACTTTTGAATTTTATTTACAATGGTTAAAAGTAAATAGGGTAATTAATGGTAAAAATGGTATTATAAGTACTATAACACATGTCCTAATTCAATTGGATATGTGTATTTTAAAAAATAAACCATAGGAATAAATTATGATCCAATGTGTTTCACTTGTATTAGATTTAGACATTTATTATAATTTTATTTTAAAAATAGTTTAAAGTGTTAAAATCAAATATTAATAACTAAAGAATTATTAATATGGGGTTATACATATGTAATTGCGATTTTATTTTTTTTATTAGAAAGATAAAATGAATTCGAAAATCATGGTATTTTATTTTAAATTATTAGACCTTATATATTTAAATTTATTTATGACACATTGATGATGCAGTAACTTCCTTTTTAATGAAAGATTAAAATAATTGTTATTTAAAATATTAAAATAAATTTAAATTTAGTTTTTTGATGCATTCCAAGATTTCTATTGGTTACTATTACATGTTAGGGTTGATTAAAAAACTTTTTTAAAGTGATAAATTTGTTCTATCTTTAACCAAAACCAAATACCAAATAGTGTCCAAATTAATACAAATGAATTTTTTTTTTAAAATACTACTTTATTAAATATTATAATATTCTTAAAATTTTAAGGATATCTCAAAGGACATATATAATGATATATATGTAATTAATGAACCACTGTAGGTTCTCTTGGAATTTTATAGTTAGTTTATTAACCATGTATTAAAAATATACAAGAAGACATGGTAACTGTAAAACTACTTAACTACGAGTTAAATCTAAAAGTTAAGGTTAATATGGTTACCTAAACTTGTCTAAAACCTATTTGTTGAGATATTTTCGACACATTCCAACCATAAAATCTAAATAACTCTATTTGGAGGCATTACAAATAGAAAATTATTTAATAATAAAATAATATTTCAAGCTTTCCCTAAAGTGAACCTCACCTATCTTATAAAACGGTACCCAACCTTCTCTTAGATTCAAAACTCCAAATCCATTTGGATCAGACAATACCGTCCAATAAATCCTCCCATATACCCTTAATTCATCCAACACACATTACATTGACCAGAAATCCATATAAACAGCCCTTTTGATCACATCAAAAGTCAGCACCTGAAGAAGAGGTAATAATTTTATCACCTCTTTTAATGTTCTTCTCTTTTTCCACATCATCATTATTTTTTTTTTCCATACCAAAAAAATAAATCTAATACCTTCTATATACTGTGATGTTATTATAAATATGGTACAACCATATTCATTATTCCATTCATCCTATGAATGACAAAGTCACCATACGTGCGCACATATGGCTTGCTGTCTCCATGTTGTGGTGTAGTTTGTTATTCTACACTTCATTATTTGGATGGGTATAATAAAAAGTATAATTAATTTAAATAATAAATATAACATGTTAATTATTATTTATATGTGATTTACCATCCAATTACATATGATTAAACGATCAATATAATGATATTTTCGCTTGTGTGTAAGTACAGATTATCATCTCCACGAACCGGATGTGATTCTTTCCCCATCATAACCATTCAAGAATAATTTTCATTTTATGAATAAATTTTTTTTTTTTGAACTTAATATCATTCTTGATATGAATCAAATACATTCTATCAATAAAAAACACGACTTACATAAGAAAACTTATAAAGTAAAACGAATCAGTTAACATTCGAAACAATGATACTACCGAAATATTATTAACAATGAAATATTTGAAGATTATATATGATATCATATGTATGTATGTTTTTATTGTATAAATTAATAATAATTGTTTTTCCATTATACAGGTTGTTAACGTACCCTATACTATAGAAATGTACAAGGTAAGAGTTAATTTTATAATGCCCTTATTATCTGAGCTTGTTTATATATAAGTATCTACTATTACCTCTTTATCATCCACAACCATGTTTCATAAAAATATATTTCAAAACATTTATAGTATTCCCTAGAAAATGGGTTAACATTTTTTATACACTTTTTCTGAAAATATTAAATGTTTTTAATGGAATATTTTCGTCATTTTATAAAAAACAAACTGTATGACCTTTTCAAAAAATTAAGGAATGAATGTTTTTTAAATTACACAGAGGGTGCAGCTATTTTCTGCCTTTATAACACCTTCAAAGCTTCCCTTAAAAGATTATAAGAATGTTTTCAAAATAAATGTTTTCTTTTATTAAAGTGTTAATTTTAAATGAATTCAAAATAGAAAGAGATATTTCTCTAAAATAGTTTTGATTTCGTATATGTCAACATCCTTTGATTGATTTTACAACTGTTTGATGGCGATTCATTATGATAAAATATTCCATATTGTACTGATGGTTTTGTGATATGGTTGACTATGGATGTGTTATTTTTATATCATTCATGATTTATGGTTAAATATTGACATTTTGTATGTTAGTTTAATATAAATTTTTATGTTATGTTTCAAACTTTTCATATGAAGAATATATTTGTATTTGTAAGGGAAGGGTGGATCCCACAATAGATCCTCGAGGAATCGGTATGTCTCATGAATAAAACTACTATCTTGGAATAAGGCCTTGAAAAAATATTATTTTTAGTCTTGGCATGAGGCCTTTACTATGTGGTTATGATGTCCGACATTATGCATTCCATCATTATAAAATTAGTTATTGATATTACATGTTATTATTCGACTAGTAGAATATCCATGTGAATACATAAATGGAATTATTTGATTTATCTTTTCCATATGATGCAGAATTTTATGTTTTAAAGGATAGTATTTTAGTCTTAGACATTTTCCTTAAATGTTAATGTTTTCTTATGTTATTTTCTATTATATTGTTATCCATACTGAGCATCTAATATCACCCCATTCTTATGTTTTATTTTCCATAGGAGGAGAAGAAGTATATTATGATTTACCTACATGAATAGGCTAAGGGATATGAGTGTTTTAAAAGAGGAATTTTTTTTTGTTTTTCCATTTCATAATGTATTGTAAAACTTATTATTGTTTCTAATAATTCCAAGGATACAAAACTAATCGGTCATTCGTGGCATGATCTATTTTTGTCATGCCAATGTTATGTAATAATACACAGACTCTGGGTAACAGAGGATGGGGTATTATAGTTGGAATCATAGGAATTTTTTATACACCTTGGAAACTAGATTTAGAAAAATCAAATAACATAACATTACCCTAAGATAGAATCTGAGGTTTAGTAAAAAAGAATTTCCTAAAATTTGGAAATGTAGAGATTCTGTGAATTTTCTAGGAAATACATACCTGTTTAGATACAAATAGGTAGAGGGGGCTCTGGAACATATATATCAAATGTTAAAACCCAAGAACACTAGTTTGAGATAGACTCGAACAGGAACTGGTGCACGACAATGGGCCTTGCTGCACTCTTGGTTAAGACACTCCTTGGTGATATTTTTAGGATAATTCACATTTTTTTACAAACCATTATGAATTATTTATGAGTAAATAATTCCTCAATGAAAACATTTTTTCCTATGATTATGGATTATAGGAATAAACGATTCAATTTATGATATGTAATTTTCTAGTTTGAATTATGTATTACGATTCAAAAACAAATCTATTATATAACATTGTTTAGAAATGGTGCCTCATGGAAGAAATGGAAACTTTATCAATGCAGTTAATCCATGTAGGGATTTCCTTCCTACTCAAGATAATTATAGTGGAGCTAGTGATGCAACTAGTACTGAATAGATTTTATCCATACTGGGAAAACTCACTCATTTTATGAATACTTAACTTACCAGTATTGTGCACTATGATCCACAATGTAGAGGATCAATGTTAGACTATTCATGAGGCGACAAAAACAAACTTTTAATGGGACTCCAAATCCATTTTCAGACGATAAATGGATATGTTCCTTAGAGAAAATATATCATGATTTGGGGTGTAGCGAAAGTGAAAAAGTATTCATGGAAGATTACTACATCATGGGAGATCAATATCAATGGTATTCATTAATTCAAAACACAAATGAGAATAAAAAAGTATCAAATATTTAATGGATGGAATTTAAAGATATTTTCATAGAAAAATACTTTCCTCGTGATCATCGAGCGAATGTTGAATGTCAATTTGTGAGTTTGAGGAAAAAAGAGGACGAGAATATCGCAATGTATGATGCTAACATTACAAGGTTAGAAAGGCATGTTGAAAATTATATATGTAACCCAAGGAGTAATATTTTTTGATTATTTGATGTGTTAAACCCATTTCACCATCGAGGATTAGTCTTACAATCCTTCTCATCATAAAAATATATAATCTACTGTGTTATCAAGATAGATAATGAATTATGTAAGTCATTAAAATTTAATGAAATGAAATAGAAGATGAGCTCTACTGAACACTTCAGAAATGGAAATAATGGGAAAAAGGAAAAGTTGAACATCTATTCTAGAGTAAATTTGGGAATAAACACTAGAGTACTTTACTGAAAGGGATGGGAGATTATTACAAGTCTGTAGAAAAAGGCGACTGAGATCGTGATTGTAATGGTAACAAATAGCCTGTCAATGTTGAATGAATCAGTTGTAGTGAAATGGGGCATTATGAGAATGAATGTTTTAAGTGTTAAGGAAACTTAACTCAAAAAATTACAAGGGGAAAGAACAAGATTATGAGATCACAAATGTAGAGGTTGAAGATCCAAATGACATGGTGGAATGTACATTAATCATTTTCTCAAATTTATCGAATGCTTTACTTGATTCTGGATCATTTTATTTTTTCATATCTTCACAGTTTTCCATAAAAATTATATATTTCCAATTTGATTTAACAAGGTAGTTTTTAGTCAAAAATCATACGGGAAGTATCATTTAAACAATGTTTTGTGAATCAATAACCATTATGGAGTATAAATGTGATTTATCTGGTGATCTTATTTTCATACCCATGATTGAATTTGATATATTCCTCAGTATGGATTGGATTTTGGAAAATATGAGAAAATATATTGTCTGAAGAAGGAGGTTACAATTTTTTATGATGATAATGAATCAGTTATCATTATAGCAGCATCATCACCAGATTATTTCCATCTAGAACCACCCACAGTATCTCTACTAAATTCAATTATTGGGGAGTAAGATAGTGAACTAACTAATGGTGGGGAATAAAATGTTCAAAGAGGGAACATACCTATTGTGTAAGAATATGTTGATGGGTTTCCATAGGATTTTCCTGGACATCCTCCAAAATGAGAAATAGAGTTTTATATTGACATAATTCCTGGTTCAAGGCCCATATTGAAGACCCCTTTATAGAATGACCACTGTGGAATTTGTGTAACTAATGAAAGAACAAGAGGAATTGTGTAATAAAGGATTTATTCTCCCTAGTGTTTCTCCATTGGGAGGCCATGTTCTTTTTGTTAAGAAGAAATATGGAACTACGAGGTTATGCATTGAATATAAGGAGATCAATGTTATAACCATAAAGAGTAATTATCCTCTACCAGTCATTGATTATTTATTTGATCAACTTCATGGAGCTCAATATTTTTCAAATATTGAACTTTGATCTGGATATTAATAGTTGTGCATGATGAAAGTAGACATTCTGAAGACAATATTTCGTACAAGGTATATGAATTACATGTTTACAATAATACATTTTGTACATACTAGTGAACCCTCTATTTTCATGGGTCAAATGAATAGAGTTATCAAGGAATATCTTGAAGACATTGTACTAGTATTTATTTATGATATATTGGAATAATCCAAAAGATATGAATATCATGAAAATTACTTGCGCAATATTCTAAAGACAATTAGAAGAAATGAATTAAATGGGATGTTCCGCAAGTGTGAATTCCGAGTTCAAGAGATTTCTTTTCTTGGACCTATTATCTCTATGTATGGAATATCTATTGGACTATCTAAGAAAAAGGCAATACAAGAATGAAAATCACCAACAAATAATACTAATTTTTGAATGTTCATTAGTTTAGCAATTTATTATCAGCATTTTTACCAGAATTCGGCCTGATTGGATAACCCATTAACCAAGCTCACACATAAAGGGGATAATTTATTTTGGAAAAAAGTGTGTGAAGAATGTTTTGAAGAATTGAAGGGATGATTTTTCAATGCTTCTATCTTTACTCTACCTTCAGGGAATGATGTTTTTGTTATTTATAGTGATGCTTCAATGAAAGGACTCAGTAGTGTCCTTATGCAAAATGATAGAATTGTTTTATATGCATCAAAACTGATAAAAATTCATGTATAAAACTACCCTAATCATGATCTTGAGATAGAAGCTGTAATCGTTGCTTTGAAGATATATAGACTATATCTCTATGGTGAAAAATATTAGATATATACTGATCACAATAGTTTTAATTATATTTTCTCACAGAAATAACACAACATGAGGAAAAGACGATGGATTGAACTACTCAAGGATAATGATTGTACTATACACTACCATCAAGGGATGGAAAATGTGGTGGAAATTTCTTTGAGTAGAAATGATCATGGAGTTCTGAACACGATATCAGTTTAAAGGGATTATATGTTCATGGATATAGTAAAGATAGATTTGAGAATAATCAAATACGGAGAAACATCGTTACGTTTTCATATGGTTTTCAAACCATCATTAATATAATGGATAAAAAGTACTAAGACTGATGGTGAATATTTTCAAACAAAAAATAAATCTCTGAATGATGTGAGATTCATCATATTTATATATGAAGATAGAATTTTTGAAATTTGGGAAGAGACATTGTGTTCTTGATATACCTAATCCAAAATGGAATTGTTGGATGATGCTCATAACTGCAATTTCCTTATACACCCTTGAAGCACTATTATATATTGAGATTTGAAGGAACATTTTTTGTGGGACAACATGAAGAGGAAGATTTTTATTATATGCCAAGATGTATAGTTCTTCAACAAGTGAAGGCCAGAAGACAACATCCAAGAGGATTCATTCCACCTAATAACATACCTGAGTGGAAATGGGATGATATTACAATGGGTCTTGTCAAAGGGAAACTGAAGACTCCTAGTAGGAATGATGAAATATGTGTCATTGTTGATCATCATACCAATTGAACACATTTTTTTGCTATAAGACAATGTTTACCACTTGAACTTTTAGCATGACTATACATTAATGATGTTGTAAGACTTAATGGAGTAACACTATATATGGTTTTTTATCATGATCCCCATTTTATATGATGATTCTAGAAAATTATTCAGAAATCCCAATACATTGAACATCATTTATGCACTTTCTACCACACTCAAACTGATGTACAATCAAAATAAACTATTTTCTCCTTAGAAGACATGTTTATATCCTTCTAACATGACTTTCAAGGTATTTGGATCAATATTTACCAATGTTAGAATTTTCTTATAACAATAGCTTCTATTCCAGTTTTCAAATAAACCGTATGAAGTGTTATATGGAAAGAGATTTCACACACCAACTTCTTGGGATGATAATGGAGAAAGAAAACTCATAGGCCCAGAACATGTTGAGGAAACAATAAAGAATGTGATGATTATCCAAAAAACACATTATATTAGCTCAATGTAGGCAAAACCACTATGCCGATAACCTAAGGACGAATTTGGAATTTCAAGTAGGAGATCATATTTTTTCTAAGGTATCTCCATGGAAGGGTTCTATACGATTTGTTATGAAGAGTAAATTATTTCCCAGGTACATCAGAACTTTGGAAATTATAGAACAAATTGAAGTTGTAGCGTACCGTTTGGCAATGACGCCAAGTCCATCCAAAGATCATTATGTGTTCCACATATAACTATTGAAAAAATACATTCCTAGACCAACACATGTACGCACCTATGAAGAATTAGAACTTAAACCCGATATATCTTATTATAAAGAGCGTAGTAGGATTCTTGATAACATAGAACAAGGGTTGAGAAACCGAAAGACTCATTTGGTAAAAGTTCTATAGAGAAACCATAAAATGGAAGAGGCAACATGGGAGACTGAGTAACTTATGATAAATTACCACTATAATATTTTAATGTAGTAATATTCATGAAATTTCAAGGATGAAATTATTTGAAGGAGAGGAGAATATTTCACCCCAAGCGTCCACTTTAGGTTTCTCTTTGAATAATATAATAGCTAGTGTTGTACACAACTTTGAGTTATAACACACCACGACCAAAAAAACTTGGCATTTGAAAAGTAGTTATGAATAGTAATACCCACCTATTGAATATTTTTGAATTTTATTTTTCAAAATGGAATTCATTATTGGATTCAGAATATAAAAATTATCTTAGGGTAAATTTATGGTATTTTTTTTTGAAAACAAACAATTTTTTTAGGAATAGCTAAAAATATTGCCTTATTGTATAAAAATGAATTTTTATTTAAATTATTATTTCTAAATTTTAATTTATTTTAAATTCCTAATATATACTTAATACCTATATTATTTCAATGTAATTCACTAGAGTCATTTTATAATATGATTAGATAAATAAAAATTTATTGAATTTTTTAACGTCTTTTACCCAACATCTAGGAACATTTGAAAATGTACATAAATAATAATTTTGCCACTTTTGTGAATTGAAATTTAAAAATATTGGAGACATAGTAAAAATCAGTAAGTAATATGTGGTTCAATGGGATGAAAATAATTATGGGTCAATATCATCTTTTGAATTTGATTTAGCACACTTAAAAGTTAATAGGTTAACTAAAGGTAAAAATGATATTATAATTACCATAACACATGTCCCAATTCTACTTTATAAGTATATTTCAACCAAAATCATCCATAGGAATAAAAAATCATCCTCATTGATCAACATGGATTAGATTAGGATAATTATTATTATTTTATTTGAATAAGAGTTTTAAGTGTTAAATTCAAATTTTAATAACTAAAACATTTTTAATATACGGTAATATGTAAGATAATTTCGAATATATTTATTCATTGGAAAGCTAATAATATTTCATACATCATGGTATTTTATTTATAATTTTGAGAAATTAAATAATTAATTTTATTTATGACATAATGATGATGTAGTAATTATCTTACTAATGAAAGATAACAAATAATTGATATTTTAAATATTAAAATAAATGTAAATTTAAAATTTTGATGCTTTACATGAATTTTATAGGTAAATATTAACATTTAGGGTTGATTAAGACATTTTTTTCGATGTGATAATGTTTATATGAATTTCACAAAAACCAAAAACCAAATAGTCTTAAAATTGACCTAAATGCGTTTTTAAAACAAATAATAATATATTAAATTATATAATATTACTGAAAATATAAGGATGGGAAAAATGAATTTTATAATAATATATATTTTATTAATGAACTAATTTAGGTGTATTTTCATATTATAGTATGATTATTATCCATGTATAATAAAAATACAAGAAGACGTAGAAAAAATTAAACTAATTATCTAAGAGTTAAATCTAAAAGATAAAGTTCATATCATGTCCTAAACACGTATAAAAAATATTGGTTAAAAGGTTTTAGTTCCATACCAAAATTATCATATAAATAAATCAATTAATACCATTTAGAAACTAAAAATTATATTATAATAAAATAATATTTCAAGCATTTCCTAAAGTGACCCTCACCTCTCTTATAAAAGGGTACTTCCCATTGTCTTAATTTCACACCTCTAAAGCCATTTGGATCTCCCAAAACCTACTCAAATATAATCCCAACTACCCTGAATTCAACATAGTTTCTTTATTTGATTATTAATCTAACATAAGGATCCCTATTGATCAACTAAAAATGAAGCACCCGAAGAAGTGTTAATAATTTCATCGCCTTGTTCAAAATTATTTTCATCATCTGCTTCCTATTTCATTATTGTTTCTATTCCAAAATTACAAATCTAGTAGCTTATACATAATTTTATTCTATTATATATATTGTGAAACCATATTAATTATTCTATCCATCAAATGAATGACCAAGTCACCATAAGTGCGTAGGCCCGACTTACCATCTCCACATCATGGTGCAGTTTGTTATGCCACACTTAATTATTTGGATGGGTATAATAAAGAGTATAATTGATGTAAATAATTAATATAACATGATAATTATTATTTATATGTAATATACCATCTAATTATATACGATTTTACCATAAATATAATGATATTATCTCTCTTGATAATGTACAGATAATCGTTTCCACAAACGCGAAGAGATTCATTCCCAATCGTAACCATTCAAGAAAATATTTGCATTTTATGATTAAAAATAAAGTAGAAAAACATAATATCATTATTTATGTAATTTAAATATATCGTATCCATAACAAGCATTACCTACATAACAAAACATATAATATAAAATGAATCAGTTAACACCCGAAATAATGATACTATTGAAATATAATTAAAAAAGCATTATTATAAGATTATATATGATAACATATTTATGTATGTGGTTCATATATAATTTAATAACTATTTTTCACCATTATACAGGAGGTTAATGTACCCATGACTAAATAAAAAGTAAATGGTAAGGGTTAATTTTACAAAATCATTATTATCCAAGGTTTTCTATACGTAAGTATCTTCTAGGACCTCTTTATCATCCACATCTGTGATTCATAAAAAAAATTCAAAACATTTTTTCTATATCCTAGAATATGGGATAATTTAATCTATACCCTTGTTTAAATTTTTATGAAATGTTTTTAAAGGAACCTTTTCAACATTTTTAAAACAAAGAACTTTTTATCCTTTTCGTAAAATTGTGGAATGAATGTTTTTTATCATATACGGCTGGTGAAACTATTTTCTTCTGTTATAACACCTTTTAAGATTCCTCTACAAGATTATAATAGTATTTTCAAAATAAAATGTTTTCTTTTATAATTACGTTACATTTAACAGATTTCAAAATAGAAAGAGATATTTTTCTCAAATAGTTTTGATTTCATCTATGTCAACATCTTTGGATGGATTTTACATATGATTGAAGTTTATTTATTATGATATGATCTTCCTTATTGTATTGATGGTTTTAGGATATTTTTGACTTTGGAGGTTTTATTTTAATACAATTCATGTTTTAAGGTTAATGTATTAACATTTCGTTTTCTAATTTTAATATGAATGTTTATGCTATATTTCAACCTTTTCATATGAGGAATGCATTGGACATAGTAAGTGATAGGTGGATCCCACTACTGATTTTCAATGCATCGGTAGGTCTCATGAGACAAACTAGTGTCTGGGCACAAAGCCTTGAAAAAATCTTTTTTTAGTCTTGGCATGAGGCCTTGATTATTTGGTTATGATTTCCGACATTATACATTCCATCATTATGAAATTAGCTGTTGATATTGCATGTGATTATTCGACTAGTAGATTATCCATGTGAATAAGTAAATGGAATTTTTTCTATTTATACTTATCATAGTATGCATAAGTTTATGTTTTAATGGTTTGTGTTGTAGCTTGATACCTTTCCTTAAATGTTCAGGTTAAATTTTTGATATTTTCCAATATATTGTTATATATAATGAACATCTGATCTCACCCCTTTCTTATGTTTTCATTTTCCAGGATGTGAAGAAGTATATTATGATTGAACTGAAGGATTAGGCTATGTGATATTAGCGTGTTCAAAGGGGACACAATGTTTATGTTTTTCCATTTAATAATGTAATGTAAATCTTATGTATGTATCTAGTAATTCCAAGTCTAGTAAACTAATCGTTCTTTATAAACATGGTCTCTTCTGATAATGCCTATGTTATGTAATAATTGACCGACTCTGGGCAATTGGGGTCGGGGAATTATATAAATCACTCATTATTTCATTCCAAATCACCTGCTATTATAGGAATTGTGTAATTTCAAGGATTTTCTTATGTGAATTCTGTAAGTTCCATTAATGGATTAAATGTTATTCAAATATATTCCCAATATATAGAATGAAAAGCTAAATTTTATTGCAAATCACAAATAAATATTATAATTTTATAAAAATCATATCAATAGTCATCATTGTGGAGAGTTACTTAAATTGAATGATTCTTATAGTCATTGGTAACCAATTTATTTTCAATATATTTATACTATATTTTGTATTAGTGAAATGATGAATTCTTCAATAGGGAACTACATTAAAATGATATAAAAAATATTTTAAAGCAATTGTTTTGAATGATATGTTAATTGAAACTATGGGGAATTATACTGTAATATTTTCATTTTTAAATTGGATATCCTATAATTTTATATCTGTCTATTAAATTTCATAATTTTCTATATAATGATTCATCATTGGGAATAATATGTGATCCTTACCAAAAATAGTTTGTAGGTAGTAACCATTGGCAACTGTGTTATGTAAACATGGAAGGGATCCTTAACTATCATTATAATGTCATTTTTATTTTTAAATCTCAAACCGTTAACTACAATATCTTATTACAAAAACTATTAAATCCTTGTTCTTTTTATATCACTACTTCATCATATTCTTTATTACATATGATCATACTTATTATGGTATATTATTTTTCTTCATTTACCTCATGTTATTATTTATTATATTGTTTAACCTTACGAGTATTGAAACCAAAAACATTCATATGATTCCATTTCCTAAGGTATTGAAGGAAACTATGTATACTATGGCTTGAATAATATCATATGTGAATAATTTATGGTCCTTGTTGAAGAAAAATTATAGATTTATTATATTCTTCTATAGTAGTGGATGAATTATCCATATAATGAGAATACATGAGATATATTAGTTAGTGATTTTCCTAACATTATGAAACTCTAAACTAATAGGAATTTTTTTTAAATGGGTGATATATATTGTACTATTAAATGTGTGTCAATGACAATGTTATTAGTTATGTATATTTAGAAATACATCGAGGGGAACACATATTTGGTTGATATAATGGGATAAATTTATAATATAGTTTTTTATTCCTTAACGTAAAAAATAATAAAAAAATTATTTATAATGTATTAAATGGAACATTATAAAAATCAACATTTTGTGGCCTAGGAAAATTAAAAAAGATAGTTCCTGTTAGAGGTAGTTCACACATATGAAAAAATATAAATTTAGTTATCCTTGATTGAAAATATTAATGGTGGATAATGGTTATTTCCACGACATAGAAACAATATGTATATTGAAAGACTAAATATAAATTATAGTATTTGTAAAATATATTTTAAGGGTAATGGTAGAAAATAAACTATGTTGCGAAAATTTTAGTTCTTATGTTGAGAGAATTGATCTTCCCTTGTAGGAATCCTTCGAACGGGAGAAAGTTGGATAAATAATTATGAATGGAATGTAATGGTAGAGTAAAAGTGTAATTATGGTATGGATAATGTATTAGTGTCCCATTGAATCATAATATTATAATCGTGCTTCTATATATGGATTTATAAGGATCCATTTGAATGCTTTTGTGATGCTACTTTTGTAAGAATACTGAACGAAGAGTAGTTATTGATCCAAAAAAACATTGAAATCTATTCGAAATGTCCTAGAAATATCCTATAATTTGATTAATGGTTCTATCTATCAGACCAACTTTCTTAGGATCATAATTTGTACTAAAACTCATCTCTATATCCAGAACATATTCAGGTTTTTTATAATGTATATTTATGTTGGATCTTAAATTTTTTTACTTTATAATTTTGTAATTAAATAATTTTTATTATCCAATCATTATT
This sequence comes from Viscum album, assembly GCA_963277665.1. Lineage (NCBI taxonomy): Eukaryota > Viridiplantae > Streptophyta > Magnoliopsida > Santalales > Viscaceae > Viscum > Viscum album. The sequence continues at coordinate 1,707,160,537 of OY728153.1, read as the reverse complement.
ATTATTTTTTTACACTATTTTTATGTGATAATAAAAATCAATTATAAGTCAGACTAAAATTTAATATAAATTCCCTGTTATAATGAGAACCAAGAGGTTCCACGACATAATTACTAATCCATGTTAAATTGATGGATGAGATTTTCTGATGGTACATAGATAATATAGTCTATTAGGGTTAGGATTCTCATTAGGCATTGATAATTCTTATCATTGTGTATTACCTTGGTAGTCTCGATAATATGAGGTTAAATAAATAGTCTTGAAAATTAGAAATCAAAATATACATGTGTCATTCTATATTTCTAACTATAGATATACATATTGATATTTGTACAATAATATTATAATTAATGGATATTAGAAAATACATTTAATGATGTATTGATTAAAAGTTATGAAATATTCTCATAGTAATGTAAGAAACATTAGGTATGTCAAGATTGTTATTTAAATAATGAATAATGTAAGAAGGATTTCACTCTAATGTCTCTTGATGACGTTTTTATATCAATCCATGTTATAGGAAGGAAAATGCATAAATTATTCCATTGATATGGTTTTCTATGGGTCAGTTTTTCTATAATTTCAAGAAAGATATAGCAAGCATATAGGTCAATCACATCGGCTTGCAACATCTTTGATTTGATATATTGTGATTAAAGGATTATATTACATGGTATGGATTTATTGGACATTGGACGTCATTTCAACATTGAATTATTTCTCAATGAGATCATTTGCGTGTTGGTAGATATTCATATTGGACAATATTCTGATATGGATTTTTTTATATTAAATGTGGACTAGAGGGTCACACAATTGTTGTATATTCACTGTTAGTTAAATTACAAAAAATGAATTTTATGAAAAAGAATAAATATTATTTATATGATTTCGATGACATCCATATTATAATCATATGTTATTCAACATAAAAAAGCACTTTAAATAATAATAATGATAATTTTATTTACATTTTTGGTAAATATGATATTTTTTATATTTATCATAGTATAATACATTTACCGTTATTTACTAGGTAGTCATTATTTGTGTACTAGTGAATGTTATCGAGGGAATATAGACCCGAACAAGTTTCCCAATTCAAAATAATGCATATAATATATAATTCTTTTCTTAAGGTGTTTCATATTTAATGTCATTAATAAAAATAAAAATATTGTTATTATAAATGTGGAAAATTAAGAATTATTTAGATAGAAATGGTTTATTTTGGAACGTTCCAACACTAAAACTACCATAACGAATATATGATTTAATCACATTCTAAAATGTAGTTCTTCTACCCAATGTATAATGTGAGGATTTAGCAATTTATAGTGAGATATCCTTATATCCTGAGTATTCAACTCCTATCCTCTCTTAAGATAATTAAAAATAAAAAGTTTAACTCTTCTCTGGAGGATAATTATAATATTATCAAATTTGAATAATACAATTGATTGTTTTCATGTGTTCTAGTGCCTAATTATTATAAAATATTATTTAGTGATTGGGTTGAATGTGTGGATCACCTCTAGTGGGATTCTATATTTGGACGAGGAATCAAAACAACTCTACAACATTTTCTTGTTTTTGAAACCAAAATGAACTGAATAAATACATTTTATGGTAATTCTAAATCATCTAAATAATAAATTATAAATAAAATATGAAAAGAAATATCGTCAACTTATGAAATTTCCATCTACTAAGGTAATATACTCTTTTAATTGGGAATGAAAATTTTATCACGTGATAAAATAATTACATAGAATTTATTACTAAGGTTTTCGGTGTTCATTATTTCCAAATATGCTTCCTCTACATCAAAAAACCAATAAAATCAATCCAAACGTTTGGTTTCAATCAGATACCATAAGATGTGTTTATTTATTAAATATTATCAATTACTTAATTTATATTCTATAATGATGATCAAGAGGGAAATATTTTCTGATAGAAATAAAATTGGACTATATCATATGTTGATCTACTAAAAACGACATTAAATAACTGAATGTATTCATTTTAGGGATTATGATGAAAAAATATGTGGTGATGTTTTCACATTTGTATTCTGGTATTTTTATTAGTTCTCACACCCCTTAAGACTTTTGTCTCTCTTTCTTAAAAAATTTTAAGATAATGTAACAAGATACATACTATGAAATATCTATCTTTATTTTGACCAACCAAAATAATCCAAAAGTTATATATACATCATCATACTTCATGGATAAATAATGATTATTGAACAATGTGCCTCTTTTTAAATTTAAATTATTAAATATTGTATGGATGAAAAACATACACGATTCTTAATCCATATCTTTCCATCATAATCATTGTTGAAATTTTTATCATTTATGACCTTCTTTCAAAGTTGTGTATCTTACTTATAGACCTATTTAATCTTTACATGGATATATGGTTAAAAAGTCTTTTGAGAAAGATAATATTTTTTCCCATTTAATCTGGATTTATATATCTATTGATTAAAATACAAAAAATGGATATTTTTTTATCCACCTCACATATAATCTATCAGGAACCTTTAGACTAAAAAAATTGTCTACCATGCTCTATTTCCCACAGTAGTAATGTATTGATCAATTATAGTATTTAATCTACTAAAAACATCATCTTTGGTGCATTTTCATCTCATTTTGATTAGATATATACTATTAAAGATTATGATAATTATATAAATATGAGATTTTTTCAAAAATATAATTCCTCCATATCCTCAATAAAAATACTAATACAGATAAGTCAAAAACGCATGTTTAGTAAATTTTCACCTAAAACATCATTTGTTATGAGGCATAAACTATCACTAACATTTTGTAGGATGACACAACCATGAACAATTTTTAATACCTCTTAATAGATCAATAACCATTATATATTATAGGTTAATATAACAAAAATTATTACAAACTAATCTTATCTTCATCCCCTTAATTTTCTTCATGTTTAACTATCCAAAATAACTGATCTCTCTTTTACCGAAACATTATGACTGTATTTTGTAGCTATAAAAAATTATACACAATGAATTAATAATATCTAACTAAACATAGAAAAATATGGATCTCCGTCAAAATTCCTTCTCCAGAATAATGTTTATCAAAGTTTTTGTTCTTTGGATCCACCAATATACCATTTATTGAGATTATATGAGACAAAAATTAGATTTAGTGTATCCAAAATTCACATATTATAAAATTCTCATACATCTTATCCTTTTATCGGGTCATTATTACAATATTATGGTGATATTTATGATCTTCCATAACCTTAAAATATATAATAATGTAATCTATAAGGAAGACCAAAATATTATTAGTGTATTATATAGTGAAATTATTAATTAAATACCTAAATATAACATGGGAGTTACTAAGGAAAAGGGAATCACTATAAATTTGTAGTGGATGTACCATTAATAGAATGTTATATTGGGTGTATTTTCCTTCTAAACCATCAATTAATGATATCCAAAAAAGGTAAATCTTTAAAAAAATGTTAAACACTTAGTAGTTAATTTGAAGGGTTATAAATAAGGTGTAGAGGTTTCATTACCATTATATACTTATAGTTTACTTCTCAATAATCAATTAATTGTAATATTGATCAATCATTCTTGATATCAAAAAGAATATGTGCAATAGTAGGTTATTTTCATGGGTATATGAATCACTTTTAAATATTATTCTTTAGTTTCTTCTTAATTTGATACATAAAAATTAGGTTCATTCTAAATTATGTATTCCAATTTAGTATATAACCAGGTATAAGTTTCATTGAAAACACATCATCATGATTCGATGGAAGACTATATAAATATTTTGGAAAATCATACAAAACTATAGTAAAAATGGCGTGTCATCGATGTTGATTTTATACAAATAACCGAGATAATCACCCATTTTAAATAGGAATCATATGACATGTAATGGAATTTATTTTCATCATAAGTTCAAAATTTTCATAGCACTCATAGAAGATCATTGGTAGGGAAAACATATAGAACATTAACTCTTTACATCATCAATTTATGTGTAATGTTTTTAATTATATTAAATACATGCTTATGAAAACATCAAATTACAGTAGTGGTAAAATGAATTGATTTTCATGATTTATATTCCAAAAACATGAATGAGAGATGAATTTTAATCTTCAGAGGTTAAAATATCACCATTAAGAGTTTTCACATCAAATTAAGCATCTAATAATTGAGAAGTAATTTTCATATAGTTTGAAAATTATAAATATATAACAGTTGTTAAATCTATAATTAAATAAAAATTTAATAAATATGTTTTTTTTGGTATGTGTACCATACAAAAGATTATTATTGTAATCTTCATTGAAAATTGTGAAATTATGAGAGTCTAATTTTATCATTGATTAAGATGTTCATGACATCAAAATGCATCAATAAACAATATATTTGAGAATTGTTAAGAACAATTCCTATATTCCATTCATTTAAAACATTAGAATGTGGTTTTTTCATTCTATGCTAATTTTCCACCCTCATTGGTAAACTTATTTACATAACCTTTTCATTTAATTTCTCGAACATTTTCTTTTCCAAATATAATACATTTACTAGTACCATTAGGAATATTTACATAATGTATCCTTCCAAAAATTGAGGATAATTTATGCATCATGAAAATAACATCATATGTGTTATTATTAAAATATACCATTAAATAAATAATTATATTAATATGAAAAACAATAGATTTATTGGTAAATCCAATCTATATATGTACCATTGCATCACATCCAGTGATTTAATCATAAAGAATAATGTACCTTATATATAACACCCATTAGAAACACAGTTTTGTGAAAATTATAAATTAATCAATTTTACATTTTGTTTAATGAAAATACCATATGTGTAACTTGAAATTTTTATAAAATATACCTCATATGAATTTATAGATTCATCACTATTCATCCTTAGATCAATTAATTCATTCTTTATTTACTTATGAAGAATACGAGGAATGTATATATTAGAAAATAACAATAAAAATACATTCAAATATGTGTATTAATGTTTATCTCATTACCTTGTGTTCAAAATGATATTCGACCATTGATCAAAATATCCATTCATTTGATAGATAATAAACACGAGTTTTTCATGATACATGTACTAGGTAATGGAAAATATATTTGCATTCGTATTGAACAAATTACAAAACACTAGTGGATCAGAATATCCACTAAATGATAGTGGATTAATCATCATGGTGGAATTAATATAAGTTTGATCAGTCTTTTTCACATTTTTAAGAGAAAAAGATTCATATATTGAGAAAATATTATAAGAATAAAAATGATATTTTCCTTATAAAACCAATAAAAATAGCTTCAATAGGATAAATATCATTAAATTGTCTATCAAATTCATTATTAACTTGTATCATTCAGGTTCTGGAAAGTGAATAATACCAAAAATTATACTGTGATAAAACATAATACAAGTGGGAAACCACATAATCGTGAATAATAATTTATATGATGTCTATATAAGACACATTAAATTTAATCAATGAAAACATAGGTTTCACGTGATCACACATGTCATAATCAATTCAAATACTTAACCATGAATAAAAAATATTAATTTTAAAAATAATATCTCATGGGGGTGAGAAACCAAGTGTGTAGTAAGGGCATACTCACCATTCAGTATAATTAATCGCAAGACACACTCATCAAAATATTATTGGGTTGGTTACCCATAGATATATCTCTTCAAAATCTACATCCACATGTATTATCTATATGGTAATGTTATGCTAGGAAACCCACATTCAGTTAATTATATTATCAGTGGAAAATATGTATTATGTTGGTTTATCCAAAGGTTTTTCAATAATTTATTACCATCCTAGTTTCGAAAGGTAAAATAACATAACATTGATACTAAATATAGGGAACCATATTTTTCATTCATAAAAAACAAAATATTAATTTATGAATATTGATTACACATTATTATAAACCACTTCTTAATATTATAGGTCTCGTGTCTTTTAAAACATTGTTTCATAATCTGTTGGTTCACATAAGGTCTATGTCATCTACCACTAATTTTTTCATAACTAGTACCCTTCTTCTAAATATTATACCTAAAACCATTATTTATTATATACTAAATGGAACAATAAGAATTATGTATATCAGATGCTCTGTAAGTGTAGATGAAGGAGATATCAAAGATCATTTAGGTATAATAAAGGAAAATGTAAATGATAATATGATGTTGACTATCTAAAATCATACATATCAATTTTTAGTTTATTAAAATGATTCATATCATATATCATGGTATGTAACAATACATAAATCTAAATCTATTCAATTAAAATGAATCTTGATAGAATAATATTGGAATAATATCATATCATAAAATTGTGGTGAAAAATATTCATAATCATGATCATAGAAAAAAAAATTAATAATACCCCCCAAAACATTCAAAACTAGTTATTCTAGGAAGAAAACCTATTGTAAATTCTTCAGGGTTTAGATAAAATCCTGTTTACCCTCTTTCATGCTTTTGATACTCTTCGGGGAACACACATTATAGTGTTGGAAAACCTCATATGTACCGTCTTTCAATCTTAGGTAGCCTCCTATAAACCCTTTGAGCCCATAAAACATTAGTAAATTATAAATTCATTTGAGGGATATATAATTCCCATCTCTACCATTACCTAATCAAAATTATTTTAATATCTATTTCACAAGATCATAAAATAATTCTTCATAACCTGATTAAGGTAAAATAATAAGGGGGTTTTCTAGAAATTTTACAATAAAAAAGATAACCCATATATTGAAATTGGAATTAAGGAATCATTTGAACTAATAAATAATCAATAATATGCTATATAAATGTATTGTATAACATTTTAAAAATTCCTTTAAAATATCACTATAATGTTTCTTGATGAAAGTACAATTTTTATTTTGAAATCACCAATTAATATCTAAAAAATTCCTACTATTAAGGAAACAAATTTATTCAAAATTTCCATAAAAATATATAGTGTATTCATCAAATCATGGAGCATTGTTCATGGTTTGAAATTCTTCTCATTCATTATATGTTAAAATAATGACTCCTTTTATATTTTTGGTAAAAATTCACATGTTACCCATTCCAAAATGAAAATATTATTGATGTAAAAAATATTTTATGAATTCATTCATGGATAAAATTAATTTGAAAAATCCTAGGATAATATTAAAAACATTATTGATAATACTTATTTATAAATCAGGGATAGGGATGTTAAATTATATTCTATCAAGGTCATAAATGAAGATGTATTTCCATAAAAATGATCATTCAGTATAATGAGTATTTAGAGTGATGAAAATGAAAGGAAACACTTATTGTCGAAAAATAAATAGATTAAAATAAAAAAATTAGATTCTTGAATTAATTATCATTAATTTCCATCATTGGATTCCTAATCATATGCAATCCCAACAAATAATGAAATTATAGTATAAATCCCCTTACAATTTTGTACATTTCAAATAAAAACCTGATAACTTATAAACCCATATATGGATATTTAAATTAGAATAATGTTCAAGTAAATAAATATAAAAATAATTCATGGTTACTATATAGATAGCATAAAATAAAAAAGTTGTGACTATTTCATGTTTCTAATGAAAATAAATGCAAGACAAAAAACCATCTCCTTGAGTAAAATATTCTTACAAATAACTCTATAATATTATGAAATAAATTTAAATTATTTATAAATATATATAATTTTAATTTAATAATTTCACATATGATTTAATTGTATGATTTTAAATATTATTTATAAATAATTCTTCATTAAAATCATCATTTCCATGGGTCACCTATTTTTTATTTCAATAACATTGATGAATGATAGTTCAAGAATATGTACACTCACAATTGTTCCATCTTATATATAATTTTAATAATGAGATTAATATAACATTTATTTATGATATATATATTTATAATCATAAATAAAAGATAGATATAATAATATTAATGTCATTTTTATGGAGATGGTAGGTTTTACATACATATTCATGTTTCTTATACTTTTTTATAGATGGAATGAATGAAATGAAATAATTAGTCACCTTCTATGTATTATTTCAATAATTACATACATATTCCATAAATATGTCATTATTACTATACATGTATTGTGATAATGAAAAATGAATCAAATCACTTCTTGGAGATGGTATTCCAATCTTACACAAGAGTGACATTATTAATTTCCAATGGATATGAAGTTATGAAATTATATATTATATTATAATTATAGAGTCATAATTAGGTCATAAATATCATGTATGAACTTAAAAATAGTAAGAATATCCATAAAATAATGATGGGAATGGAAATTTAATTATATATATATGTGGAGGGGTTTTCCATGTCTACAAAAAGTGATATCATCACATTTCAATTGAAGTAAAATAGGGTTGATAATATTTGATCTATAATAGATAAAAAATATTATATATTTGAAAATATATTTTATGTTAATAAAAAACATTTAGAGATGTATGAAGATGAAATAATTTGACTGATGTCTGTTAATATGATTATATATTCTATTTTATGCCTCCTCTACATCCATTCTTAAGGACACATATAATGGTCATTCAAGAATCAAGTCACATATAATATATATATATATGGTAGTTGGGAAGTTATTTTGCAGTGTATTTTTGGATCTAGATAGATCAATGTGGTGAAATGAAATTGGATTAGGGGTTTAGTTTTATGAGGGAGGTAAAAGAGAGAACATTGAATTACAGGAATGATTTAAATATAATTAATTAATTGTCATGAAAAATGAATAAACCTAAATATATTACCCTGTGCATGAAGATGTGTTTGAGGCCTTTTCTGAAATAGAGATGATCTTTCTCTAGAAATTGATTCAAGATGTCTCTTGAGAGTGACACCTTAAACTAAGATGGTCCCTGTGCAATAAACCTTCATCAATTAGTATGTATATTTTCTCATATGTATGTATTCAATGAGAGATTTGACCTTATGGACTATAAAGGTATGAGTTCTGTGGTTTCAGTTGATCCCCTATAGGATGTATTGTCTATGATTAGACCTTGGGGATCTTATGTAGGATGCCTCTATCTTCTTAATATTACTATTGGTCCCATATGGGTTCCATTTTTTATATCATGAGCTATGGAATACATTCGTGATACCTTTCATTTGATTACTTTTTCAACAAACCCATTATTAGATTCCTATCCTTATATTCATTTTTTAGGATCCAATGTAAGACAAAAATTATAATATTCTATTCTAAGGGTCTAAGGTCGCATAACACTCTCTACAAATCATCAAGGATCACATTTATGATTCCTCCTTAAAACATCAATATATTGAATATTGAGTAGGATGCCTTTTATTTTGTGAATATTTAATGTACCTTGTGTAGGATGCCTCTAATAAATTATTCTCCAACATAGGATCCAAGTAGGATGTCTCTCTAGTGTTTTGATCTAAATACCAAGTTGATGACCCTATGTATAACCATCTTTTTCCTTATACATTGTGTTTAGGTAAATATGGTAACTATTTTTTACATTGTACCCATGATGAACTTGGGAGACATGTGGATTTCATAGGAGTGGTGGTTTTAGGTGTATGACAACCAAAACCCATTATTTTTTATTTCACTTGATTTCTACTACTATAGACCTGATTACTATAGGTGATTCCTAGTCTAGGGAATTTAGGCCTAACATGAAGTGAAACTATTTCTGATGTCTAGACATACTTTTTGATGTCAATATTATAATTTGTTTTGGGATTCATAGAGGTTCTACCATGGAGATAGATTCTAATCCATTTTTTTAATGATATTTAATAGGATACCCCGACGTGATTTATGGGATATAACTTTTGGGACATTTAGTTTTTGATGTTCCCCAAATAACGTTTTATGGTGATGAGGATGATTATACTCTCCTAGATATTTAATACGATGATGATGATTCTGTTATCCTTGATATATTTTATAATTTTTATGATTACTCTCCCCATGATTTGGAATATGTTGATTTGGACAAGATTCTCTTACTTTGAAAAAGATTACGAACCTCACATTATCAGGGGTTTTGGAATGAAGAGCCAGACCAAATATTGATGTGATTCACAATTTTACACATTAAAGTCCTTGTAGGCTGGGAATGAATTCTCATCTATGAGATAAATTTATACAACACCTAATGTTCATACACTTATGGAATTTTGTAGTTGTAATTTAATGAACTCCTATCGATCATGAACCCAGAAACATATATTAGAGAATATTTACATTTATTTAGTGGAATGAGGTTATTGTCATTGGCCATTTGTATGATTGACCATCTACATACAATATCCTCTTTTATGTTTATTGGATATGAGTTCAGGTGAACCGAGGGTTATGTCATGTATCCATATTGGGTGATGTATCTTGCTAAGAGACACCAGAGACACTAATAAAAGTACATATTCTTTATCAGGATTAGGGATCCATGTATTATATTAATCATACATGGATTCGGTGGAATGAAATCCATTCCAATTCCAATATAAATAAATGTCGAGAAGATTAGGATTAATGACCCAATGTTCCAATGGTGTTGTTTAAGTTTTTTTAATGATATAGAAATATTACTTATGTATATATATATTTGTTAGAATATATAAATATAAATATAAATATAAATATAGATATAGATATAAATTATGGTACCTTTCTCAATTGAGTTGGACATCAGACCGATGGATCGACTATGGTTTTATATTAGTTTTTTTATTATTCTAGTTATGACTTATCTAGGTTGAGAATATTTATTGAGTATGCAATTACGAGAAAAATATTATAGTTTCATCATAGGGGTGAACAACTAAGATTATTTATCACTACTTTACCTGAAACTCAGAGTGCGTGAAGACCATAAGTCTTCATTTATAGTTGAGAACAAGATTCATAATGGATAACAATGAGGCCCATGGTTGCACGTTTGAGCTGATCCAGTCATGTGTATTCTTGGATTGGGATGTTGTAGGTCGTTAGTGTCTTCGAAACATGGTAAGTGGTCTTAATAAGCATTTTTATTAAATCCTTACACTTTTATTTCATTTTCATTTATATATAATTATTTATTTGATCGTCGGAATAATGATTAGTATTGTATGTATGACATGGTCTTTTGGGATTTAATATAATTCATTATATTATTTTAGTATGATTCTATTTCAATTATTTACCTCTTATTTAGAAATTTATTTAATTCTTTTGATGATATATATTGAATTTTTTCATTGTTTACTTTGAAAGGTGGGTGTAGTTTCTCCAGAGACACAACATTAGCCCTCACATCTTTTCCAAAGCCTCTGGAATATAGAGAGGTGAACATGGGTCATTGTGGTGAACCATCTTGTGGAACCATATTTGTGGAGTTAAGATAGAGAAATTACTATTTGGTACCTATTTTCAAGTTATTGGAGTGGGACCTTTGTAAATATTAAGTACATCAAAATGTAATAAATTTCAGTTTCATTGAAGGTGGATCAAATTTAGTGAAATAAGAAAACAAATTATATGTTATTGTCTATAACAGATCATTCAATCATTTTTAAAAAAAAATTGTACGATATTTAAATACATATCTATTAATTTATTCCCCCAGGTCAACCATTTTAACACACACATTAGAAACAAATAGTTTACTACACTAACAATTCATTATGAATAAAATAAACATGGCTTCATTATATTTTGGGAATATTTTGATTTAAAATTTTCTATCTATTCTATATTATTATATTTAAATAAATATTTACAATTATTTTTCAAATAAGTCTTCCCAATGAAATTAATATCAATTTTCAAAAAAATTACCTTTTAATGTTTCAAAATTACTTGACAAAAAATTTTATTTAAAATTTTGACTTTAATGAAATTAAATAATATATTTTATTAAAATAGTCTTATTTGAATTTATAACAAAACTATAATGGAATGGAACACTATATATATTTTATTAAATGAGGAGAACCAAAAATTGTTTTCATTTGAATATAAACATTATTATGAATTTATAAATAAAAAAATTTTAATTTAATGTTCATTCTAATATTTTTAAAATTAAAAAATTATTCTTAATTATATATCTAACCACAAATACTTCTACATAAACTTTCATGTAATTCCTTAATCATTTCAATTTTATACTACTAGAGCATTTAAAAAAAATGTTTACAATTCACCCAAAAGTAAAATATATCGGGAAAATAAAAAAAATTCAGCATAAAACGATTTTGGAAATGTTGATTTCGATAATGATGATAGTTTTTTAATAAATAAATTTTATAATTTATTATTTTTTCATTCAAATAATTCTTATATAATCTATGAATGAAACAAATATTTTAACTGTAATTAGACATAAATAAATAAATTTACATTCCTTATTTTTTTTAATAAATTGAGGAATGTTAGTAATTTATTCTTGAAGTAATTTTTGTAATTTTTAAATATTTATAATTGATGTCATTTTAGCAAGACTGTTTAATTCAATAAAAATTATAATTAAAAAAATAAACAGTTCAGAATAGACTCTTTTGAAATGAATTAATTTTCATATGTGAATTTATCCACATTCAAAAATTAATATTATTTAAACATATAATATGTTCTTCTCATTTTTTTATAATAGAAATAACATTCCCCTAAATTTTGTGTTGGGTGCTTCAATATATTTAAAATTCACCAATTTTATTAATTAGAAATATTCTAAAACATCAGGGTGGTACAATTATTTCCATATTATATAAATATTATCATGAAATATTATACGTTTCTGATATTAAAATGTTTTGTAGAAAATATATTTGAATATTTCCTAGAATATTTTTTGATTCATAAAAAATGACCTAACATACACATTTCTTGGGTAGTAAAATGTATTCAAAAGAAATAAAAACTATAATTGGTGATTCCAATCTGACCTAGGATGGTGTTTTGTGTTGATGTTTTGATTTTTGACAAACCATTTTAGTGTTAATAAAAATTATTTAGGGATATTGGATGAGGGATTATAGATAATAGAATAATTTTGATTGAATTTATTATGTATGTCCAATATCATTGTATCCCTGGGTTTGAAAAACCATTTTGGTTTAAAAATAAGTGGGTATGTACAGTCATTTAATTTGATGTATGATGATATAAATTCATCCATTGAGTCAAGTACATGTCACATTTAAACATTTCAAGGTATGGGTTCTCATTTAGCATGATTTGTTATAAAACATATATCACAAAAGTAATGTATGGGAGTATACAAAATTTCAAGGGACGTTAATGACCCATGTAGTTATATTAGAGTATAGAAATAGATATTTTTGATCAACCAGTAATTCATGGTATGCATGGGTAGTTAAATATTTCGATTTTTTTATAAACCATGTAGTAATTTCTGATGTTTATAATGATAATACATTATACTCTGATGCAAATAATATTTTATCCACTGAATTCTTTTTATGGGTGTTGATAATTATTTTTATATGTTATGATGTTTAATGGAGTAATTATCATATACATAACCAATTAAATAAATTAATTATTCATCATTAATAATTTAACCATGATTGGGAGAAAAATAAAAATATCATTGATTGATATAATAATTAGTGCATTTTGATATGTTTAGGGAGTGCAAGGGGTATATTAACAATGTTAAAACAAACATAAGATTCTAGGAAATAATTTCATGAAGAATCATCTATGGGGAAATAGAGAGACCCATCTTGTTCTTACGTTACTATTTCATCATTTTATTGATAATAAACATAATAAAATTACACAATGAGGGTACAATGGTTTTAGTGTCCTGGAAAAACTAAGACCACACATAACTTTTACAACATAAAACATAAAAATTTATTTAATTCCATATTTTGAATTTTATGATTTTCCCATGTGCTCTCCTTAGTACATGTTGTCTATTGAGGATCTGCATAGAAAAGGGGTAAGCTAAAAGCCTAGTAAGAGGACAGAAAAGTACATTCATCAATAAACCAAGAGGTGGGAATAATCATTATCAACATAACATAGGGATAAGATCATAATCATGAGATTAAGCATTAAGAAAATACATTGAATGAGGAAATTCATAAAAATGAATCATCATGTCATACTTGCTAACTACCACATATAATTTTGAAAAAAGACAGAATCTTCTTCACACATATTTCACAATACTCATGATGTTATTATCATTACCCAATGAAAATAACCATGTAAAGGAATGGGAATCATCTAATAAGAATACATTTATAATATTTGGGTTCCTAAATTAATTAGAGAATAAAATAATTGATATAATAATCAACAACATTTAGTTCGTAGCGATTTGTGTGTTGTGAATGAACAATTATTTTGGAAAACATTTTTTTTCTTCTAAACTCCAATAGAAAAAAGTTATATCCCATAACATATATCATACTGATGATGAAATTATGAATATGGAATAACCATAATAAAAATTGGTGAATAAGAGAAAAACCCAGGAAATATATTTGGGTTCGAGAAATCCCATAACCTTCTCTCTGAAAGCTTCATTCACGTTAATATCTTATAAAATCAAAATATATTTATTAATTAAAAATAAACTAACTTTTTATACATGATAATTTTTAATTATGGTGTTGTTATGTTCTTTTATAATCCACTAAATGAGTCATAGAGTTTAATTTAATTGCTCGAGTGTGTTCATTTTCTTTTTTTTTAGAATCTGTTCACTAGTATACATGAATGTATGTTTTTGTAAGATTTGGATAAACATCAAAAATTATTATTATATATTTTTAATGATTTTATTGAATTTTATATGATCCAATAATGTATTTGGTTATAATCTATGTGGATTATTCATTAGATAAAATTTAATTATGATTATTTTATTATATTGGTGGTTTTTTTATCGCAATGAACTTGTTATGACTTATCATTTTGTTTTATGTTTATAAGTTAGTTCCAAAACATAAAATCAGTTAAAAAGTAAACATTAACAATTATTTGAACCATTTAATGATTTTTATTAAAATCATTAAGTAATTTATGAAAAATTAAAGTCCATCACCCACAATGTTGGTAAATATAAACATCTCGAGGGATAGTTTTTTTCAGAATAAGATAGAGATATTTGAGTATAAAGATAAATCATAAATTAACACAATATAATTAAAGTATATGTTAGGTAATAGATTTTAACATTACATTTTGATAATGTTTGGTGAGGACGTAATAATGATAGGAAGGTAAATTAAATGAAATTAAATGAAAAAAGAAGAGGATTTAAGCTCTTATATATATTCTCCTCATTAACATCCATAGGATAACTGTTTTGTAATTTTAATGAGAACAATATATCCTAGATCTAGGGGAGGGTTTATGGAAGAGTTTTTCGAATAACATAGGAAATTATCAAATCTCAAGAGATTTGAGGAGAATAGGGTGTGAGGGGTGGTATTTATATTGGAGGAGAGGGGGGATTTCTAAATCTTTTACTCATTAGTTTCATATTTTGGTTTAAAAGTATGAATATTTTGAGAGTTATCATAAAATATATTATGATAATGATAGAGGGATCTAGAATTTGGGCTCACATATGCCTTACATCATCTTTTATTCTATAATTCGTGTATTTATCATTTATTGTAAATTATCATATTCTACTACTCATTAAAAATTCAATTATTTTAGAAAAAACCAAAAAATTTACCTAAATAATTTTTCAATGTGTAGATTAAATAAATGAACTCCATTTTATAAAAATAATTATCTAAATATGAGTAATTAAAATTTAATGATAATGATCATTTACATGGAAAAAATTAATTTGAAAATAATAATTGATTTTATAACACATTAAAAATAAATTAATATCTCATAAAACTAACATAAAATCTTAAGTCATAAAATTTTAATTTATGAATACATTTTTTAAATACATTTACTCTTAAATTAATCAAAAAAATTTATATATTATAAAAATACTAACAGTTGATTAATAATTTTTAAAATATTTATTTACTTATATTATGATATTATTTTATCATATTCTCAAGATTGATAAATTTTTTTATACTGTAATTTTCATGATTAATATTCACATAGACGGTTTACTATTCAAACATGCAATAATACTATTCATAAGGGGAAAATTATTATTCATAAGATAAATTTACTATTCACCAAAAATTACGTTTGTCCCATTAGACTCAAAATATCTTACTGATCGCAATAGTTTCTGTTGGATTTTTGAAATTCAAAATACATAAGTTAAATCATACTGCTTAATGGATAATATCTAAAAGACACATAGTATTTTTTATTTAATTTAAGAATCAGGTGGATTTTTTTCCTAATCTAATTTTATTTAACATAATTATAAGAAGGGAATTTCAATTGATAAAACATAGGGTCATTAAATTATTCTCTCCTTTTGAAATTTCACCCTTAAATTTTATTTTACCAACATATGTTAGGGTAAATCTCATTCATTGACTCTTATGGCCCCTATGTTTCTCCAAAATACTTATGGTTCCTCCACAATACTTTGACATGGAGTGTTATACTACAATGTAGAACCATATCTATCTGGTTCATAATTATTATTGGTTTCTCCTCCTAAGAGAGATCATCTTTCTGTTGTACTACCACTATGTTCAGTACATGTGGGGGATCTACTATTTACTTTCTCAGGAGTGATAAGTAGAAAAAATCATAAACAAGATCCATAGTCAGTGGATGTGAAATACTATAGGTCATAACTCCTATGTGATCAACGATATCAATGAGTCCAATGTACCCTGGGCTTAACTTCCCTTTCTTTCAAAACTATACGAATCGCTTCCATGGTTAAATTCAAAAAAATAGTTTATATCAAACATTGAACTCTAAGCCCCTTAAATGATTTTCAAAATAGATATTTTACTAACTATAATAATCATTAATGATTTGCTGGATGGCTTTAACCTTTTCTTTAATCTGGTTTACATGATCAGGTCCATGTATCTTTGTTTCTCTAACTTCATCCCAACAGGTTAGTGTTCTACACTACTTTCCATACAGAGCCTCATATAGAGCCATCTGAATACTTGATTGAATGTTATTATTATATTAGAACGGAACTAATTTGGGATGATGATCCCATCCTATTTTGAATTCTAATGAGTATGCTTTTATCATATATTTGAGCATCTGAATAGGCCTTTCCAATAAGAAATAAATTTGGGTGTGATAGGTTGTGCTGAATTTAAATTCTGTACTGATGTCATGTTAAAAACTCATCTAGAAAATATATGTGAACCTAGGATCATGCTTTGAGACAATAAAGGGTGGAACCCCATGTAGTCTCACCACTTCCTTTACATATTTCTTTTCAAGTTGTTTAAGTGAGAGATCTTCTCGAATTGAGATAAAGTGATTCATTATAGTGATTTGTTCCACCAAAACCCATAACACATTATTTTTATTGGATGTATATGGATGAAAAATTAAAAAGTCTATAGAGACATTATCTCATTTTCATATGGGTATATGAAATGGTTTCATCATCCCTTTGGACGTTTTTTCTCTATTATATCATACTAACAGACCAAGAACCTTGTGATATATTACACTATATTTTTTTCATTTTTTCCGATCAAATGTATTCTCGGAGAACACAGTACATATTGGTTCTTCCAAAATGGATAACGAATTTCGAGCAATGTTCATTGTCCAATATATCCTTATTTATATCAGGTTATGAAGGAACACAGATCCTTGCTCCAAAACAAATTAAAAGATCATCATAGATATAAAACACTTTTAACGTCCCTTCCTTTACTACATTAACCCTCTTCTGAATCTCTGAATCATCACTTTTATCCTCTTTAATATTATTTTGGATAGATGGTTGGAAAATAATTTTAGCATGGTAGGATGTAGAACCAACTATTATGATTTCTAGGTCTATCCTCATCAGGTCCAAGAATATGGAGTCCTTCTCAGTCTACATCATTGATAGAGTTGCATGATATTTTATTCTTAGAGCATCAGCAACCATGTTTTCCTTGTAGAGATGATAGGTAATAGAGAAATCATATTTTTTGATTAGCTATAACTATCACCATTGATATATGTTGTTCTTATTTTGTGTGAATGTATACTTTAGTCTCTTGTGATGGGTATATATTTCACACATTTCACCATATAGGTAATAATGCCATATTTTATAAGAAAAACTCAAAATTGATAGCTCTAGATCATATGGAGGACAGTTCTTCTCATGGATCATCAAACGTATTGTGGTGTAGGAAATCAAGTTATCATTTTTAATGAGTAGAAAACACAAACCTTTCTTGGAAGCATAACTATATATCACAAATACTTATCCACTTTTCGGTAATGTGAGTACATGTGAACTTATCATCCTTCTCTTTATCCCATTGAGCTTTCCAGAAATTCTTCTATTTAGACATGCTTTACCACATTCCTTATTAACATAGTTACTGAGCTCAAAAATCTTGATAAATCTCACATAAAATTTCTATATTACCCTACTAATCCATGAAAACTACATATTTCTGTGAATCTAGAGGGTCCATGCCCATATCCAATTTCCTTGGTTTAAAAGGGTCTACTGAAATTCACTCACATCTAGTCACACATCCTTTGTATGATATTTTATACATCTAAAAGTCAGATGTTATGAACATGGAATACTAATTCTCTTTCCTCAAGGTTTCCATTACAAGTCATAGATGTTCTTTATTTTCCTTCTAACCTTTTGAGTAGATGATAATGTTATCAATAAACACTACCACACCATAGTTTAGGTAATCTATCAATATCTTATTCATAAAATCCATGATGATTATAGAGGAATCAGTATGTCTTAGGTAATCACAAAAAACTCATAGTGATCATTACTTTTACATAAGGTAGTTTTCTAAGATCTTCCTTCTTCACCCTTTTCAGATCATATCCATAATGGAGATCCACCTTTTAGAAGTATCGAGCAACTCTTAACTGATAAAACATTTCATCCTTCCTTGAAAGAGTATACTTTTTCTTTATGGTGATCTTGTGGTGTTACTGATAATAAATACCCAACCACATTGATCCATTCTTCTTCTTAATAAAGATCATTGGAACACCCTAAGGTGATTCCCTATGGCCTATGAAACCTTTGTCCAAATTCTCATTAAATTTCTTATTTAACTCCTCTGGTTCGATAAGAGACATCATATTGGGACTCATTGAGATAGAATTATCTATATTTATGAGTTATATAGAGAAATCCCAATCATGATCTGGGGGGTTTTTTAGGTAACTCTCCATGAAATACATCACAATATTCACTAGTGGTGGGAATTTCCCCTAAGTGGATTACTTCTTTTGACTCAAACATTTGAGCAAGGTATATCGCTTCACATGGAATGAAAAACTACACTATTGAAATATTTTTCAATGTAAATTCATGGTCATCCTTTTTTTAAGAGGGGCATGGGATGGTTCTGAAAATGAAAAATATTTTATTTTTCAGATAGTTTTTATGTGATATATATGAAGATATCCAATCCATCCCTAGTATAGGGTTTTATTCCACAAAGGGATATATCATGATATTTGTTGGAAAATCTTCCTACATACTCCATCTGGTGAAGAGTCAAACACATTGGTTGAAATGATCTCACCACTGGGTTTATTATATCTATATCTACTACATGGTTCTCGGGTTTCAATTCAATTGTTATAAAATGGTTGCGAGATATAAAGGAATTCTTAGAACCAGAATCAAATAAGAATATTTTTATTCATGAGTTAATAGGAAGATTACCTTGTACGGCATCATTTTCTTTATTCAATTATAATGTAGGTAATTAATAATACCTTCTTGACCACTTTTTATTTAGGAGATGATGACATCGACTACCCTCGAGAACTCAAGATTTAGTGCAAGGGCTTGCATAGTTCCCTTGATCTCGACTATTGAATCATTGAAACCTGGGTGGTGCCCTCCTTTCCTCAACCACATTTTAGGTAATTTTCATGTCTTTTCAATATTCATGATCTTAGTGGCCCTATTCCCAGATTTGAAGCATTTCCCCATCCCTTTTAGGAACATACCATGATGCTTATTTGCACATTTTTGAAAAGTGTATGGTTGTGTTTTCATTCATCATTTTTCATTATATTATCCATATTAAAACTACATATTTATTTTATTATAACCATAACCATATAATAATTATAAAAACATAATATCCACTTTGAGAGCACATCAAAAAACATGTTGATAACTCCCAAAGTCTCCAATTTCTAGATCCTTTTGAATGTGTTGTTTTAAAACAATATATAATATTAAATTTTTCTATAATTATTGATAGAATAACCCAATGAATATCGTACAAGGATTTTGAAACATTATTTATGGGCCATGACAGATTCTCCTTCCTTTTTCTTCATCTCTTTGAATTCATTCATTATCTTCATTCAGAGATTTCATTGGATGTACTTAATATGAAACATGATCTTAAAGTCTTCCCACTACGTCTATTCAATTTTATCCCTCATCTTGGTTTTCTTAATAAAAAACACCATTGACCAGAATTTATATCTAGATGATAAATATAACAATTCACCTTAACTATCTGAGGATATTGATGCATAAAAATGATCTTCCCCATCAATCTAACCCACTGTTTCACAACCAGTGGATCGACAGATCCACTAAATGGTGGTGTTCATTGCTATATAAAACACAAGATATCTTCTTTCTCACTCTTTGATGAAGGTTTAAATTATACATTATTTAGGTTATTAATAATTTCATGAGACTAATGGGTAAGAATCACTATGATATCTTTAACACCACATCCAAAAACAATGGGTATTTTGTTCGGGCAATTGATGTATTATCCATCACACAGGCTGTTGTCCTGGTTTCTCCAAGTTCACAAAATTATCTAAAATATAAAAGGTTCTATTAATACATAAGTCAAAATGTCTTCAATATATAATTATTCAATTTTGAAATTATGTCTAGAGGAATTTCTCTTGTATCGCTGTGTATAGAAACTCATTTTTGGTGATTACATATACATAGTGTAACATCCCGGTTCTGAGTACCACCCCACGGGTGCCTCGAACCTAGTTCTCTACATATCCTCAATCTCATTTTCCCAAATGCCAGAGGCTGCCGACTAGTAGTGAGGGCCCAAGTCTGATAGTGGGGAAACTATGCCCTCATTTGTCAAAGTGCAGCGCAACAGAATAAAGTAAAAAACATACAACAACAGCAGAAGAAATAAACCACACACATTTAAGATAAAACAACTACCGTAAAACAACCAACAGTTGTATAAAATGTTGATTCAATGTGCCCCAAATTCTAAGAAAACAACCAGAACATGTTACACAACAATACAGTATAGTGAAGTACAGATTACGATATTGAAAAACAATATAGTTGTTAGCATCGCGATCCTAAGACCGGTCCCATGCTCCCCTAATCCTTAGCACCAATAAAGTACCTATAAAGGGACCTTTTCATTTATCCATACCTGTAGAAACACAATCTGTTTTGGCTAAAAAGCATGACCCATACAGGGTGTGAGAAATTTTCTCAATAGGCACCCACCAAAGGCCCGTTCTCATCTATGTGTAGACATGCAACAACAGTGTGCAAAAGTAAATGCAATAAACAAATAAGTACTCAAAAGTAACTAACTTACTTGTAATATTTCCATTTAACATTCATTTTATTGTTTTTTATTAAGAAATCACCTCGTTGAATTTCTACGTAAACAGTCAGTGTCCTGAGACGCATAATCCCTAACCCTCAGGTAAGAGAACCCAAACAACGGAATGTGCACATAGTAATGACAGATATTTCCCTCAGGCATATGAGGTGTTGCCCACAGGCACATAATCCACTGCCCACAGGCACGGAAGAGGTTTCCCACAGGCTATGTAGTACACTGCCCTCAGACTAATCACAACATTTCTCTTAGGCTAAAAAAGCAATCGGGCCATTCCCAACATGTAAAAAAGAAATATGAATGCAATACAAAATTCAATTCCACTCATGGAAATTATACATTCAATATTATAAAGGCATACCCTCAGGTATCCGGGCCAAATGGCTAAACAGAGGAACGCACCCCCAGGGTGGTCCTGGATCCAAGAGGCGATCCCAAAGAGCAGTTTATTATCACATTTAATTGCCTATACAATTCTAGGTATTTAATTCAACAAGGCCATATCCATACGACACCCCATTCATGGGCGCGTATCTCAAAAATACACACAAACGCACAACAGTTGGAAAATAAACACCAAGCCACCTACCTTAAACGCCCCTGATCAGTATACTCAAATGACATTCCACGAATCATACCGGAATGAGGTAGATCTGAGGTGAATGAAAACTCACTTGAACCCAATAAAATACAATTAGAGGAAGAATTGGAAATAACTACGCCAGGAGATGAGAGGGCATACCAGCGTGGATCCAACAAGATCGACGAAGGGGAAATTGGATTCCCGGTTTGCGATTGATGGATCCTCGAAGATTCAGCCATCCCCTCTTGAGCTCTCGTACGGTTCTAATACTTCCCTGTGAATAGGGGAGGGTTCTACCCATTTTATGCGAAAAAAAGTACATGGCGTGTACTTCGGAGTACACGGCGTGTACTTCCCATTTTTTTAACTATTCTTCTGGTGGCTTCCCACCAGTGTCGCACTGTTCACCTGCAGACATGACTACACAATGTGTCTCCATGAGTACACAGTGTGTTCTGTCGTACAAATAGCCACCGCCTTACTATTCGCCTTCCGACTGACTATACAGCGTGTAAGGGACCACTACACGATGTGTAGTCGGTCATTACTCCCTTCGTTGCCAAAATGGCTACACGCCCTGTGTACTCTTCCCACATAGCCGAAAGTACACGACATGTAGAAAAGTACACGTCGTGTATTACCAAAAATAATTGGTAATTTTCCCCATTTTCTTTATTTTCTTAAAAAACACGTATGGAAAATAGAAAAGAAGAATCTCGTACCTCAAAACTAAGAACCAGGTTATTAAAAATGTCCCCCCTTAAAGAAATTCATCCCTGAATTTCCCTTCCAAGGGTGGTAAAGATTTATCCATGAACAACTCTGGCCACTAAGCACGTACGTCGGTCTCCTGCTCATAGGTTTTGTCCTGCACTAGGCCATGCTGCCATAACACTAGTACTGGAGGAACTGGTCGGCCTCGGAGAACATTCATGCTACTGTTAACAATACGAATCAGATGCTCCTCAAAGGACGCGTCTAACTCAAGATCAACCTTCTCGGGCTGAAAAACATGAGATGAGTCTGAATGATAGCGGCACAACTGAGATACATGGAAGAAGTTGTGCATGGCTCGGTACCTATGTGTTAACTATAACCGATAGCCAACTGGCCCGACTCTCTCCAGAATCTCAAATGGCCCCACATACCTCGGTGAAAGTTTACTGTGTCTCCTGTTCCGCCTTTTTCCCAACCTCGGTGAAACACGCAAGAAAACCCGATCCCCGATCATGAACTCCATGGGTTGTCTATGGCGATCAGCAGAAGATTTCTGACGAGACTACATGGTAGCCATCCACTTCTGAATCAAATGGACCTGCTCAGAAGTCTCCTACATGAGACATGGTCCCAGTAAAGTTGCCTCACATGCCTCTAACAAAAAAAAGGGTGATCGTAATGTCCTATCATATAAAGCCTCATATGGTGACATCTCAATAGTTTCCTGGAAACTATTATTATAGGAAAACTCTACTAGGGGTATATTCTTCTCTCAAGATCCCCCGAAGACTAGGATGCCTGAACGCAAAATGTCCTCAAGAACCTGTATCGTACGCTCTGACAAGCCATTTGTCTAAGGTTGGTAGGCTGTGCTCAGAAGCACATGTGTACCCAGTGCCCTATGAAAAATCTTCCAGAAATGAGATGTAAAACGGGCATCCCTATCAGAACCAATAGAACAAGGGACCCCATGAAGACGTACAACCTCATGGATATACAACTTCCTAAGCTCGTCAACTCAGAAGGTCTCCTTGATCGGAAAAAAGTGAGCTACCTTTGTCAGACTATCCACAACAACCCACACGACATCATTGCCTCGAGGTGACCTCTACAACCCAGTCATGAAGTCCATAGTGACATCAACCCATTTCCACTCCGGGATGGGTAACTACTATGACAGTCCACTTGGCGTCTGATGCTCCGCATTCACCTGCTGACAGGTGGACCCCGCGTAACAGAACTAGATAGACCTCTCTTAATACCCGGCCACCAGTACTGACATCTCAAGTGTCGTAACATTTGGTAACCCCAGGATAACCTTCCCAAGATGAATAATGAAACTCCCACATCAGATCCTCATGTGTATCCCCTGTAACCCATAATCGTCCAAGGAAACACAATACTTTATCATTGCCTATTGTCCACCTAAGAGGAGGGTCCTCACTTTCCACTGACTCCAGCAGAACTAGGTCTTTTGAATCAGATAGCTGTATCATCCTCACTCTATCCAGGAGGGTAGAGGTCACAACTATAGATGAAAGATAGGTCTTCCCTGACTATCGTGCACCGCCAAAATAATCTCAGAGAACATGGCCATAATCTTCTATTCACCACTGGCCTCTTGCACTACCTGTATCTGAGTCTTCCTGATCAGTGCATTAGCTACTGCATTACCTTTACCAGGTGTATCGGCAAGCTCAAAATCGATGGACTGAAGGTATTCATCCCACCTTCTCTGTCTCAGATTCAAGTCACGCTGTGTAAATATATACTTGAGACTTTTTTGGTTGGTGAAAATCATAAAATGTTCTACCAAGAGATAGTGTCTCTAACAGCGCAACACATGCACAACAACAGCCAACTCAAGATCATGCATCGGGTAATTTCTCTCATGTGGTCTCAACTGCCGAGACTCGTACGCAACTACTCGATCGCTCTACATCAACACAACTCCTAGACCAATACCTGATGCATCACAATAAATTGTATAGATCTTCCCCTACTCTGAGAGTATTAGGATCAGTGCTAATGTCAAATTTCCCTTCATCTCTTGGAATACTATCTTGCTAGCTTCTGACCAAACGAGCTTCACACCCTTCTTAGTCAGACTTGTCAACAGTGTTTCTATGTGGGAGAAGTCCAGTATGAAGCGTCTGTATTAACGATCCAGCCCTAGGAAACTTCGTATAACAAACACGTTCATAGGCTTCTCCCAGGAAACTACTGCTCTCACCTTCTCTGGGTCTACTGCAACTCCTGCCTCTGAGATGATTTGACCCAGGAAGTGAATCTGGTCCACCCAAAAGTGGCACATTGAGATCTTAGCATATAGCTAATGCTCTCTCAGTGTACTCAATACGATATAAATATGGGTGGCATGATCTTGTTGAGTGTGAGAGTAAACCAATATATCTTCCACGAATACTACCACAAAAGAATCCAGATACAGATGGAACACACGATTCATCAGATCCATGAAATCTACTGGCGTGTTCGTGAGTCCGAACGGCATAACCAAGTAATCGTATAGACCTTAACTTCTCCTGAAAGTTGTGAGAGGTATATCAGATGGGTTAATGTGCAGTTGATAGTATCCTGATCTCATGTCAATCTTCGATAACACTCGTTCTCCATGATGTTGATCAAAAAGATCATCAATCCTTGGCAAGGATTATCGGTTCTTAACCGTCAACTGGTTCATCTTTTGATAATACACACAGAGTCTGAGGGTACCATCCGCCTTCTTAACAAAAGGAGTGGGGAACCCCATGGAGAAGTAATAGGTCGAATAAAAACCTTCGCCTGTAACTCCTCTAACTGCCTCTTACGCTCCTACAACTAAAGTGTATCCATCCAATTAGGAGGAATGGACACTGGTGCTGCCCATGTCACATGCTCAATAGTTAAATCCACCTCACGCTCCGGAGGAAGACCTGAAATGTATTCTAGGAATACATCCCCAAAACGATCAACCACTGGAGGGAAATTTGTCTGACAGGTCCCCTGGTCGTCTAGATATAAGCTCACAATCTGGGCTATGATACCACCCCACTATTGATGTTCTGGTACAGGTCGACTCTCCTGAACATCCCACTCTCCCTTGTTTAGAAACTCCCCACCCTATGGTTACGTGAAACTCACCCTCTGACGATAGCAATACAAAATGGCTTGAAATGGAACCAACCAATCCATCCCGAGAATGAAATCATAGCTCATCATCTCCAAGAAATAGAGGTCTCAAATGATGTGACTCCCACCAACCTCAAATGGGCACTCCTTGCACTGATGCACACCATCCATTCTAGTCCCCAACAGAGTGTCTAGCATCATGATAGAAAAAGTAGGAGAAACACAGATCCCAAGTCTCTCCATAATGGGCACAAATATAAAACTATGTGTATAACTGGTATCGAAAAGTACTAAAGATAAAACAAAAGCTACTAGAATAATACCTCTGAATGTAGAAGGTCTGGGATCCTACTCCTACTGGGTCTGTTTCACGACATATGCCTACCCAGTGCGGCGGCCCTGTGATAGAGCCTGGCTCCCCTGAGTTGTCCCGCCCTTCTGCCTCTAAGATCCCAGTGTCTAGCTACCACGGCCACGACCACCATCTCTGCCTGCACACCTTGATGTATTCTAGTTACCAGACTGGTAAGAAGCTGCTGGTCCTACCATTGCACATGGAGTCTGCAAAGAACACCTCTCACTAGAAATTGGTGGAAACACCTTGCACAAATGTTGCAAATGACCCATCTTGCTGCAATGCTCGGAACTCTAATGGGTCTCATAGACATTGTGGCCTCTTGTACCCCTCTCTACCACACTGTTGCACATGAACTGGCCACTTGAAGAATTCTTTTGACTAGTACTGCCACCCTGAGATAAGTCCATCTGTCTCTTCATCTTACCAGAAGAAATAGTACCAGAAACTGTTGCTGAACTGCCATGGCCCACACCACTAGCTTCCCGCAGGTTCCGCATTGTAATCAGTGCCTTGATCACAATAGCTTGTACTAAAGGAAACCTCAAAACATTCACCATTGCTTGGACATCATAATAAAGACAATCCTCAAAGCTTCTAGCTCTCAGCGTCTCATCGCCCACCAGAATGGGTGCAAAATGATGAAGCTATGGAAAGCGAGCAGAATAACCTACCACCGACATAGCGACCTGCTATAGATTCATGAACTCTCGAGATCGATCTGCCCTCAACATCTCTAGGAAGAAGAAGTCATAGAATACTGCCTGAAAATCTTCCCACACCATGTTTGTGTGATGCTCTATCTGGGTGGTAACATCCCACCACCGCTTGGCGGAATCACGCAGCATATACGTCGCAAACTTGACCCTCCGCCCTGGGGGAGTGTCAAGATGCTCAAAAATAGTCTACATCGATCTTATCCATGCATCTGAAGCCTATGGTCCACCATCACCTGAAAACGTAGGCGGATTCTACTACTGGAAGATACGAGTTAGCTCTTCCATAGATGTGGCAGCTGGCGGTGCTCCCTGAAAGGTCTTCATGAGCCGCATAAATCCTTCACAAAACTATGCCTCTGTGCCTGTGTCTGGTATAACAGCTGGCGCCGCATCTGGCTCTGCTGGAGGATCCACTAGTAGCCCATGGACGACCATCTCTAGAGTATAGTCATCACCACTATCCGGACGAACAACGCGTGACCGTCTTGGCGGAAAGACTCTATAAGGTCAAATGCTAACCTTAGAAAAAGATTATCAGATACTTTAAACGAAGGAACCCCAAAGGAAATAGGACGAAGAAGGTATTAATAAATTACAAAACAAGACTACACAGTGTGTATACTGACTACACGAAGTGTACTTGACTTCTCTTCCCCTTCCCGGGTCCTTCTACACGGCAAAGCCACACGACTCCCGTTGAACAAAAACTACACGGCGTGCATATCACACTACACGGCTTGTTCAATATACACATGGTGTGTGAATGAAAATATTACACTAACCCATGTTGTTAATTACACGTCTGGATCCCAGGTCTGACTACATGGCGTGTTCCATAATGGACACAGTATGTATGTCCTAAGGTCTCCTCCATCAGTGTTGTTAGTTACACGGGCGGACTCCGGGTTAACACTACACAGCATGTACATCCAATACATGGAGTATTCACCCCATGCATTTCACATCCCCGTGTCCCCGCCCACACGGTCTATGACACGGGAATAGACTACATGTCGTGTACTTAGGGTATACGTCGTGTACCCAAAACGTTTTATTTTCTTCCCGAACAGAAGATCATACACTGTGTGTTTAAGGTACTACACGGCGTGTATACTGGGTTTCCGGACAGTATGCCTTAGAAACTTTTCTGGAACCCAATAAATACAGAAGAACAACACCTAAGTTCCAAATTACGATCGTGAGGGCCCATACTCCCCGAGAATCAATTTTTGTAATCATATGTGTGTTATAACCGGATAAACAGCTAATGATCCACCAAATTCCGGTCAATAAGGGCCCATACTCCCCAAAAACCAAAGTTTGGTGTCCTTTATTTCCACATATTTATACAGAAATACCCTATCAAATAGCAGGTATTTATCAAACAACTATCATGACCGCATGTTGTTCTAGAACAACAATTATCACAACAACATGCAATTTCTAATGCACCTACATGGCATGGAACTATGCATGGAATGTGATTTCTAGCATGTTCCTCAATGATGCATGAGATGGAATACCCTCATCTCATCCGGTTGCAACTAAATAGAACCCATAGATAAAATATAAAAGCACAATCACAAGTGTGTCACCCAATGGTGAAAATCAAATCAACTGTAAATTACAAAATCAGAAAATTTCAATATAATGTAAATTAGTTTTTCCCAATACACGGGTTAGCTACGCCCAGGCATAGCTTATTACCAACTACTTTTCCCATCCTATCCCTGACTAAGTCTCTAAATAGTATGTAAAATAAAAGAAACCCCTTTGATACCACTTTGT
This sequence comes from Viscum album, assembly GCA_963277665.1. Lineage (NCBI taxonomy): Eukaryota > Viridiplantae > Streptophyta > Magnoliopsida > Santalales > Viscaceae > Viscum > Viscum album. Next base: position 1,707,131,345 of record OY728153.1, on the reverse strand, counting down.
AACGTCCCGATTACGGGTACCACTTCACGGGTGCCCCGAACCGAGTTTTCCACGTGACCTCAAGCGCATTTCCCCAAACGCCAGAGGCTGCCGACTAGCAGCTAGGGCCCAGGTCTAATAGTGGGGAAACTATGCCCTCATTTGTCAAAGTGCAGTGTAGTGGAATTAAATAAAAAGCATACAACAACAGAGGAAGCAATAAACCATACACATTTAAGATAAAAACAGCTGCACTAAAACAACAAACAGTCATATAAAATGTTGATCCAACAAGCATGAAATTCTAAGAAAATATCAAGAACATGTTACACAACAATACAGTACAGTACAATATAGAGTATGAAAAAGCAAAAAAAATAGCTATTAGCATCGCAAGCCTATGCCCGGTCCCATGCTCCCCTACTGCTCAGCAGCAATCAAGTACTTTTAAAGGGACCTTTTACATTTTCCATACCTACAGAAACGAAATCTGTTTTGGCTGAAAAGCAAGACCCAAACACGGTGAGAGAAATAATATCAGTAGGCACCCTCAAAAGTCCAGTGCTCAACAGTGTGTAAACATGAAAATATAGCGTGCAAAAGTAAATGCAATAAAAAAATCAGTACACAAAAGTAACTAAAATACTAGTTATATTTCCATTTAACATTAATTTCTTTATTTATTATTAAGAAACCACCTCAGTGAATTTCTCTGTAACCAATCAGTTTCCTCAAATGCATAATCCCTTACCCTCATTTAAGAGAATCGAAACACAGGAATCATCCCACAAGCATAATAGATATTTCCCTCAGGCGTACGAGGTGTTTCCCACAGGCACAGAATCAACTACCCATATGCACGGAATAAGTTTCTCACAGGCTAAGTAGTACACTTCCCACAGGCTAATCACAACACTTCCCTTAGGCTAAACAAGAAACCGGGCCATGACCAAAATGTAAACAAGAAATATGCATGCAATAATAAATGAAATTCCTCTCAAGGAAATTATAAATTCAATATTATAAAGGCATACCCTCGGGTATCCTTTCCAAATGTCTAAATAGAGGAACGCACACCCGAGGTGGTCCTGGATCCAAGCGGCGATCCCAAACAGCAGTTTATAATCAAATTTCATTACCTATACAATTATAGGTATTTAATTCAACAAGGCCTTAGCCATACAATACCCCATTCATGGGCGTGTATCTCAAAAATACACACAAACACACAATAGTTGGAAAATAAACACCAAGCCACCTATCTTAAACGCCCCTGATCATTATGCTCGAAGGACATTCCACGAATCGTATCAGAACAAGGTAGATCTTAGGTGAAAGAGAACTCTCTTAAACCTGAAAAAATTCCACTAGAGGAATAATTGGCATGAACTACACCAAGATATGAGAGGGCATAGCCACGCGGTTCCAACGGGATCGACGGAGGCAGAATCAGATTCCCGATTCGCGATCGACGAATCCTCGAAGATTCAGGCATCCCCTCCCGAGCACCCATCTGGTTCTATGCATTCCATGTGAACAGGGGTGGCTACTGCCTATTTTAATACAAAAAAACAAATTACACGGTGTGTACTTCAGAGTACATGGCATTTACTTCTGAGTACATGGCATGTACTTCCCATTTTTTAACTGTTCCTCTTGCAGCTTCCCGCCAGCGTGACACTGTTCACCTGCAAACATGACTACACTGCATGTCTCCGTGAGTAGATGTTGGGTTCTGTCACATAGCTGGCCAGCACCTTACTATTCGCCTATCAACTGACCACACGGTGTGTAAGGGACGGCTACACGACATGTAGTCAGTCTTTACACCCTTTGTTGCCAACATGGCTACACACCCTATGTACTCTTCCTACATGGCCAAAAGTACACGGCGTGTAGAAAAGTACACCGCGTATATGTCAATTTTTTTTTTGATTTTTCCCCATTTTCTTTATTTTATTAAAAACACTTAAGGTAAAGAGAAACGAAGAAGCATGTACCACAAAACTAAGAACCGGGTTCTTAGACATAGTCTTATACTAATGGTTTTCACTAAGGTTCCCTAATCCAAATCACAAAATTGACCTATCCTCTAATAAAAACTAAAATGACGTAGATTTTTATTACATTAATATTACAACATATTATCAAATAAATACTTAAAAAGTTACAAAATGGTGATCAAATGTTTTTTTCCTTAGGAAAACTAAGACTATACAAAATATGTACAACATAGAACATAAACCATTATTTAATGGCATCTTCTCACGCAGCCGATTGTCCCTTTCCTTATCCTTAGTACTTGTAGTCTTGTATGTATATAAATCATAAAGGGGAGATAAATTCATAGTAATAGGATAGATAAGTACACGCAACTACATAAAATGTGGTGAAAATAATCATTATCATCATAACACAGTTGTATGATCAAAATCATGAGATTAATGTAACACCATGAGATTTAATGAAAAATATTATTTTTTATTTCATTGATGTCTTCTTTTGTACGCTACACCAAGATTATCATTCACTATACGCACCACTGTATTATCTTGCAATTTACACAACCCTGACATGGCGTGCACTACACAGAATCGCGACCTCCCTCGATAATTTGTGTTATACGCAATACTGGGTTTCACTAAACAATGATATATGGTTATAATATTATTATGAACTAGCCGTTATGAATGTAATTAACTAGATTTTAAATTTTATAACATTATTATTCATCTTAGACATTTTCTAGAACATGGTATAAGAACAAAGTAAATTTTTTGGGTAAAATATGAATTTTTAAAAAAATGCAGTTTTGTCACCTTTTGATGACACACCCACATTAAATCTAGTTTTTGACATGTTTAAATGTTCAATTTGACAAAATGAAATTCTTCACTAGAATCAGGAAATAAAAATTTACTTTGGATAATTTTTTCATATTATTCTGGTAACTTTCATATTTTGATAAATAGTAAAAACACGCTATATTTTAATTAAAAACAACTTTTTTCATCGCAATAACTTATATGGTTAAATTATAATATTGAATGATTTTAAAATATAAATATAATATACTTTTACCATTTAATATACTGTATGTCATTAACATTAATTTTACTTTAATTCATCGGTAAAAACATTTCAATCTTTTGCAATGTTTTATCTTTTAAAACATGTTTTCTTAACAACGAGATTAATTTTAATGTAATTTCTACAACTTTGGTGCTTTGAATTTAAAAATAAGGATTCCATATATGGAATCATTGTGTCCAAATTATTTTAATAAGCTACATTTTATTTTTGGGCGTTATGAATAGTAACTACGGTAAATTTAATTTACCATAGTAAAAGATAAATCAGGTAATTAAGGGTAAATATAATATTATAAAATTACCATAAAACTTTTCTTAATATAATTAGATGCTTATATTTCGTCCTAAGGCATATTTGGGTCGAAATTAAATCCATTGGAACCCACTTGGAGGTGATTAAGACCTTTAGTTTATTTTATTTAAAGGAAAGTGAAATATGTCTCAATCAACTTTAATAATTAATGTATTTGTAATATAAGTTTATAAAGAATATAAAATCGTTTATAAATACTCATTTGAATGATAAAATGTTTTTATTTATCATGGTAATTTATTTGTAATTTTTAAGAGTTATTTAATTGCCTTATGATGTTATACATTAAGGATGAAGAAATTATTTATTTAGTGAAAAATCAATAATATAGTTTTTATTGAAATAGTAATACATATCAAAAGGCCCAAAATCAGAAAAAAACTTATAATTAGTGTATATATAAATCCTAATCATCCACGAGATGAATTGTTGACCATATGGATTCTTATTAAGGCGATTATGAAACTTATAATATTTTATTTTAAATGATTCCAATGTTTTCACCTTCATAATTTAATAAAGATAACAATTTACATGTTGTTATTTTAAGATGATAAATTCTAGAAAAATTATTATTATAAAATAAATGATTTTTATCTTTATCAAAGGATTTTATTTTTAATTTTTATGCAACAAATAAGTATATTACATAATTATACAAAAATGTTATGGTAATTATGTTATTAAGAGATATACCAAATAAATGGTTTTAAAAATATTAAAATTAATATTATATGAACTATTTAATGTGATCCACGAATTTTCTAGACAAATTTGTCATGATATAAATTTATTAAATATTTTAGTTCAAATATATCCTCTGTGTTGAGTTTATTAAAATTCAAATAAATGAATAGTGTCAAAATTGACACTATTGTTATTTTATAAGCATAACATATTATTAAATTGTTTAAAAACCACAAAAATATTTAAAAATTATAAAATGAAATTTATATTGTCTACAGTGTCATAAAGTATCCAATTATGGAAAATTAACAACACATAAGTGATTATTTATAACCATTTAAAATTTAGAATTTTATTACCACAAATAAACTTAAATAGATTAAATAAGGATAAATCAAAATGATAAGGTTTAAAATAAGATCAAAACGTGTATAAATTTGATTGGTTTATGAGCTTACATCCCTATATCATATAATCTTATAATTGAGTAATTTTTGCAGGTTTTTATGTTGGTTTTCAATTTATATTAAACTAATATTTTTTAGGATTCCAAAGGTGCCCCTTTGCTCCCTTATAAAAGGGAACTCCCTCCCTCTCCTCCTCACACCACATTGAGCATTCAAGATCGGCCAAACCCTGAAAATATATCTTCTCCACTTCCCTAGAAACATCCTAGAGGTCTTGTTCTACTTCAAATACCAATCTTAGTTCCCTAAGAGGAGGCTTCAAAGAGGCGTATCGAACAAGAGGTAATATCTATTACCGATTCTTGGAAATTTATTTATTCTTCTACCTCCTCTTCTTTAGTTGTTTCATTATATTTTAATAACATAAGTATCAATAATATACTGAAATGTTATTATAAGTATGAAACAACCCCATTTCACCTTCTATCCATCCTAAGGAAAATGAAATCATCGTGCGTACGTACGTACGGAATACCATCTCCATGCCGTGGTGTAATCTATTTTCTCCACCACCACCTTACATGGATGGGTATAATGGTGTAAATAATTAAAACATATGATTATTATAAAATCATACTTATTTTAAGATATTATATCATTCACTCTAATTCGATTCAATAAATATGTGAACAATATCATCGCTCGTACGTACGTACGGATTACCGTCTCCACGACGCAATGAGATTCGTTTTTCATGTTAACAATTCAAAAATGATTTTAAATTATATATAATAAGTAATCATGAAGTATATGACTTAATAATTAAACTTTATTTATGTACATATATATTTATGTCATATACTTAATTCCATTCAATTCAATAAGGAAATGAAAACAACGTTCATTCATACGTACGGCCTACCGTCTCCATGAACGGTGTATTTATTTTCATTTATCGATCTATTATATATATGTATATTCTCAAAATATATTATATATAAATCATGTTTTATATTTTGGAATTATGTAATCATGATCTATGTAATTATATGAATAATTACAAGTCAAAACATGGACGACAAATGAAATGATTTTACCCAAAACGCTCTCTAACATGGAATTTACAAAAGAACGCATAATATAAAGTCATAAGTGAACCATAAATGATATCATTACAATTAATATGATTCTTTAATAAGTCAATGACATTATTTAAATCATTATACAGGAGGTTCGGATATGTACGAAGCATATCAGACCTAAGGTAAGGGATAATTATTACAACCTTGTTCTTATCTGAGATTGTTTATTCGTAAGTATTTAATGGGGATATTGTTATCATCCATGTATATGTTTTGTAAAAACTTTCATGTATGTTTAATGTCCTTTTTACCCATTTTTTACTTTTACCTCATGTTATAAAAGGAATCTTTCTTTTGTTTACCATACGAGGTACTTTTTGACTTTTCTGACAAAAGTACGAGGATAATGCTTTTTTTAAATTATACAGCATGAAAGGATTTTTACGGTTTTATAAAGCCTTATTTTCATGAAGCTTCCTCAAAAAGATATCATGAATATTATAAAAAAAATATTTTTCATTTAAAATTGCATGGTGTTTAGTGAAAAGAAATTGATTTTGAAGATGAAAAGATATTTTCCTCAAGAATTCATTACAAATATTTTATCAAAACCATTTTCCATATAAGATGACATTGTTTCATATGTGTATGTTTCATGTTTAATGTCTCTATGATTTACATGGTTTCAATTTTCTTATGATTAAATTTCCATTTGTTTTATATGGATTATGAGATGATGTGATGATGTTTATGAAACCCATTTTATTCTTTGGGTTATGATGAATGTTTTAAGTTTATTTTGTAGCCCATGTAAGAATGAATTAATTATGAGATGGGTGTGACCTATATATCCCTCCAATGAATTGGGTAAATATTTATATCTCATGATATCGACATTTCTGGAATGGTATGTTAATCCGGTTCAGTGATACAGGACTGGAACGAGGAGTGAACTCGATTCAGAAAGAGACTTTGTCTACTAAGATGGTCGTGGCCGCAATGCCTTGGCTACTATGGAAATCATAGATATTACTGAATGGTTTCCACAATTACATGATTTATTCCCATGCTATTTTATCATGATTGATGTTCCTTTATGATATATGCCTCACATACATCCAAGATTTATGTCTTTGCTCAAGATTTTGATGTTTAGATTTTATGTTCAAGCTTTTTCATTCAAATGAATGTGGATTGTTTTATGTTCTCTATGCTTACCCTTACTGAGAATTTGAGCTCACCCTTTATACGTTCTCTTTTCCCCATGATTTGAAGAATGTTTTTAGGTAATAAAAAAAGGGAAAGATCTTTATGGGAGATGTTGAAGATCTTTCACCATGATTAGAAGATTATTTTTTGAGTTTCAAAGACACTAAACTATTACAGTCCTTGCATCCCTTCTTTCGTTATATATCAAGTATTCTGTAAAATAAATGTAATGTATATGTACATCAAACTTTGGGTCACTAAAGTTTTTATTAGAGGAAATTTGTAGTCATCATTTGGAATATAGGATGCGAGAACTTTAGTGATATCCCTAGAGATATTTCTAAGGTATGTCTAGGGATGTCCCTAAGGTTAAGTATAAGTATAGGTTATAGTCCTATAATTATGGTAATGATCTTATAATTTAACCTAAGATGATAGATATTGAAGTTAATCCCCCTCGATTATGATTTTGGACTCTCACACTATTTTTTGGGTTTTAGAAAATGGCTGGGAATGGGAAGATTCACGATAATAGAGGATATGATGGACAATGGAATGATATTCTTCATGAGAAACTGGATGAAATTTTATCTGGAGTTTCACATATCGTTATTATTCCTAATAAGAAATTTCATAATATGATCAACAATCTCAACTTTTTTATGTTTCCCGACTCAGCTAATAATAGAAAGATGGAGTTTCATGATGATCATAGAGGAAGGAAGGTTCAATTTCTATCATGTAAATCATGTGGGAAGAGGCACCAAGGAGAATGTTTCAAAGGAGCTAGAAGATTCTTTTGGTGTAGAAAAGAAGGACACAAATCCAGTAAGTTCAAAGGAAAAGGTTCAGTTAACACCATGGAGAAAGATAATTGAATTGCTACGACATCAACAATGATTAGATGTTTTAAATGTGGAATGTAAAAACATTATGCAAACCAATGCCCTAAGGGAAAATCGCATGAAGGAATCAACATGGTCATATGGGTATTATTTATGTGGATGATGATGAGGAGACAAAAAATGATATATGAGATGAAAGAAGTGTTAAAGATTTGTCAATATTTTAAGAAGGTAATGGAATGATTTATGTTATGTTGTATAGTTAATGGTACTATGGAATAAAGAATCATCTACGGATTGTTACACTATTGTTTTTCCTAAAGTATTTGAAAGTATATGTTGAATGGTACTGGTAAACATAAAAGGTTATTCCGATATTTTTGGAAAGAAGATGATATGCGTATAATGAATGGATATAGAGAAAATAATATGTTTGATAGTATTCATGATCTCATGACTAATATATGGACAATGTTATATCATGGTTTGAGTTTATAGAATTTTTGGATTTTGGTATGAGGAAAGAGACAACATTTGACATCATTCATGTTTTCAATAAGGTTCAATGGGTATTCATATTTCAAGAGAATACATGATTAAGTTATTCACATGATAGGAATGTGACCAACAAGATATATGAGGGGTAAATGATGGTATTCATGTGCTTGTTATATGAACTTTTTAGTAATCATTCTCTTTATACATTTATTTTGGAAAGAAGTATTTTGGATAATACTAAAGATCAGAATTGATTATGTTAGACATAAGTTAGTATTGTTTAAGGCAAGAACTTTTTCGATATTATTGATTGAAAGTTATAATAATGTATTTTTAGATAAAAGGACAACCGGCAGGACGGGCGAATATCCATCGCGTCAGACAAGGTTATGGGAATCAAACCCACAACTGAAGTGCGACAGGCCTTTATCACTTACCAATGGCCTACAAGAAGTCCCTGGTTAGTATAAACTAGATTTATTTTATTAAGTGGTATGATAGATGAAGTATAAGTCCTTTTTTGGAATGATATAAGATAGATGGGCTTATGTATATAACTATTGATATCCTTTTGATTAAAATAGATGGTATGACCCATCATTCTATCACATGATCTGCTAACACTTCACGAATGAAAAATTTAACTTCATTTCATTAAGAGGTGAAGTGGAAATTGTCCATGGAACGACCAACGGTAAGACTGTACCAAAATCAAGAAAGTATTTCTTCTAATTCCAATTTCTTCAACTTAAGGGGAATGATATTGAAAACCAAAAATGTTGTCCTAGTTCCCTTATATCTGATGATTCCGATGGTACCTTACATCATTACAAATCTATGGCTTTGTGATTGTTTTCTTTTTTTCATAGCCATGTTCTCTACCACTCCCCAACAGAATATGATGGTTAGATTTCTCTTCCATATCCATATTTTCACCTATGTTCTCCTATGTGGAAAACCAGTGATTAGTTAATTTGGGTAACCGTTACATTTCATACATTATTTTTTAAATATTGGTTTTGGTATTCCTTTTTATGATGTGGGTTTCTATTAAAGAATCTTTCGACTAGTAAACCATTTATAACCCTGAGGAATTTCGAGGGTGAAATTCATTTTAATGGGGGTAGAATGTAACACACTGAGATATTATGAAAAATATTATTTTTTATTTCATTGATGTATTCTGTTGTACGCTACACATAGATTATCTTGCACTATACGCAACACCGTATTAGCTTGTAGTTTATGCAACCCTGACTTGGCTTGCATTCAACGCAATCGCGACCTTCCTCGATAGCGTGTGTTATATGCAATACCGTGTTTCACTAAACAATGATATATGGTTATAATATTATTATGAACTAGCCGTTATGAATAGTATTGACTAAATTTTGATTTTTATTATATTATTATTCATCTTACTCATTTTCTAGAACATGGTATAAGAACAATGTAAATTTTTTGAGTAAAATAAGTATTTTTAAAAAAATGCAGTATTGATGCCTTTTGATGGCGCACCCACTTTAAATCTAGTCTTGACATGTTTATAAGTTCAATTTGACAAAATAAAATTCTTCTCTAGAATCATTAAATAAAAATTACTTTGGATAATATTTTCATATTATTCTGGTAACTTTCATATTTTGATGAATAGTAAAAACACGCTATATTTTAATTAAGAACAACTTTTTTCATCACTATAATTTATATGGTCAAATTATAATATTTAATGATTTTAAAGTATAAATATAATATATTTTTACAATTAAATATAATTTACGTCATTAACATTAATTTTACATTGAATTCATAGGTAAAAATATTTCAATCTTTTGCAATGTTTTAACTTTTAGAACATGTTTTCTTAAAAATGGGATTAAATTTAAAATAACTTCTCCAAATTTTTTGCATTGAATTTAAAAAATGGATTCCATATTTGTAATCAGTGGGTCCAAGTTATGTTAATACACTACTTTTTATTTTTGGTCATTATGAATAGTAACTATGGTAAATTTTATTTACCATAGTAGAAGATAAATCGAGTAATTAAAGGTAAATATAATATTATAAAATTAGCCTAACACTTGTGTTAATATAATTTGATGCTTATATTTCGTCTTAAGGAATATTTGGGTCAAAATAGAATCCATTGAAACCCACTTGGAGGTGATTAAGACCTTTAGTTTATTTTATTTAAAGGAAAGTGAAATGTGTCTCACTCAACATTAATAATTAAAGTATTTTTAATATAAGTTTATACAGAATATAAATTCGGTTATAAATACTATTTAAAAAGATAAAATTTTTTTCTTTATCATGGTAATTTATGTATAATTTTTACGAGTAATTTAATTACCTTATTATCTTATACATTAATGATGCAGAAATTATTTAGTTAGTGAAAATTACATAATATAGTTTTTATTGAAATAGTAATACATATAAAAAGGCCCAAAAATCTGAAAACAACTTATTATTAGTGTATATATAAACCCTAATCTTCCAATGGCCTAATTGTGGTCCATTTGGATTCTTATTAAGGCGATTATGACACTTATAATAGTTTATTTTAAATGATTCCAAAGTTGTCACCTTCATAATTTAATAAAGATAACAATTTAGTTTTTTATTTTATGTTGATAAATTAAATAAAAATTTTTATTATAAAATTCCTGATATTTATATTCATAAAAGGATTTTATTTTTAATTTTTATGCAACAAATAAGTATATTAAATAATTATAGAAAAATGATGTACTAATTATTTTATTAGAAGATATACCAAATAAATGGTTTTAAAAATATTAAAATAAATATTATATGAACTATTTAATTAGATACAACAATTTTCTAGACATATTTTATATTTTAATAATCTATTAAATATTTTAGTTTGAATATATCCTCTTTTTAGAGTTTATTTAAATTCAAATAAATGAATAGTGTTAACATTGACACTATTGTTATTTTATAAAAATAACATATTATTAAATTGTTTAAAAATCACAAAAATATTTAAAAATTATAAATTAAAATTTATATAGTCGACAACGTCATAATTTATCCAATTATGGAAAATTAAAAACAAATGATTTATTATTTATAACCATTTAAAATTCAGAATATCATTACCACCAATTAACATAAATTGATTAAATAAAGATAAATCAAAATGATAAGGTTTAAAATAAGATAAAAACATGTCTAAATTTGATTGGATTATGATCTTACAACCCTATCTCATCTAATATTCAAACTGAGTCATTTTTTGAGGTTTTTATGTGGGGTTTGAATTTATATTAAACTAATCTTTTTGAGGATTCCAAAGGTGCCCCTCTCCTCCCTTATAAAATGGCACCTCCTCCCTCTCCTCCTCACACCACTTTGAGCCTTCATGATCGGCCAACCCCTGAAAATATATCTTCTCCACTTCTGTAAAACTTCATAGAGGTCATGGTTACTTCAAAGACCAATCTTAGTGCCCTAAGAGGTGGCTTCAAAGAGGCGTATCGAAGAAGTGGTAATATCCTTTACCGATTCATTCAAATTTATTTCTTCTTCTACCTCTTCTTATTTAGTTGTTTAATTATATTTTAATAACATCAGTATCAATAATATACTGATATGTTATTATAAATATGAAACAACACCATTTCACCTTCTATCCGTCCTATGGAAAACGAAATCACCGCGCGTGCGTATGTACAGAATACTGTCTCCACGCCGTGGTGTAATCTGTTTTTTACACCACCACCATACTTGGATGGGTATAATGGTGTAAAGAATAAATAAATATTATTATTATAAAATAATACTAATTCTAAGATATTATATCATTCACTTCAATTAGATTCAATAAATATGGGAATGATATCATCGCTCGTGTGTACATACGGATTACCGTATCCACGACGCGAAAAAGATTCATTTTCCATGTTAACAATTCAAGGATGATTATAAATTATATATAATAAGTAATCATGAAATTTTTGACATAATAATTCTACTAGATTTATGTACATATATATTTATTTCATATACTCAATTCCATTCAATTCAATAAGGAAACGAAAACAGCGTTCATGTGTACGTACGGCCTACCGTCTCCCTGAATGGTGTATTTCATTTCATTTATAGATCTATTATATGTATGTATATTTTGAATATATATTATATATAAATCATGTTTTATATTCTGGAATTAAGTAATCATGATCTATGTAATCATATGAATAATTATAAGTCAAAACACTGACGACAAATGAAACGATTTTACCCAAAACGCTCTTTAACATGGAATTTACAAAAGAACGGGTAATATAAAGTCATAAGTGAACCACATATTATATCATAACAATTAATATGATTCTGTAATAAGTCAATGAAATTATTTAAATTATTATACAGGAGGTTCAGATACGTACGAAGCATATCAGACCTAAGGAAAAGGATAATTATTCCAATCTCATTCTTATCCGAGATTGTTTATTTGTAAGTATTTACTGTGGATATTGTTATCATCCATGTCTATGTTTTATAAAAATGTTTTCATGTATGTTTAATGTACTTTTTACCCATTTTTGGATTTTACCTCATGTTATGAAAGGAATCTTTCGTTTGTTTACCATATGAGGTAATTTTAGACTTTTCCGACAAAAGTACAAGGATAATGTTTTTTATTTATACAGAATGAAAGGATTTTTACGGTTGTATAAAACCTTATTTTCATGAAGCGTCCTCAGAAATATTTCATGACACTTTTAATCAAAATCATTTTCTTTTAAAATTGCATGATGTTTTGTGAAAAGAAACTAATTTTGAAGAAGAAAGGATATTTTCTTCATGAATTCATTTCAAATGTTTTATCAAAACCATTTTCCATCTCAGATGACATTATTTCCTTTGTGTATGTTTCAAGTTTAAGGTCTCTATGATTTACATGGTTTCACTTTTCTTATGATTAAATGTCCATTTTTTAATATGGATTATGAGATGATGAGATTATGTTTATGAAACCCATTTTATTCTTTGGGTTATGATGAATGTTTTAGGTTTATGTTGTGGCACACGTATGAATGATTTCATTATGAGATGGGTTGGACCTATATCTCCATCCAATGCATTGGGTAAAGATTTATATCTCATGATATATACATGGTTTTAACGGTAATTTAATCCGGTTCAGTGATACAGGACTGGAACGAGGAGTGAAATCGATTCCGAAAGGGACTTTGTCCACTATGATGGTCTTGGAAGCAATGCCTTGGCTACTATGGAAATCATAACAAGTTCTGAATGGTTTCCACAATTTAATGATTTTACAATGATATTTTGCCAATATTGATGTTCCTTTATGATATATTTCTCACGTACTTACAAGATTTATGTCTCTGCTCATTATTTTTATGTTTAGATTTTATGTTCAAGCTTTTGCTTTCAAATGATTATGGATTGTTTTATGTTCTATATGCTTACCCTTACTGAGCATTTGAGGTCACCCTTTATATGTTTTCTTTTCTCCAAGATTTAAATAATGGTTTTAGGTAAGAAAACAAAAGGGGAAGATCATTATGGGAGATGTTGAAGATCTTTCACCATGATTAGAAGATTATTTTCCGAGTTTACAAAGACACTAAACTATTATGGTCCTTGTGTGTCTGCTTTCATTATATATCAAGTATTCTGCAAAAGAAATGTAATTTCCATGTATTTAAATCTTTGGGTCTCTACAATTAAGAATTATGAAAATACATAGAATATGGAAATGCATACAAATGAAACATCGTGTCTAGTGGTTAACTAAAACACAGACTTGTGAACAAAGATAGAATCATGTTCACTCATTTTTTACAAAAATAATGAGTTTCATCACATTACCAAATTCATTTGATCAATATATAATCTTAGGTGAACCCATCACATCATAACATTCATATTGTGTTGTATATTTACTGGCACACCCACCACATCATAACAATTGCATTATCATGAATTACACATAGAACATATATCAACCATGAACATAAATATACCATTGAAAGGAATACGTTTTAGATCATTTGAATACATTCATAAACATTGAGTTCTTAAATTAAAGGGTGGATAACATACTTGATATAATAATCCTAAACATTGAGTTAGAAGTAAAACATGTATTTTGAGATATGTGTAATTTTGGGAAAAATAATGTTTTTCAAGAACTAGTGTAGAAAAAATGAATATCACAGAAAATAAATGATAATTATGAAGACACTATTTTCAAGGAATAACCAGATTTAAAATTGAGTGAAAGATGGAAACCCCAATGAAAGAGTGTTTGGTTCAATAAATCACTATACCTTTTGTCTGAAAGGTAACTTCACATTAATATCCTATATAATAACATTATAATAATTAATTAAAAATTACAGAACCATATATGCATGATTATGATTCATTATGATTTATTTCTATTCTTTTATAGGCCACTAGATGAGTTATATAGTTTAAGTTCACTATTAGGGAGTGTTTTTTCTTAGTTTTCATGATCTATTGACTTATATACATTAATAGAATTCTTTTAAGGTACAGATAACCATACAGAACTATTATTATATTTTTTTAATTATATTCCATAATTTAAATGACATAATAAAGGATTTGGTTATATATCAAGAGGATAATTCATTAGATGAAATAAAATAATGATTGTTTTACGATAATTTTGGACGTTTTTTATAACAACAAACATGTTTTGTTTTATCATATAGTATTACGTGTAAAAATATGTTTCAGAACATAAAATGTATTAAAAAATTAAATTTAAAACATTATTTCAACAATTTATTGGTTATATCAACATTATTATGGAATTTATGAAAAATGAAAGTTCATCACCCATAATGTCGTTAAATTAACACATATTGAGAGATTATTTAAATTTTTGAAAAAGAGAGAGGGGTAGAATAATGATGTATCATACATTAACAATATATAATTACATTATAAATAATGTACTTTATTTTATCATTCAATTTGGATGAATGGATGTTGTTAGAGAATAATAAAATGAAGAAAAATTAAAATAAATCAAAAGGAAAAGGAATTTCATTTTACCTCTTAAATATCACATCCTTGATAACCTTCATAAGAAAAGGGTTTTATTATTTATATGAGACCAAGAGATTATAGATGTTTGAGTGTGGTGGGGTGGGGGAGAAGACAATTTCTAAGAATTAAGGGATGTCTCTAAGCATGAGAGGTATGAGTAGAAGAGGGTGTTAGGGGTGGTATTTATAGTTGAGGAGAGGGGTGTTTTCACAATATTCCTATCATTAACTTATTTTTTGGCTCACAAATATAAATAGATTGATAATTATATTTAAATATAATAAAATAATGATGTATATGAAGAGATTTGAGGATTATATCTTCCTTTCATAATTTTTGAATCAATAATTTATGTATTTAACTTTTATTGTAAATTGTCATGTATACTATTCATAAAAAAGTCATGTATCTTAGAAAAATAAAAAAACAACCATAATAATTTTTTTATTTATAATTTAAAAATGAACACCATTTTATGGAATTTTTTTCTTAATACGTGTAATTTAATTTTTAATTGAAATCATTATTTATTCAGAAAATAAATATTATAAAATTATATATTATTTTATAACACTTTGAAAAATTAATAAAGGTCTCATAAAATTAACTTAAAATCACAAGACCTTAAAATATTAATTTATGAATAAATTTTGTGAAAATAATTCTTCTTTTAAATTAATCATAAATTATTTTTGAGTAATAAAAATAAAAACTATATATTGATAATTTTTAAAATATTTATTTAATTATACAATGATATAATTATATCATATTATCACATATATGGAGCATAAATATTATTTATACTATCCTTGGTAAGATTAAAATTTAGTTGACTGATTAACTATTCGTAAGGGTTATATTTCAATTCCTAAGTGTTACATTACTATTCGTATGGGTATGTTACTATTCACAAAAAAAATACATTTGTCCCATTAGATACCAAATATCTTAATGATCACAACCATATATCTCATATTTTGGAAATTAAAAACAAGTAAGTGGAAAAATTATGTTTAATTGATAAGATATAAAGGTCACATGTAATTTATTAGTTTATTTAATCATGAGGTGGTATTGTTTTTTCTAATGTTTTTTTATGTTACATAATTATATGGAGAGAATTTCTATTGATGAAAATTTGCTTTGTTTTAGGATTGTTCGAGGGTATTTTTCCAAGATGATAATTTATAAATTGAACAACGATGCTTAAAATTATCAAGAGAGGTTGTTGGTGGAATAATCTTCAGAGTCGGAATGCTATGAAACAAGTACACTCATAGGGGGTCTGTATGAATAATTCTAATATATCTTTTAAGGGATGTACATGATATATTAGTTTGTTACATGTTTAATTGTAATTCATATGGTTAATTATAGAAGACATGTTTTGACATTGAATTATAACATGATGATAACATGTGGGTCTTTTTGAAACCATATAGTATAATTATGAATTAAATTTAGAATGAAATGTTACATATCAAATAATACATTCACGAAAATGGTGAAGGGGTCTTCAAGTCATTAAACAAATGATTAAATCATATAACATAGTGAACATAAATGATTTAATTGAGGTTATATGATGAATGTAGTGTGGTATTTGTATATCTATTATAAAGAAATGTATCTTATAAAAAATTAAACATTACCAAACAATTATAATCCATGATATCTAGTGAGTCCTAGTAGATTTAGTTTGGATTGAAAAATTGTTGTCTTATAATCATTTGACAATCCTTTCAAGGAGATCCATTTATTATTAGTATGTTTAAATATTTTTATAGGTTTGTCTATTTGTTGAATATGATGCTCAATAAGATAATTTTAACATGCTTCCTCAATTATAGTTTAATTGTGTTTTTAATCATAATAATAAATTGTCACTATGATTAACCACTCCTCACTCATTGTGTCATAAGGTAAAAAAACATGTATCAATTCAATGGTAGGGTTATTTAATATGTAATTTAAATTTTAGTATGAATATTTTTGTAAATGTCAATTGATATCCATTTTTAAATGGAAACATATCCACAATATTTAGAAAAATATCATTTCATCATATTAGTGATCTATTAGATGGAAATTTAAATCCAATACCATTCATGTGATTGAAGTAAAAAATAAAAATTGACTGACTATGATCATAGAAGGAATAAAAATAGTATAGGATGAATCCAATTCCAAAAAATATAATAATGAGATCTTTTTAATACCATATTTCTGTAAAGGCACTGAGTTACACTAGTTTCAAGGAAATATGGGTCATGGGTTTTGATATTTATGAAACCACTGGTAGATAATAAAAAAGTTATTTAAAGCATTCTTCCAGATTTAAAAATGTATCATAATGAAAAAGATGTCTGTTTGTTTAGAAAATCATCAAATTTTCTAGAGTCCATTAAGGATGTGGTGGTGAAATTATTTTTGTCAACATACTTATGAAAATCTAAGATCATCAATAACCTCCATATAATTATATTTTTGCATCTCTAGAGAAATGAATTTATTCAAATTGACTATTGATGATCTTCTGAGTAGCATTGTGGACTATAAAATTTTTATTAAAATTGAAAAAACCTATAGTTATTAAAATAAGGGAACGTTTTTGTTACATATGAATCCATGATATTTATAAAGGGGGTGAATATAAAGAAAATATGGATGGGGATATTATATCACTTATTACTAGAAATTTGTTAATCTGAATAAGAACGTTTAATAGAATGTAGTATATTAAGTGATTTTTAATTGATATAGTTGACTATATTTTGGATGGGAGTACAAAAAATAGACGATGAAGAAATTGGTAATGGTATCATTTTAAATCTTTAAAATAGGTCTACTTTTAATGGTTCCTTCATAATAAGAAACCCATTCACAATGAAATTTACATGGAAGATAATTTTTAGAAAAGATGATGATTATATAAAGGGAAAACATAGAGGAAGTGGAATAAATGTTAACTTGGTATATTAAAAATTAGAAGATGGATATATTAGAAAAATATGATCCAATAACGGAGGAATAAAATTGTAAGAACCAACCTTTTCTTTGAGGTATGAAATTTTTTAATTTCAGTTAAATCCTTAATTTTATCTAAATTGGAGTTCCAAATGAAGTTAATAGATTTTAGGGGGTGTTAGTGGCTTGTTCAGAGCCCAGAACCCCAAATATTTTAGAACTAGGTGTGTTACAATGATAGTAGACACCATTCCACATAGTATAAGTGGTTATATAAAACCATGCGGTCTGATTCAGTGCTCTGTCTTGGTCTGCAAGGATTATTCAATCCTTGCATCCTAGGACACATAGTGGTGTGTGCTCTATAGAACTTATACCGGAGGTTTTTTTAATTGAATACACAATTTTAATAAAATGTTGTAGCAAAAAATGGATGGTAATTCTCAAGGAAGTTCACAATGTATGGTTGGCACATGGTTTGTCCAAATATGCAACCAAACTCTATGACCCATTACATTGGAATAAGGAATATTTTCCCTTAGTAAAATTATAACCATTACTTGTCTTTTAATTCTACTCCCATGAGAAATATCCTCCTCTAACATGGTGGGTTTCCTCTATGACCAAGGATAATATTGGTTATTCATCCCTCTGTTAGACACATAATTGCTTACTATCATTGGTTGTGTACCGATTTTTTATCTATTCCTCTTGCACCATTCATCATTTATCTTACTCACTACAAAATTATGTTAGTGTGATTGTATATTATATATTATTATGGTCTTTTTCCATTTTCACGACTAATTCTATTCTTAACCAAACAATAATCCAATAATAGATGATGATCCAACCACTAAGAAGAGGAAGGTGGTCTTGTTACATTTCCTTAAACTGAGGTTGTTTATTAAGTATTTCATTATGCCACCTTCTAGAGTTTCTGTTTCCAACTTCATTAATGTTTTGATTGATAAACTATATGTGCATCCCTATCATATATGACCAATGATAACTATCTAGAAATTATTAAATGTTATTGAGCTTTAATTATATCACCACATTGGTTATGTTGAAAAATCAAATAAAATAACCATGGGTGGCCTATAAAATTGATTATCCTTTAGCGGTATATAATTTAAAAATTTCCTTAGGATGATAAATTAAATGATTAAAAAAATTACTTGAATAAGGAAGTAATTAAATACCATGCGCCAAATCCTTTGGTTGTTATCCTTCTCACCTAGTCTTGTGGTGTTCTTTAAAATCATAATTCAAATTAAGATAAATTGTTGGTTTCATGTAATTATTGTTATTCTATGACTATATTTTATTTTAGTCTTCTACCAATGTGAGTAAATTGGTTATATAAATAATTTGTCCAATTGAACTAAATGGGACTTAAAATTTTATGTTTAGTATTTGGGCCCATGAAAAATCTTATTTATATTCCAAGAGTGGGAGATGAGTTCTGAATCATAACATCATTGATGGACTCATTGGGATCAATTAATTAAATTAAATTTTAATGGAATTATTATGTTTTGTGTAAAAAACATGGGAAGTAATTATAATTCCATAGATAGACTCAATGTTATACATGATTCTATATACATGAGTGGTACATCGACTCCCATTGTAGAATACCAAGGATATACTTAGATTTAAATCATATTGAAAAATTAAAGAATATCTTATTATCTTATTACCATAAGAAAATAAAATATTATCGTTATTTAATATTTATAAGGGTCATAAAATTATTCATATTATTATTCATAAGTGTATGTTACTATTCATCAAATAAAACAAGTTGGTTCTATAAGACTCCAAATGACTTACTAGTCACAACTCTTGATGACAATTTTTTGAAATTCAAAATATAGAAGTGGATAATTAATTTTTAATGGATAGGTTTTTACTATCTTCTAAACATAAAAGTTATGTTTCAAAGGAACTTAGTGATTTATGAAATATAGGCTTTGAATAGAATGTATTTTAGAGATTCATACAATGAAATTTTTGGTGTGTTATAAGTATGATAAAACTATTTCCTATACCCATTTGGGAATGGAATAAAATCACCCAGGTCATTGTGATTGGTATCCTAAAGATATCTACAAAAAACAATTTAATATTTTTTGAAGTGGATTGACCCACAACCCCCCCCCCCCCAAATCATTTGAATTAAGGTATATTTCATGCTTGGAAAACATTAAATAATTATATAATTAAATCCGCGAGGCTTCATGGGGTTCCATGTTTGATAAACTATGTTCCAGATCCAATTTTCGCCTCTAAAATACAATGAATTTTTCATTAATATTTGAATAATGAATTTAATTTAATTTTGTATTTTCACCCCAAAACTAATAGCCAATCATAAAAGAATATTCATGATATTTAGGCCATGATAAGAACCTACTAAATGGAATTCTCTAAGGGGTGGGATCAACATATCATGTTATATAAATTATAAAAAAAACATCTACTCATGTATTCACATGTCTCCAAATGATTCTCTGTATGAGAATTGATATTAAACTCCAACATATAGTGATAATATTGGGAAATTAACTCTAATTAGACCTGATCATGTGAAATATGTGACATAGAGGGTTCGGTCCATCCAACAACAATTAAATGATTCTGAGAGTGAACAAAAGTCCTATGATTACAACCATTAAAGAGACATGTATTTTTTAGAGACAGTTTTATTCATTGAATATCACCACAAAAGAGATACATCTGGTTTGAAATAAGGTTTTTATTATTCCTAGGTACATTATCCCCTTTGAGATCATAGATATTATAGAATTCATGGATTTTCTTGTTTTGATCCCATCAAATATATGTCACGTTCCGGATGTGTTTACCATATCTCTCTTGAGAATGTATATACCATAACCATCACATATGCTGAATTTGGAAGTAGTTCAACTGGATAATGAAATATCATATGTGCAGTAATCAATGGCTATCATCCAATATAGAGAAAATTGTCTATGCAAAAAGAGAACTCATATGGTCATAGATATTTGGTGGAACCCTACATATAAAGAGGTGACGTTAAAACTAAAAGAAAAAATAAAATATGAGAACACTCAATTATTGTCAACTGAGAAAAAGTGTTCAAATTTCATTGGTGAATTTTTGAAATCGGGGAAGAATTTAATGACCAAGTGTTTATTAGAAAAATTTGCATCCTAAAAAAATGTATGTCAAATTATATTATACAATAATATAAACATATAAGACATTTTTAAACCACCAAAAAATTATTTCATTTATTAAAATAGTTTGAGAAGTTAATTAATAAACCCTTCAAAATTCCAATTATCACAAGGGCCAAAAAATTAAAAAACTACAATGGGGGAATATGTATCAAACCAATCTGGTAGAATCATCAATCCAACAAACAACAATATAGAAAATAAAGAAAATATGAGTAAAAAAGTTATAATTATAGGATATAAAAAAATAACCTGGAGGGTAATTTATTTTAAAAATTCATAATGGAATGTAGAGGTATTTATTAGTGGTGATATTACCATTAGAATAGTGACATTATAATTGAAAATAATAACCCCACCATTGAAAATAGTAACTTGATTGTTGAAAAAGTAATTTGACATCAAAATAATAAATTGTGATATAAAATACATATATCATGATTAATGTAAGTAAATATAAATATTACAACTCTAAAAAGTGAATATCATGATAAAAAAATAAAATAAAATATAAGAACATTTTTAATAAACTATTTTTAATTGATTTATTAAAAACATAATTTTAATATTTTAAATAAAAAATAACATTGATATAAATTTTTGAATAGGAAATAAAAAAAATTCAAAACATCAAATTTTCTAAGGATGATTGTTGATAATTTTTTAGAAACCATAATTTTTCAAGTGAATATTAGAAAACAAAATTCATGTAACATACGAATCATAAATTATATAAATTGTGATGTAATAATGAAATAATAATTTATATAATGCGTTTTTTTGACAAAATATTTTAATTATCATAATTGAGTCATTAACGTATAGTGATTGTAATTTCCAAAACTAAAAATCATTTTTCAAAACCTTAATTAAAATGTTGTCTCTCAAAAAGAAAAGTTTTTACTTTCTTCATCATTCCTTTAAATAAATAGAATGAATCAAAATAATAATTTTTTAATCTTCGTAAAACCATTATATCATATTTTTATATTATTTATATTTTAAAACCATTATTTTTAAATGTTTTATAATTGATATATTAATTTATGTAATATTTTATTCTGAAAATACTCATCTCCTCAAGGGTAAATAATCCCTCCCCACCCCATAGAAAACCACTCATCTCACATTTTACATTTCTAATGTTCATGTCAATAATTAAAATGAAGACCCTTAGAATACCTCGTGATTATATGGTGTAAACCAACACTAAACATTAAGGAAGTTTCGGTGCTTTAAAGAGATGCTACAACAAGAAAGTTATATGATTCGATCAACTCTTCACATTGTTTATTCATCTATTTAATTTTTCTCAATTATTATCAAAACCAACTATTATAAAAATTGTTAAGATTTATTATAATAGTATAATAATAATTTTAACCTACTAAAATTAACATAGTTATGATTTGTATAAATTTCAAACTTCCCTTTCAAGCTCTTTCGATGATGTCCTGTTAAAAGTCAGGTAATCTTCAATGAGTAAATTTAATATCATTTATATATAACCAAAAACATGGTACATTAAAAAAAATTATGTATGATATTTCAATGTATATATATAATAATATTTTTTAATTATTCAATCTTATATATAAATTACCTTGAATAAATATTCAAATTTTGAAATAAAATAGGGAAATTTAATGAAAACATTATATCAATAAAATCACATTAAACAATGAGTTTAATAATTTAGAATACATTAATTATAGTTGAGAAATAGTGAAATTTTTACAAAAATCAATTCTGTTAATTTGTTTTTATTATCTTATGTTTATTATTTAAGAGGTGTAAAATCAATGAAGCAATGAGGAATTTAAGGTAAAGGGAATATCGAACCCAACAAATTTTTTTTGGGTTAGTGCATTATAATGAAATGTTAATTATATATATTCCTATAATATTACATAGATAACATTTTACTATTATTCCATTTTATTTTAGGGATATAAATGTTTCAAAATTAATTAATAATCTAATTGAAACAAATTTCAAAAAATGATATTTTTTTCTGAAACAAATCCATTATAAATCATGAGTTATTTCTTATTCACTCATGAATTATGAAGTTTATTACAAATATGTTTTTAATAATTTGTAACAACTTGTTTATTCATTGAAGTATTAATTATGAAATCCTTATGAAAATAATTTCATCCAATAGTCCTTTTCATGACTATGGTTCTTATACGTTATAAGGAGTAAAAAATGTTTTTTAAATATTTTGATTTGACAGGTGGGAGTAGAGTTATATATCCCTTCAATGGATTGGTTAATGTGATTTATATCATGAGATAATTTTTATTATTCATGGACATGATTAAATATTGTTTCATAATGACAATGATATTATTATACGCATATTCTATACCTGGAATGATGATATATTTGTACACAACGATATGAGGTACATGACAATCATGAAACCTTGTTTCATTTTTAAGAATTTACACATTCCATGTCATTATAAAATGGTTCCCTCATGATTTTTCTGATGAACCTTTGATTATTATATTATGATGATTGTTATTATCAGCCATGTTTTATTGATTCATGTCCTTTATTCCCCCTCATACTATCTTTTAGATCACTCATATTCTCTAATGAATATCCTTTGGTGAATAAATGTATTATAGGGAGGGTGATATTTTAGTAGGATAAAGAAGAATGATTTAAATTTATATTCATGATTTTAATGTAATATTGATATATGATCCAATTTTTTCAAAGATAAAAAACATTTCAGTCCTTAAAATTATTTCTTTTATAATTTTTATCATTAAAATGATGTAATAATCATGTAATAAAAATTACATAAACAATAGTTTCTATCAGAAGTATTTTTATGATAATTTGGTAATTAGTATTTGAAAACATTAGTGAAAACCATTCAGATAAGTTTAATAATATTTCAATATTCAATAAGAATTTTTTTATGAAACTGATGAACAGAAGTATCCCATTAGAGATTCATTTTTAGCGAATTGTGAAAAAATAATAAATTATTTATTAATTATATTTTGAATTTTGTTGTGTTAAAATAATTATATTTTATAAAATGGTTGGAACTAGGAGAAACCTGGTGAAAACCCCATTTGAGGGACAATTCATTTACTTCCTGAATTAAATCCCTAATTAAATATGATGTGGAGTTAAAAAATCATCGATATGCTTACACAATTATGTTATGATACAAATAATATCTATAACTATGTCGAATTTACTTATTCAACCCGTAAAGATAAAATGGATATTGTCTCTTTTATGTGGAAATTACCACTAGAATTTAGATGATATTTTGATTCACTTGACTCCAGATAGTGTGTTAATTCAATGGATAAATTATTTTCTATACTCCATTGTTTTGAGAAGGATATGGTAAATCTAATATTCCATTGTGAGAATGGAGAGTCTGATCAATGGTGTTAGATGATAAAGAACACCAAGTGTAATGATGAAATTGATTAGATAGAGTTGGAAGACTTTATGAAAAAATTATTAATAATTATTTCACATAAAATCATAAGTAAATATGGAGAAATAATACATATATCTAAAAAATAAGGTGAATAATTCATAGATTTTGATGAAAACAATCAAAAGGTTTGAAAGATAATTGAAAGGGACGGTCATGGGTTATTTTAAATGCTGTGTAATGTTTTACTTCTCAGGTGTAGGAGACTAGCTAAAAAAGTTTATCTCTCAAAGGAAGAGTTAAATTTAACAACATATAAAAGTTATTTTAAAAACAAAATATAATAAAAGTGACATAATACTTAAATGGATTGTGGGGTTCTGTTTATAAATCTAGATGAATTACTATAGAAGAAGACTATATTTTTTTTATCATTTATGTTTTTTGAAATTAGATTGTGATAACACAATGAGGAGATATTTTTTAAAAAGATTAATTGATCTAATTATACATATTATTTTAATTATTATTCATTAGAATTTATATTAAATAAACTTAATTATAATACCCTAATATTTTAACCCTTAAACACTATGTGAGTTAACTTAACTACAGTGATGAAATGAATTGGACCCTTTGCTAGATTGGGAACATGAAATCTTAGCACCCAACATTGATTATCTATACATGGATAGATTATAGTGAGTTTAAAATTTCATAACATATAATTTTTTGAAATTATAAAGGATTTTTTTTATAGATTATATTTAAACTCTAAAAAATTATATCGTGTGGTTTGGGTTTTCTGATTAAGTTCATGATCTAACATTTCACAAATTACATGACCTCACAAGTTTTTTTATGCTACTCAATTTCATACCTAGTTTATTTTTAAAAAATAATATAATTCATGCATCATATTATATGAATTATTTTATATTATTTATTCTAATGAAATGAATGATGAACCTAAGATCAATAAAAATTACTAAGAAAAACCATTATTCTATTGGTGGTGTAGTCATCATATAAACTTTAAAAGTTTACAAAATTCGTGGAAAGGGAATAACCTAAACACATTTCTATGATTTACAACCATTATAAAAATTATGATTATAGAATAATAAAAATTAAATCGCATGTTAGAAAATAATATAAATAGAACAAATATATATGTAATTAAGATATTTATATTTCATATATAATCATTATAACATGATAATTAGAGGAAGGATTTGATTAAGTGATCCATGATTGGAGAGATCTCTATATGATTATATGGAGTTACTAAAACACCATGTTGATGAATGTAATACTATGGAACTCCAATATGGAATCACATCACTCCTTGTTCAAACTACAAAATAAGTTCTCATGGTGATCTTTTATTTCCCAAATGGGGAGTGGCTTTGGGAACATAGATTTTAGTATATCAATTGGGTCATGAAATTTGGTTTTTATATGGTCGTATCACAACTTCTAAAAAAGTTAAAAATAATTAATTCATATTTTATGTTTCTATGTCAAATATAGATTCTATTGGAAGATAAAATCTTGTGATATGACCTAATTACAGAACATAACATTTGATATTTGACAGATTTGGTTCCCTGAATATAATAGTTCATTGGGCCACCTTATTGATGAATTGGGCTTTGGTATCATTGGATTAGTCATAGAACATGTTTTTAGGGATCATTGAAAAACATTTAATCCTATTTCGATGCACTCATTTCATAGAAAATTCAAAATAGTGTACATTTTTCATTGGAAATCCAAGATGTTTGTCCCATTTTTCTTATGCATAATCTTTGACACTCAACATCACCTCCTATAACAATAAAATCACCAAATTAAATATAACTTATCTTTTAAATAGTTTTATACATTGAATAATTTAATCAAATGGGATATTCAATTTATTTTTTATATTTTTAATATTTAATAAAAAATAGTATATAACAATGATATATGGAAGGAATAAATCAAATAATCATGGTAAAATCAGTACACCTCATTATTTATTTTTAAAAATGTAAAAAAATAAATATATTATATAGTCTTTAAAACTATACATTTTATAGAATTTATTTATTTGAGAAATGTTTAGTTATAATGATGTATTTTGATGTGATCTCAATGTTTAGATAGATTTTGGAAAATGGTCCAATGGTCATAAAGATAGGTAGAGAAAATGGTGTTTCAAGATGGTTGTTCAAATGAAAAGGGTGAAATTGGACCAAACCACACATGTTTGAAACATTTGTGAAGAAAAACTAGCTTACTTTTCTTAGATAAATGGGTAAATTAATCATGTGTGTGATAGATGTCCTCCATGCTCTTAAATATCGAAGAGACATAATAAAGCTAGCCAAAATAGTGGAGGAAAAGAGGAAACCACCCACAACACTACTTATATTTCAATTCTTCAACAGTATGGATATGAGGAACTATAGGATATATTTCACTAAACTATGTATCTTGTAGGGTAATTTGCATCCTAAACCACATAATCCAATGGATGAAGGGAACAATTATTGAATCACTACTGTAGAGGTGGTGCGTGAAAAGAAACTCATAAAAGGTACACATATTATTCACGTGAGAATAGAAAAAAAATTATTTGATTATGGTTCTAAAAATTAAGATATATACCTCATGTTTTCAAGAAAAATTGAATAAAAAATAGGATACCTTGAAGAAGATATATCTTAAAGATCCCTTAGTTATGTGATAAATTCCAACCAAGTGTTTGACTCCTCTCTAATTAGTGAACATGGAAATATTAATCTATTGAACATGATAGTCCATCCCATGGTTTAATTTGATTATATATTTGTAAATCATTGGGTCTTTATATATATATATCACACACCAATTTCAGGAAAATTTAATCTCTTTTCATATTTTGATCTATCCCATGAACCTCTGTAAATGAAAAAATGGTCACTAATCACATTTGGAAGATACCTCAATGGTTTAGGGGTTTATACTGTGTTTAGAAGATTACCTCACTCAGATGGATGATGCAAATGAATGTATCAAACTTGATAAAATTTATATTATGAGGGAAAACACAGGTCTATTTCTGAAACTCTTAACAAAAATTCCCCAAATCATGAGGTATATTTCAGACTATAACATATACCAGGAGACACTCCTTTCACTAAATTCCCCTAAAGGATGACCTCAATCATACTAAAGAATTTAAAGAAGCATATGTAAGACAATTTTGAAAAAGTGCTCATATGAACTACTGCATCAACATGTGATGTACATGTTCTCTTTTACAAGATTGATGTATCAATATAGTTTTGAATGGATTATAGAGTGATCAGAAATATTTCCATAAAATGAATATAATAATCTAAGGATTTATCAGTTGTAAATAATGTAATAATAGATTCATACTTCTTAATGTTTGATCATTGTTCTTGATTTTGTCAACTGATGTTGTAGAAATGAGGTATTTAGATGTCCACTTTTACAAAAGTTATGGACTGTATGATTTCATACTGATTTCCTTTAGGCTCACTAGTGTCACTTGAAATAATTATATAATTTATTAATATAGTCTATAAATACGACCATGAAAATTTAATGGTAGTTTTAATCGATGATACTCTCATTTACTTAACGGTTCAGTAGGAACGTACAGATAATATAAGGATCATAAATGTAATGATAATGAAAGGGGAAAAGCTATGTTATGTTAAAACAGAGATAATTATGAGTGTATCAAAGAAAATTCATTGAGACCATGATCCCAATAAAGGTAATATTTCTGGAACATACAAAGACTAATAAAATTAGATAATGTTATAGAACGATTATGTTCATGGAAATTCTCATTTTCTTGTCATACAAGGGTAATACTAATGTATTAATAGAATTTTATCATTATTCTCTATCCTACTATAGCACATAACATTAAATGATTAAAATAGATCAACATATATGAATTTCTGGAAAAATATTTTCAAGCTCAATAAGATCTAATCTCTTTTCTTGCACTCACACTACCAAAATGTTTTGAATTTTTTTATAGTGATGCTTATAAGAATGGATTGGGTTTATTACTCATGAAGAAAGAAAAATAGTATTCAATGCCTCCCAATTGATAAAGATTCATGAGAAAACTTCCCAATTTATGATATATAGTAGCAGCAGTGGTATTCTCCATAAATATTTAGTGGAATAATATCTATAGTGATAAGTGTGACCAATATAATGATCAAAAGAGTATAAAGTATATATTCACATAAAAGGGGGAAAATGATTCAATGAAAATTAATAGTGGTTATCGAGGGATTCAGTTTCTCTATTAAATGCCACATTCTAAAGAAGAATGTAGAAGATGATCTACATAGTAGAAAATAACCTAATAATTTAACCATGTTACTAATTGATAATGACCCAACCTTCACGGATATGAAAATTATGGATCTTGACATTATAATTTCATGGAATACATCTTACCATGTCCCAATGATTTTCCATCCATCTGTACAATATATGATCAAGGAGTTACAATGGGATGATCCAGAGCCTTAAAAGAATGATAAAGATGGTATGAATGTAAATAATTAGGAAATAAATCTCAATGGTGATGGTGTGAATCTATTTTGAAGCAGAAATTTTGTGTCTTTATAACACGAGATAAGAAAGGATATATTGGATTGTGTGTATAGATTATATTTCAGTATATATCCCATAAGTAGCAAGATGTTCCTTGATATTCCAGATAACATATGTCTATACAACATGAAGAAGGAGAATTTTGATTATATCCTATTGTTTTTGGAATGTTATCATGTTAAAGTAGACTGAATGAAGTCCAAAGGGGTGAGTTAACCATTTAGTATACTGACTTGGAAATGGGAGAAGCTCACTCTAGACAATGTTAATTATATTTAGAAGAAATATATAGGAAACTATGTGATATGTGTAGTTGGTGACCGACTAACAATGAATACCCACTTCATCACCATTCAGGTGGATTTATCATTGGATGAAATTTCCATTATATACATCAAGGAAGCATTGAGGTTGCAGGGGTTTCCAAATTCAGTAATCTCATAACATGATCCAAATATAAACTGTAAACTCTTGATAATTCTTCAATATCCTTTGATTATGTGATTTAATTTTAGTATGTATTACCTCACCCAAAACCATGTAAATTCTAAAAGAAATACGCACATGTTTTAGGCCTTTTAAAGACCATGCTCAAAAAATTCAATGGTTGATGAGAACAACATATCACATTAGATGATTTGTCATACAACAATATCTTCAATTAAGTATTTAGATGTCTCTATATGAAGCTGTGTATAAGTACCGATGTAGAACTCAAACATGTCAGGATGGTATTTGGGGAAAAATCTTATTGAACGTGATATTCTAAAAGATATATCATCGATTTTTTGTGACATCAACCAAAATATAAAAACTAATTTGGGATAGAAAATGTTTTATGCATACAATCATCGAAGGGGTATCGATTTCAATGTAGGAGACAATATTTTCCTTGAAATATCATCATAGAATAGAGTCCATTGGTTTGGGAAAAAGGGTATTCTTATCCCTATGTACTTTTTTCCAATTTTGATCCTTTATCTCATTTTAGTAGTGGCTTATAGTGTTGCACTTCCACTAAATTTGTTTCATGTTTGTAATGTGTTCCTTGTATCAGTCATGGGAAAGTAAAACCTAGAAAGAACACATGTGTATATTCCTAAGGTGGTATAATAGGATAATACCCCCTATTAGGTGGTGTAACTAAAAACGATCATATACCCTTGAGAAAAAGTTATATACAAACATAAAAGTCACCCCCATCATAGTTATTTTTTTGAGATGTATGTTTGAAGAGGTGATGCATAAACCAGAGGAAATAAGGAAATATATGAACCATCATTTATTGTCAACAGAGAATATGAGGGGAAATTTTGGGGATGAAATTTATAATGAGGAGAAGAATGTTATGAGAATGTGTATAATATTAATATTTGATTCCTGAATAAATGTTTGTTTTATTATAATATTCAATTTTATACACATACAATAGTTAGAGAAACCAAAAACTCCTTATTTCCGTACTTAAACTCATTAAACTAGTTAATTAACAAAAAAATCATAATTATAATAATAATAAGAATATAAAAAATACATAATAGAAATACTACAATGGTAAAATATGGATTGAACGAATAATCTGGAATCATCAATCCCCCAAAAAATATATAGACAAAAAATAAATTAGTAAAAAAATAAAAAATATTCAAAACTGATATATTGAAAAATGAAAGGAATTAATTTGAATAATTAATGAAGGAATGTAGATGTATTTATAGGAGGTAATGTGAACATTGGTATAACAACATGCCATTTGGGTATAATAACCCGACCACTGGGAGGAGCTACCTGATCATTGGAATATCAATATTATATAAAAATAATATATTGTGATGTAAATAATATATATAACTATTAATTTAGGTAAATAAAAGTATTATATGTCCAAAAAATTATAGTCAGGATTAAAAAAATAAAATAAAATGTAAGAACATTTAAAAAAAATTATTTATTGTATTTACAAAAAAATTATATTAACAAGTAAATTTATATATTAAATTAATATATTTTGATGAAATTAAAATCAATTTCCAAATTCATTAAGCAAAATTTTTTAATGGTGCATTTTTGTTAATTTTTGAAAATGCTTCATATTTCAACTAAATAGTATAAATATAGTTTTTAAGTGACCCACCTATCTTAAATTACATTAATCATGATGTAATAATGTATTAATAGTTTCTAGAACATCTGGTTTGAAAAAAATATATTTAAATTCAATAGTTATTCATTTAAATAAAATAAAATTAATTTCCAATCTCAAATTTATTTTTTCCAAAACATAATATTAAATGATATCACAAAAAATAATTTTTCTTTCTTTTTTCCAATTTCATTTTTAACAAACTATGTGAATTATTATTATAAATCGGTTAAAAGTCATAAAACTATTCTATTATATTTATATATAATTTATCTTTTCCAAAATTAACTATTAAACATTTTACCTTTAATAAAATACTATACAAAATATTTTACTCTAAAATACCTGTCTCATTAACTATCAATAAACCAACTCCCTCCCCACAGAAAAACACTATTAACTAAATTTATAGATCCAATTTTCTTCCATAATAATATCTATCAGGCCCATTAGAGTTCCTACTGCCATTATGGAGAATATAAAATCTAAAATGAATGGAGGTTTATTATCATACAATATAAGTTGCATAAAGGAATATGTATTTTTCAATCAACTATTGACTTTTTTATTCTATAATATTTATCATAATTAATTTCAAAACCAAAATATATAAATTCATAAGGTAGTATTTTGGAATTATATTAATGTTTTTAAACTATTTTATGTAGCATAATTAACAAATATATAAATTTCACACCGCCCATTAATGATTATTCGATATTGTGCAGTCAAGGTCAAATTAATCGCCAACAAAGAAATTTATAATCCTTTTAGTATCAAAAATAATTGTTTGGTTACCATAAATTATTTAGGATGTTTTAAAGAATATGTATATTTATTTTTTAATTATAGAATAAATTATAGTAATTTATAAATGAACTCTAAAAAGAATTTCCACATTGAAATAAAATTGGATGATTTAATAAAAACACATTATAAAAAAACTCACAAACACATTTAAAAAATAATGTTATGAATTAGAATCTAATAAGTATAATAGATTTATAGTGTCAAAATTTAATGTAATTCACTTATGGTACTATGTTTTAATAATCCTATGATTACAATTCAAGAGGTGGAAAATAATCAATGTATATCGGGAATTAGGGTAAGGGGGTTCTTGAACCCAACTCATTTTCTTTAGGTTACAACTATTTCATGAAATCATCCGTGTTTATAATCCTATAACATTCTTTAAATATAATTCCAAAATTTTATGCATTTATTTTTTAGATAAATTGGTTTCTAACATTATTAATAATTCAAATAAAAATAATTTTTAATAAAAATTATTTCCAAAACACATATATTACTCCTCTTAAGTTATTGTTTCATCCCACATGAGTGATGAAGGTTATTAAAAATATTATTTTCATTATTCATTTGGAATCCCTAGTTTATTAATGATTGTATGATTTATGAAATTCGTATTAATCTTATTATATTCCCTGTATTATTTTTTAAAAATGATAATTATATATTCTATGTGGTGTGCATGATTATGAAAATATTATAATGTGATGGGTGGGAACAAAATTATGTGGACCTATAATGCATTGAGTAATATGATTTTATCATGAGATAATTAGTTTTATGTATCAACATGAGGATAGATTCTTTAACTAGGATTTTTTTGATTATGCAAAGATGCTATGCATGCACGTTATTCTAGGATCCTTCACAACTATGAATGGTATTTTACAACTATGACACGATGATTCATTTATATGAATTCCAACATTCCATTAAATTAACAATGTTTTCCCTCATTATTATAATGGACATTCTATTATTATTATATTCATATTATTTATATTCTCACCCATATTATATTAATTGATTCCCCTTATTCCACATGTTGTATGGATTTTAATACACATATTTCATTTTTGTTTATCCTCAGGCACCTATAAGTACTAACGATAACATTCTCTTTTATAAGGGTAAAAAGTGATATTTAAATAAATGATTATGAATATTAGGTAATACTAAATTATGATCAAAATTTTACCATGATACATAACCTTAAAAAACATCAGTGTATTAAATTTTTTTATCAAAACAAATTTAATAGTCATATAATAAATATTATGTATTTCTTATTCAATGATTATCTAGACACTTTTTCTGGTGGTTTTCATGGATTATAATTATTATTTTTTGATATGTGACTTAGTATGAGAACCATTTTGGTATCGTCCAAGAGATCTGGATGTGTCAACATTTGTATAGAATTCTTTCAAAACGAACTATTGGATTCAAGATATGATTTTATTATGAAATGTGATTATTTATCATGGATTAACAATTTATCCTATCAAGGTGAATGATATCTTATTATGGGAAGATCTATATAATGATTTTGCGATTCATAGAATCCTTGGTCATTCATGATACTACTGATGATTCATCAATGATTTTGTGAACTTGTAATCACCTTGTAATACATTTATTGGGAAAGGGGGAAAATCCATAGGTTATAAAAAGTGGATGTATTTTTCTAACTTGCTAAAATTACTTCTAAAATAAAATCCAATTTTGATAATCCCTAATCTAGATTAGAGTAATGTGGTGTTTCGTGATTCTCACGACCTGTATCCCAGGGCTTGTGTCAGGACGACCCCATGCCCTCCTTCCATAGGCTAGGGGTTGGCGACATACACCGAAAGATGTATTCCCTGAACTGGGAAGGTGTTTCCTTTATAAACTATAAACTCACATAAACCAAGTACACAACTACATATCATCACGAAGTAAACTATATATTAAACATGGTCTGTATAGAATGTAAAGGGGATAGAATTCAATCCCAACTTGAAAGTACAAGAAAAACTGGAAAGTACAAGTAAAATTGAGTGCATATCCTATGAAAACACCCCATGGATCCTACATGAAGGGTAAGTACATCTCTCTAATGATCGTCTCTACGGATCACCCCGTCAAAGGTCCACCTCTGAGCAATATCAAGTCCAGGTACCCTAGTTCTCAGTCAGTGTTTCCCATATTCTAAAATAGAAACAACAAGGTGCGGTCCTGACATGTATATGGGAGACTGTGACCATACTCAATAGGGACTCGAGACCCCCGTAGGTATCTCAAATCCACAAAGGATAAACCAAAAAAACATAGAAGCTACAGTCTACCATACTTAGGTATATGCCCATAAATATTCATATCTTATCATAACATACCCACCTCACACACGAGGGATAAATTCCACACAGGTAATAACATAAAGGTATGAGTACCACATAGGTATCACCACAAAGATATAAGACTCATCTCAAACCAGGTATACAACTCTGAGAAATATGATTATGATGCTGACCCACACTAGATCACTATGAAAGCTAATAGCCACCAATATGATTCTCCAGGGATAACAACAAGTAACATCCCTAGTCACCATGTCGAACACCTCAGCTACTCGAGAACTCCTCCTCTATGGAGTACAGTGGGTCTGACATGTTACACAGAGGTGATTCCCACTTACCTTGGACCGATGAGGTACTCCTCCTTTGGAGTACCATTGGTCTGCTTAGTCACACAGAGGCGCTCCCCACCATGGTACTGTCTCATCACACAGAGGCGCTCCCCCTCATTGCCTTCTAAGGTACTCCTCCTATAGATTATCATGGGTCTTCCATGTTAGACAGAGGTGCTCCCCACTTGGCATGTCGAGTCACTCCAAGTCGAAACTGTCAACAGTCGTCAAGTCTCATGCAGTCGCAGGGTTCTGTATGTGGAGCACTTGGTAGAATCACTCTCTAAGTCATCAGTCATACCTCAACTACCGCGAAGTACCACAAAGTAGTATCCTAAATCTCTTTTATGTCATAAGGGACCCAAAAAAATAGGCAGATGATCAATCTGATGCTCAGTTTGTATGTTATTAGTGTTTTATCTCTAATGGCCTAGTTGGATTCTTGGTTAGATCCAACCCATCTGTACCCCAACATTATCCAAAACCCATGTGGAGTAAACCAATAGGACTTTATCGATCCAATTATTTAGGTTATTTAGGTGGTTCGTGAAATGGACACATGGATCACAAGTTATGGCCACAAGACATAACATGTTCTAGATGGGCACGGGTCTAGTCTGACTGGGTCAGACCAACCCATGTTGGCCTAGTCCGAACTGGATTTGGTCAACTCGGCCAGATTTGGGTCCTGCCAGGTGGGTCGGGGCTGTGGTGGGCCCGGCCCGCTGGGTCGTGGTCCAGCCAGGCCCGCGAAGGGGGCCGCCCGGCTCAGCCTTCTAGACGAGGCATGAAAAGTGTTGGGTGCGGCCCGCAGGCATAGCCTGATGCGCGCAGCCGGCTTGCACTTCCAGGTGGCGCGACCTAGTGACATAGCCACCCCGAGCTAGCGTCGAAGGGGGAGAATCCCCATTTCGTTCGGAATGGCTACGGCTAGTGCCTTTAGGCACTGTTAAGTCAATGAGGGCCCCGAGCAGGTCCCACCAAACCACAATGGCTGTGGTTACACATTTTGTGTAACTGGGAATTTAACAGACATCATTAAATGCCTGACCACCCTCTTGTGGTCCCCGCGTTCTTGTTTCTAATGAGAAGTTTAAATTTTAAAATAAAAAAAGCATGTTTATTTTATTTTCTCCCATGAAATCCACCACTGACTAGCTATAGTTGAGGTTAAGGTTTCATTAAGTGAATATCAGCACTACGAGTTCAACGACGTCCTCAGATTTCAATTCCAAGCACCAGTTCAAAAGATAAGAAATGTCGCTCGTGTGTTTACAGAACGTACCCAAAAAAAGATTAGAAATTCATTTCGTGCACACCGTGCCTCAAAATCATGCACCGTCAAATTTTCTTGGACTCATAATATTCCAATATAATAATAAAAAACATTTACATGGAAAATCCTAGTCTTTACATTCTCCTCATCTTAGGGACTTGCGTCCCCAAAATCCACAACACAATATAGGGAAAGAACTAGCGGTATTGAGTACAAATCTGAACCTCCCGCTCTAATGTGCTATCATGGAAGTTCATGTGCTGCCAACGAATGCACACGATAGATATCGACCACCCATGGAGGACCAGCCCCTGTCAATCATCACTCTCAACTGGAACCACCAGAAACATCGCCCCATCACCGATGTGAGATAGGTCTTGCACATATCTCCTCAGCTGGGATACGTG
This sequence comes from Viscum album, assembly GCA_963277665.1. Taxonomy (NCBI): domain Eukaryota; kingdom Viridiplantae; phylum Streptophyta; class Magnoliopsida; order Santalales; family Viscaceae; genus Viscum; species Viscum album. The sequence continues at coordinate 1,707,094,578 of OY728153.1, read as the reverse complement.
GAAGTTGTCGTGCATCAGGTGAAACTGAGGTGGAAGTGCTAAGCGATAAAACGCCTCGCCAACTCTACTGAGAACCTGAAAGGGTCCGATGAACCTCAAAGATAAATAGACACCTAATCCAAATCTCCAAAAAAACTCATCACGGTGAGACCCATATAAAGGAATGTTCTCCATCCTCGAAATCTAGAGGACTCCCTCTACTATCAGAATATAAATTCTTCATGATATGTGCAGTCTTCATCCACTCCTGAATGATCAGAACCTTCTTCATGGTTGTTTTTACCATCTCTATCACCGATTGCTGACTTCCCAGGGTTTGTCCAGTATAGTGGTGATCTGCATAGTTCCTCATTCAACACCTCAAATGGTGCCATACAGGTCGTAGGGTGTTATTTGCTGTTGTATGATAACTACATCGAAGGCATGTGATCTTCATAGATGCGGCCAAAATCAAGGATGCAAGCATTCATCATATCCTTATGGGTCTGTATGGTCCACTCTACCTGACCATCAGTCTGAGGATGGAAGGCGGTACTCAACCGAAGCTATGTCCAAAGCACCTCCTAAAACCCCTTCCATAGCCGGGAAGTGAAACATGCTTCACGATCAGAGAAAATTGTATATGGGACTCAATGAATCCATTAAATCTCCTATATGTAGAGGTGTCCCAATATCTCTACTGATCCCTTCTCTCTGATAGGTAGGATGTGGGATGACATGGTGAGTCGTTCAACGATCACACAGATAGAATCATGAATCTTGGATATGTGTGGATTTCCTATCACAATGTCCAAGGAAATTCCATCCCACTTCCACTTTGGAACCTCTATTGGATGAACTAATCCTACTTGAACCTGATGATCTACCTTCACATACTGAAAAGTAAGTCACTGAGAGGTAAACACTACCCCTACTTTCATCATTCCTGGCCACCAGTTCTAATGCTGATGGTCCTGGTACATCTTCATCACTCTTGAATGTACCGCTAGAGGGGATGTATGGAAATCCATCAACACTTCTTCCATAAGATCCAGTCTTACCATAGTACGCCCATGGAATAGAATGACGTGCTCCCCACCTTTAGAATATTACTAAGGTGCTTGTCCTGTGGATATTTAAGCACATCGAGTCTCACAGTCAGTGTCCACAAGCTGCACCACCATGAATCACTGAAGGAGTGGGGGAGTGAATGTCTGAGACTAAAGACATACTGATCCACCTTGATCCACATACGATATCTGCAAAGCAGCTAGATTCTATGTCATCACACTCAACAACTGTATACCAGATCTCCTCTTGAGTGCATTTGCTACTACATTCACCATCCGAGGAGTATAGTATATCTCGATGTCATAGTAATGGAGGAACTAAAGCCTACACCATTGTCTCAGGTTTAAGTCCTTCTAAGAGAAGTTATACTAGAGACTCTTATTATCGGAGTAGACTGTAAAATTTTATACCATCATGTAATGTCTCCACATCTTCAAGGAGAATACCACCGCTGCTAACTCCAAGACATGGGTAGCGTAGTTTTGCTCACGAAGTCTCAAATTTTGAGAATGATACATGATCATTGCTTTCTCTTACATCAGGACACATCCATGCCCGGTCCCTGATGCATCGTAGTAGACTACACACCCAACACCCTCCTCCAGTAGCCTCAAATTGGGGGCACTCGTTAGTCTCTGTTGTAGCTCCAGGAAACTCCGTTGGAATCTCTCCTAAAACATGAATGGTTGACCCTTCTTCATCAATTCTGATAAGGGTGCCACAACTCTGGAAAGTTCAGTCTCAAACCTTCAGTATTAAATGGCCAATCTCAAGATACTCAGAACCTCCGTACCACTATTGGGTTATTCCTAAGAAAGAAAAGCCTCAATATTTACCGGATCCACCAAAACTCAAAACATTTAGATGATGTGTCCTAGAAAGTGGACCTCTCGATTCTAGAACTGACACTTCGAGAGATACCATAATGTTATTGCACTCCGAGTGTTTCCAGAACTATCGAAAAATGATAGGTGTTCTCCTCCTTTGTAGCTTAGTATATCAAGATGTCGGTGATGAAAACCACTACAAAGTGATCGTGGTGTGGCAAGAATATTATGTTCATGTGTCCCATGAACTCTGCTGGGGCATTGGTCGCACCAAATGGAATAACCAAGAACTCATAGTGGCCATACCGACATCTAAAGGTCATCGTCTATACATCCTCGTCTCATAACTTGAGCTGGTGATTTCTTGATCTGAGAATTATCTTTGAAAACCATCGTGCTACCTTCAACTGGTCAAAGAGATCATCAATCATCAGGAGTGGGTACTTGTTCTTCACAGTCACCTGGTTCAGGCACCGATAGTCCACACAATGTCTCAAACTCCCATCTGCCTTCTTGGAGATCAAAATTGATGCTTCCCATGGGGAAACACTAGGCCTAATGAACCCCTTTCTTGGATCTTCCTCTACTTATACACGCGGATCTCGAAGATCCAAGGGGGAAATCCAATATGCTGGAGTAGATATCGGTGTCGTCCTGGGGTCCAAGTCTTTGTTGAAGTCCACCTCTCTATGAGGAGGTCGACCCAGAACATCATTAGGGAAAACGTTAGCATACTGGTCCACCACTATAGGATATCTTATACTATCATCATCAACCACTCTGAGGGTATGACTAACAACTGATGTGTGATTGACTGTAGCCTCCACAGGGTAAGTCCATCCTATGATACAAATGATCCCTTTTCACTGGTGAAGGAAAAAATGGTCCCATCGGTGCAGACACACTTCAATTTTCACCTAATACAGTTTATCTGAGCATGGAAAATGGATAAAGAATCCATACCCGAGACGATGTCTTAAGGACTCTCCGCCACTACTATGAGATCCTAGCAAAAGATATTTCCTGCTAGAGTAATCTCACACAACCGGAACCAGTACGTAATTGTATAATACGTTCCTGTAGGAGTCTCTAGCCATAAGGATCGAGCCAACAGCTCCACCGGTATCTTCGAGATCCTAACGGGGGATGTGGAAATAAAAGAGTGACTGGCACCAATTTCTATAAGTATCTTTGGTGGAGTATAACCAGATCATAAATCCTATAATCTCTAAAGAGCCATGGTCATAGGCCTCAACTGCATGGAGCTGAGATCATCCATGTCCACTTGCTCTATGTGGTCGGGGTGGACCTTCGTGTGGTGGTCATGATAGAACCTCAAATCAGCGCCCACCACCTGCTGCATAGCCTGCTCCTTTTCCACATCCACCTCCTACCTACGGACCCCCTTGATAGAATATTTACCTCTATCTAGGCGGTCCTTTAACCATGTGTTGTTCATTTGTATGGCTGTTCTGGAAATCACGAGCCATGTGACCTTTCCCGTAGCATGATTAACACTACATGATCCTTTCATATCCTTCTCTTCTTCAGGATCCCCGCACCACATACCATGTATCTTACGTTCATCCCCCTGTAGGTCCAGTCCTCTTAGACCTCTGCATAATCTGTCTACTGCCAACTGCCGATGAATCTGTTACGTGTCATCCAGTGGTGGGTCTCACTATTGGTGATAGCTCAGTAAGGAAACTCTCCACTATGAGCCCTTGTTCAAAAACCCTCAATTGCTTTGGGATTCTCAGAGAAACCATAAAAGCTCTAATCTCCCATCGGATCCCCTTCGTGAAGGTCCGGGCCCTGAAGAAATGGTCATGCACCATATCAATGGAGTAGGGAGAGGGTTCGATGACCCTCGCCGAATACTGAGCCACGGTCATGCTACCCAACTATATGTGGAGAAGATCATCTATACGCACTGAGCATAGGGTTGCTGGGATGAACTCTGCCCTGAAAATGTTATCAACGTCCGCCCAGACAAGAGTCACCTAATCGTGAACCTGGTGCATCAATCTCCACTATCTAACCACTACTGCATGAAATAGACAGGAGACAAGGATCACCATGTGATAATTTTGTGTCCCTACGTGTCAAAAAAACTCTATCAACAACCTCCAGCCAGTCCTCAGCCGCATGTGGATCTGTCACACCCCAGAACCTTGGGGGCATATGGTGTTGGAACTCATGCAACGCACTCATGCGGCGTGCACCCTCTACTAATAAGGATTGTGGCATCAGCTTCCCAATGAGTAGTGGTGCTGCTAGTACACCACATGATGGTACAACTACTCTAAGGGAACCTTACAATGAATCATCATCACTTGGTGGGCTGTCATCACGTACTCAAATTGGAATCCTGGATGGTTGTCTCTGTGGAGGCATCCTGGAATGAAACTGGTGCAACACATTCATTAAGTTTATACCTAGTGGGAAGACTCAAAGAGTTCGCCAAGAAAAATTTTCAAAAACACATACGCAATCAGTGTTTTCATGTACTTAGTCAAAAATCAGAAGTCAAAGTTCTGGGGTATAGATACATCTACTGCTGCACAAACAATGGACCCCCAAACTGAAAACCATAGTCATAATGCTTAACACTATCACTTCATAGAAAATATCACATTACTAGTTCTTTTGTAGTACTGAACTCCTTTGACACCAATCTTCACTACCCATCCCCTAGGGCCCATTCCATGACAACACCAATCCCACGATCCATTGGCTAGGGGATGGCGACAAGCACTCAAAAGCGTATTCCCTAAAACAAGAAGGTGTTTCCACACATACCAAGAACAAAACCAAATTCAAGCACAAAGTAAACTATATGGAAAATAGGGTGTGTACAGAAAGTAAAGGGGCCCCAATACAAGCCCGACTACAAAATACAAGAAAAACTAGAAAGTAAAAGTAAAACTGAGTACACATCCTGTGAACACCCACCAAGGATCATCCCAAAAGGGTATTTATAGCTCTTGAATGAATGTCCAAGTGGATAACCTCGTCAGAGGTCCACCTCTGAGCAGTCTCCAATCCAGGTACCATCATACTCAGTCAGTGTTGTCCATCCTCTACACCAGACACAAAAAAGTGTGGGTGTAGCACATGCAGGGGTGTGTATAAAAATACTCAGTAGGGACACCAAGACCCCCGAAGGACGTTCAAATCCACAAATGATAAACCAAAAGACATATAAAAAATATAAACCCTACTTAGGTATATTCTCATACATATACCAAAGTTATTATAATATAACCACCTCACACAGGAAGGAATAATTCCACACTGGTAATACCACGAAAGTTGGAGTACCACACAAGTATCACAACAAAGATTCAGGACTCAAATCAATCCATGTATACAACCTTGAGAAATAGGATTATGATTCTTACACACATAGGATTGCTATGAACGATGATAGCCAACCAAATGATTCTCTAAGGATAACGACAAGTAATATCCCTATTCACCATGTCGAACACCTCAGCTGCGGGAGAACTCCTCCTCTATGGAGTACAGATGGCCATCCGCATCACACGTAGGTGCTTCCCACTAACCTTGGACTGTTGAGGTACTCCTCCTCTGGAGTACCGTTGGTCTGCGGTGTCACACAAAGGCACTCCCCACCGTGGGTCTGTCGCATCGCACGGAGGTACTCCCCCTCGTGGCCTACTGAGGTAATACTCATGTCAAGTACCATGGGTCTGCCACATAATATAGAGGCACTCCCCACTGTGGGTCTACCTTGTCACATAAAGGCACTCCCCATAGGGAATGTCGAGTCACTCCGAGTTTAAACGGTCAGTAGTCATCATGTCTCAACCATTTAAAGGGTTCTTTACATAGCGAGCGTGGGGTAACTACTCTACAAGACATTTTTAATACTTAAACCTCCCCGAATTGGCATGATGTAATATCCCAATGGTCCGTCACGTCATAAGATACCCAATGAAATAGAAGACACATCAGTCAGACTCTCGGTCTGTAAGTTATTAGTGTTTCCGATCTGAGGGCCTTGTAGAATTTGGGGTTTGATCCAACCTGGTAGTACCCCAACATTATCAAAAACTCATGTAGAGTATACCAATAGGACCGTCTCCGTCCAAGAAATCTGGTGCCATAGATGGTTCATAAAACAGACTCTTGGGTCACAAGTTATGGACACAAATGCATAACTGGGTCCAAATGGGCCTGGGTCTTGTTTGACCTGATCGGACCAACCATGCCTGGGTAGAACCAAACTGGTTGAGGTTAACCCAACCCAATTCTTGTCCGACCTGGTTGGCCTAGGCTGCCGTGGTCCTGGCCCTTTGGGTCTTGGTTCGGCCCGCCCCATGAGGGGGCTGGCATGGCCCGACCCACTAGGTGTGGTCGGACCCGCGCTAGGCACGGCCCGCAGGGCGCGACCCGCTATCATGGCCTGCTAAGCACCGCCCCTAGCATGGCCCACTAGGCACCACCCCCTAGCACGGCCCGGTGGCTCAGCGCGATGTCCAGTTCTGCCCTACCTGGCACCGAAAGGGGAGCGTCCCCCTTCTGTTCAGAATGGCTACGGGCATTACCTTTAGGCGCTGGCAAGTCACCACGGGACCAGGGCGGGTACCACCAAACCGAAATGGCCATCCGGTGTTCAGGATGATCCTCCTCCCCATATCACAGTCATGCACCACTGATCCACTATGGCCGGTACACCCGACTGCTCTTCGGAATCCGCCGCGGTCTCCTGCTCCTCCGGCTATGCAGATGCTTACTGATGATCCAACATTCCGTCGGTCGGATGTCGACCTCCACAATTCCCCACCGCGGCTGATGGGCCATGACTTCCCCATCATTCGACGGTGTGGACGCACACTGCCCTTCTTTCCTCTCTGCTGGCTGGGTGCCAGCCACCGCATTCTTCCACGAGCAATTGAGGCTACATTCCATGCCTGAAAATTAAAACTGTCGCATATTCAAGATCCTTGGGTCAAGGGCTCCATGTATATATGTTGTGCATAAAAAAAATTGTGTTTCTAGCATCATTAAAAATTTTCTGTGGATGAACACACAAACAATGAATAGAGAATCATAGGATAAGAGGCTTATTATATGCATGGGACGAGGGCCATGTTAGTTTGTCCATCGTCATTGTGAAAGTAGAATATGAAGAATTGATAAATAAAGTAAAGCACCTTAAAAACAAACCATTGCCTTGATTTTTCGATGGAGGTTGTGTGAGGTAGAAGATTAAGTCATTGAATATTGACGTCGGAATTCGTCACTCTTTCAAGATGCCCCATGATCGGTTCCTCATTCTTTGATTCCAGTTTTCATTCTTCATTGGATGACCTTTTTTGTTGGAGAACGATCTTTCCAACTCTCCAAAGCTCTCCCCTCTTTTTCCAATCCCCTTTTTCCCATGAGAGGTGAGGTGCCCAATTATATAAGCTTAATAAATAATTTAATTAATGTTTGAAAATTAATTAAATTTAGTTGTCACAATTAATTTGGAGAAAGCCCAGAGTATAAAGTTGATTCATTAATTCCGATGTAATAAATCCTATTAATTAAGGCAAAATGTGGTTACACATTTTGTTTAACTGGGTATTTAACGCCCAACATTAAATGCCTAACCACCCTCGTGTGCTCCCCATCATCATGTTTCAAATAGAAGGTTTCAATTTCAAAATAAAATAGAGCATGTTTATTTTATTTTCTCCCACAAAAATTCTGAAAACTAATTTCCACCCTCGACCTAATGTGGTCGAGTTGAAGGTCTCATTAAGGGAATATAATAACTATGAGTTAAACGGTGTCAACAGATTTCAATTCCGAGAACCGGTTTAGATGTTACCAAAATTCCACTCATGCGTTTACTGAATGTACATGAAAAAAGTTCATAAATTCATTCTGGGCACACCAAGCCTGGGAATTATGCACCATCAATTTTCACATACTCATAATATTCCAATATAATAATAAACAAAATTACATAGAAAATCATGGTCTTTACAGTTATTCTTATGGTCTAGTATAGGTTTTGTGTTTATGTTGGACGATCGAGTGGTGGATTACAACTATCTTTATATTAGAACACATGATATTAATTATCCCTCTAATTGTATGGAAATTTCCAGGGTTATGTATTCACTTATTTATTAGATGAAATATATTTTTGGGTAATGTTGAAATTCTTTTATAACTATAATATTATGAGTTATATATTTTCTTAGAATGTTTTCAATCTCAAACATAAGTGGATGGTGAAATACCATCATATTTTTTGACATCAATGTCTCCTATACCTCAGCCAAGGTGAATATCCTTGAAAACATTCTAGGAAGTAAAGTAAAAAAAATGAATATTATTCTAGAATAGAACTAGTATTGGATAATTATTGGACTCTTTCCTCAATTTCATATATATGCTCAGTGGGATGTTTCATTTAAGGTTAAAAACAACAATCAATTATCATAATCTCTCCTTCAGAATATTATATCATGGAAGCAACAAGATGAAAAATTTAGTGGAATTTGAGATACCCTATATAGCAAAGATAACATCTATAGTTTGTCTCTCCATTAAGAGAGTATTATCTAATTTTTTGGGTTTGTTTTTTGTTCCTAGTATTTGTGATGTGATCCTTTCTTTTTAACTATCATAATTTTTCTTAGGATAATAATTTGGGTATATATGAATATGAATTATGACATGAAAAGGATGTTCTAGTAGCTGTGTATGATGTTGGATAATTCAGATTATGTGTCCTACTATTACACCTTCCAATGGATAATAAAATCCCATCTGAAACATTCTAGTATTCCATATCCTATTTTTGATATACTTTTGATATCGGATGATGTGTCGATGTAATATATTTAAGGATTAAAATTCTATAAATAGTGGAGGAATTCTCTCTAGGTGGAGCTGGATAAGTTGAAAAAGTTAGCTCCCATAATCTCAATAAGGGAAACCCATAATGTTGATGTCCTTATTAAGTTGTATGTGAAGAAGTATATGAAGTTTCATGGGGTTTTCTCTTCTTTTGTTATATATAATGATATTTATATTACCTCTTGTTTCTGTAAGAGTCTCAAGGAGGTTTTGGGGACACATTTTAGGTTGAGTATACCTTACCATCCATAGACTGATTAAAAGATGGAGTGTTAAACTCAGATATTGGAGGGTATTCTATATTCCTATGTATTGGAGTTTTGTAGATCATAGAATAGTCATCTATGACTGGTTGAGTTTTCTTATAACCACAGTTTCCAATTGTTGATTATATTGTGTTCAATTGAGCCTCTGTATGGTTACCTATGCAATTCACTGCATTATTGGTTTGTGGTTGGAGATTTCCCTCTTATAAGATTGATTCTTCTATTGTATAAGTTAACAACGATTCATGATATAAGACGACATATAGTTATAGTGAAGGGTCAAAATAAATTGTTTACATATTGTCAACATTATTCTTTGGTGGTTTGTATTGGTGAACAGGTTTTAGTAAATGTTTCTCCATTATTGGGTCACAATCATCTTAGAAAAATAGGTGAATTTCACCCCAAAATATATGTTAGTATTTTTGGTCACTCGGGATCTTGGGAAGTTTTCTTATCAGTTGGAATTTACAAGTATATAAATTGTTCATCATGATGTTTTCCACATATATCATCATCAGAATTACAATAAAGGTCCCCTTAAAATTTTGAGTTTTGAAGAGACTGAGTTAGAGACAAATGTTTTCAATGAATAGAAACCATAAGAGGCTATTTACTCTGAGGTAAGAGTCATTCATTGGAAGTCAATTAAGTTGGTCAAAGAATTTTGGAAACATGGACATGATTCTAATGAGTTTTAGGAATATTAGTCTTTATCAACGGAGAGTAGCTTCAACTATTTTGGGACACAATTCTTCTATGTGAATTCATTTGGATGAAAATTCGTATGATTGAGAGTATAAAAAATCTCATTAACCACATTCATGTATTTTTCATCACTATTTTCTTTTCCCTCATATATTCGGTGTTTTATGGGGATTTTGAGTATGGAGATCCTTTAGTAATAAAAATGAACTAATGTTCAATATTTAATGTTTTCTTTGAATTAATGTAGTCCATATATAAATGTAAATAATGATTAAAAGGTTTAAAATTTGGTTTTGAGTTAACTAGAATGATTTTTCTGTGAGTTTTTTTAAATCAACATGAAAAAAGATTTAATGCTCTATATGGGCCACCTAATGTGAATCTATTCCCTAGATAAATTAAAAGGTTTAGAGCATCAAGATTTTACATTTCGTGAGACTGGTTCACCTCGTGAAATGCTATATCGGTGTTTTTTATCCAATGAGATATAATTTTTCATGTACAAGGACTTCACGAATTTCTAACAGTAAACCTTGTATTTATATCATGTATTGTTTATAGCCTACTGTATTTTACTCATTACCTCTCTAATATTATTTTCATTAGACTTCATTCTTCTCTATGATGACCTAATATCTCTCATGAGAGGTTTTTGGGATATATTCTACTTACAAATCATTTCCTTCAATGATTGATATTCATTTTGGTTGTACTACATCTCTCCAAGAAAGTGATATTTCTACTTATTGTTTCTATTAGTCATAGAAATTCCCTTTCTCTATTTATTTATATCAAGTGTTCTATTATTTTAGTGTTTCATTTTATACTTTCAAAATCCATTTTTTTATATTCCTCCAGTGGAAGAACTTTTTTTAGGTTTTCATGTTCCATGTAAGATTTTTGGGGAACATGTTGTATCATCTTATCCATAAATCATTTTAATTATGAATTTATTTTGATATGTAAGGATTTATTCTAAGGACTTAAATAATTTATTTACGTTATACTGTGTTGGTGGATCCCATTGTAGATGTATGCGACCCATTTTTGTGATAGGTTTTTATACCAATATAATTTTTTGGATATAATGTAATAATATATTTATAAGTATATTTTTATATTAATTATCTTGATTGTTTTTCTGTTTTTTGAGACAGGTTTCTAAGAAAATATTGGTTTCAATTTGATTTGTTGTAAGATAAGGTTTTTTTCAAATCATTGTTAAATGTATTTATGAAATGGTTTTTAATGAATATTTTAAATTAAATTGTGAGGAAAATATTTCACAAGGAAAGACTTGGGTACAAATGTGGAAGGTGTTAATCTAGGCCACTTCCATTGATATTATTGGGGTGTTCACTCATGGAGTGTTTCTCTACTCCCAAGGCCCATAGTTTTAGAGACATTTTATACATATTGGGAGGATCACTTTTTAGATTGTTCATATTATCTCTAGATTCAATGAATACATATAGAGACATGATGCACACAATTTAATATTTTTGGGTAAATCTATCCTAGCTAGCCTAAACTATTGTGATACTTGGAATGATGTAATCCTTTATCTAGTTTGGATTGATTTAGATTTGATATTATATGTGAAATATTATTTTCATTGAAAAATTTTTATTTGTAAAATTATTTCAAACTGTTTTACCTATATTACATGGAAATGGTAAAAAATGGTAAATGTTTATCCATGATTTTTATATAATAATTGTTTAACATGTTATCAATCCATGTATTCTTTAATTTTATTCATTATTATGTTTTTTATAGATAAATAATATTTAATTATTAGGTAGGATACTAATTTTCATATTTTTCTCACACCCTATCCATCTATTCAGTGGTGCATGGATATTCTTCTGTCTTTTAATGTATGGATATAAAAGGAATTGTAGTGAGGTGAATAGTTTTTTTTCAGTTGTGTCAAGGAATATGGTGATGAGATTGTTAGAGATTATATTGGATCTCACATGAAGTAGTGGTTTTGGTTTTAGCTTAACATTTATTTTTTATAAGTACCATGGATATTTATTAAGGAATTTGAGTTGTATCACTTATACTGTTTCCTTTAAGATGTGAAATATATTCCTGTTTACTCTTTAAATGATTTGTCCCATATCGAATATATATAAATTATGTTTTAAACTGTATGTTGGAATAAAATATTCTTTTGTGGCTGTAGTAGATTATATGGTGCTAGCTGCCAGCCTATAGGGATCGGTAAAACACTTCCGATACGTGAATTTTTAGGTTTGGTACCAGTTTGAGATGATATCTAGTTTGGGTTCTTCATAAGAGTAAAAAATAATAAAAAATTAATTTTACCAATACCTTTATAAATTTGGAATTAAACATATTACATCTTTTATACTGACACTATAGTTGAATAGAGTTGTTAATCATTTTAATCAAAATGTTATATTTATGGAAAACCCCATTCTCATTGAATGTTGTGTACATCGTAAATACTAATATTAAGTAGTGAATTATGGAGTGTAATGAAAAAATATAGAGGTTCATAGACATGGGAAATAAAGGACACCATATAAAATCTGTATTGGAAGGAATCCCACACTAAAAAAATCATATTTGTATATAAGTAATTGGATAATTCAAAATAATAATTGTAATCATTATTTATATGATTATTCATATAATTCAAGAGTATTTCAATGTTACTAAAAGAAATTTATGTACTATAAATCAGTTAATAAAAGGATGATTATAAATGTGGAATGTAAAAACATCAATGTCAATGAGAAGAAATATCTGAATAAATCAAAATACCCAAATGACTCTATTTTCTACGTCAATGAAGAATAAGAAATAATTGTACATAGTCAACATCTAAAGGTTGTGCAAATTTGTAAAAATAAATAAGACTATATTTTATAAATCATAAGAGGTGACTCTTCGAAATGAATTTCATATTTCCCCTAGATGATAAATTAATGAATTGAAATTGATTATTCAATCATTATTGACATTATATCTACTCTAACTCAAACATATAAAATAAGGATTATATCACATTAATTCCTAATGTACATAGTGGATCCTACCTCATTTAAATAATATATAATAGAAAATACATGGATTAGTTATATTAAGAAGGAATTTTATCAATCAGGTAGATTATAAACACGGGATATCATTAATCGAATGAGGAAACTTGTGTGTTATAAACAATATGGATATTGAATAACAAATATGATTATAATGGTAATGTGGTAAAAACGTGGGCTTTCTTATGTGAATGTTGATAAATATATATTTTGTATTGATATTGAGGAAATGTTTTCCTTAGTACTCCGCTATGAAAAAATTATTCTCTTACTGGTTATGAAAACTAATGGTTGATATAGAGTTTTTTAAATAGAATAAAATATGATTTTATAAATATTTTTCTTGAAGAAAAAATAAATATTATTCATCCAGGTGATTTCATATTGAAAATTATTAATGTTAGATTTGGAGACTATGGAATTAACTAAATGGTCTAATCTAATCACCAACAATTTGGTATGGTTGGATGGAATCACATCTAAAGAAGATGTAATTTGAAGGGGGTAGAGCCAAACTCATTCTATCCATGGGTTGAGATAGAGATGTAATAGATGGAATCTCAATAAATAGTGGTTTTGTAATATCACTTGTAATTATAGAATAATACTTTTTCGTATCAATTAATTATTATGTGTTTGATATTCATTTATGTTTAACGGGTACCCAATGTGAAATATAATACCTAACGTGTAACAATGGGTTTCTTCCAAATTTCATGTTGCATGAAATATTGAGATATAAAAAAAAATAAAAAAAAATATTATTATTATTATTATATATTTATGGTATTGACTAGCTATTATATTAGTGGGAATTTATAGAACAAACTATATTATGTATACACATGTTTATTAGATTTGTCACTTTCTTATCATATATTTTAGAGGCTCAAAATGAGAATAAATCCAATTTTATTCCTAAAATACTCTAAATTTTTTTAAAATAGTAGTTTGACATATTTTTATGGAGGACCCTTTTTCAATCTAGTTTTTTTTACATTTAGATGTTCTATTTGAAAAAATATACTTCTTATTCAGAATCAAGAAATAAAAACATTTTGTTAAATTTTTCGTATTTTTTTCATAAACATTATTTTTTAATGAATAATGAAATATATTATATTTAAATTCTATACTACCATTTCATCCAATTTACTTATAAATTTAGACTATCCAATTAATTGGTTTTAATGTGTAACCGTATTAATTTTTATCATTTAATCAAATTTTGGTCATTGGATGTAATTTCCCATTGATATTTTATGTAAACTATTGTCAATATTTTTTTGGTTTTTACATTAAAAAATTCATTTTCTCATTTTGAGAACAATAATTAATATTAAATTAGTGAATTTAAATTTTATGTTTTCAATTTGTTAAAATGGATTCTATATTTGGAATCATAATGTCTTAATTAATTAAACATGTCATTTTTTATTTTCCAAAAATTATGATTTGTAACATTAGTAATTATTATAAATACTACTAGTAAAGGGTAAATCAGGAAATCAAAGGTAAAAAACATATTATAAAAAAAGAAAATTATAATAACACCTTTTCTAATTTAATTGGACGAGTGTACCCAAACACTGGTAATCATTGGGTCGATTTTAGGACCACATGGAGCAACTTGGATGTGATTATGAGTCTTATAAAAATTTTATTTAAAATAAAGTTCAAGATTTGATAATAATGTCTTTAATAACTAAAAAATTATAAATGGGGTTATAAAAGTGATGTCTTTATATATAAATATTTATTAAAAATATAAAAAGGCTACCTATATACTGGTAATTTTTTTATAATTTATAAGAAATACATAATTAAATCAATTGGGGACACAAATATGATTTCTTAATGTTTTAATTAATGGATGAATATATTAAATGATAATATAAATATTAAAATAAATATTATCTAACATAAATTATTCCATAAATGAATATTATGGATACTTTAATTATGTTTTTGATGATTTAAAGGAGTATTTTTGAACTTATCATCATATTATGATACTTTTAAATGTCAACTAATGAATTGTGTCAAAATTGAAACTATTTGTATTTTAAAATATAAAATATTTTTTTAAAATGATATTAAATTAGGAAAAATCAATGATTTAGAAAAATGGTTACGATATGTCTAAATATGTCACATATGGATCTTTTTTTGGTCTTCATAAATGTTATGTTTATAATATTAACTCATAAAGTGTAAATACTATAATACGCTGGTAAGATTAAAAATGGTAAAATAATGGGTTAAACCAAATGGTATGAATTAAAAAATATTCAAAACTTGTCTTATTTAAATTTTATGATGGGGATTCAACCTAATATCATCTTATCTTTGAAAAAAATTGGGGACCACTTGGTTCCAAAATTGAATTTATATTAATTTAATAATCTAATAGTTTCCAAGGGTGCCCCTCCCCTCTCCTATCAAAAGGTACCCATTATTCTCTAATACTGGAACTTCCAATGCCTTTTAGATCAGCCTATATCTACCAGAATATCTTTATATATTTCCTCCCTAAATTATTGATGCATTATTTAAGGAATAACAAGATCTTAAGTGGGGCTAAGGTACTCTGATAAGTGTTCATCTGATGTGATGATAATGATTTTATTTAGGTGTTTCTATTTTATTATTTCTTCCAAATCATTAAAATTTCCCAAAAAATGATAGAAAAACTCATGTATCCCTAATGTATTGATATGTTATTATAACCAGGAATTTCAGTCAGAGGTAGGACCCTAACAATTTATTAAAGAAATAGAAAAGTACATCAAGCATGAACCGCAAGTCAGAAAACTGATTACAAATCATAAACATCATACCCATAAAAACCCCCCATGAGAGCCTCCTTCTATAGTGGCCATCTCCCATTCCACGATTTCATAATGTTTTAGGATCCTGTCATACATCCTTCTAAGGTTTAATTTCCCACAAGAGATCAAATCTTATTGAGATTTTTTGAAAGAGGACCTAGTGGACATCGACTTTGGAAAATCAGAGTAGTATTTCCTCATCCTTCTTCATGTCGTGATGGAAACCCCCTTTCCAAACATTCTATTCCTGTCCTTTAGAACCTCACAATTAGAAGGCTTAACCATCACACTATGGTTTTCCTTTTCAATTTCTGAGACATACCCCCAATTTCAAGTTACTAGAGCTTCATGAAAACCATCAGCCACCCCCCTGGCCTATTCATTTCGCTTATTACACTCAATCACAGCCAAAAATCGTGGCTGCCATTCAATCTCTTGGCAAGCATCCATCTCCATTGCTTCATCAACTAGAACAAGATGCATAAAGTTACCTTCCTTCATTGAAGCACCAACCTCTACATGATATACCTCCTCAAGAAGCCCTTAAATCTCTTGGATAGTATCCACCTCCTTCACTGCATCAACTGAAACACACTGCATAGTGTTACCTTCTTTCATTGAATAACCCACCTCTACATGGCATACCTCTTCAGGTTCCAATGCTTCGAACTGATTTCAAGTATCAACAGTACTCCCTAAAGTAGTAGGTTACAGCTTCACCTTATACCACTCACTAGTTAGTCGTTGAGTGGCATCTATGATTTTCCCACGACCATCCGAATTCGAAAGCATCCCCCCCATCATTTGGACCATCAATGTCATACCCATCATCAGAAACACACCGCTTGAGTCCACTATCCCAAATCCCAACATTAGCAATACACCCTCCTTCGGAAAGTGCCACTACAGTATCTTACCAAGCTCCACCTCCAAGAGAAACATCATCCACATGACTCACACCATCCCTAAGGTTCTGTTCGGTCTCTCAAACACCACAAAAACATATGGGTTTCTCAAGGATGACCCACCCAAGCCATTTATAGTCTTTGCGACATCATCAATATTCTATCCCTGACCAGGATCTCTAACATTTATTTTAACTAGAACTGAGAAGGTTCCACTGGGACATTGATCATCTCGGTGACCCAGACAATGACACCCTGAACAATAATCAACCCAAGATTTAAAGACCACCGCTTGATACCAGAGAAACTCCTCATCAACTGTAATCCAAATCCATTCAACTAGAGACTTCGAAGCATCCACATTAACACAGAGTCACGGGTTAACAGATTGACTAACCGATGAAGTGTGGTCATCAGAGTAGAGAAAATTCCCCACCATATTCCTTAACAAATGTATAATCACTGGATTTTGTAATGGAAAAGGTAGGTGGGGAAAGCATACCCAGGTCGTGAGAGAGGGTGAGTCCCGGTTCATGAGAAAAATCAAAATTCCATCAGAAAATAAATAAGATGCATCCACTTTAGTGTCGAGGAGCTCTAGACGAAGCATAAATTAAATCTTCCTTTGAGAAAAATTGTATCATTATTTGGCACTTATCAATCAAAAACACTATCACACGATCTTATAGGTCCCAATTACTAAACAAAAATCTGTTGAAATCATCAACTAATGGCCTTTGGTGGTTGAAGCTATCCACTAGGGTCAAATTTAGGAGAATCTACGCTTTAGAGAACTCTGATGATGAGATCGTAAGTTGAGGGTCCATAAGATAAAAATCTGGAACCTTTAGACTCAAAGATATCTATGGAAAGTCAGGAAGTAATCGAGGGTTAGAGGAAGGTATAAAATCCTCCCCTGGAGTCAAAGGTTGAGGGAGAACCTCCTCCCCCTCCCACCTCTAGGAAGGGTGGGGGGGGGGAATCCATCTGCAATCATGAACTAGGGCTTGTCACTAGGATCTGTCGTCGATCACCATCACCTGATCCATCGCTGAGAACCATATTTTTATCTGATATGTTATTATAATATCACCTAAATCTTTCTCCATTTCCATCAAATGGGAATTGAACTTTTCCTTTGTCTGTACGGTGGACTACAACTTTTGAACTGATATTGTACATTTTTCATTACTGTCTCTTATGAATGATCGTATTGATTGAATTAATGTTTATATATGATATTCATAACATAGTTATCATTATAATAGATTAATATAAAAATTATGTTATTAATTTTCAAATGCATAAAAATAATAATGTCATTCGTGTGTATGTGTGAACTGTCCCACGAACTAAGTGATGTGAATCATTTTTTGTTTACCACATAACATGTATGATATATATAATAATCTCAAAATTATTATTATTATATTATTAATATTATGATTATTATTTAATCATGACATAAATAATACTTTATTACTATAATAATAAATGAAAAATGTAAAAAATTCTCATGCATACAGACATCTTACAGTCTCCAAGATTGTATCATATTACATTTTTCAAATATAAATTTATTAAATATATTTATGATTATAATTTATATATTAAAGTAATTATTTTATGCTAAATATTATTCTTGGTGATTATAGACTTATGACCACATAGACTCTTGGCGTGATACCAATTTCATTTTCAACTCAAGTACCTATTGTCGACAAAACATCTGATAATAACGTAAATAATTTTGTAATTGTTATAAAATTATAATAAGTGACAGAAATGAAATGATGAAAAAGAAAATGTTAATGGATAAATTATAAATTTTCCTTATTTTATTATTCCGGAAGATAATTATTGTATGTCACAAATCAGAAATAAGTTATGATATTTTGTCTCAATCTCCATTAATTGTGGCATTTTTTGATAATATGCACCATTATTCTTTTATAAGGTGTATATACAAACAATATTTCATTATATATTCATTTGTTTATCTATAATAATATTATTAATTGTTTTTTATGATATATTAATTGATAGATGTTATGATTTAAATGTTCAATGTTGTATGGGACACCTTGAATGTTTAAATAATTAATTATCAAAAAAATTTCATCATTATATTAATTTTCATATTCATTTATTTCGATATAAAGGGATTAAATAATAAATTTTACATATATCTTTTATTCCATTCAATGTTTTTAAAAGGAATATTTTTTGTGAAGTTTTTTACATTCTTTACAAAATTACAAATGGAATGTTTTATGTTTTAACGTATACGGCGAAAAAGATTTCACCACCATTATAATCGTTACATGATATCTAGCTTCCTCTAAAAGACACAATGTTTTTAAAATAAACACAAATCTATTATTCCTTTTATGTGTATTTTTTTATTCAAAATGGTTTAGAAAATGTATTAAATATTTTAATATCTTGAAATGATTTATTTTGATTGAAAATAAGATTTTACATGTCAAATGTTGATAATTGAAATTATTTATGTGTTATGATGGTACTTGTGCATTTTATGGGTGGTAATGTGATAAAAAAATATTTATGATTACATGATAATCTTAGGTTAGGTGATCCTATGATAGCTTTTCAATGAATTGTGTAACGAAATGGGGTTAACATGTTGGGATTATAAAAAGAGAATTTTGGAATATACTATGATGGGTATTCCAAATGTACCATGAATGTTACTACATATTTATCTATGAAATATACAATATATGTATTATATGGATGCCACAATTCAAATTATTTATTTATAATTCTTATGAATTTAATATGAATATTATGTTTTGATGGGGTTTTCTAAATAGTTTATGTATTATAATTGAAAAGTATGATTTGGTTGTAATGTTTTCACGAATTTGAAATATTCATGGACTTTCAATTTCATTCCATATTCTATATTCCATAATGATAATTTTGTTCTAATCCCTATTCCTTAATTTTTTTCACATATAGTCAAATTGGTATGGAAAAATATGATGTTGTGTTGAAAATATTGGATACACATCTTGAAAATAAATAATGTTTAATTTCAGAAGGGGTTACTTTTGTCAAACAATTATACTTAGTATAAGTGTCCTCTTATAATGTATGAGTTTACTATGTAATATTTTATACTAATTCCATAATACTCTAAAATTATAAGACCCTTGAATGTGATTTGACATTCAAAAATACTAGAATAATATATGTCTAATATTGAGACCTTATAATTGTAATTAGATAACAGTTTAGAAATATTTAGATATTATGACTTCTTCTTAAGGGATAGGGATTTCATATGAGTTTATAATATTCAGGATAATAATAAGATCAATGTCTTATAAATTTCTTTTTTATGCTATATGTTCCAAAATATAAAGGTGATTAACAATAATTTTGAAGAAATTTAATTTTGAGGTAATTACAAGTTATTAATTTTTGGGATGAAAAAATGAAAGGTATAGAATAAAATTTAATGTTAAAATATGTTATGGAAATTTCTGAGGATTTTATCTCATTTTGGTAATGATATATAAAATATAATATATATTTTTGAGATGACCACATGCAAACAATATGACAACCCGCCATATCAAACATGGCTGCGGGAATCAAACATACAACTAAAGTGTTAAAAAGATTTATCTCCAATGAATGCCCTACATGAAGTCCATGGTTGGTATGACATAATTATTTAGTTAAATGGATTTAATGATTAAGAATAAATTGGTTTGGGAAACATATATCTTATCAAATATATAATAATGGGATTGGAAAATAATTTGGTGATTAAGAGATAAATGTAATTTTGGAAGATGTTCACTATTTTGGGAACTTTCTATTATTAAGGTAAACATAATAATATGATATTTTATTTTAGAATTAATGTATGAATTATATTATTGACGAATCGATTATTTTTATAGTGGGATTATGGTGATTATGTTTATATATGGAATTTGTTAACAAATCATGATGACTTACTAGGGGATTTAGTTTTTTGAATGATAAATTAAGAGTGGTTGATGTTATTTGGGGATAAATGTAAAAATTAATCTTGAAGATTATCTTATCAAATATATCTATGTTTTTTGTTTCAATAATAGTTTAGACTATTTTATGGAATTTTAAAGAAAATAATTATTTGAATGGTCTATGTAGAACATTGGGTATTACTATTGAATATTGGAGATTAAATTTAGTATTTTCCCTTATAATGGAATATATTTTTGGTAATTATCTAGTCTTGTACAAATGAATCATGTTTTAGTTCAATTTTAAGGGGAGAAGAAATAGATATTTAACCTTATATGATTTATGTGAGTTTTAATATGATTATTATAGTGCATCAGGCATGAAGAATTCATCATAAATACTCATATTTTGGAGGAAAAGATGTTCATTTGGTGGAATTCGATTATTGGATGAAACTACAGTTCTCAGGTATATAGTTTAATTTATGTTCCGATTTGAAAGTAGTAAAAACAATTATCAACATTTTGAAAAAGGATTCTAAAAAACATTTTTTTATTACTTTTATAACTATGATGTCTTATCCAATTTAAAAAATTAACAATTTATGGATTTGTGATTTCTAATATTATCCTAACAATTTTTTCAATTACTCTCCATTAGAACATGATAGTTAGTTTTTCTTTCATATTCTTGTTTTCCTATATGAAATCCTTGTATATATTTTCTCATGTGACTTTCATAATAATCGTTCCTTATTTTAATATAGATTTTTTATTTATCCTTTTTCCTATATGGGTTTTCAATAATGGTATTTTAAAATGTCAAGCCTTAGTTACTGACCTTGAATTAAAATTGTGAGAATGCATTTTCTGAAAAGGGGGAGAATGTAACATCCATGTAATTATAAAATAATTTTTTATCATATCTATTTATTTTTAGGAATTGGATAATAATTTTATTTGTAATTTTGGACACTATGTGTGATTGTGTACCTAACATTCAACAATGGGTTTCTTCGATGTGATATGTTTCACACAAGACAACGATATACAGAAAAATAAAAACATATTAATTATATTATATTTAATTGTAGTTATCGCCTAGCTTTTATATTGACTGGAATTAATAGAACTTACTATATTATGTTTACACATGTTTAATTAATTATTTCACTTTATTTTAATAAATATTTTATACTAAAATGAGAATAAATCCAATTTTAATTCTAGAATAATGTAATATTATTTTAAAAGGTATTTTACCGTATTTTGATTGTAAACACTTTTTAATTATATTATTTTTTTTCTATTATGAGTTCTATTTGACCAAATGAAATTATAATTTGGATGTTTGACATAAAAATTTACATTGGATTTTTTTTTCTGAAAAATTTACTTTTTTAAATCAATGTGTTAAAAATACTGAATTTTAATTACAAAAAGCCTTTTAATCCAACTTGTTGATATATTTATATTTCACTTTTAACTTTTATTAAAATTTAATTGTATTATTTGTTTATCATTTATTCAATTTTTTTTCATTCAATGTAATTTCACTTTGATATTTGATATAAACAAAAGTGAATCTTTTAATGGGTTTTTCTACTAAGAAACCTCATTTTCTCATTATGGTAAAATGAATTAAAATTAAATTAGTAATTGAAAACTATTTGTTGTGAATTTTGAAAAATGAATTCAATATTTGCAATCAGATGTTCCATTATATGTAAATAGGTGTTTTTTATTTTCTTGACATTATGAATAATAACCTTTCTAATTAATTTATTTACCACGGTTAAGGGTAAATCATGAAATTAAAGGTAAAAATAATATTAAAAAAATATAAAACTAAACTAAAATTTATAATAATTTATATGATTGAGTGTATCCAAACTAAAAGCATCCTTGGGTAGATTTTACTACTACTTGGAGCCCCTTTTATGTGATTGTGACACTTATAAACATTTTATTTAAAATAATGTTCATGATTTCATAATAATGTCTCTCATAAATAAAAAAATATTAATATGGTTTTATAAAACTGATAAATTCAAATATAAAAATTATATAGAAATTTAAAAATATTACTTACATCATGGTAATTCATATATAAATTTTAGTAAATAAAAAAATAAATTAAATGGTGACACAGAGATGATGTAGTAATTTCTTAAATAATGAAGGAATTAAATAAAAGTTAATATAAATACTAAAAGAATAGTAGCTGACAGAATTTATTCCATAAATGAATGTTATAGATACATTTTACATGTTTTGGATGATTTTAAGGAGTTTTTTTTATCTTGTATTCTTGTTATGACATTTTTAAAATTTAACTACTGAATAGTGTCAAAATTGACACTATTCGTATTTTAAAATATAAAATATTTTATTAAATGTTATAAAATCTGGAAAAATCTATGATTCAGCTAAAAGGTTAGTATAAGATCAAATATTCTATAATTGAAACTTTTTTGAGTATTTTAAAATGTTTTTGGAATTACATGATCCCACAATATGTATATAACATAAAATCACACTAAATTAAAAAGGGTAAAATATGGGTTAAACTAAAAATATAAGGATGAATTAATATTCCAAAATTATATAATTTTAATTTTATTATTTTTATTCAACCCAAAATCATTTTATATTATTAATAAATTATTTTGGGTTCATTGGGAACAAAAAATAAATTTATATTAGTATAATATTTTAAGAGTTTCCAAGGGAGCCCATCCCCTCACCTACAAAAAGGTAACCACTCTTATATAATAATCAAACATACACAACCTTTTTTATTTGCCTTTATCTTTCCCACCCACTTTATATAATCCATATATAAATTATTGAGGCCTTAGTTTATACAAAACACCCTCCATATAGGAGTTATGGTGTTAAAAAAAGTGACCATCTGGAGGAATGATAATGTTTTTGTTTATGTGTATTTTTTCCCTTCTTCCAAATAAAACAAATCACCGAAAACCATGTTTACATAAAAACTCAAATATTATTAATATACTAGTATTTAATTATAATATCAGCTTAATTTATCCCCAATTCCACCAAATGGGAAATCAACTCTTGATTTTTGTGTACAGCGGACTACTGCCTCCTGAACTAATATAGGACATTTATCATTACCTTTTCTCAAGACTGATCATAATGATTGAAATATCGTTTATATGTTATATTAATGTCATATTAATAATTATAAGGGAAAATTATATCAAATAATTACTTACTTTTCATACACAAAAAAATAATAACGTTGTTAGTGCGTAAATGTGAACTATCACCTAAAAGAAGTGATGTGAATTGATTTTATTTACCAAATCACGACTATAATATTTACATATGTATATTTATATAATTAATTTTATAATAATAATATAATGATAATTCTATAAAGGTAAAATAATAATTACTTTATTTCTATAAAGATAACTGAAAAATTGATATGTTACTCATGTGTACGTAAGTCTTATAGTATCCATGATTATAACGTTGTTCATATTTCATATCCAAATTTAATAAATTGATTTAATGGTATAATTGATATATAAAAGTTATTATTATGTCATGAATATAATTTTGGATATTATGAACGTATTACTGCAAGGACTATTGATTTCATTCCATGTTCATTTTCGACTCATGTATTTATTATTGATATAACATTCATTATGAACATAAATAATAATGTAATTATTATAAAATGATAATAAGTGATATAAAAGGAATAATAAATATTACAAACCTTATTATATGTTTTTGGGTGAAAAGTATGATTTGGTGAAATTGTTTTCATGAGTTTTAAATATTCATGTAATAAATATTACAAACCTTATTATATATGCCTTACATATTTTTTTCTCATCCAATGTTTTTAAATGTTTTTTACATGTCTGAATATTTGTGAGGGAATTTTTTTTATTAATAATGAATTAGAGGAATATCATCAAAATAAATCATTTTTTATTTAAATTGGTGTACCTTTGGTGAAATACTGGACACTGAGTATAAGTGTCCTCTTGTAATGTATGAATTTATAATGTAAGATGTTTTCCTAATTCTCTAAAACTATTAACATAAAACATCCATGATAGTGAATTCTAGTTCGAAAACCCAATAATAAGATATGTTTAATGTTAGATACTTATAGGTTCATTCTTTATTGTTTGTGAATGTATTTTATATCCGTAAATTTTTTAGGCGAGAAAATTACTATGAATAGTAGATTTAGAATTTTCCTTAGTAAAAAAATAACCCAACATTAAATTATATTTGTTATTATTGGTATAGATCAAAGAAGTATTGAAATGAAAAATGGTGATCTATTATAAACTAAATAGTATGATTGAACTCATGATTAATCCCATAAAAAACTATTTTACTAATAATATTGAGATCCAATATCACATAATAAAGGAATGATGTAACAAGGAATGGTTAAATGTGAATAATCTAATACAATAAAGGAGAAGAGTCCATCATGAAAAAATTAATAGAAACATATTTTTTGAGAAAAATTGGTTGCACAATGATATTTAACTTTCTCCATCAGCTTGATGTGGATCACAATATCCCCACTATCAATGTATGTAATTGTCTCTACCTATCTTTTATGTGATTTTGGGAATAAGGGGATGAAAAAATAGATGGTTTAATTTTTAATGATGTAATATTATATGAACCTATATCTTTGGTATTATTTTTGAAGGTGGGAATGGATATTGAAATATTGTTGAATCGGGTCAATTAATGAATGGGAATTATTATTAAAAAGAGGTGTATGTGTATATACTCTCTAATTTAAGAGAAGTATAGGGTTTAAATACTGGGGAAGATCATTTCTAAAATGAGGCATGAGATACACTCTTAATCACTTTTATAACCCAGAATATTCTCACATAAATGTAGATAGACAAAAACATTAATCTAATGATATAAAATATATATGTATTTTAGTATTTCAAATTTTATTTCAAATAAACACAAATGGAATGAATAATGAATCAATGGTGCAATGGAATAGTGCTTTCTGTTGAGGATGAGTTTATTTGAATTTTTTTTCTAGATTTAATCAATTAAAAAAAGGGAAATTAAATGATATTTCATATATAATATAATAATATTGGAGTAATTCAAATAGTTTATTCATTGTAATTTCCTTCAATTGTTTTCTAAATATTTTGAATTAATTAATGGACGTTTTAGAGATTTTTATTGTGTGTTTAACGTAAAAGTAAGTGAATCCCCGTATTCAGGTACTAGTAAAATGTATGGATTCATAGATTGGATTATCACATTTAAGGAATGTGTTATTCCATGTAGAGTGGATGTCTCATATAGGGGATTACATGTATTTAAATGGAGGTACACGACCTAGGAAGTGGTAGTTTACTGTTGTAAAAACGAATTTAAATGGATCTTTTAATTATGTGTGTCTTGTGTATGGTGTATAAAATGTGTTTAAATAGTGTTTTCTATTGAACTGGATGTCATATATATAGTCCTTAGAAGAAGTAATTGGTTGTGAGTTTGATATTTTTTTGGGTCATCATGGGTTTCCTATAGACTGTTTAATAGAATTTTTGTGGTTTGTAGGTTTTATAGGGAACATTTTCTATAAATAAAAAACTAGTAAATTTATTTTTAATCAATAATAAGTTAAGGATTATCTATTGAGTATTAAAAATATTATAGGAGTCTATAATAATATGAAGGTTTTGATTCCTGTATTGGGTACATGGGGAACTCTTAGCCAAGTCAGTGTATGATGTAGAATCCAAGATATTAGTTAATGATGTGACATACAAGGGGTATGTTTTTGGGGATCATTATGTGATGATTTTTATGATTTGATTTAAGGTGATATAATATTAAATGGGTTGTATGTGGTGCAGTCGTCATTGATGTTATCTAACAAAGGAGCAAGTCAAAAATGAGATATATTTTTTTGTAGTATTTTATTGAGACCACAAATGTTTTTTTATAGTATATGATGTTTGATTAAGATGAACAATGGTCCCCATGTATAAATTTCATATTGTATTTTCTTGTTTGTATTCTCATATTAATATTTTGATGTTGGTATTTTTAATGTTTGTGGATTTTTTGGTGCAAGATATTTTGGATTTCATAAGGAAAATGAAATTATACTTTCCTAAAAATGTGGATGGGACATTTGAGTTATTAAAATGTGGAAGAATTTATCTAACATAGTTAGAAGGGCGAGTCTATAAAGCTTATCCATGAGAGGTAGAATGTTATCCCAAGATTTATTATAAAGGAAATGATGATGGCGTGGAGTGAACATTTCTGATCTATTAAAATCGATTCTATATATTGAATCATAGTAGATTTCGGTTGGATTGAACAATCATTGCTTTATGCTCTGTGTACTAGCCCTTGGTCATGGATATGTATAATTATTATATTTTATTTTTATATAAAATTATTTGTTTGATAAAAACATGGTAAAATAAGGAATATATACTATCTTAAAAAAACATAGATAAATGATCTATTTAATAAAAATAAATATTTAACGCCATGATTCACCACTACATTCTTACTCTGTCACATGATATCGGAGTCATAATGGTGTTCCATGAAGTATCACTTCTACCATGTTAGGAACACCATTATAATGATAGAAATACTATTATATAGCATAAGAAAGATACAACTGGTCCTAATTACAAGGACCCATCCACTCCTTATTCTATTTATAATAATGGAATGAATCCCACATTTTTTCCCAAAAATTGTAATAATAAATGTTATGTATTGAGAAAATATTTCATGTACCCATTTAAAAATCCATTTGATGGGAAATGTATTCTATGCTTAAATGGAAACCAAATCCACTAAAAACATAAATATAATTTTCTCCCTTAATGGTATAAGTGTCTTCTTGAGTCCATCCTTCCAAAGTAGCTCCCTTACCTTATCTTGGTTGTGATATTTCAACCTGTTTTTTATATAACAATAAATATACTCCAAAAGAAAAATTGTAAAACCATACACGCTATTGATAATTCATAAAAATGATCAAGAATGTAATATTATACACTAAATGATTCAAAAAAATATTTAGACCCTCTAAAATGACTCCCCATTAAATAGTGTTTTATATGATAGTATGATCTTTTACCCAACTCAATTTATCATGTTAACCTTGGGAGTAATGGAAATATACTCACATAACTGAAATAATATTTAGGATTAAAGTAAACAAAAGTTTGATGATTTTTTTTTAAAATATTTAAATATATGGTTATATCATTAAATCATACCCCATTAGATAATAAATATTTAATTCCATTACCAATAGAAAATATATTTATTACTGTAAAACATTCTTAGTTTACAAATTATATGAGTAATTTCATGTAATCACTCAATTCAATTAACCATGTATACTACTGTAAGGGATTTATATTTATATTTATGTACATAATAACAAATTATCAATCAACCCAATGCTTAAATATAGTCTATTTGGATTAACTCTATCAATCAGAACATGAATTAAAAATCTTGTCAATAATTCAAAGTCACTCAATACTTTTCTGAGTAACATCAAACATCTATTATTTTGTGGAAATTAAATTCTAGGAATACTATAACATGACATCAACAGATATATCAATGAAATCCATAAATTTATTTCACTATCATTCGATCTAAAACAAATTTCTATTGGTTGATAATATCAACCAATAATGTACATTATATATTGGATAACTCTATTCCACTAATTTGACCATCATGAAAAAGTTATCATCTAGTTATTCACCTAAATATACCCATAAATGGAACATGAAAAGCATTCAGACCCCATAAATTTTCCACTTGAAATACACTTCAAGGAATACTGGAAACTCTGTAAAAAATAATAATAATATATTTCCTATTGTCCCATAGAAAATAATTTTTTTGGATCTCATTATCTTTATATTAAACCATAACCATTCATGGAAAAGTGTTGCCTAAAAAATTATTTTAAAAAATTAGAAGTGAAAATTTCCATTTTATTTTACTTTCTAACAATCATTCTTAACTCTTATACATTTTCCTTTACATATTTCAGAACATATGTTATTTAATGTTGATGATTTTTTTCCATTCATGGAATATTAAATTCTAATAAAATTGACAAAATATTTTACTATAAAAAATAACAGTCATCTATATAGAAATATTTTGGAGTTATTTTATCCATTTCACCAACCATAATAGTCCTTTATTTTTTTTCAAATACATAGTAATCTTAAATTATGTATAATGTATCCATTAGATGTCCATGAAACATCAAGATGATCATCATGTCTCAATATATAAATAGAAACTATGTGGTTGTACACTAGGTGTAAAAATCCCAATGAATTCTTACATTGATGATACATTTGTAATGGAACATCTCCCCAAATGAAAAATGTAGTTTATTTAGATCATATCATTTATTGTATGATCCATTTCATAGTTTCTTAGTGTTTTATTTTGTGAAATTACATGAAAATGATCAGAAACATCCACTTGATGATAAATATATTTTCTTGCACATATCATGTTATAAATCAGGATTCCGATGGAAGTTGAAAATAAATAATTATCAATATAATAAGAATGTTATTCTATTTTAGGAACCTTTTACATAGAAATTATGAATTGTTGGTCCAACGGAGGTGTAATAGGATTTCATATAATCATCTAAAAAAGTTCGACGACTATATATATGTAGACTTATTAAGAAACCATTAATTGAATAATATCTCTACAACTATTTGTCATCATTACCAAAAATCAGTTTGTCTAATATATAATATTTCATTTCATACCCCCAATAATTCCATGATTTTTCAACTAAATCATTATGTTTTATATATTAGAGAGAGAAATGTTATTTAATACTATAGATATATGATGATTTTACATACATTTTAAACCTCTTTTATAAAAATGTATCATTATTTCACTAATTTAAACCTTTATCAACCATAAATCCATCAAACACATGTTCCTCCTATATAGTGTTTGTAGTAACCCATAAAAGATTATCTCTAGTATACTCAACATGTTCTCATTACATTAATATTATAAATTTAATAGTTTTATCATCAAAATTTCCTCCATTAAATATATATAATGAAAATCCATATTTATATCTTATATATATATATATATTCTTAGTCAAAACCAGGATATTGACTTTATAGATGTTATAATGATTAACTTCCATTGATTATTTTCTTAGTAAATAAATTTCCACATTATATTAGAAATACTTCACCTATAGAAATTCATTAAAGGTATTCCCCCTACCAAAACTATATTTTATTCCTATCATCCAAATTTTCACTTATGTAATGTTACTTAACTTTTAGTTATTAAAAATAAATAATTTTTTTTATCTAATGAACACATATCTTCATCCATCATTGAACAACGCATTTCATTATAATTGTGAGTAGAATCATCTTTAAATATATAATTTTTCCTTATCAATAGTTGAAGAATATTCTATTAATGAGTAACCTAACATGAATCTAGAAAGTCCTCACAATTGAACTTGTGTAAAAACTACATCATGTTATATATAATGTGCTTACCCATATTCATGATTAAAAACCTTTATTTCTCCAAATCCTTAATATTTCTCTCAATATTTTGTATACCTAGAGTATTAAAGATCATAATTTTTTGCAATAGACTATAAAAATTCAATTCTTCTATAAAAAATCAGGAAAAAAAATTCTCTTATGGAGTAACTAATCATTTTAACATGGACTTTTTCAATTGATGGATTCATCAGAACATCATCTCTAATGAAGTTCTAGTAAATATAGAGAAATATTTTCATTGAAGAGAACATATTCACTATAAACTGATAATAGAACAATACCAAAATAGTGGCAAAAATCATGTATATCAAAATCCATATCGTCCAAATGGAAATATATTATACACCCAAAAAATATTTAGTTTGACAAAATAATGTTTCTAATAAGTTTATAACTATCCTATAACATTAAATCCCATTATAGGAGATAAAATTATATTATCCAAGTCTTATGTATTATAAACATATTTTACAGACATCTCTATGAGAAACTATTCATGTAACCACAAACATCATTAGTATTTTGTTAACATATAGGGTTGTTGTTGGATACACTATTATTTTGTGGTGTTTCAATCACAAACCACTCATGCTTAGTCCCCTTATCCTAATTTTTTTTGAATTTTATTCTATTTTAAACATTAAAATTGGTGGAAAATTTATATCTAAACATCAATCCAACTTCCCTTATATCCATGGTATTCTAGTAAATGAATGTCTCTAATACATTAACATTTCTATTTAATGTCTAAGAACATATTTTTCTTATATTATATTCATTTTAAGGATCTATGAAAAGTTACCCATATTTATATTAGGTTCTATAATTTCACCATCCTCTCTAGTGTATATAATTGATATTACGAGCTCCCGGAGTAGGTACTTTCAAATAAAATATCACCCTTTTCTATATATAAATCTCATAAATAAATAAATGTATAAATTTAGTTTGATCAATCATTAATATTATGTTTTCTATTGGAATATTTATATTATTATCATTGATATTTATGAAATGATAGAACAAAAAATGTGGAATATTGGACATTATTTCTCAAAAAAATAACATTCCATACTATCATTAAGGAATATTTAGGGTACTATATATTTTTCCTCAGAAAAACCCTATGGATCCTCATTACACCTTCCAAAATATTTTGGTAATGGTTGATACACATCCTTCCACATCCAGTAGTCTTATTCGAAATTATTTCTTCTTTATTACTAGGATGTGCTTTTGATTTTTTTTTCACTCTTTGAAGAATAAATTCTTCTTGTGATAATTAACATTATAGTTACCCATTTCATTCAAAGATTCATATTCTACCAATGGTAACATGATAATTCTTTATGACACATATTTTATTATGAATCACTACACTATTAATTTGAGAAACAATCCTACTAAGGTAATCACCCATTAGTCTAATATAATATTTACACTTAGTATAAAGATTGTATCATCCTGAAATATACTTATATAATTTTATCTTTGGTATGTTCCCCCTCTAGATGATTATATTTCCTTCATATAGGTCTTTAGGAGATACAAAATTCTTGATCGTTGTAATCATGTAGTATACCAACTAGATTCATTAATCATGCTTTACTACCATGAAATATCATCTAATCATCAGAAATTATTCAATAATCCATGTTCCCCTTCAAATTAACATTTAGTGTGCTAGTAGATAGTTCATGAATATACCTCTGTTTGGGTTTTGAATTAATAATTTTTATCCTGACATCATCAAAGACCAAATATGTCTTCAGAAAACAATCTATAAGAAAATATATCCTTGAATACCACGACATTACCAGTGAAAAAATAAGTATGAGACAAAAAAACATTGTCGAAAAACATTTCCTTAATTTTTTCAAGATTACCTTACATTTCATTGATGTTTTTATTGTGGTTTTATATTAGGTTAAATTTTAATAGCCTCTCGATGTACAATATTTTCATTCCAAAAACATTTTTATGTGTTTTGGGATTTTCATAAATGTCTTATAGTTCCATAATTAGATCAACATTGGTATTCAACTCTAGTGTTTTAAATTCAATGTTACATCCAAATGAAACCCAAATTGGACCCAATAATTTTAAATATATGCCTTCAAATAATTTAGTAACATTTTTTTCTTGATTGAATCCATAAAAATGAATATTGAAATAATTTTGATTGTGATATTATTTATATATATTTTCTGCAACCTGAAATACTTACCATTGAACTTATCTACCTTGATCAAACAATCATATGATTCCATACCTTGTAATATCTTTACCTTCATATTGACTAAAAGTAACGTCAACAAAAGAGATAAAATTGTACTTAATATTCATGAGAGTGTGTTTATGTGTGAGGATATATCATATAATTTGACATCTCCCATTGGGAATAATCACCAAAATCCATGCACAAGACCTGTTCAATCAAACAATACACGCATATAAATCATGTCTTTTAGATGGAATCCTTTAATATTGTTGTCCTACTAGATATGTAGACTATACACCCCACTGACCAAAGCATGTCAAGCTCAATTACATTCAAATTAAACACACCAAACTTCATTAACATTTATAATATGTATAAATTAAAATTTAAACAATTCTTAAACATATTATTATTTTGTGACTCAATTATAACATTTTATGTTTGTGGGATAAACACGGTTACATTCCACTAATATTTTAAGATATAAGGATTATAATAACATTATAATTTGTATAAAATAATGTCAATAATAATAATGAATAATTCAATGAATTTAAATATATTAAATTTCATTTTCTTATAAATATTCACTAATATATTCTATTTACATAATTCCAAACACTAAACTATGGTGACGACCAAATACCAGTGGAAAACAACACGAGACCATTTAAAATAATGAACAAGTCCAAGTTACTAAAAATTTCATTAAATTAATCTAATTTACAATGGTTTTTTTAAAATAAATGTAGAAATTGATCAAACGTAACTCTATTATAGATCATTTGGAAACCCATTCATTTCATTGTATATATTTTGTTCTAGTACATGTGTTCATTATGTGATAATATAATATGATCAAAAAAACTATCTATTGGGGATCCCTATATAAAATACTAGATCGTAAAGACTTATTTATCACCCCATTTATATCCCATAGGTATGTGTAATTAACACATGGATTGTATTTAAATTAAAATGTTTTCAAAAAAAAATATTTATACACAATACATCATGAAATAATATTTTTTCTATGTATCAATTTCATTTTGAATTTTATAATAACCTAATTCATGGAATAACCAATAATTCAAAGAATTTACCATTTTTTTTTTAAAAAAATCCATATTATAAATTATTTAGAATACTACCTTTGTGATATTCTATGTTTTAAAAAATACACAATATGTTTGATAACATACACAATACAACTTAAGTGAATAACAAAATATTATAATTTAAATCATACCATATAACCTATATTTTAATATGTATGGAAGGAATAATAATAATTTATTTATAGAAATATGTTTTATAGATGTATATAATTAATTATTTTGTGAATAATTAATTATAAATGAAAATAGAATTATTTTTAAATAAAAAATAAAATGTTTTTCTAAAAACTATGATAGTGAAAATAAGTGAGATTATAAAACATTAAAATCAATATTTTATATTTAATTAATAAAATATTAATTTATTTTACTTTTTAATATTTATCCTATTTGTTTTTTATACATCATATTAAAAACTAATTCCACATTTTGGATAAAAGAGGTAATTTTAAAAAAATGCATTTTTACTACCTTTAATGGAGAACCCATTTTTAATAAAGTTTTTGAAACATTATTATGTTCAATTTGAAAAATAAAATAAGTCTTTTAGTTAATGGAATTTAAATTTACTTGGGATAATTTTTGGGTATTTTTTGGAAATTTTTTTTATTTTAATGAATAGATAATAATTAAAAATTTTAATTGAAAACTGATTTTCATACAATTTATTTATATTTTTATATTATATTTTAAATTATTTTAATGTATAAATATATTAAAATTTTATCATTTAATAAAATTTTGGTCATTTGATGTAATTTCACCTTCAAATTTGATATAAACACATGTCAATCTTTTGATAGTTTTTAATTTTAAAACACATTTTCTCATTTAGAAAATGGTGTTTAATTTTAAATTAACTTCTACAACCTGTATGTTTTAAATATTTAAAAATGGATTCAATATTTTGAATTAGTGGGTCCCAATATTTTAAATAGTTTACTTTTTTTAATTTTCTGAATAGTAACCTTGGTAATTTTTATTTTCCACAATTAAAGATAAATCTAGTAAATTATATTTATAAATAATATGAGAAGGATAATAAAAATACCTTAACACCTTCCAAAATTTATTATATTAATAAAAGTATACCCTTAGAACCTAAAGATCGTAATTGATTCATTAAATGGTCTTTTTCCCTTAAGTTGACAAAAATATTCTTGAAAAAAAAAGTGGCCACATGTCACCCTCTTATTTACTATAAGTATAATAATTTTTATGTGTGAATAAAAATGATTCAAACTCGACTATAAATAGTCCCAAGAAGTGTAATGATATTATTTACATCATGGGAAATTATTTAAAATTATTATATACCAAAAAAGTACAATAAATACTGACCAAACAATGATATAGTAATTATTTTATTAATAGTAATAACAAATAAATTATATGAACAATTTATAAACAAATATTATTAAAATATATTAGAGAACATTCAAATTTATTTATAATAAAATGAAAAATTATATATAAACTAACTGTGTTTTTCTATGATATATCTCTACTTTATGTTTATTTAAATTGAATGTAACAAATAGTTTCAAAATAGACACTATATATATTTTAACAATATAATATACTAATTATATAAAATTCATAAAAGTCCTTAAAAATTAAATATCATCGATTATAATGACTACAAGTTAATATAGTGGCCATTTATGGGAAATTTAACACATATAAGTTCAATTTATAACCTTTTAAAATATTGAATGTTGTTAGCAGAATTGAATTTAAAAGGGAATAATTGGGGTAAAAGAAATTATAAGGATTAAAATGAATAAAAAATGTTTATAAAAATTATTGTTTCAGTTGATTTTCAACTTTAATAATATTATCTTTTACTTAACTAATTTTGAATTCATTAATAAATAAAAATTAATTTATAAAAATTTTATATTTTAAGAGTCTCCAAGGTTTCTCCTCCCCTATCCTATAAAATTGTACCCACCCTTTACGGAATTATTACCCATATTTTTATGCCTTAATTTATAGAGAACACCTCCTTTAGAGTTGTGAAGGCGTTTTTCATAGGTGATTAATTGAATAAGAGGTATCATCTTCTTTATAGGTTTCTATTTCATTTATTCCTTCATGTCCTTCAAATATCCACAAACCATGATAATATAAAAAATATAGTATCCTCACTATATGTATATTGTATAATGTCAATAAAATATCATAAAATAATTTATAATTTCATCTAATCATAAATGATCTTTTCGTTCGTGTGTATGTAAGACTAAAGCCACAAGAACCAATACAGTTTGTTTTTCCTTACTATCTCCCAATACCAATTATAAATATAGAATTTATTTTCATACATTATATTAAGGATATATTTAACATTATAATATAATAATATGTCAATTTCATTCAATATTTCCCTATATATAAAAATGAATATGGTGTTCGTGCATTCGTATGAACAATCACCTCCAAAAAGTGATGTGATTAATTTTTAATCATAACATAAAATGAATAATATATTTAATTTTATTTAAATTATTAATATTATATTAATTATTTTTTATAATTATTTAATGTTAATATAAGATATACATTCATTCCATAACGATCAATGGAAAATGGAAAACTTTACTCATCTGTATGCAGAACTTACTATCTATTTAATTGTAGTGTTGTTAAATTTCACATATCCATATTTAATGAATGAATTTAAATGTATAATTTACATAAAATATTAAATTATTAAATTATTAATATCTTTCTTGAGATTATGGACTTATGGCCAGATGGGCTATTGACATCACACATAGTTCATTTTTGAATCAAGTATCGAATATCGATATAACGTACAACATGAACATAAATAATTTTTTATTTTTTATATGATTGTTTCAAGTAATATAAAATGAGTAATAAATATGAAAAATTCAATCACTAATGTAAATAAATAACATAAATTTATTATTAACTATGTTAAAGAACATTTGTGACAAAACAAACTCGAGGAAAAAATCATTGTCTGAATCTTCTTTCATGGAGACATATATCAATAATATGCACCAACAGAATTTATACAGTGTATAATTTACCAAATTTACTTTAAATTCAATTCAAAGTGTAACATCCCAATATTTCATAGTTAGTAATTTTCCTTAAAGTAATTCAATACCGTGCGCTATACGCAACACTGAGTTTGAGCGCACCACGCCTTACAAAACTAGTCGTTCAAAAAGAGGATATGAATATTATTAAATAAATTTTTAATTTTATATATTCAACATAATTTAATAATCCATATTAATTTTTTTCTTAGTCGTAATATATAAACAAATTCAAATTTTGAGATAAAAATATTAGTTTGTAAAAACTGAAAACATATCACCTTTTAATATTGATCCGTTTTTAATTCCAATATTTGTCACTTTTATATATACAATGTTACAAAATAAACTTCTTCTTTAGAAGGGGGACATAAATATTTAGTATGGATAAATTTTTGGTTATTTTTTGATAACTTCCATATTTTGATGAATAGTTAAAAATATTAAATGTTAATTGAAAACAACATTTTTATCATAATAATCTATAGTGTTAAATTATACATTTTAATTGTTTGGAAGTGTAATTATATTATATATTTATCATTTAATCCAATGTTGGCCATTGAATGTAATTTTACATTTAAATTGTACATAAATACATATAAATCTTTTTATAGTTTTTACATCCAATAAACCTGATATCTTATTTTAACAATGGGAATATTTTTTTAAATTAATTAATAAAAATTATTTATTGTGAATTTCGTAAAATACACTTCATTTTTGGATTTTGAATACCAAAATTATATTAGGGGGAATTTTGGTATTTTTCAGAAAACATTCAATTTTTGATGTATAGGGGAAAATACTACATAGTACATAAAAAAGAAAATATTTATTTAAATACTAATTTTTTATTTAATTTTTTTAAATACCAAATATATACACCATACCTATATAATTAAAATTTAATTCAGGGGAGTCATTTTATAACATGATTAGATATATAAAATTTTATTGAACATTGTACCGTCTTTTACTCACCTTCTTGGCACATTTGAAAATTTGCATAAAACATTATTTTACCACCTATGTGAATTGACTTTCAAAAATACGAGATACATGGTTTACATCACTAAGTAAAAAGTGATTCAATAGTATTAAAATAATTTTGGGTGAATAGTATCGTTTGAATTTTATTTTCCACGATTATAAGTAAATAGAGTAATTAAAGATAAAATTGATATTTTAAATACCATAACACATGTCTTAATTCTATTGGATAACTTTATTTTGAACAAAATAAAAAATAGGAATAAAATATGATCCTTTTGACCCACTTGGTTAGGATTAAGACATTAATAATTATTGTACTTAAAGAAGAGTTAAAAGTGTTAAATTCAAAGTTTAATAATAAAAAAAATTTAACATAGGGTGATTCAAAAGATAAATTTGACTATAAATATTCATTAGAAAGATAAATCTATTTCCTACATCATGGTATTTTATTTATAATTATTAGACATGAAATAAGTTAATTTAATTATGACACAATAATGACGTAGTAATTACCTTATTAATGAAAGATTAAAGTAATTGATATTATAAATATAAAAATAAATGTAAATGGGAACATTTTATTCATTACAAAAATTTTATAAGTTACTATTATCTGTTAGGGTCAATTTAATGTATTTAGTTTTCAGTAATCAATTTATTTTTCTTCCAGAAAAACTAAAAACTAAATATTGACAAAATTGACATAAATGAGTATTTAAATCAAATAATATAATATTAAATGATATAATATTATTAAAAATATAAGCCTTGGCCAAAGGAATTATACAATGATATAAATTTCATTACATAACCACTTGAGATTCTCTAGACAATTTATAGTATGTTTATTAACCATGTAATATAAAAATACAAGAAGACATGATAAAAGTTAAACTATTTAGCTAAGAATTAAATCTAAATTATAAGGTTAATATAGTGACCTAACCTTTTCTAAAACGTATTTCGTGAGATTATTTTGATCCATTCCAATATTAGCCTCTATATAAATCAACTTGGAGCCATTATAAACAGAAAATGATTTTATAATAAAATAATATTTCATGTTTTTTATAAAGTGACCCTCACCTCTCTTATGAATGGGTACTTCCCCTTCTATAAAAATCACATATACAAAGCCATGTGGCTCAAATAATACCTGCTCAAATATTCCCCAAACTAAAATCAGTTCATCCTAGAGACATTAATTTGATCATAAATCCAACCAAAGGAGCTCTTTTGATCAAATCCAAAGGAATCACCCGAAGAAGAGGTAATAATTTAATCACCTCTTTCAAAATTCATTTCTTCTTCCACATCCTCATTATTTGTAGTGTACATACAAAAATAATAACTCTAGTACCTTCTACATACTATTATGTTATTATAAGTATGGTTCCAGGACACTCATTATTTTATCCATCCTATGAATGATAAACTCACCACACGTGTGTATGTACGATGTACTATCTCCACGTCATGGTGTAGTTTGTTATTGAACACTTAATTATTTGAATGTGTATAATAATGATTTATAATTGATTTAAATAATAAATATAACATGTTAATTGTTCTTTATATGTAATATACCATCCAATTACATACTATTTAACCAACAATATAATAATATTACTGCTCGTGCGTATGTATAGATTATCGTCTCCACGAACACGATGAGATTCATTCTCCATCATAACCATTAAAGAATAAGTATAATTTTATTATTAAAAATAATGTTTAACATCATAATATCAATCTATATATGAATAAAATACATCATATCCATAGAAAACATGACTTTCGTGACAAAACATATTATTGAAAATGAACCAGTTAATTCCCAAAACAATTGTACTACTGAAATATTATTAACAAACAAATATTATATGATCATATATGATATAAAATTTATGTATGTGGTTCTTATATAATTTAAAAAAAATTATTTAACTATAATACAATAGGTTAACATACCCTCTACTATGGAAAAGTACAAGGTAAGGTGTTTTCATCTCACTTTTATTTCCCGTGAGATTCATTATATATTTCCTTTATTTCCTTTGGTGTGGTGTATATACATCCCATGATTATATTCATAGTGTAATATACATTAATTTTCAGGTATTAAAATAGTCACTGTATGATCCTTTACTTATGGGGTGTATGTTTCGTATGTAACCAAATTAGTATGGGAATTTCTAATTTTGATTTCCACTCATTGGGTTTTACGCAAACTTCATTGATTATTTTACACCATGATTATGTGTGAAATCACTATTTATTTATTTATATATTAATTTACACTCCCCTTTTGTGGATTTACATTTTATACACATAATCACACCACTGATAAATTCTATAGTCATCGATATGAACTTGATAAGAGTAATCTTAACTCAAATTCCATCAATTAAGTTAAACATCAAAGTCATTGGTGTTGTTTTTACAAGAATATGGGTGAATTTACTCTAATTTATTTACAATAATTATGAATAAATATTGAGTGTATTTATATTTTTCACCCATAATTAAGTCATTGATTTATCCTTAACCTAAGGATAGTACCTTTATAAAGTATTTCATCTCAATTTACATTCCATTGAGACTTATTTGTTATTATGCACAAATTAAATTTTATATGGTGTACATAATGTACTTTGAAATAGAATATAACGAATAAATTTATTATTATGATATTAAAAAATTTTATTACCTCAATTATTTTTATTTAATCATCTCTCATTTGGTTAGAAACTCTAACTAAAATATCATTTTAAATGTTTTAAAAATTTATTCTTCTAAATCGTTCTCATTAATGTCCATTTTTTAAAAATCGTATTAAGGGTTTATTTATAATGACATGAATGTTTTTAAAATTAAAATTCCTTTTAATGTTTCAATGTGGTATTGGACACTTTGATTCATAAATCTATTTTTAACAGGTTGATGATAAAATATGAGACTTGTAAATTTTTTCAAGAAAACATGCATATTTCTCTAAAATAGTTTTACTGATTATTATAATCTATGTTAATATCCTTAATTAATCTTGATTAAGGTTATTCTATTATAATAAAATCATTCAAATTTTATATAATGAGTTATGTTTGAGTGTGGATGTTATATTTTTATATCATTCATGTTTTGTGGTTAAAATATGAACATTTCATATGCTAGTTTTAATATGTACGTTTATATTATGTTTCCAGAATTTTAAATAATGAATGCATTGGACTAATTTTGTAATGGATGTATCCCTCTATAGCTTCTCTATGCATCGTTAGGTCGCATGAGACAAGCTAGTGTCTTGGAACAAGAAATTCAGACAATCTTATTTGTAGTCTTGGCACGAGGCATTGACTATGTGCTTATAATGTCAGAAATTTTGCATTTCATTATTATGAAATTAAATTTTGATATTACATGTGATTATTATACTAGTAGAATATATCTGTGAATAATTCAATGGAATTATTTGGTCTATCTTTTCTATATTAGGCTTAAGGTAATGATTAAAGGCTTGTGTTTTTGTCTAATACATTGCCTTAAAATTTTATTCTTATTTGTGAATGTTTCCACTATATTGATATCCTTACTGAGCATATAAGCTCACCCCTTTCTATGTTATATATTTTCCAGGATGTGAAGAAGTATATTATGAATGACTTGTAGGGATAAATTAAGGGATATGATTGTGTTGAAATGAGAGACAATGTTGTTGTTTTTCATTTCATAATGTAATGTAAAACTTATGTATGTATCTAGTACATCAAACTCTACTAAATTGACCAGTCACTCAGGATTTTATCCCTTGTGATCATGCCAATGTTATGTAATAATTCACTGACTCTAGGTAACAAGTTTTAGGGAATTTTATTTAGTATCATAGGATGTGTAGTACAGACATGAGAAACTATATTTAAAAAAACTATGATTATAGAACATTACCTTAAGATAGACTTTGAATATTAGTATAAAAAAACATCCATAATTTTTTGTAATATAAATATAATGTTTTTTTCTACGATATACATCTTTATCAAGATACGAGTAGGTAGATGCTGATATAGAGAGATGTACCTTGGGGAAAAACGTGAAAACACCACTTTGAGCTTGACTAGAAAGAGAACTTGTGCGTGAAAATAGGACTTGGTTTAGTCTTAGTTACAACACACCTAGGGTATATTCTTAGGATAATTCACATTTTCATTACAAACAGATTTTAAATATTTTAATATAAGATAAGTATAAATAAATTTGGTTAATACTAAGGTTTTTTAGTATGAAAATAATCTTTCATGATATTCTCTAAACTATTTTATGATTATTATTACTTAAAATATGATTTCAGGTTTTAGTCAGTGGATAGATTCCAAGTAAGTCATTGTAATATTGAAAAATATGTATAAGGGGGTAATGATGATGGAAGTGAGAAAATAAATGGAATAGTTTTAGGTGTAATAATATCAGGTTTATGGTAAATAAGGTTTCCAAAAATATAATCAACAATATATACATTAACCAACTCCATAACTCAAAAAAAGATAAATGCATAGAATTATAAGAGCTCCATCAGTGGAGATCGTGGAGAAAAGAAAGTTCAATTTCCATCATGCCAAAAATGTGGAAGGAGACACTTAGTAAAGTGTATCAATAGAAGAGATAAATTCTTTATCTCTGGGAAATAAGGACATAAAGTAAAGAGTTACCAAGAAAAAATTTAGAGTATGATGGAAGAAAATTAAAAAGATCCTAATAATACATTCATATTCATTTTCCATAATTGTAGGTGACCTAGGAATTACCCGAGTAAATGGAATATTCTATAGGATAACCTCTAGGTGAAGGAAGAACCTATGTAGAAATAGATGGATGAATAAATATTTAAAATTATTAATGCTCTTTGTTGATGGGATTACGTTGGAAGAATTTTCTATTGTATATTTATCCCTGTAGTTTCTAATGTGAAAATGATATTTGAGAAATAATTATCTTTTCTTTTTTGGATATAGTTATAATGAACCATTTGGGATTATATGATCGATGAATTTGAGGTATTTACAGGTTATTAATTTTTTGGATGAAAATGAAACGTATGAGATAACATTGGTGGTAAAATTTTGTTATACATGTTTTGAGGAATTTATCTCATTTGGGTAATGTTATAAAATATAGTTTTTGAAAAAGGACAACATGCATTTCATGTGACAACCCATTGCATCGAAAAATGCTGTAGAAATCGAACCCACAACAAAATTGCAACTGCGATTTATTACCTCCCACTTCACTAATTGAAGTCCCTATTTATTGTGAATATTTATTTTAAGTTAAATGATTTTACTGATCAATAATAAGTTGATTTAGGAGATTATGTTTTATCAAATGGATATCCTTAGTTTAGGAAACTGATTTGTTGATTAAGTGATAAATGTTATTTGGGAAGATGATTTCTCTATTGGGAACAATATATGACTGAGGAAAATATAATTCTATGGGATTTCATTTGAAGAGTAATGGTGTATTTTAATTTTGGAAGAATCTATGTTTTTATAGAGATTGAGGTTATTAATTGTAATTATTAACCTATGATAAATAATATGTTACTTTGTTAATTAAACTTTAGTATGATACTCCATTGTTATTGATGTTATTTGGAGATAATTTCAAATATTTACTATGAAAGACTGTGTGATTATGTACTTAGAGTTTTGGGTATCAATATTAGATTAGATTATATTGATAGATTTTATGAAAAAATGTTTATTTAATGGTATTTGTTGATCATTGTGTACTGTTTGGTTAATTTTGGAAATTATGATTAGTAATTATTTCTAGAAAGGATTTTCCATTTTGGGGAACATCTGATCTTGTACTAACCATTTTGTTTTTCCTTAATATCTAAAGGCAAGGGAAATATATAGTTCATCATTTTTGGATTATGTGATTCTCTAGAAGTTTATTCTAGTGCTTCAGGATTGAGAAATTCACCATGAATACTCAATGTTTGGAGAAAAGATGAGTTATTAGTAGAAATTTATTAAAGGATGAAACTGTACTTGAAAAGTAAATGTATCTCTTTATGATTTTAATCAATGTCATAAATAAATTCCCCAACTTTATGCAATTGAAATCAAAAAAATGTTTTCTATTTACTTTTCCTACTGGGAAACTAATGACCATTTAACCCATCACATGTTTTTGGTTTTATTGTTGTTAAATTATTCCTGATCATATTTTATATCACACTAAATCAGAACTTGAAAATTAGTTCATCTTCCGTATCCATGTTTTTTACATTGAATCCTATTATTGGTTATCTTAGGAGACCTTTGTACTTCTCTCAATTTCATTTAAAATAATAGTTTTATTGACTCGGTTTTGGATATGGGACATTCAATGACGTTCCCAAGTCCAATTTAACGTCTATATTATGTGTTTCTTAAACATAATGTAATAA
Source organism: Viscum album (assembly GCA_963277665.1). Lineage (NCBI taxonomy): Eukaryota > Viridiplantae > Streptophyta > Magnoliopsida > Santalales > Viscaceae > Viscum > Viscum album. The sequence goes on along the minus strand of OY728153.1, from coordinate 1,707,050,548 downwards.
AAAATTCAATATTTCAAATAAAAAATGAATGTTTTTAAAAACTACAATTTTACCACTTTTTAATGCCGAACCCTTTTTTAAATCCAATATTTGACAACTTTAAATATTTAATTTTAAAATATAATCTTATTCTATAGAAAAGAAACATAATAATTTAGTTTGGACAAATATTTGTTTTTTTATGATAACTTTCATATTAGGATGATTAGTGAAATTAGAAAATTTTAATTGAAAACAACATTTGTAGTCAAAATAATTTATAGTGTTAAATTATATATTTTAATGGTGTTTAATTATAATTATATTATATTTTTTCATTTAATCCAATGTTTTTCATTGGTGGTAATTTTACATTTGAATTTGAAATAAAGAAATATCAATCTTTTGACAGTTTTTACTTCTCAAAAACCCGCTTTCTGGTTTGGACAACAAAAATATTATTTAAATTAATTAATACAACTTCTATATATTTAATTTGGTAAAATATAATTCATTTTAGGATTCATAATATAAAAATTAAATTAGGCTGAATTTTTGGTATTTTTCTGAAAACATTCATTTTTTGATGAATAGGGCAAAATAATGCATAGTAGAAAAAACCAAATATTCATTTAAATAATAATAATTAATATTTAAATTTATTTTATAATCAAAAGAGATCAATAATACCTATATTATTCCATTTTAATTCATTGGATTCATTTTATAATAAGATTAGTTCTATAAAATTTTATTGATCTTATTACTGTCTTTTACTCACCTTCGATGCACGTTTGCAAATTTGCATAAAAAATAATTTTACCACTTATGTAAATTTATTTTAAAAAAACAACTAGACATGGTTGACATGAATAAGTAAAATGTGGTTCAATAGGATGAAAATAACTTTTGATAAAAATATCTTTTTAATTTTATTTACCACGTTTAATAGTAAATAGGGTAATTAATGGTAAAAATGATATTATAATTACCCTAATAAATGCCCTAATTAAATTGGATAATTGTATCCAGTCTAAATTCAATCATATGAATAAATTATGATCCTTTTTATAAACATTGATTATATTATGACATTTATTAGTATTTTATTTAAAGAAGAGTTAAAAGTGTTAAATTCAATATTTAATAACTAAACCATTTTTAATATAGGGTTATAATTAATATAAACTACAATATAAATATTCATTATAAATAAAACAAAATTCATATATCATCATATTTAATTTATATTTTTTAGACATTTAATAATTAAATTTATGTATGACACTATGATGATGTAGTAATTACCTTAATATTGAGTAATTAAAATAATTGATACAATAAATATCAAAATAAATGTAAATAGAGACTTTTGGTACAATCCACTAATTTTCTATACGAATATCACATTTTAGGGTTTATATAATGTATTTTTTCTATGTAAACAATTTTTTTTTTACTTTCACAAAAACCAAATACTAAATAGTGTCAAAATTTACATAAATAAGTATTTAAAACAAATACTATATTATTAAATGATATAATATTCCTAAAAATAAAAGGATCAGCCAAAGGACTTATATAATGATATATATGTCCATAATTAACCACTTGATATTCTCTTGTAATTTTAGAGTATGTTTATTCACCATTTATTATGAAAATACAAGAATAAATGGTAAAAGATAAACTATTTGACTAAGAATGAAATCTAAAAGTTATGGTTAATATGGTTACCTAAACTAGTCTAGAACCTATTGGTTGAAAGGATTTAGATCCATCCCAACCTTAGTCTAGATTTAAAACCATTTTTGGCTATTATAAAATGAAATTTATTTTATAATAAAAATATATTTCAAGATTTTCCCAAAGTGACCCTCACCTCTCTTATAAAAGTGTACATTCCCTTCTCTCAATATCACTACTCCAAATCCATTTGGCTTGGCTATCCCTTGAAAACATATCCTCATTACTACACTAAATTCAGTCTAGAATCCTTAATTTGATCATAAATCCAACCTAAGGATCATTTTTTATCAAATCAATAGGATGAACCCAAAGAAGAGGTAATAATTTCATCACATCGTTCAATGTTCTTTTCTTCTTCCACTTCCTCTTTCATTGTTGTTTCCATACCAAAATAATACATCCAGTTCTATATACATGCATTTATTTTTTTATAAATATTGTACAAAAACACTCATTATTCAATCTATCCTATGAATGACAATGTCAATATACATGTGTACATATGGCTTACCATCTCCACGTCGTGGTATAGATTGTTATTCAATACTTCATTACTACGATGGGTATTATAATGGTGTAACATAGATGTCAATAATAAATATAAAATTATAATGATTATTTATATGTCATATACCATCCAAATACATACTATTTCACCATAAATTTAATGATATTGTTCGTCGTGCATATGTTAGAATTATCATCTTGATGAACGCAATGAGATTCATTCCCCATCATAACTATTCAAGAATATTTTTTATTTTTTGATTAAAAGTATAAGGACCCAGCCTTAAAAATTACATAATATTGAATTAAATGAATAATTAACATTAGGGATTCAAGTTTGTATTTTTAGAGAATTAGTACATAACTATTATATCTCAAAAGATTACAAAGTAGACCTTTCTACAAAGCTTCCATTTTTTCATAAAATAAAAATTCTTGAAAAAAAAGAATCATGTCTAGTTTCATGTTTTAGACAACAGGACTTTTCCTTGATCTCATCCTTGACCCTATTCTTCTTTATGTCCTGTGAAGACATTTCGAAACATGGGATGAGCATAAAAAGCTCAGTAAGGGTTATTAAACAATGAAATAAAACTTTTGCACAAAAATATACACAATAAATGACATATTTTACATACCTCATGAAATCGTAATATTTTATGAATAACACATAGAAATCATAAATCATAAAGGTATCTTGGGTCATCCATATCATAATTATATTGTAGCTATCACAGTTACATGGGGAGTTACTTTGGAATACCCACCATAGTATATTCCCTTAATCTATTTGGAGAAACATTCATGTTGACCTCCATCATGTTACCCAAAGCATTGGAAATCTATCTCGGGCTCACCCACCCTAGTTTTATCATGGAACTACCTGTATATGTAAATAATCCCCAAGAACCATAAATAATCATAACCTAAAACATTAGAATAAAGGAAATATAACATTTTCACATTGAAAAAACAAAATATGATTTCAAGATATTGAAATAATAAATCCATTCTCAAAATCATTTTCAATACCAAAATACATAAAAATAGTATATGGTATTTATTTTTCCTTTAATAATCATTACAACTTGTTTAGGAACTCATAGACCAAATAATATTCCCCATGGTGGAAAGGTCGTTGTCACCACTTACGTTAAGAAGAAGCATTGTTTTTATTTCATTTAGTAAAAAATTTTGTAGAAAAATATTCCATTTTATTGAAATGAAAATGTAAAAGGTGTTTATACTGTGTATAAAAGAAATTTGTGTATTAGAACAAAATATTACTCAATGAAAGGTGATTGAGATGAAGTCCCTTACCTCGTGTCCGACATGACCCATTCGTTCTTTAATAAACTGAATAATAAACTAAAGTTAATTTCTACTTTCATAATAACTATTTTCAAGTTTATTATTTGTTTTATATCACTTATTACTATGTTATAAAAATTATGTAATCATTCAGGTTAATAATGATAGTTTTGTCGATATTTGGAACTTGAGGAAAAAATGAACACCTTGTATTTACATGTTGTCCATGTGGTTAATAGTCCATTATATCCAGAATGATATTCATGATTTAGATATCTTATATATCAAATATATCTATTATATACATGTATTTATAATTGTACATAACATTTGGATGTATGAAATGAAATGCACCATTCATGGAGACGGTAAGTCGTACGTATTCATGAACCCTACTTTCATTTATATTTCTTATTTTAATGGAAGTAAAACATAATTAATCATAATTATATTGTAATTACAGTATAATATCATATATAATATCATTAACTCCATTCTTTATACATCCCACATATGGAGTTAACGATTCATATCACTTTGAGGGGGTGGTATTCCGCACTTCCTCAAATGAAATTATCATGTTTACCCATAATGGAAACCATAAAGGTATGATAAAAATGAAAAATATAGAATCATAAAGTAAATATAAACATAATATATATCATATATAAATACAGTTCTATCTTAATGGAAACCAAGAGAGGCAGTAGGAGATAATCAAACAATCATTGTTTCATGAGGCGTTAGTTTTCCATCCATAGAAACATTATGTTGTTCACCTATTAGATGGATTTGTGTATAAGTGTAGTTAGAATACTTATCATATAAAATTCCTAGTTTATTGAGGATAATTTTTTTGTTATAAAATACTGTAATAAAAATAGTTTAGGGGTTGGATAATTAAAATAAAATAAATGAATTTAAGAGAAAATGATACCTTTTATTTTGGTAACTCCCGTTGGTTTGAACCAAAAGGACTTCTTCAAGTGCCATCTTCCTAAGGTAAGGCTTCTAGGTGAAAGAGAGGGATTTAGGGAGATTAATTTTTCACATCATGGATGATCATAAAGGCTTTAGAGGTGTGAGTAATTGGTTATAAGTGAGGGATTTTTATAAGGGGGAGGAGGGGCTCTTTGGGAATGTGTGAAAATATTATTTTTTATAAAAATATATTTGGTCTAAAAAAGAACCAAAAATAATTAAGGTCAAAGATACGATGTCTCATGGTTGATATAAAATTATCCAATAAGAATTGTATAGGTTTTGGATGTTATTTTTATATTTATAATCTTATTTATTTAAATCTTTTATTAATGAGGTAAATAGTACATCATTATAGTGTCATAAATAATTTCATTTCTGTGTTGTATAAAAATAAAAAGAATACCAAGATGTAATAAATCTTTATAGATTTCCAATGAATTTTTATAGTGGAAAATATAATTTATATAACACTATGTAAATGTTAATTTACTAAAAGATATTTGTTTTTGTCATTTTTGCCTTTATGTTAATTAATCTAAATTGTCATTTTCCTTCCTAAGTGGCTCAATAGGGTACCAAAATAAATCCGAAGATATCCACAATCATAAATCACTCAACCAATAAGCTTTGGACAAGTGTTAAAGTAATTTTGAATAATTATAATATTCTTTTTACCTTGAATGAACATATTTATCTTTAACCATGGTAAATAAAAGTCAAAAGTTACTATTCTCCAAAAATTATTTTCATCTTATTGAACCACATTTTACTTAGTATTTACAACCATGTATGTTGTATTTTATAATTTTAATTCGCATATGTGGTAAAATTTCATTTAAATGAAAGTGTCATTTTTTTAACTACTACTAAGTGGTTTCACTATTCATCAAAAATTGATGTTTTTTGAGAAAAATTCCAAATATTCAGCCTAAGATATATTTTATCTTCTGAATTAAAAAATTATGTCTATTTTTCAAAATTAAAAACATGGAAATAACTTTAATAAATATTAAATTAATTCCTGTTGTTAAAACAAATAGGGTGTTTTTAAATAAACAATAACTATCAAAACATTGACGCTTCATTATGTCCAATGTCAAAGATAAATTAATTCTAATGACCATTGGATTAAATGGAAAAAATATATTCTAATTACACATTAAAACCAATTAAAAAGGCAATATAACCGTATAAATATATTATATTAAAATTTAGTTTTGAATTAAAATCAATATTTTCACTATTCATTAAAAAATAATCATTATCAGAAAAATTCCAAAAATTTACACAATGTAAATTTTGATGTCCCCATTATAAATACGAATTTTATTTGGTCATATATAATGTATTAAAGTTACCAAAACTAGATTTAAAGGGGGTTCTCCATTAAAAGGTAGTAAATCGGCATTTTAATGTAAATTATGCTTAAAAATAAATTCATTTAAATTCTAAGAAACTGTTTTTTTATTGGATAAATGTAAATACATTTAACAGACATGTATAATAATATTGTAGTAATTTTTTTTCATTCTCCCCAATACAACGGCTAGGAGTTATCTACCATTTAAAATAATATTATATTATTAGTGCGCAATATAAGATTTCAAAGAAACCAGTTATTCCTTATCTGGTATGCTATAGAACATAGCAAACCCTTTAACGTAAAATTAATATTTAATTCACAAAAATTAATAAATATGAAATATATCATATTATTTATTTACCTGGGATGTTACATCCTTCCCCCCTTTTGGGAATTCCATCCTTGTAATTTTACTTATCATAGTATGTGGGTGTATTTATCCCTCATAGCATTTTCAGATTCCCACGTTGCCTCTTCATCCATATGGTTTTTCTAGAAATCCTTTACCTAGTGTATTACCTTATTCTGCAACACTTGATCTCTTTGGTCAAAAATATAGACTGGTTGTTCTTTATAAAAGAGATTCTCTTCAAACTGAACTACCTCTGGGAACAAAACATGAGATGGATTTGGCATATATTTTCTCAACATTGAAACACGAAAAGCATTGTGTACCTGGGACAAACTTTGAGGTAAAGCCTATCTGTACATAATTGATCCATCTTTCTCTAGGATTTCATATGGTCCAATGAACCTCGGACTCAACTTTCCCTTCTTATGAAAATGCATCACACTTTTCCATGGAGAAACTTTGAGATAGGCATGATCACCTACCTTAAAATAAATAACTTTCCTCTGGTGATCTGCAAACGTTTCTGTTTGCTCTGAGTTGTTCTCATGTACCTCTGAACCAACTAAACTTTCTCTGCAATCTCTTCTACCAATTCTTGTCTCATCATCTTCCTTTCACCTACTTCATTCCAAAAATCTAGAGTTCAACAATGCTTTCCTTATAATGCCTAAAATGGACCCATCTATATACTAGAATGAAAAAGGATATTATATAAAAATTAAACCAAAGAAATATATTGGTCCCAACATCCCCGATAAAAAATTTAGCAATCATGTACCATATCATCAAATGTATAAATTTTTTATTCTTATTACCCATCTGATTGAGGTTTAAATCTGTAATAAAATTCAATTCAGTACCAATCAACTTCTGAAGGCCTTTACAAAATTTAGAAGTAAACCTAGGATAATGATCAGATACAATGGAGAGGGTAACTCTATGAAACATGACTATCCCTTTAACATACAACTAAGAAATTTGATCTAGAGACAATGTATCTCAAATAGGATGTAAATGAGAATATTTGGTCAATTGATCAACAATAACACTGATTGCATTATTACCTCGAGATGTCTTTAGTAATCCCACAATAAATACCATGGATATATTTTCCCATTTCCACTCTGGCACCAGTAAATTCTGAAGCATCCCTTTCGGTAACTGTCACTCTGCTTTAACCTACTGTCAAATCAAACACATCAATGTAAAATCAGCAATATTTCCTTTCATTCCATCCCACCAGTAATACTCATGAAGATCTATGTACATCTTAGTACTTCCAGGATGAACTAAAAATGGGGAACTATGAGTTTCACATACAACTCATTCTTCAATTGTGAATCACAAGGCACACATAATCTCTTCACAAATCTCAACACACATTCATTATCATTGTTAAATCTAGGAAACATACCCTTCCGAACCAACTCTACCTTTTCATGAAACTCACTATCTTCCTTCTGTGCTTTCTTAATTCTATCTGATAGAGATGATCTCACTGAAACTTGATAAAAACAGAATAATTTTCTACACCAAAAATTTGTATGACAAATTTTATCAAACCAATAACCAATAGATCTTGTTTTAAATTTAACATGGTTTATGAAGCATTACTTTTTCTACTCAAAGCATCATCAACTTTATTTTCTTTTCCTAGATGGTAATGGACCATGCAATCATAATCCTTTATTAATTCCAACCATCTCCTATGTCTCATGTACTATTCTTTCTGAGTGAAAATATACATTAAATATTTGTGGTCAATATGTATTTCATATTTTTCTCCATAAAAATTATGCCTCCAAAATTTTAAAGAAAAAAACAACACTAGATAATTTCTAATCATGTGTAGGGTAATTAAAAACATGATGTTTCAACTGACGTGATGCATAAGAAATTACTTGATCATTCTGCATTTGGACTCAACCAAGTCCTTTCAATGAATATCACTATAGATAACAAACTCACCATTTCTGGATGGCTGTACCAAAACTGGAGCATTCACCAACCTTCTTTTCAATTCCCGAAAACAATCATCAAATTATTTTTTCCAGATGATCTTAACACCTTTTCAAATTAACATAGTCATTGGACTAGATAACCGTGCAAAATTTTCAACAAATCTTCGTTAATAACCTATCAAACCAAGAAAACGACGGATCTAATTTATATTTGAGGGTCTTGGCCATTCTTCAACAACTTTTGGTTTAGCAGGATCAATAGTTTTGCAATTTTTTGAAACAATGTGACCCATAAAAGAAATTTGTTGTAACCAAAACTCACACTTGCTAAATTTCTTAAATAGTTTATTTTTTAGGGGTTGCAAGACAACCCTTAAATGAATTTCATGTTCCTCCTTACATATGGAAGAATCCAAAATATCATCAATGAACACAACCGCAAACATATCCAATAAGCCACAGGAAATTCTATTCATAAGATCCATGAATATAGCTGGAGCATTGTTCGACCAAAAGGCATAACAAAAAATTCATAATGGCCATATCTTGTTTGAAATGTGGTCTTCAGAATGTATGCTTCCTTTACCATAAACTGATGGTACCACGATCTCATGTCAATCATAGAAAAATACTAAGCTCCCTAGAGCTGATCAATCAAATCATCGATATGAGGAAAATGATACTTGTTCTTAACAATGTTGTTATTCAATGATCAAAAATCAATGATAAGTCACATTAAACCAACATTATTTAAAAAAAAGACAGGAGCAGCCCATGGTGATGTGCTAGGTCAAATGAAACCTTTATCTAATAACTCCTGCAATTTTTTCATTAACTCTAAATATTCAATTTGAATCATTCGATAAGGGGATTTTGAAATTAGATTAGATTCAGGAACTAAGTAAACCGTAAATTCAACTTCCGGATAATGTATAATACTAGGAAACTCATCAGTAAAAACATCAAGATACTCATTTACCAATGGCACATCATTAATCTGAACATTTCCTTTATTTTCAACAATATGTGAAAGGTAACATTCATTTACATCTTTTACTAGTTTCTCATCTTCCAGACATGTTATCAAAATAAAGGGTCCATTCTTGTACACAAACTATAAATCCTTCGAAAATTAAACCTCTTTAGCTCTACAATCAATCTTAGCATGATAAATAGATAGCCAATTCATGCCCAAAATAACATCAAACTCTACTAGAGGAAAAACAATAAGGTATGCAGGTAGATTTTTTATGCACAGAAGGACATGAATGTTATTATGTTTTCTTTTTGTCTCCACATTTTCTCCAGGTGTTTTTACGATAAGTTATGTATTCACAACTTGAGATGGAATTCCCAGTTTACATGAAAAATTCTCAGAATTGAAAGAGTGTGTTGACCCTGAATCAAACAACACATCTGCATAATCTGAACAAAAATATAGTATACCTGATACTACTTCATTTGATGGACCAACATCTTCTGAAGTAGTTGTAAAGGATCTCACCACCCCATTCTACTTGTAGTCTGGCTTCTTTCCTTTGGTTGAGTTCTTTATTGGACACTCATTAGCATAATGACCCATTTCGTTGCACTTAAAAAAATTTACTGACTGTAAATCAGATTTTGTCTTACCATTACCCTCAAATTTTTCAGTGTAATTACGAGCCTTATGTCCCATTTTACCACATTGGTAGCACTTACCAGAATTCAAAATACATTCCCCAGTATGTTTTTACCACCATTTTCACAAACTGTAAATATAAATTTCTTACCATCATAATTTTTTGAAGAGTTCTTCCCTTTAGACTTCAACCTCGACCTTTTATTCTATTGTTCTTCAATAAAACCTAGATCATCATAAATATCCATTTCCACCTTACCCGAACAATGAACATGGTTTTCATAACCTTTAACTCACTAAAAGATAAATCTCTTCGATACTTTGGCTTTAATCCTGAGTAAAAATGGTCGAGTTTACTATCAAGATCTTGTATGAAATTTGGAGCATACCTTGCCAGTCGAGTGAATTTTTCTTCATAAGCAGCCACTAAGTCGTCCTCATACCTCAATTTTAGGAATTATTTTTCAATTCTAAGACAACCCACATTAGGAAAATACTTCTCATGAAACATACCTTTGAATTCATCCCTATTGAGAGCATAAATCTCCTCAGTATCCTTGATATTTTTCACCATCGGCAACCACTGATCAGATTCACCTTCAAAATAATTAACAGTGAGACTAAACATTGGATGTTCTGATCAACCCATGACATTGAAAATCGTTTCCAGTGCTTTAATCCACCATGCTGCTAGCACTGTGTTAGATGGTCCTCTAAATGATGGGAGATGTTACCTCATGAAATTCTACACTACTAAAATGTTCTTATGTGGTTGATCTGGCTGATCTCATACATGGATACCACCACTATTTATAGCCTGATTCAACTTTTCGATCACTACAAAAAACTATTTACTTTCAATTCCGACCATCTCATGTTGCTGATTTGGAAGGTTTTCTTCCTCTTGATGTCATCCCAACAAAGCAGCCTTGTTTCCTCTATGGGAAACCATTCTGAAAACAAAAATATATTCGGCAAAGAAACATGGTGATCGGGAAATACTATATTATTTAGATATTAACATAAATTACTTTATGGATATTAATTTAACAATACCCGAACTACTGAAGTAATATAAATCAACCTCTGATACTAACTATAAGCAAAAATTCATAAGCATTACATAATATTGAATAAAATGAATAATTTACATTGAGGATTTTTCAGGTTTAGAGTTTTAGAGAATTATGACATAACTATTACATCTCAAAAGATTATAAATTAGACACTTCTACACAATTTCAATTTTTTCTTAAAATGAAAACACTTGAAAAAAAGATTTATATCTACTTCCATGTTTTAGACAGAATGACTTTTCCTTGATCCCATCCTTAACCCTATTCATCGTTAAGTCCTATGAAAACATTTCAAATCTTGAGATGAGCATAAAAATCTCATTAAGGCTTATAAAACAAAGAATGAAAAATTCTGTTCATAAATACATACAAAACATAAACTCTTTTACATACATAGTGAAATCATAAGATTTAATGAATAACACATAGAAATCATAAATCATAAAGGTAACTTGTGGAACCCATATCATACTTACATTGTATCTATCACAGTTACATAGAGAGTTACTTTGGAATACCCATCACAGTATATTCCCCAAATCTCTTAGGAGAAATATTTGCATTTACCTCTTTCACATTACCCAATGAATTAGAGAGATATCTCAGGCTCACCCATAGTAGGTTTATCACAGAACTACCCGTATATGTAAATAATTCCAAGAACCATAAAATTATCATAACACATAATATATGAATAATGGAAAGAAAAAATTTCCACATTTCAACAACAAAAAATTATTTCACGATATTGAAATAATTAATCCATTCTCAAAATTCTTTTCAATTCCAAAATACATAAAAATAGTATATGGTATTTATTTTTCCTTTTAAAAACATCACGACTTGTTAATAAATCCAGAGATCAAGTAATAATCGCGGCGACAGAAAGGTCGTTGTCACCACGTACATTAAAAAGAAACATTATGTTTTTTTGGTTTAGTAAAATGCTTTGTAGAAAAAGATTCCATTTGATTGAAATTAAAAAGTCAGAGGTGTTTATACTGTGTATAAAATAAATTCATCTATTAGAACGAAATTTGCCTTAATGAATGGAGATTGAGACGAATTCCCTTACCCCGTGTCCGACTTGACCCATTCGTTCATTAATATCCTAAATAATAATCTAAAGTTAATTTCTACTTTCTTAAGAACATTTTCAAGTTTATTATTCATTTAATATCACTTATTAAATTGTTATAAACATTATGTAATCATGCAAGATAATAATGTTCATTTTGTCGATATTTGGTACTTGAGTCAAAAATGAACACCTTATATTTACAAGTTGTCCACATGGTCAATAGTCCATTATATACAGAATGAGATTTAGATATCATATATATAATATATATCCAGTATATACTTGTATTTATAATAGTATATTACATTTTTTGGTAATATATTAAATGCATTGTTCATGGAGATGGTGGGCCATACGTACGTATGAATGCTACATTAATTTATAATTCTTATTTTATTGGAATTAAAATATAATGATACATAGGTATATTTTAATTCCAGTATAATATCATATATAATGTCATTAAATCTATCATTTAAATGTCCCACATATGGATTTAACGAGTCATATCACTTTGATGGGGCGGTAGTCTGTACTTCCTCATATGTAATTATCGCGTTTAACCATAATGGCAACCATAAAGGTATGATATAAATGGAAAATAAATAATCATCAAGAAAATATAAACATAATATATATCATATATAAATACAGTTCCATCTTAATTTCCACCATGAGGGGTGGTTAGAGATTATCTAACAATCATCATTTCGTGTGGTGTTAGTTTTCCATCCAGAGAAACATTTGTTCTTCACCCATTAGATGTTGGTGTGTGTAAGTGTAGTTCAAATCCATCTCATTAAAACATTCTAGTATATTGACGATACTGGTGTTTTTATAAAATAAAGGAATAAAAAATGTTTATGGGTTAGATAAGTAAAATAAAAGAAAAAAGTTAACAAAAATCGTTGCCTTTGATTTGGGTAACTCCATTTGGTTTGAACCAAAAGGACTTCTAGAAGTGCCTTCTGCCCTAGGTAAGGTTTCAAGGTAAAATAGATGGATGTAGGGAGATTAATTGGGTAGAGTTTGGATGAGCCTAAAGTATTGAGAGGTGTGAGGAATTGGTTAGAAGTGAGGGATTTTTATAAGGGGGAGGGGCTCTGTAGGAAAGTGAGAAAATATTATTTTATTATAAACATATATTCATTTTGAAATTGTCAAAAATAATTAGATTCAAAGATAAGATGACTAATGGTTGAAATAAATTCTGCCAATAAAAATTGGACAGGTTTTGGATGTTATTTTAATATTTATAATCTAATTTATTTAAAACTTTTATTAATGAGGTAAATACTACATCATTATTGTGTCATAAATAATTTAATTTATGTGATGTCTAAATAATATAAAAAAATACCATGATGTAGGAAATTTTTTATATTTACAATTTATTTTTATAGTAGAAAATATAATTTATATAACCCTTTATAAAAATTAATTTACTAACAGTTATTTGTTTTTGTCATTTTTTCTTTTACATTAAGTTAATTAATCTAAATTGTCATTATCAATTCCACGTTGCTCAATGGGTTCCCAAAATCGACCCAAAGAATACCATGATCGTAAATGACAAAACTAATAATTTTTTAACAAGTTTTAAGGTAATTTTGAATTATTATAAAATTCTTTTTTCCTTGAATTAATCTATATACCTTTAAGTGTGGTAAATAAAAGTCAAAAGTTACTATTCACCAACAATTATTTCCATCTTATTGAACCACATTTTACTTACTAATAATATCATGTCTGTCGGATTTTTGAAATTCAATTCACAAAAGTGGTAAAATTTCATTTAAATGAAAAAGTCAGTTTTTTTAACAATTACAAAGTGGTTTCACTATTCATCAAAAATTGATGTTTTTTCAGAAAAATACAAAAAATCCAACCTATGATTTATTTGATAAGAAGAATTCAAAAATGATGTCTATTTTGATAAATTCTAAACATAGAATTGAAATTAATTAATTTAAAATTAATTCTTGTTGTGAAAACCAATAGCGTGTTTTTAGGAAACAATAACTATGAATAGATTGACACTTATTTATGTCCAATTTCAATGTGATATTAATTCTAATGACCAACATTGTATTAAATGGTAAATATATATTCTAATTACACTTTAAACCCAATTAAAAAGTTAATCTTACAATATAAAAAAATTATATTAAAATGCAGTTTTGAATTAAAATATAACACTTTCACTATTAATTAAAAAATGAACATTATCAAGAAAATTACAAAAAATTACACAAAGAAAATTTTGATGTCCCCATTATAAGGAAATATGTTTTGGTCATATAGAATGTATTAAAGTGACCAATACTGTATTTAATGAGGGTTCACCATTAAAATGTGGTAAATCGACCATTAAATGTAAATTCTGCTTAAAATTAGATTCATTTACATTTTAAGCCTCTAGAATTTTTATTGGATAAATGTAAATTCATTTAACAGAAATTTATAATCATATTGTAATAATCCTTATTCATTCCCACCAATGAAATGTATAAGATTTAACTACCCTTTATAATAATATCATATTATTAGTGTGCAACGTAATATTTCAAAGAAACCCGTTGTTGCGTTTCAGGTATGCAATCGAACACAAACAACCCCTTTAAATTAAAATTAATATTTATTTCTCAAATATTAATAAATATGAAATATGTATTATTCTTTATTTAGTCAGGATGTTACAAAAAACATTTCTTAAGAACTTAATATAATTATGTATATGAATAAAATACACACAATACATTTCCAACATGACTTACGTGACAAACATATAAAGGGAAACGAATCACTTAACTTATGAAACAGTGATACTAGTGAAATATTATTAACAAATAAATATTAGAAGAATATATATGATATCAAATTTATGTATTCGGTTCTCATATAATTTAATAACAATTTTTTAGCTATTATACAAGAGCATAACATACCCGCGACTAAGGAAAAGTATAAGGTAAGGGGTTTTCATCTCACTTCTTATAAACGTGAGATTCATGCTATATTTCCACTATTTCCTTTTGTGCAGTGTATGTACTACCAATGATTGTATTCTTTGTGAAATAGAATTTAAATGATGGATATTTAAATTTTCATTTTATGATCATTCTTTCAAGGGATTAATGTTTTGTACATTACCAAATTAGTAAGGGAATTTCTAATTTCGATTTCCATTCATTGGGTTTCACAAAGACATAATTGAAAATTTTACTCCAAAATTATGTGTGAAATAAATAAATATTTATTTATGTAGTAAATTACACTCCCCTTTGTGTGGATATAGTTTTGATACACATAATCACTACATTTATTAATTCTCCAGTCATCAATATGAACATTTAAAGAGTAATCTCAACTCAAATTCTATTCATTTAGTAAAACATCCAAGACAATGGTGTTGTTTTTAAAAGAATATGTGTGAATTTCCTTTGATGTATTTACACTGAATTTCCAATCATGTTGAGTTTATTTATATTTTTCACACATAATTATGTCATTTATTTATCCATAACAAAGTGATACTATCTTTATAATTGATTTCATCTCAATTTACCTTCCATTGAGACTTCTTTTTTTATACACCAATTCCATTTTATATGGTTTACATACTATACTTTGACATAGTATATCATGAATCCTTTCATTCTTATGATATTATAGTGTTTTTATAACCTCAATTAATTTTATTCAAGTTCCTATAATTTGGTTACAAAATCTAACTAAAATATCAATTTAAATGTTTCAAAAATTTATTCATCTAAATCATTATCATTAATGTCCATGTTTTTAAAATGGTGTTAAGGATTTATATATAAGAACGTGAATGTTTTAAAATTAAAATTCCTTTAAAAATTTTCAAATTGGTACGAGAAACATTAATTCAAAACTATATTTATAACACCTTCATGAAAAATATCGAGACTTTTTACTTTTTTCAAGAAAAATGTGATATTTATCTCAAATAGTGTTATTGATTATTTTCATCTATTTCAATATGATTCATTATCCAAGATCGAGGATGATTTATTATAATTAAATATTCCTTATTTTATTGAATGTTCTACTGTGGATGTGCTATGTTTATACCATTCATGGTTTGTGGTTAAAATATTCACATTTCATATACTAGTTCTAAAATGAATATTTTGATTCAGTTTCAACCATTTCATATGTGGAATGAATTGGACATAGTAAGTGATGGGTGGATCCCAATATAGCTCTTAGATGCATCTGTAGTTCTCATTAGACAAACTAGTGTCTTGGCTTAGGGCCTTGACAAAATTTTCTTTATAGTCTTGGTACGAGGCCTTGAATTTCTGGTTATGATGTCTGTAATTTTGAATTCCATAATTATAAAATAAGCTATTAATATTACATGTGATTATTAGACTAATAGAATATTAATTTAAATAATTAAATGGAATTATTTGATTTATCTTTTCCATATTATTCGGAAGATTAATTTTAAAAGGCTTGTGTTTTAGTTGTATACATTGCCTAAAATGATCATGCTTATTAATTAATGTTTCCACTATATTGTTATCTATACCGATCATTTTTGCTAAACCCATTATATGTTTTATTTTTCACAGGATTGAAAAAAGTATATTATTACTGAATTTCATGGATATTCTGAGGTATATGAGTGTGTTCAAATGAGATATAATGATGTTTTTTTCATTTCATAATGTAATGGTAGACATATGTATATATCTAGTACTTCGAAGGATACTAAACTGATCGGTATTTCGGGATTTGATACCTTGTGATCATTCCAATGTTATGAAATAATGCACTGACTCTTGGATACTAGGTTTGGGGCATTACACAAAGGATTTCAAAATAAATATTTTTCTATAAATTTTTATAATAAATTAAAAGTAATAATATTTTTAACGTATGCGGCGGCAACGTTTTTCCTCCACCAGGGCCATTAATTTATATTTTCCTTCCTATACAATAGAAAAAGAACTTGAAAGAAAAATACATACCATATTCCATTTTTAGGTATTTTGTTCTTCAAAATGACCTTAATAATGGTTTGATTTTATCAATATTTTAAAATTATATCTTTTGATTGAAATATGGAAATGTTATTTTCCTTATATGCATGATTTATGTGTTATGGTTATAATAAATTTCGGATGATTATGGGTGGTTATTTTTAAAAATTAGGGTGGGTGATCCCATGATAGCTCTCCAATTATTTTTTTAATGCTATGGAGTTAACTGGTTGGGGTTCTTTTAAGATATTTGGTTAATATACACAGATGCTTATTCAAAATATAACCATGAATGTTAATCTGTGTGTGTCTGTGAATGAAACAATGTATGTATGATAAATATTCCATAATATTCCATTATATTTAGTAAACATATGATTTTATGAAGTAAATTAATGAGTTTATTTTTTATGGGTGAAAATTATGATTTTGTGAAAAAAGATTCAGGAGTTTATATGAATTCATGGTGTAAAGGTTTCTTCATTTCATACATGTTCCTTAGTGATTATTTATTATCATACCATATTTCTCCATAAAAATTCACCAAGTTTATATAATAATGTAGTCATGGATGAGATCATTGAAATTTTAAGATTTTTTAAAATGAAACAAAATCATGTTTCTTATTAAATGTTTTAGTTTTATGAAAAAATTGATAGGGAGTAGAAGTGTCTACATTGTAATATTTAAATTGTTATGTATGAGTTGGGTTATAATTATATATAGAACTAAACATGAAAATATACTCAATGTGAAATGAAATTAAATTATAGACATAAATCATGATTGTGTAATGTTTAAGGCTGGGTCCTTATAACCTCAAATCCGTTATACATTTTTAATGGAAACGTTTCACCTTGGTTATTTTGGTTTTTCAGATAAAAAATCACATCCCTAATAATACACCAAAATTATTTTTACATATAATTATTTCCTACAAAATCATGAAAATTTTATGTTCTCAACCGTCAATTAAATGTTATTTGTAAATCTTACAAAAAAGGTATATATTGATCACATATTTGATTGATTTCAATCAAAAATAGAAAATGATATATAAGATACATTACTAAATTTGTATCCACATTAAAAACATATATTCATTAGTGGACTTATATAGAAATAAAATAATTAATTCCTACACTTTACAATTTTAAAATTTTCAATTTCCATAAAAAATACATTCCATGTTGAAATTTCCACCATAATACTATAAAAAACGAAATTATTAAATCATTAAATTGTTTTTCCTAGACTAGGAAACTATTATTACTTCAATAATCTATCCACTAATCATGGCACTTTTTTTTAAATATTATGTGGTGTTACAAAACTACTCTCTTTTATGTGAAAAAATGTTTGTTGAATTTTCTAAATTTGTATTTATAATGGATATTAACATCATGTTATCATTTCAATATTTTTGGGAAGTCTATATTTCACATAGTAAATTAACAATCTTAATCTTCAATCAATTTGATAAAACCTTCATCCAATTTACACATTATTAACATCATGTCAAATATAAATAATATTTTTTTTACTTCATTCATCACAAAAATTCTTGTATATTTTGTTATACATCTCAAATACCATTGAAGATTCTATAACATCATGCATTGGTTTTAATAAATCAATCCTGATCATAATATGTCTATATTCTACATCTAACACCATTTTCAATAAAAAACAAAATGTCATTTTTCCTTTAACTCATATCCTCCTTTTACAAGGACATCATGCAATAATATTTAAAATTTATACACAGATGAATCATTTTAAAGGTAGTTAAATTTTAAATTTTCAGTCACCATTATAAAAAGTCACTTATTTAAGTTATAATAACATTACATAATTCACAGAAACCTCTCCATCCAAATATGAATCTTCATATTCTTTCTTGACCTCTTAGATGTTATTTCACTCTTAATATGTTTGGTATAGATTTAATTTTCACTATTACATATATGAATAAAATTATTAGCATTAATCTTTTTATATACCATCAACACACTATTAATTTAAAATTAATGAAATATATTCTAATCATGATTCTTAATAGAATAAAAATTAATTACATTCATACCAAATATAATATGAAGAAACAGTTTAACTTATTTTGAAGCATCTAATGATATTAAGAATAACATGCATATCTAATACTATTTAAATCTCTTGTGATGGTATCACCCAGTATTCTCTTTCATTTGAATGAATTTCTTTAATTTTGGCATTCTGTATTGGTTTTTTCTTTCTTTACTCAAACATTTTAATCATGAATAATTTATTTATTCCTTTAAATAATTATTATATTATTTATACCAATAACCTAAATAAATAATTCCATTGAAGTTAAGGATAATTTAGTTTTCATTATTCATTAATTGATCTATATATTCATATAATTACTTAGAGTCAATTTTTCATCATTCACTACTAGAGTAAAATTATCATTTACAATATTAATTAATCAATCTCATAGTTACAGAAATTATATTAAAATTATTTCCTTCCAAATACAGTAATCATTATCTTGAATTATCAAAATTATTTTTCTAATGACTAATTAATATAATGATTAGTGGAATGTTTTATTGAAAATGAAAACTAATACTAAATAGAAAGAGATTCACACAATCACTTTTAACCAACAATAATGTATTCAATGGAAACTCATGGAAGTAATTACATTTCATTAATACCATATGATCAATATAAGTGGGGAACTGAATATGTTTTCACTAAGAGGGGATATATATTGAGTAATAATATTTTATAATTTTTGTCTAATCATTCTACATCTCTAGTTATAAGGATATCAAGAATAATGTCACCAAACATTCTTAATCAACAAAAACTCATTTTGATGTTATAAAACTTATTTTGGTGATTTCATTTCCACATAAAAAACATAGTATTCTAATATTTACAAGGTCGAATAGTCAAAGAATGAAAATGTATTTATTTTGGAAATGTATCATCCATTACAACACAATCAACCAAAATTTCTAAATTGATTATTTTAATTACCAACTATACTTAAAACAAATGAGTATAAAAAAATTATCTATATGAGTTTTATGTTATACAATAAAAAATAATACATATCTTCAAAAAGTAAATAAAAAAACTATTATACCACCACCATGAATCTGCATGTCTCCATTGAAATTTTTATCACCTTATCTTCTTCACATTAATAGAAAATCCAAAATATCGTATCCAAATAATTATTCTTGACCATTAGTGATTTCAACTCTTCATAAAAAGAGATACCTTACTGTATTTATGGATTACTAATCATAAAATGATAGTAAAAATCTTATAAAATCACTGCATAAAAACATAATTCTATCATTTGTGATGTAATCCATCAATACTCAATCTATAAAGGCTTCTTTTCTTGAACACATGAAAATAAATATATTGAATAATTATAAAAATTCATTATTGTATTTACATATTCCACACACTACACAATTATGCTCAATAATTATGAACCTAAATTTATGAAAAGAGAAACACACTCTCCCTAATTTATTAAATTTGGAATTTTAAATTCAATTTTAAAATCTAACTTCAACTTCTCACTTCTCACTCTTAAATGTGAGTCAGAAAATCAATCCATCTATCTTTGTCTCCCTTGATACTCTATATGGAAATTGTTGAGTCAATAAGGTTATCTTATGACTTCTCCATTCCTTAGGGTTTTGTGATTTGAAAAACGCGAACACCTTTTCTTAAGTTCTGTCTTTTTCTTAAGATCAATTTTTTTCTTATGATCCGGAATTGTCATTTTGTTATACTAACAGATGTATTATTACATTATTTTAGTATTATAGATTATTCTATTCCGTCTTTGTGATACGAATCCGGTGTATATGTGATACTCATTTTATGATACCGAATCTGGTGTAAAAGTGATATCATCTTTGTGAAACCATATCTGGTGTATCAGCGATACCTTCTTTTTGATACCAAATCTAGTGTATAAGTGAGTCTGATTTTATGATTCCTTTTCTGGAACATATGATATACCGGTTTCACAATCTGATTTACTTTTCCTTATGATTCAATTTTCTTAATAATGTTTATCTAGTGAATCCGATTTTTTTAATAATGTTACAGTTGTATAATGCATCATTCCAATGTTATCGGATTCCAATGTTTCTTACATAATGATCATCATTAAGATAACATCGTTTCATAAACATGAAAAGATGACGTACAATCTTGTACAAACTAACCGTTGTATGTTTAAATCGTGTCCAGGTCCCTCTGAACTTTAATGAAAATATGATCGTTGGAGTGGAGACAACCGTTGGGAAGAGTTTCCTATAAATACATGTTCATTTGAATGAGCGGAATACAATGAGGAGAGTGAATGAACATGAAACATGTGAAAAATATGTGAAGTGATTTCTAAAAATAGAGGCTATTTCAACTCTCAGTTCTTCATTCGGATGTCATGAAAAACGTTTTCATGTGTGAACAAATTGATCACACATTATTCATGCAGACTCCTATCATGATGGTCGTGAGATTCCGGGTTTGGAAGAGAGAGGTTCTGATTTCCTTATAAATCGAGGGGTTTTGGGATAGCAAGAAAGATACCATCATTGGATTGATGGCTTACCTAGGATTGGGTATGATATACTTTATTGAATGTATAAATCAAGGAACCTTTATCCAAGGTTGTTGGATACGCTTCTCTTTGGGTTAAAATAATGATATTGTTACTTGTTTTATATTTCAAGATGTTTTATTTTCCACTGCAAATCTTAGTTATATTAAAGTTTGAAAGTATAACTATCTTATACTTTCTATGTCCCTTACTCTGACTATATTATAGATTATATACCCTTTAAGGTAGAATATTTCTTCTAAGAAAATACTTCTTATGTTTTAATCTTAAGGATGTAATGTTTTAGAAAAGGTTTCTTTAAGAGGTGTTGTGAATGTTTGTATAAAATTTGTTAAACTAATATTTAAATTTTCCAAAGTAATTTTTAAAGTATACAATTCACCTCTCTCTAGTATATTGAGAATTTACATTCTTCATTTCGATCCTACAATCTGTATCAGAGGAGGCCTCTGAGATAATTCTATCCAAATATACGTTTTATTGCTCAAGTTTTCTTTTTCAGATTTGATTACAAACTTTTGCTTCTAACTTGTTTTATAGAAAGAAATTATTTTTACTACGGTAGGAAATCATGTTGGATCTCTAGATAAACTCAATCCTACTAGACCACCAATCATGAATGGAAATGACTATGAGTGCTGGATATATAGAATGAATACCTTTATGATAAACACTGGTGTAGACAACTAAATTTTGTTAACCAGAGATTATAAGATTCTTAATAAGAGACTTAGAACCATTACAATTCAATAATATGTGGAATACCAGCTTAACATTAAGGTACATAATACGTTTCCTTCTTCCATGAATAGAAATATATATTGAAAAATTTCATCCTAAGTAGCTGAAAAATAGTATTTGGAAGAAGCTTTAAGTAACTCACTTTGGAACTTCCAATGTTATCGAAACTAGAAGTTCTATTTTCAGATCAGAGTATCATGGTTTCTGCTTTCCTTATGGAGAACCCGTATGTAAGGTATAATTAATATTCATGACTATTTTCAATAGCTTAAAATCAATGGGTGATAAAAGTTTAGATGATGAAGCTCTTGTAGACAAGATTATATACATCATGCCTAACGAATAAGAATCCAAGAGAACTGTGATATATGAAAATAGATAACTTACCCATATTTCTCTTGATGAACTATTTAGAACCCTACTTCAACATGAAACCATAAAGAAGAGAGATTCTGATAATATTAAGAAGAATAATTGGAATAGAGGTGTTGCTTTTGCAACTAATTCAAATCATATGAAATCTATGATTCCTAAGAGTGTTACATGATCTAAATCCAAGAAGTTTGTCATTCAATCTGAATCTAGTGGAAGTGAAACATCAAAAAATGAGTTAGCCAATATTTCTCAAAAGACTAAGAAGATTGATGGGCAGAAGAACTTTAAATATAGATACAAGGAGAATGATGGAAAAGATAATAAAGGTGGAGAAGTGACAGGCTATTAATGTAGAATAACCGGTCATATCAGACCCGATTTTCCCTTACTTAATAAAAGAGACAATAAGGAACAGAATTCTGATAGAAATAAGAAAAAATTCTACATATCAAAAACATAAGAATGTCCTAAAATCCAATGACACTTACAGTGCCATTGGTGGATATTCTTCGGATGATTCTCCAGATTATGAATCTTTTGAGCTGAAGAATATTGGTCTAATAGCAAAATCTCTTTTTCAAAATCAATGTCTTATAGCTAAGGTATAAACTTGTGAATCCTTAACCAATATGTCTTTGTGTAAAAATTTTCCTGATTATTATTTTTCTTTCAATAAAGAATTTTCTTCATTAGATACTGATAGGGATTTTCCTTCTTTTGAGGAAGTTTCTAGGTTTTCTATGTTTTTAGATATAAAAAATTGTAATGTTTCTAAGAAACATGAAATGGAAAACTATAGAGAATTTATTTTAACAAAATAAATTCAGATCATACCAAATATCTTTATAAAAAAATGATTTTTTAGAAAATCAATGTAAGAAACATGATAAAGCTAATTCTGAGAAGGATAAGATTCCTAAAGATCTTAAAAATCTATTTTTTGAAAATATGTTTTAGAGGATAAACTTAACATTATGTCTATTATTCTAGAGGATATGAATTTAGTCCTAAGACTATGTTATGAATTTTTTTCTTTGAATAAACTTCTTGAAAATTTAACTTCTGGTAAGGAAAATTTTTAAAAGACGTATTCTCAAATCCAACCTCATTATAATAATCAATGATTAGGTTATTCCCATGAAAAATGTGTTTTTATAATCAATAATTGTGTTCCTCCAAGAGCCCCATTTTGTGCTAAATGTCAATGTGGTGGGCATTTGGAAAAGACTTGTTTTTTAAAAAATATTCAGTCTCTTGGGTATGATAAAAAATAATTTTCTAAACAAATGTGGATATGAAAAATTTTATTATCTAACAAATTTGGATCCAACCAAGTTTGGATTCTTAAAACCTAACTATTTTTTCTCATATTAATGAAGGAAGTACCAAATCATATGGTACATGGATAGTGGATGTTCTCAGCACATGACTGGAAACAAATACTTTTTCAAAAATATTATAAAGACTAAAGGAGAAAAGGTAACCTTTGTAAATAATTCTCAAGGAGAAATTAATGGTATAGTTATCATTATTATTATTGGTAAATATTTATTTTTGAATGTGATAATTTTTAAAGGTCTTAAGGACAACCGCATAAGCATAATTAAATTATGTGATGAAGGATACATTGTGGATTTTTTGAATGACATGTCCTCAGTACTCAATTCCACGGATGGGTTTACTATATAAGACCATAGGAAATAGAATTTATACACACTAAACCTAGAAGACCTTAGATGTCATGATCAACCTTACCTAGGTGAAATTAAAGATCAATCTTTTCATTGGCATAGAAGACTAGGACATTGAAACTTAAGGAATCTTAGAAAACTCCCTATGAAAGATCATGTTAAGGATTTACCAGATATTAATTTTAATTCTTTAAAAGTCTATGATCCATGTCAATATGGAATGTAACATTAATCTAGCTTTAAATCTATAAGTGGAGTTACAAATTATAATGCCTTACATTTAGTGAAAATGTACTTATTTGTTCTAACACAAACTATATGTATTGGAGGAAAATACTATATGTTTGTCTTATTGATGACTACACTAGATTTACTTTGGTATCTTTTCTTACAAAGAAATTTTATGCTTTTTCTTATTTAAAAAATTTTAGAGCTCAAGTAAAAAATGAGAAAAACCTTTCTTTGATAACAATTCATAGAGATCGTGGTGAAGAATTTGAAAATTTTTATTTTGATTCTTTTTGTAGTAAAATATGTATTACTCATAATTTTTCAATTCCGAGAACTCCTCAACAAAATTTTATTGTTGAAAGATGAAATAGTATTCTTCAATAGGTTACTAGAACCATATTGAGTTAATATTCTATAGATAAACATTTTTAGGCTAAATCTATAAGTACTGCCTCTTATAATGTAAATCATATTTTAATTAGACCCTTTCTTAATAAAACACCTTATGAGTTATGGACTGGACGAAAACCAAAATTCTCTTACATTAATGTTTTGGGTTGCAACGTATTCATCTTGAATACCAAGGATAATTTAAATAAATTTACACCAAAATCTGATGAAGGAATTTTCTTAGGTTACTCTACTAACTCTAAGGTGTACAGAGTTTTTAATAACAACAGTTGGACTGTGGAAGAAACAGTACATGTTATTTTTGATGAAAATGATCCTTTTGTTTTCAAAAAAACTATACTTCCCCCTCAAATATTTTCTAAAAATAATCACCAACCTTTAATAGATGATCATTCAGTCAAAGAAAATGTTCAATAAAATGATTCTAATACAACTACCCCTAATGATTTTCTACCCAATGTTAATGATCAAGCTATTCAAATATCAAATCAGTTGTCATATATAAATAATCCCAGTGATAATATCCTTGGAAATGTTAATCAACCAACAAGAGCATGAAGTTCTTTAAGGTATGATGTTGAAAATGATTCTTTTATATCCCAATTTTAACCAAAGACTCATGAAGAAGCCTTATGTGATGAAGATTGGATAATGGCTATGCAAGATGAACTCAATGAATTCATAAGTAATTTGGTTTTATCATTGGTTGAAGAACCTATGGAAACTTCTGTTATTGGAGTAAAATTGGTTTTTAGAATCAGATGCGATTAAAATGGAGTTATTTATAGAAATAAAGAAAAATTGGTTGCCAAAGTCTATAACCAACAAGAAGGAATAGACTATGTAGAAACCAATTCTCCCATATCTAGACTTGAATCTATTCGTATTCTTATATCCAGTACAGAATTTATCAAATTTAAACATTATCAAATGGTTTTAAACTATTATTTTCTTAATGGTTATGTACAAGAGATAGTCTATGTAGTTCGACCTCCTGGCATTGAAGATTCAAAACATCCTAATCATTTTTATAAACTTATCAAAGCTCTGTATGGATGTAAACAAGCCCCTAGATCAGGGTATGATAGGAATTCTGGATTTTTTGCTTCAAATAACTATGTTAAGGGAACTACTGATCCAAACCTTTTTATGAAGAAAAAAATAAAGATATTTTTATTGTCCAATTCTAAGTTGATGACATATTCTTTGGAACAACTCAGCAATCCATAACTGATTACTTTGTGAATCTTATGAAATATAAGTTTGAGATGAGTATGATGGGTAAGATAACAATCTTCTTGGTTTTCAAATTTCTCCACAACATTAGGGAACTTACATATCTCAACATAAGTATGTCAGATATATTCTTAAGAAACTCATTTATGATAATGATAAGAGTATAAGTACCTCTTTTGGAACCTATAACACTCTTGATAATGATGAAACAGGGGAACCTGTGGATCAGACATCTTATAGAGGGATGAATGGATGTTTACTTTACATAACAGCTAGTCAACCTGGCTTAATGTTCTCAGGATGCTTATGTGCAATATTCAAAGAAAATCATAAAGTATATCATTTAAATGAAATGAAAATAATTTTTCGCTACATAAATGGTACATTAGATTTGGGAGTTTTTAATCCTCTAGAAATAATCATGAACCTAATAGTTTTTCTGATGCTGACTTTGGTGGTTGTAAAATGGATAGAGAATGTACACCTGGAACTTTTCACTTCTTAAGAGATTCCTTAGTTTCATTTTTATGCAAGAAATATCATTTTTTAGCACTTTGTACTACTGAAGGTGAATATGAGGCTGCTGGAAGTTATTGTGATCAAGTGTTGTGGATGCAACCCACACTCACAGATTATAGTATGAGTTTTACTAAGACTCAAATAATGTGTGATAACATAAGTTCCATTTCCCTAAGTAAATACTCGGCACATCACTCTCGTGCAAAGGACATAGATATTAGACATCACTTTCTTAGGGATCACACACTTTAAGGGAATATTATTCTTCAATTCATTAGAACTCAAGAACAAATTGCTGATATTTTTTAAAAACCATTGTCTTCTAATATATTTGGATCAATTAAAAACAATCTAGGAATGATCTATGTATGGTAATCATTCAAATATACTTTTTTTAAATCATCTCCTAACATTAAATTACACCTTATTTTAGGGGGAGCAAATACTTTTTCCCTTTCCTTAAGCTTTTTCTTCTTATTAAAATTTTATCTTTCCTGAATTTTTTTCATCCAAACATTTTATAATTCTTTAGTAAAGTATCGATATTCGAAATTTCAATATTGGAAATTTTAGTATTGGAAATTTCATTATTGACATCCCAAAATCTAAACATCCAAAAAAAATCTTATGATACTGATAAACTCCTTAGAGTATTCCAAAAGGTAAATTTTCTTACTCTTTACTTTCTTGTCTTAAGTTTTAATTGTCTGTATTTAAAAACATTCTATTTCAGTTAAAATTACTACAAAAGATCAGAATTCATATTTCTTATGTCCATACTCAAATGTTAGATCAAATCATGTTATGTTAAGACATTTTATTATCTTATGGAAACTGAAATGGTATAACTATGTCCATATAAGGGGTGTCTTTTTTATAAGTGTCGCACCATCCTTACTGATCTTAGTGACGATTTTCGGTTTCCATCAAAGTCCTCATTCAGATTCTTATGTCCCATTTATCCCTAATGACTCCTGAATCTTCAGCAGATCAGATGATAATTACCAAAGAAATAAAGGATTGGTTAATCATTAGGAAAAGAGTGGTTTTCCCAAACTTCTATGCAAAATATGACTACCTTATCTCTAAGGTGATAAGATATAATGGATGTGAATGTGTTTGGGTGTCTATGGAGAAGAGTCAGGATATGGTTTTTGCTGACCTAGTTTTTCAGTTCTATGAATATGTTTTTTTCTTCCAAAAGGTTGGTAAGGATCTATTTAAGTTCAAATGTTGTTATAAGACATATATAGTTCCTTTTAAGAAGGAAGCAGATTTTTTCAATATACCGTATAAAGGGGAAGATATTCTATGCTCTCAAAAACTCCCTAATAAAGAAGGTTCTTTTGAGAAAGTCAAGGCCCCAAATTATCTTGGTCTCATGTATGTTAAGAATCTGAAGATTGTGAATCTTACAACAAACCACAAGATGGTAGCTCTCTGGATGAAAGGAATTATTATCCGAAGAAAATGAGATAAAGACTATCTAAAAATATGTGATACATTTATTTTATACTTTCTCATCAAAGTAAGATTAACTTGGTTATGTACATCTTCCTCACTATCCAGGCAATAAAAGGTAGATCCATCAGATATAAAATTCTTATGTATCCGGTAACTATCTCCAAGAAAATTATTATGTGACTTCAAAATCTGAATGTCCCATGATAATAAGTCTCAAAGTCTTTTTAGATTTTTTTGCTCAGTGATGACACTCTAAGGAGGATGATGATAGAGTTTTTATAGGAATCCAAAAGTTTTATAGAAATGGTATTCTAGAACAAGGGAGATGTTCATGAATCTTCAAAATCAGTACCCACGAAAATAATACTCGATTAACCCAGCTTTCCAGTACCTACTTCTGATTTCTTGGTATCTGTACCTCCTCCTGTAAAGAAACTGAAATCCTATTATAATGAAATAGTTTCAAGGTAGAGAGAAATGTTGGCTACCAGAAAGGAAGAAGATATTTACTTTAGCATAAATCCTATAGAGGCTAGGGCCATGAAAATCAAGAAATATGCAAATCATGAGAACGAAAAGAAGGAGAACAAGTTAATGAAGAAATCCTTTGAAGAGAAAGTTTTCCAATATTTAATAAAAGGTGTAGAAAAGAGATCTCAAGAAGTTCATGAACCTCAAGTTATTCATAAGAAGCCAGTTTTCACTATGAAAATCTTGAATAATGAGAAAGTTCTATCTTTATCTGAGTCTGTTCAAGAAATAGAAGATTAGATATCACAAGAAGATTATGATGATGATTAAAGGGAAGTGGAAGACTAAATTGGAAGTCCTTCTAGTTTAGTCCCTAAATCTCTTTCCGAAGAACAAGTCGAAGAACAAGTTGAAGAAGAAGTTGAGGAATACGTATAAGATGAGGAAGAAGTACAATTTGAAGAATAAGAACAATTTGGAATTGAAGTGGAAGAATTAGAAAATGAAGATATTGATCATCAATGGGGTGAAGAATAAGACTTTCATGAGGAAGAATATGAACAAGTAGATCTTAATGTTATTCAAGTATCTGTTGAACAATCTCCAATTTGAAATCCTATCAAATGTAATAGTGTTTTGGTTGCCTCATCCAAAAAGGAAACACCTCAAGAGTCCTCCAAGAAGATTGAAAAATCAATTTCCTTAACTCTAAGAGGATCTCTTAAGGAAAAGTTGTTTCTTGTTCAGAATCCTCATTATATGTTGGCCATGACATTGTCAAGATATCTTTATGAATATTGGTCAGCACCATTCTGGTACTTGAAAATATAGATTCATGGAGTCGAATGATGCAGGAAACTCTGAATAAAAAGATAGAATCAACCAATATAATTATAGAAATGGTGATCAAGATATAAGAAGACATTAGTATTCGTTCGATTGATTACAAAGCTCGGAAGGTGACTTTAAATAAAGTCTTTAACTGCACAAAAACTATCAATTAATAGCCAAGACAATTCAGTGACTTTATAGATTCAACAAATTTAGCATTCAATACATTTGAAACCATGTTCCACAAGGTTATGTAATAAATCCCTGAGAAGGCTTGTCAACTCAATTATGTTTCCCGGTATGTAAGCAGTGAGAAGGAAGTCAGGGCTAAATTAGAGATAAAGGTGGCTACTCAAGAAGAAAGAATATTATCATTAAAAAAGAAGAATCGAGATCCGGATATCATATTGAAGAAGATTGAAAAACTTCATAAGGAAGTGAAGAAATTTAATTCCTTGATAAAGAAATTTTTTTCTAAGAAGAATAAAGATGGATAATTTTTTTCCCAATGTTTTTCTTATAATCTAAACTTTATTTCCAAAATTTATTTAATAATATTATTGCATATCATTCATTTATTTGAATGTATGTTTGCTTATCATTAAAGGTACATCTTATGCTTCTTCATTTTTTTCGTATTTTTTGAAAATCACAAAGGGGGAGAATTTATTTAATGGAAGAAATTAGTGAAGATCTTAAAGGAGGAGAATCTATTGAGGGAGAGTATGGTAAAAAGGATAATGAACAAGTAAGGGGGAGTTTTCATTTAAGAATATTTGTTTATCTAAGGAGGATATATTTTCATAAAAAAAACTATACACTAAATATCAAGAATACGATCCTTGGGAGACATAACCTAAGAGGGAGTTAGTCATATTCATAAAAAATCTCATTCAAAAGGGAAGATAAGTTTTTTATACATGTTTATCTCAGTAAATATATTATTCCGTAGCAATTTTGTTTGTGCTTTCAATAAAGGGGGAGATTGTTGAGTCAATAAGGTTATTAAATTATTTCACCATTGCTTAGGGTTTTATGTATTGAAAATCAAAAACACCATTTCTTTTGTTCGTTATTTTTCTTATGTTCTGTTTTTTTCTTAAGATCTGGAATTTTTATTCCATTATACTTACAGATGTATTATTACATTCTTTTAGAATTACTGATTATTCATACCTTCTTTGTGATTCCGAATCTGGTGTATATGTGATACTATTTTTATGATACCGATTCTGGTGTATAAGTGATATCGTATTTGTGATACCGAATCCAGTGTATAAGTGATACCATCTTTCTGATACCGAATTTGGTGTATAATTTATTATGATTTTATGATTCGGTTTCTAGAACAAATGAGATACCAGTTTCACAATCCGATGTACTTTTTCTTATGAATCCGTTTTCTTGATAATTTTTTTCTTATGAATCTATTTTCCTAAATAATGTTAGAGTTGTTTAATGTATCATTACAATGTTATCATATTCCTTGTGTTCATAAATAATGATCATCTTTAACATAAAATCAATTATTATACTTGAAACAATGTTGAAAAATCTATTAAAATCTTTCCATTGTATGTTTAACATATGTCCAGGTACCTCCAAAATTTAAGGAAAATATGACCGTTGGAGTGGATCTGACCGTTGGAAAGATTTTCCAATAAATACAAGTTCATTTGAACGAGAATAATACAATTTGGATAGTGGTTGAACTTTACGCATGTGAAAAAGTTTTGAGGTGATTTCTAGAGAGAGTGTCTCTTTCAACTCCTAGTGCTTCATGTGGATGTCATGAACACCTTGTTCGTTTGTGATAAAACATCTTCAGACTTGCTTCGTGCATACTCTGATCGTGTTGGTCATGGGCTTCCAGTTTTAGAAGATAGAGGTTTCTATTTCCTTCTAAATCAATGGATTTTGGGGATAGCATGACAGATAACAATCTTCATATTGAGGGATTACTTGGGATTGCATAAGATAGACTTTCATGAAAGTATAAATCAAGGAACCTTTATGCAAGGTTATTGGATACCCTTCTCTTTGGGTTAATAGAATCTTGTTGTTACTTATTTTATAATTCACGTTTTTTTAATTCCACTATAATCATAACTTTTTTAATGTTATAAAGTACAACATTCTTATACATTCTAATTATATTACTCTGACAATTTTAAAGATTATATATGCTTTAAGGTAGAATCTATCTTCTAAGAAAATAAGTCTAATGTTTTTATCATATGGTTTTAATGTTTGAGAAAATGTTTCTTTAAGAGGTGTTGTGAATGTTTCTTTAAACATTATTAATCTAAACATTAAAGGTTCCTAATGAATTTTTAAAGTATAAAATTTACCCCCTCTTGTATATTGAGCATCTAAATTCATCTAAAAATAACATTATCAAAATTATATGAATCTATATTTTTTAATAGTATATTTTATAACACGGTGTTCGAATGAATCAAAATAAACTCTTTTGGAGTATTTCAAAATACTAATATAACTAAAGCTACTCTGAAATGGCCATGGTATAATCAACCACATTTTTTCTCCTTGAAATAACCTCTAATATAATTATCATGTGGGTTTATTAACCACAATAACTATATTATCGAATAAAATCAATAATACCATATCCATGATCATGTTACATATATATTTTTCTTTATATCAAATTACCACAAAATTAACACACATTTAAAAAAACCTATAGAAAGGCCTTGATAGTTTTAACCTTGAACCCATGCCAAAATCACATTCACATTATCCATTGTGTCTCTATATTCTATTATATTCCAAATACTATGACCAAACATCACCATACCACTATGTAATGGGATATCTCCATAATGATTAAAAATATTCTATTAGACCTATAAAAACAATGTCCTAAAAAATTATCTTTTTTTGATATATAGTCACAATTTTCCATAAGGTTTGATACAAAAATTTGGTCTTAAAAACAACATAATAAAATTTTACCACAATTTTTATAAAAATATAAACTCTACTATTAATATCCAAACTTATTTAAATCATATAGATTATTCCAAATGACCTTCACCATATCTATAATTAATTAATTATTTAATTTTTAATATGTTTCATTGGTTAAAAAAATTAAAATATCAGTTTTAAATGTCACATTTAATATATTATTATCCTCAACAAAACATATGCCAATAATAAATCAAACAACACTTGGGGTAACTTTACCCTCATAAATCATCTGATTCAAAAAATATATGATATTATGGAAGTTTTTTGTTTTAAATCTATTTTATTACAACTTTTTTTTAAATATTTAATATTTATAAAAAATTATTTTATTCATATTGATATTTTAAAACAAAATTTTATGTGTTTAAAAAAATAATTCGGTCAATTCTCCCATTCCTTGGAACCCTAAATGAGATGTTTTAAATGAAATTTAATATGATGCATCACATCATTGATTAAAAACTATATTTATTAATGATAATAAATTTATATAATATAGCTCCAAATAAAATGAACTTGTTATATTAAATATTAAACTAGTTACATTTAGGTTATATTCATTTTTCCTTCCTTATAATTATTGATATATAATAAATTCAGTAAATTGACTATGGTATTTATCAATTATAAGAAATTTTTGTATATTCTAACAAATCCTTATTTGAGTAGCTATACTCTTTATGGGATGAATTCCACAAGAATTATAATTTATATATTTAATATATTCCCTAAGGAAAATATTTTAGTGAGAGAAACAATATGTAGATGGGCTTATAATGTTTTTTAAAATAATGAATTTGATGAATGTATGATAGTGAAGAATTATAAAGAATATAGTTAAATTTTTAAATGGTTAGTGATATATTTCATCATATTGTATTGTAAACTATTTTTTTTAACAAGTGGAAGATTAAATTCTTGGAGACTAAAAAATGGTATTATGTTGTTCTATATTGTTAAAATTAATGATCTTGAGGGAAAACTATATTATTTGGAACATAAAATGATATTCCATATGATGTAACATTTCCCCTGAGTCCTATTAGGGATATTTTTTAATTAGTTACATATCTCACCATTAGTGAATTAGGTGGGAATTGGTATGATGTATTATTCCCTAATGAAGTTGTTTTGTGGCCTTGGATAAGGAGATATGTGTGTAGATTTGTGTTGAACAACATTGTTTCATGGAATGTAAAAGATAAAATTTAGTTTTATTTAATTTTTTCTAGAGATATTTTTTTAGAGGAAATGAAAAGGCATAAATATATAATTATAGGTATCTTCATCGATTGAAGGAACAAAGATCAATCATGGTCATTATTGATACATTGGAAAAATATTCTATTTCTTTCTTTTCATAGAAGTGAACTCGCAGGGCTTCATGAAAATGATTTACATGGATAATTATATAATATGTCTTGTATAAAAAAGAATGTTTTTTTTAAAATGATCATCACTTTATGTCATATATTTGATTTTAATTGGAACATATGTTATTAAATACTTTTTTCCCTCTCATTGAATTAAACCGTTATAATTTTGGTCCAATTGCGAGGAAAATTTATATATCATAGGATATATTGAATGTATTATTTCACGATTCTAGATGTTGTGGATTTTTGAATTAACCAAGAGTGGGGTTTTTCTATAATAATATTTATCACAAATTTAATATTATGGAGGTTTTCTTAAAAAAGTATGGAAAGCCATATAATACACATCTATATTAATATAATATTACATAAAGAAAACTATTTAGGATGATTTTATATTGGATAAAATAGAAATGCCGTGAATGTGTAAGAAGTGGAAAAGCACTATGAAATAAACATAGATGTCATATATTTATCAAATAAGGATAATATATATATTTTATAACAATGGTAATATATTGTTGATATGTTTACCATGGAATGATATCCAATTTTTTTTCTATATATAAATCTGTCTATGTAGTTTTTTGGTACATTCATGGATTTATAATGTGTTTTTGATGTTGTGTGTGAAATGAATCTATGTACTAGGGTAGATATAGATAATAATGGTTTATTTGTATCATAGTCATATATATAGCATCTGGATGATTCACATATGGTTGATTAAGAAGAAATATAATTTTTTTAGAATTTCAAATAGTTTTAGAAATTGGGGTTAATTACAAATCATCATTAGAAGGTGATATGTTTCCCAGATCCCCTCCACATAATGATATTTCATGAGGGCATAGACACAATGACTGCCCATGTCCCACATCCATAAGGCCACACGTTTTTGACTAGCATTGATAGTATAAAAATCATGCATATGAGAGGAATGACCCTATGCTCGTACATTAATAAAAGAGATATAATGTATATAAACTAATAAAAACCTACTAATTCATATATATGATGGAAACCCAAGTAAAAAAATTCACTTACATGTTGTTATATAACAACTAAAATAAAAAAATAGTTCCAAATGTAATGATGAAAGTGACCACAAATCCTAAAAAGGTCCTAAAAACCACTAGCATGTAATATCCAACTTGATATAAAAATTGACACGGATGGCCTATAAAATAGTTTTTATAAATGTATGGTGAGCATAAAATAATATTCAGTAGGATACTCCTTATATCCACTCATTCTAATGATAATGAATGATACAAAAAACACATTGAGCAACATCAAAACATACTTTTCAACATGTATACTATTTTACCATCCTCACCATTTCTAAAGCTAGAAAATTATTAAAAAATAGACATAAATTTATAGAGTAATGACGTATAAAGGGACCCCCGATCTGACCTCCCCATTAGTTTGTAGCTCTTCCCCAACATCACACATCCCGATCCATATCCCCCAAAAATAGGCTATCCCAAAGTAACCTATAAAGGCCTCACATTGCAAACTATGTGCATCGCATCATCAAATCATCTCATCAATATATAAATATATAGTGGCCATGTATTTTCTAGGAGAGACTAAAACCTATATGAGTTCAATCAAATATTCGGTATTATATGTCATTCCATCACTGCCCATACACCATCTTAGAACCCTATTCCATCACTTTATATACCTTTCATACCTATAATTATCTATTGGAAAATATATCCAATAACAAATTTATGTTAAATAAAAAAAAGTTATAATATCCCAATACACAATTATATGGAAAAATGACCACCCTGAAGGCCAGTAGAAGAAACTACCAAGAAAATAGATCAGGGTCTTATAGTTTCATCAACCATCCATCTTCCCAATGGGAGGTTAGAGGAAACACCATCCTATAGTCCACTAGGTTTCAGTTTCCCTAATAGCTAAGTGTGTTTTAGCATATTAAATCAGAAAATATATAGGATATAATATACCTAATAAACATTATATAGGCCTAATCGAGTCATAGACTTAAATATTGGGAACATATGTTGGACTCTCAGCTTCCACTACTAAGTCCAAATATTATAGAAGAAAACAAGAATTTAAACGAGATACATTAATTACTTATTTTTATTAAACAAATCCAATAATGTTCATTAATACATTATTCATTTTTATACTATGAATATCAATCCAAATTACATTACATTAAATATATGACTTCTGTAATTCCTTATAATAATAATTAAAACTGAGCCCAAGGATTAACATGAATAACATTGTTTTATCATTTTAATTTAATCTAATCCAACCCAATGGCGTAAGAAGTATTTATTCATTATTATAATCATTATTAAATATGGGTACACAATGATAACCATACTATGATACTACCAAGAAGAAACATGCAAAAAATCACACCTAACCACCTCATGTTGAGGAGAATGGAATAGAGATAAAATAAGAAACCAGACCAAAGTTAATTAAAAAATCAATATTGGACATTACAGATCTTAGAATCACATCAATGTGAAAGAAAAACATCCATTAAATCCCTCTTATCTGGTGTCACCCCCACACCCACAAGCATCTACCGATGCATCCTTCTATTATAGGTATCAACAGATGTAACATTATCCATGCCTCTATATGAACATATCACATCATCCATATGAGGATCATATCACATCTTATGATCCCCAACACATATCACATCACCATGAAAAAAAATTACAGATACAATCATTAAATTGGAATGAAATAATAAATCATGGACCACATGGAAATCTAGGCCCAAAGAAATCTATATGTCCTCATCACTTAAATGATCTCACATGGCTCCAAACTCAAGTAACTCACCTTTCTCTAAAAGATGATAATATTAGGCCCTATAAATTATCTTTATTAAAAACCAGATTTTATTCTTGATTAAATCAATTGATTCATTATTTATAGGTTCTAAAATCAGGAAACCTAAGGCATCACTCAATAACAAGCTATCAAAATCTATACATGATATTAACATTAGAAAAATTCATTAAAATGTTAGATAAACCATTCTCAATTGAAAAGACTTTTTATTAATATCAGTTAATATATACAATTTTAAAATTATATATCAATTACCTTAATCACATGGAATATATTTTTCAATTACACATGGGAATTGAAATAATTTTATTATCAATAAATTAAAACCAACATCGTATCACAAAAATGCCTCTTCATTAACAATCAATGAAATTAATTTTCAATTAATAACATATTTATGTTCTTTATAAATTTTAAAATTTTAATCCATGAATAAATAAAACTAAATAAGAATATAATAGATATCTAACTATCTTGATAATAAGGAGACAATCAGCTATTATGGTTTAAATCACATCAATATTAGTATGTGATCTCATTTAAATTTCATTAATGATGTTTTATATTATTATTTGAATTATATTTAAATAAAATGGATAAGTCATGATTAATTTTATGATTTCAAGTAAATAAAAGGAAAGAAACAAATCCCTAACCTCATAGAATCAAAATTATTCTGAGAAGACAATTTCAACATTACAATACTATTCTGACATCTTCTGCAATGAATCTATGTAACACCCCAAGCTTCTACGGTACGTTTCCCTTTGAATAATGCGATAGCGTGTGATGTACGCAACCTCGAGTTCTAACACACACCACAACTAATTAAACTAGCCGTTGTGAATAGTAATACCTAATTTTTGAAATTATATATATATTATATTTGAAAATGGACTTCATTTTTGGACTTGGAATATCGAATTTAGCCTAAGGTGAAATTTTGGTACTTTTCGGATAACTTTCATATTTTGATGAATAGTGAAAATTACTAAATTTTAATTAAAAACAACTTTTTTAATCAAAATAATTAATAGTGATAAATTATGAATTTTATTAGTTTTAAAGTATATTTAGAATATATTTTTACCATTTAATATAATGTTGGTCATTGGACATAATTTTACAATTAAACCGAACATAAACAAGTGTCAATCTTTTGATAGTTATTATCTCTTAAAAACACGCTTTTTGTTTTGACAGCAGGAATCAATTTTAAATTAATTTCTGCCACTTCTGTGTTTTGAATTTAGGAAAATGGATTCCATATTTGGAATCAGGATGTTCAAATTGTGTAAATAGGTAACTTTTATTTTTAGACATTTTGAATAATTACTGCGTTAAATATTTTATTTACCATGGTTAAGGGTAAATCCGGTAAATAAGGGTTAAAAAATAATATTATAATAATACTAAATTACCCTAAAAACGTGTCTTAACCCTATTGGTTGATAGATGGTCGACCATGGGAATCTTTGTGTCAATTTTGGGACCCCATGGATCCACTTGTAAGTGATAATGACACTTTATTTTAATTTAGTTAAAATGAATACAAAAATGAAACAAGCATATATCTTTTAGAACAACAATTTTTACATAGGATTATATATGTTGGATTTTAGATTATAAATATTCATTAGAAATCTAAAAAGCTTTCCTACATAATGATATTTTATTTATAATTTTTAGACATTAAATAATTTATTTTATTTATGACACAATGATGATGCAGTAATTACTATAATAGTGAAAAATTAAAATAATTGATATTATAAATACCCAAATAAATATAATATGAAACTTTTAATGAATGAAACTAATTTTATATGATAATATGATATATTAGGATTGATTTAATTGACTTTGTTCGAAGTAATCAATCTGTTAGGAGTTTCAAAAAAATCAACTATTGAATAGTGTCAAAATTGACATAAAAGAGTTCTTAAAACAAATATTATATTATTAATTGATATTAAATTCCTAAAAATCTAAGGTTCGGAAAAGATACTTATATTATGATAGGTTCCTCATTAATGGACCACTTGGGGGTCTCTTGGATGTATATAGTAAGTTTATTAACCATATTATATAAAAATACAAAGAGACATTGTAAAAGTGAAACTAATTAACTTAGAGTTAATACTTAAAGATAAGGTTAATATAAGTACCCAAACCTGTCTAAATTCTATTGGATGAGTTGTTTTCGACCTATCCCCACCTCATCCTTTGAATAGTCAACTTTGGAGCCTCTGGAAACCGAATATGAATTTATTATAAATTAATATTTCTAGCTTTTCCAAAGGTTCCCCTCACCCCTCTTATAAAAGGGCACTCCTCCTTCTCATTTCTTCACACCTCTAAAGCCTTTTGGTTCGGCCAAACTCTGCCCAAATACTCTCCCAACATCCCTCACTACAACCTAGGGGACTTAGTTTGATCAGAAAGCCAACCTAAGGAGCCCTTTTGATCAAATCAAAAGGAAGAACCCGAAGAAGAGGTAATGTTTTCACCACGCCTTTTCCAAGTTCATTTCTTCTTCCACTTCTTCTTCCTTTGTTGTTACCATTCTAAAATAATGACTCCAGTATCATTTATATACTGTGATGTTATTATAAATATGGTACAACCATATTCAGTATTCTATCCACCCTTTGAATAACATGTCACCATACGTGCGTACGTACGGCTTACCGTCTCCACGTCGTGGTGTAATTGTTATTCAATATATTATTATTTGGATGGGTATAATAATGATGTGTAACTCATGTAAATAATAAATATAACATATTAATGATTCTGTATATATGATATAC
Organism: Viscum album; assembly: GCA_963277665.1. NCBI lineage: Eukaryota > Viridiplantae > Streptophyta > Magnoliopsida > Santalales > Viscaceae > Viscum > Viscum album. Next base: position 1,707,010,880 of record OY728153.1, on the reverse strand, counting down.
CATCCATTTATATATTATTTTAATATCAAAAGAATGATATTGTCGCTCGTGCGTACGTACGGACTACCGTCTCCACGAACGCGATGAGATTCATTCTCCATCGTAACCATTAAAGTATAATTATCATTTTATGATTTAAAAATGATGTTTAAGGACTTGATATCATTCTGGATATGAATAATATACAACCTATCCTTTACAAACATGTCTTACGTAACAAAACATATGAAAGAAAACAAGTAAGTTAACACCCGAAACAACGATAATACTATGATATTATTATCAAATCAATATTAAAAGATCATATATGATATCATATTAATGTATATGATTCTTGTATAATTTAATAACAATTATTTCACCATTATACAGGAGGTTAACCTACCACAACCAAGGAAAAGTACAAGGTAAGGGTTATTTCACAATCTCTTCATTATCCGAGGTTGTATATACGTAATAATCTACTGGGATCTCTTTATCATCCACATCCATGTTTTCTTAAAAATGTTTTTCAAAACATTTTTACTATTTACAAGAATATGGGTTAAAGTCATTTATACCCTTTTTTGACTTTTTATAAGAGGTTTATAAAGGAATCTTTCCGTCGTTTTCAAAACAATGTCCTTTTTAACCTTTTCGACAGAATTGAGGTAATAATGTTTTTTTAACTTATACGGCGGGTGCAGTTATTTTCCGCCATTATAAAATCGTCGAAGCTTTCCATACAAGCTTATAAGAATATTTTCAAAGAAAATGTTTTATTTTATATGGATCTTAAATGATTTCAAAATAAAAGGAGATACTTCTTTAAAAAGAATTTTGATTTCATCTATGTCAACATCCTTTGATGGATTTTAAGATTATTTGAAGTTGATTTATTATGATACAAAACTTCTATATTGTATTGAAGGTTTTGTGATATGTTTGACTGTGGATGTGCTATTTTTATACCATTCATAGTTTATGGTGAAATTATTGACATTTCGTATGCTAGTTTTAATACGAATGTTTATGTTATGTTTAAACATTTTCATATGGGAATGCATTGGACTTAATAAGTGACGGGTGGAGCCCGCTATAGCTCCTCGATGCATCGGTAGGTCTCATGAGACAAACTAGTGTCTTGGCACAAGGCCTTGACAAAATCTTATTTGTAGTCTTGGCACGAGGCCTTGACTATGTGGTTATGATAGTCTGGCATTATGCATTCCAACATTATGAATGTGGTTATTGATTTTTGCATGTGATTATTCGATTAGTGGAATATCCATGTGAATAAGTAAATGGCATTATTTCATTTTTACTTTTGCCATACTATGTTGAAGTTCAAGTTTAAAAGGCTTTTGTTTTAGTAATGCATTGCCTTAAATGTTTATTCTTATTTATGAAAGTTTCTGCTATATTGTTATCCTTACTGGGCATTTGAGCTCACCCCTTTTCTATGTTTTATTTTTCCCAGGATGTGAAGAAGTAAGTTATGAATGACCGGCAGGGATTTTATGAGGGGTTAATAGTGTGGATTGTGGAAACATTATGTTGTTGTATTAGTTTTTCATTTTATGATGTAATGTAAAACTTATGAATATATCTAGTGTTTCCAAGGCTACTAAACCAATCGGTCTTTCGAGATTTGATCTTTCTTGTGATCATGCCAATGTTATGTAATAATGCACCGACTCTGGGTAACTAGGGTCGGGGCGTTACAATCTATTATATATTAATTAATGCATTCCAAAAACACACTGACAAAAAAATTGAACCTCTATAAATCATAAAATATCAAGATCTACAACATGGTGGAATTAAATTGAAGGAAAATCCACCTATTAGTGATAACTCACTAGAAAAGAATGATTGAACCCACCTAGTATCACAAAATATCGATGAAGTATTTGAATCAATCCCCAATGAAGGAATTGAAAAAAAAATCCTGATGGGAGCACCATTTTCCACATAAAAATTATATGGAGATCCATCATACATTGGTGTTGAGGTAAACCCTGAGCAGTCAAACCTTTATAATTTCCCTATAGATGAAATTTACCCAGTGTGTAACCACTTTTCATGTCATGTATTTGGTGAGAAACAAAACTATCCAAAAATTGTTCCACCATGAAAGATTTAATCAAAAAAATCATTTCAAGAAGCAGCCTAAAAAATATATTAACCCTTCTTTCATGTCATCAAATCATTACATGGTGTTTCCGGCAACAATATTTTTTTATCCAACACCTCCGAATTTATTCTAGGATTATTCATAACTACACAATATTTTTAAAACACAAAGGATCATTATATATGGATACACATCCTTAAATTATATACCCAAAAAAAATTATATTCATCATGAATCCAAACTAAACAAGGGGAAAAACAAAAGGTGTCATGAAAATAGATTTTTAATGAAAAACATCTCAAAGTTCTCACAATCATAGGATCTCATCCACCTTATTTAAAGAACAAGAAAAAACCATTCAATATATGAAATGATATCATAAACACTCTCCAAGGGTACATATGTCTTAGGGTATAGTTTAACCATAACAAGGAGTAAGATCAGATCTTCTAATAAAACATAAATGTTCAACAAACACAAAGAGAACAACAATTCAAACAAAGAGACAAAAATATAACAGCTTGGGGTACATAGTGATAATCTTCTACTCATTTTCCAAGGTAATCTACTCCACACCACCATTCCACCACAACAAATGAAATTATGTAATTATAAATTAATGAGAAATATTTTCCTAGATTTCCATGATCTACAAAAAAATAGACATCAATTGTTTCATCACCATCATCATTGATCTTTCCAAAATCAATGACATTAGAGTCATATTAAAGATAATGATGAACCTATAAAAATGTTAAAGATTATGTATTATGCTAATCGGAAGGGGATGTTATATCTAATTCATCATGGCTCCTGCATGAATCATAAATATAATGGACCGTCAAACTAGGGAAAAATCATACTACAATAACCAACCCATTGCTATGAATAATGATGATCTACCATTGAGAACATGTTATAACTAACTCTGAACTCCATATGTCCCTCCTATGACAAACATAATATTTTTAATGATATTTTTCTACATTCATCCTCTCATGAATTACTTGAGACAAATATAACATGTTCTATACTAGTTTCTGACCAGGAATTTTGGTCTCTCCGACCGTAGTCCAACTCAATTGAGAACGAAATGGTTGGATATAAAAATATTCAAATGGTTCCATTCCAATGGTGGAATTGAAAATATTATGATAATAAAACTCAACCAATGCTAAGTGAAATACAACAAAACAAAAAAATCAATGACCTAAGAGAAAAATATGTCTTCAATAGTCTGAATGGTTTCATTTTATTAATGTCCATATATAAATGAAAATTAATATCAATGAATAACATATAACTAAATGGATACAAGAGAAATCTCCACAACTTGGTGGAAATATGAATTTCCCAATCATATATATTCATATTTAAGACTTCATAGAGTCACAACACCTCTAAATAATACATTGAAAAACATCATTGAGATCTAATCCCTAATCCATATAATGTGTGCGATTTTCCACAATGGAATTATTATCACTCATATAAAATCATAACCACTCTGAGAAATTGGTAAACCAGTAACAAAAACCATTTAAATTTCATTCCACATCTAGTGGGAAGCATTTATCATCTAGAGTAATGCACAAGAATCATGATGTTTGACCTTCCCATTCAAGAAGACCATACCCAGAGAACCAAACTATAAAATTTTATGATTCTACCCTGGTAATGAAAACAAAATATTAATGTCAGGTACATCTTTTTTAGACCACAATGTGAATCCAATAGTAATCTATGTACTAGTGTAGAACTATATAATTCATCACTAAGGTTTCAAAATTCCTTCACTTGAATACAAAATGGTGTTTTCTATCCTCAGTCCTTCCATTCGGGACATTATTGAAAATGACTCAATCTCTCTAGACATCAACAAAAAATACCCCAAATATGCTCCTCCACCTACTAAACCAATGTTGGCTACACTATCATTTGAATGGTACATACATTTCCTCAAACATCCCCCATGTCTAGATACATCACAGATATTTCATACATCAATCTCTAGAAATCAATATATTCATATATGACATCATTACATGAATTCATGCCGAGTGCATCAGTAGAAACATTTCCCTTTCATGACATATACATAATCATAAACTCATATAAACTTAATTACATCCACCAATGATGAAATAATTTCATATTCATTTGGGATAATAAATTCCTCATGATATTATGGTCATTAAAAACTACAAAATACTCTCTGATGAAGTAATAGTGCCACAACTTCTAATAATACAAAAATTACACCAACTCAAGATTCTAGGTGGGATTGTTTCACTCAAGGGGATATAACTATCACAACACATAATAAACAACCAATATCATCTTCATAGTAATGTATCCAAAAACATACAATAAGATTCATAGAAACCCTAAAAATGAAATCTTTCTACTATAAAACAATGGAATTCGATGATGATCAACTTCTCCTTTCAGAACTAAAAAGCTACAATACATTTCTCAGTCCAAAAAAACATGTCCTTTATGGTGAAATATATCATAGGATTCACAACCTATAAAAAATTGTAAATGAGCCACCCGTAATAGAAAAAATGTCCTAGTAAACTCTACACCCCTTCCACTATCTAGTGGTTTCTAAGATATCTTATGCCTCTGTCATTGAAGGATCCAAAATTATTCTAGGGACACAAAATTCTATATTAATTGAACATCACAGTACTAAAAATAAATCTTTGAAATCATCCCATATAGAATATAATTATGAAGATCTCCAACAATGGCATGATAATGGTCTATGTGATCCTCCTCTGATATGGAGTACATGAATGTATTGTTAATTAAAACATTGATGACCATATATAAAAACTGATTAAAAAATATTTGCATCAACTCAAGGAATATGGAAATAAAATTAATCACAAAAAATGGAATCACAATGATTGCATATTAACCATGATGATGGCCAACAATTGTCTTCAGAATATCTTTATCCTTCAGCTGCCTCAGATAATATCATGATAAAAAATTGATTTTTGAGATCCAACTTTATCCAATCAATGAATCAAATAAAGCATCAATCTGTTGAAGATGATATAGGTTCTTCACTATCCATTGGTTCATTAGATAGTAAGCAATACAAATCTGAAAACTCCCATCAACCTTCTTTATGATGAAAATTGGTGCACCTGTAGGTGACACACTTTTCAAAACAAAACATCAATGAAACAGATCAAAGACTCATACTCAAAACTCTTTTAACTCAAATTATTTCATCCTATTTTGGTAAATCGATAGAGGAGACATGAATTATTGTAGATCAATACTAAAATTGATATTCCATTAAGGGGGAAATGCTACAATTTCATATAAGAAGGCATCAGGTTACTCTTCTACAACCTTAGGAAATACCAACTACTAAACTTATAATGATTTTAGAATAAATTCATCAACAAAATAAGGAATGGATTGAACATTCTACTAACCCATCAAAGGGTATACATCACCAATGAACTCCATTGGTTATACATCAGCATCATAAAAAACAACCTACTGTTACATGTAATACTTAATATCCTATACTGAATATGACCAATTCATGATATTGATGATGAAATATTTATATATCCACAAACATATGAATTCTCACAATAATAGGTCCTCCTAAACACCTGTTCATAGTCTCCACAGACTTCAAAAAACTCAAGTCTACCTCAAACATGAGTTGTTATTTCCCTGTGAATTGGATTCCTCTCTACCTAAAGTCCCAACAAATGGACATGGGTAGGTGATAAAAAAAAGTGAGTCTCTCCTAAATTAATAAAATCATTTATCCATGAATAAAATGAGAAATGGGTACCTATAATGACATTTGGATTTCAAAGAAATCGAAATTCTAAATCATAATACCAATCAATACCTCCTCAACAACCTCGCTGACATCATTAATGAACACCTCCATGAATTCTCCCTTTAATAAATTAATAAAAAATAATATAATGACTATCATATTCCTGCCCTAACAGCATTATTGTAATAAAAAACTAGATGAAAATTCTACTAAAACCTTTGATGAGAATTCATCTGTTAAGGGAATTGAACTGAAGAATGAGGAACACACTGACTGCAAAAACAGTCAGGAACTCATCTCATTGATTACCTCAACCACTACAAGAAAATCATGTATCAAATACCTTGGAATATGTATGATATATTCCACCCCCTTAGAGAAGATATGATTAGGGTGGAACCTACCCCAAGTGTACTAAAATATATTATTGCCATGAAAATGGGAACCCCGGAGCACAACTCTACATCAAGAGGAATCATGATTACTCTCCTCCTGTGATAATTCAGTTCTATCTTCAGTCCTATAAACCAAATCATCTATCACCAGAACCACTAAGTATGTGTTCTATTTAAAAATGGTGACATGAAACTAGATATTTGAATTCAAAGACTCCACAAAATACATCTCTATAGCCTCCTAACCTATTAATATGTCATTTGAAAATCATAATGGGACCTGAAATGGATCCCAAAATATTGCACACTAGAAATCACCTATCGAAGGGTTAGTAGCACATAGAGACTCCATGACTTCCGAACCGGAGAAAGAAACACTTATTTAGGATGTTCTCTGAACTTCTCCCACAAGACTGCAGACTCCTCGCATACCTCTGGGAAGAATAACCACCACTTCATCGATTCCCCACATAACATCGTCACAACTAAAAAACCAGGATATCTATTCAAATATGGATATAACTGATGGATATATCATCCTACTACAATCAATATTCTGTAAATAAATCTAACATGTAACCATCATACTTCTAAAAAAACTAGTGATGAAACTCCAAAATTGACTTCCTCTACGGTTCATCATTGCCAATGACTACACTAAGGTGATCCTCTATCTCATTCTGATAATAACATCCATTGTGAACATAATGTGGACATTAAAATAGAGAAATTACATGAAAATATTAAAATAAAACTCTTATAAAAATTTTATATATAATATTTTACATTATTTTTAAATTTGGTTTTTTTAACCTACTGTAAGGTCAACCTATTTCAGACTCACAAACATGGAATAATGATTCATGATTCATTCCAGGGTTCATACTTTACAAAAAGTATCACATAATTTAGTAGGATATGTAAATGTAGTTGTCATTGATTCAGATCAAAGGGGGAAAAATACACATTTCTAAGCCAATGTTCTATGTTTTTGTAACTAACTAAACATTGGTGACACCATTTTCAAACCAACCCATTAATCCTAACTTTTTTCTATCTATAAAATACTTCATTTCCTGTATCTTGAACCTTTTATAATAATCATTCATGACACACCCCCCCACAAATATACCTCAAGGATGGGATATATATAGTGACTTCTCGATTCCCACCCCAAGTATTCCCCATGATTAGGATTAGCACCAATGTTATAAAATTAATGAAAATGGGAGATATTATACTCTAAGAGAACATGAATATATGAGAGGTAATATAGATACACCAGTAAATATCTTCACATACAGATATATAAAGAACACCCATGTTAAAATATGATATTCCATGCAATACTATAACAACTAAAATAAATCTAAATGTACAAAATGGTAAAGAGGAAAATGACAATGAATCCCAAACATCCATGAAAAAAACACGAGATGGTAATATCAATCTTGATCACCCACATGATTTAGATAAAGTGATAAATTGTTTATATATATATATATAGGTTGATCATAATATTATACAATGTAAGACCATCCCCAAAACATCTCATACAAAAATATTATGAAAGCATGAAAATTAATGGCGAACAATTGTGAGAAAAATCATCACCTTAAAAATAATACTATGATTCATGACACAACATGGATAACTCTCACATTGTATCATATATAAGAGATAATATAATATGGTTAGGAAAATAGAGGGGTTTCCTACTCATTCTACCTAACAAGTTTGCTGCTCTTTAGAAAAATGACTCCTCTTGAGCTATCACTATGCAATATAGGCCATCCCAGATAAAATTGGGAATGGAATCACAATAACAACCATGTGAATCACATCATTATATATTCACATATTCATATCCATATATAGTAACATTTTAGTTTCTAGGATCCACTATAGTCAGTATGACATGTATCAATCATCGAGTATTGTACCTCAAGCCATCACATCCCATACACCGAGAAAATACCTTAATTTATCACAACCTATACACATCATAACTATAATAATACGTCATATACTATATAATATTAATAAATTTGTTTCAAATAATTTGTATTCATCAAGTCCATCTACACACATATATTCGAAAACCAACCGCTATGTAGATCATCAAAAGTAACATCCAAGTTAAGACTATGAGGTATAATGAGGTAGTCATTCATCCCTCATCCCACCAGGATGTTGGGGAAACAACCCCAGAGTCCACTAAGTGACATTTGAACTAACCGACAAGGGTGGGGTAGAATATGAAGTCATAGAATATATAAGATATAATATTTTTCAAAACCATACAGTTGGATAAAACTAGTATTAGAACAATTTTCGTCTGACACCACTCAGACTCCCAACTTCCACTGAAAATACTTGATATACAATATGCATAAAAATTTTGAAATTTATATATGAATTACTTAATTTTCATTAATAAATAATCATTATGTTAACTAATTAAGCATAAAATAATTATCCCTTGACATTTATCAACATTTAATTTCATTAGTCATCTATGTAAAGTCCATCCCTTATAGTAATAATCCAAACTGAGTCTATATTTTATAATGATTAAAATATATTCAATATTTCCAATTCATCAAAACCAACCACATGGTTTAAGAATTATTTATTTCTTATTAGTGTCATTACATAATCAAGGTACAAAAGGAAAACTATATCAATCCTACAACATGAAAAAACATGCAACAAATAACATTGAATTACTTTATATAATGGGGAAAATAATATATATAAAACAAGAAACATGGTAATAATCCATTAAAAATATTGACAGGTGACTATCCATGTTCTCAACATCACAATAATGGGTAATCCCAAATATAACACATTCTATCCTCTATGTTTCTATTCTGGACATGCACATGCATATCTCGATGGATCTTGTTATTAAACACATTAAATACTACGATGTCATACATGCCTTCTAACCCACATATTAAAATTTACATCCCAAGATATGCCATTTTAGGACTATATAACCTCTATGCCTCCTCTAACCATATCACACAACAATGAGAATCTCTAATCCTTTTAATGTAACAAAATTGATATGTGAAAAAAATGAATAGCCAACCAGGAAATCTAGGTCCATAAATAAGGCATATAACTTCCACACATAAACAATCTCCCAGTACTCCAAAACCAAGAAACATCACCTTATAAAGATGATATGAATATCAATCCAAATAAACTATCTTTATCACATAACTTGTTTTCATTCTATCATTAATTTATTAATTCATTATTCGTAGGTTCTACTTTTGGCTGCTTAAGTCACCAAGCTATAACAAGATATTAAAAGCTAGACATGATTTTATCATTAAAACTAGTTTCATAAATTATAAGAAGAAAAATTATTAATTAACATTACTTTTTATTATAAAAAATAATAATAATCATGCATCATAATTTTTATTAATTACAATAACAACATGGAAGATAATTTTCAATTACACGTGCACATTTTATCAATTTGATTATCATCAAAATATTACAATCCTCATATCACAAACATGAAACGAAATTAATTTTTATTTCATATAATTATCAATATATTCTTTATTTACATTTATTATAAATTTTAACACTATACTCTAATAATTAAAAAATTCTAATGAATCATTAAATATATACCACACTATCTAGAAAATCATGTGTCAATCCGTAATTATGTTATAAATTATATTAATCTCATCAGTATACATATGTACTAATTCTTTAATCATGTTAAATATTAATTTGTTTAATTCCATTTCCATATAAAGGGATGAATCATGATCAATTTACAATTTCTCATAAATAAATTATAGGAAACTAATTCCCTACCTCTATGGAATTAATATTCATCACATAAGAATGTACTAATATTATAGATCCTTGGTCAGTTATCCCATGAGAAAATAGTGATCTCCTAAAGGAATCATTAAAAAACACAATGAAAACCAAAAAAGGTTCTTCTGTTAAAAAGCAAAGATAGAGAGACATATTATGGTGATAAAAAAATAAGAGGAAATAAGTTAGATTTGTCATAACAAAGTAGAAAAAGAATATAGAGGTATTCTTGGATCACCCAAAACAAATAAGAACGAAGTGAAATAAATAACTAATGAATGAATCCCAAAATAAATGATTTTTTCTTGGTTGAACACCTAGAAACTAGGCGGATAATCACTTTACATAGTGTCACGACCCGTCCTCGGGGCCCGTACCGTGACTACCCCAAGCCCGCCTTCCACAGGCCAGGGGCTGGCGACTAGCACCAAAGGCATAAATCCCGATAACTGGGAAAGCATTGCCTTTATAAAAGTAATATATCACCACAGAGTACAAGCAGATGTAAAACACTAAGTAAAAAAAGGAAGTACTGAATAGTAAATGGTCCAAAATACAAACCCAATTGAATGTATAGCTACAACTGAAGGAAAGTAGAACAAAGACAAGCTGTTGGAAGAAGATAGAAGCAGCTCCTGGGTCATCCTCCTCAGATCCTACCTGATGGGTAGGTACATATAGCGCAGCTCCTGGATCGTCCACCACGGATCCTACCTGAAGGGTAGCTACAGATAGACTCCACAACGCTCGCGCCCGTCAACCTCCTCCAAGTATCGCCTCGTCGTGAAGTCCACCACCGGATATTGTCTCATTGTGAGGTCCACCTCAGGGTACCGTCCGGTCCTCGAACACTCGGCCTCTGTCGGCACTGCCTGTCGTCTACAACCAACACAATGAGATGCGGGCATAACCCGTGCAGGGGTGAGAATAACAATACTCAGTAGGGACCCAAGACCCTCAAGGTCTCACTAAATACACCAAGGATAACCACAAGGAATATCTCAACAGATAACCTCTACTTGGGTATATGCCCATACATACTCCCAAGTTATCAAGTATCCCATCTCAATCATGAGGAAACACAATGATTTTGAAATCAACGGATAACCACTACCCAAGTATATGCCCATACATATACCTAAGTTATCAGGTGACCCATCTCAATCATGAAGAAACAAAAAGATTATAGACTCAGCTCATCCAGGATTTTATTCATGATGTCGAAACCACTGCTGCTGGAGAACTCCTCCTTTGTTGAGTACAGTGAGCCTACCGCTACAACCAAGCGCACCCCACTAACCTTGGACTGTTGTAGTACTCCACCTGTCTAGTACTGTGGGCCTGCTACTACAACCAAGTGCTTCCCCCCATGGGTCTTCCTCTACAACCAAGCGCTCCCCCTCATAGGCTCCAGAGGTACTCCTTCTGTTGAGTACCGCGGGTCTGCCGCTACAACCAAGCGCTCCTCCGCTGTGGGTATGCTGCTAAAACCAAGCACTCCCCCTCATAGCCTCTAGAGGTACTCCTTCTATTGAGTATCGCGGGTCTGCCGCTACTACCAAGCACTTCTCTGTCGTGGGTTTGCCGCTACAACCAAGCGCTCCCCGTTGGGCTATCTGGAACACACCGAGTCGATAGATCAGTAGTTGCCAAGCTTCATCCAGCTACTAGGTCTCTACACTCTCCTAGATCGTCACGAGGAGGGTCTGCTCCACGAGATACTGGTCGACACTCCAAGTATCACAAAGTTCCTCTACGAAGTTTCTCAAGGACCGCCTCGTTATAGGGGTATCAACGCAATAGACGGCGCGTCAGTCGGACGCACTGTCTATGAGTTACTAGCCTTTTCGTCCCAGGGGCCCGGTTGGTTTCGTGTGCGAACCAACCCGGCCGTATCTCGGCTGTACCCCGAACTATCATAGGGTATGCTCATTGGGACTGTTTCTCAACGTGATCACCAATGCCACTGACGGTTCGTCAAACGGACGTCCGGTCTGAAAGTTATCGGCTATTCCGTTCCAGGGGCCCGGTTGGATTTCAGGTACAATCCAACCCGACCATTATCCAACTACAACCAAAACTCAAGCGAAGTATTCCCAAAGTTCCATCTCATCAAGAGGAATCCAAAAAAGTCGACGTCACGTCAACCGGACGTCCGGAGCTCATGATATATGTGTTCCCGCTCCGAGGGCCCGGTTGGTTTCGTATCCGAACCAACCCGGCCGTACTCAATGTTATCCAAAACCTTAAGTGTAATATACCGGAACGACCGTCTCGATCCAAGGATCACATCGCAGCTGACGGTGTGTCGATCAAATGTTTTAGCCCAGGAAATGGGAAAAACGCCGTAGGAGGTCTGGAAATAGGGGGTTCGAGCCCGGTCCGTCCCGGCCCGATACCCCCTGGGTCGACCTGACCCAGGTCCGGGTCCGGCCCGCTTGGGAGCGGCCTGAATCAGCTGGCGCGGTCCGGCCCGGCTGGCGTAGTCCGGTTCGGCCTGGGCGTGGCCTAGCGCGTCCTGGGCATGGCCCGGCTTGGCGGCTCGGCCGTAACGGCCGAGCGATGGAGTGCGAGCGGGGGGGGGGGGTCGCTGCCCCTTTGAATGATGTCGCGGCCCCCACGTGGGGGCCACTCTCTGCCGGCGACGCTGCGGCCAGTGCTGCGTCTCCCTTGGTCCCGCGCAGCCGCAGGACCAGCCGCCGCCTCCTGGCGGCCGGCCGCAGCCACCAGCCGCCGGCGCAGCCAGACCGGCGTGGCGCGCCGGCGAAATCTTCTGCGGACCGCCGGACGCGCTCCGATGGTCCTTTTGGCCTGCCATCTTTTCCAGCAGTCCTCCCGGGACCGCCCCTTCACTGTGAAGACCTCATAAAGACTTTGCGGCCCGCTTCGTCGACGTACGTCGATCCGCTGCCAATCAAAAATTTTGTGGAGTCTTCGAATCACCGCCACGGCGCGGCGCTTCTTCGCCCGCTCTTCATTGTTCGCGCATGGTTTCGTCGCACCGCACCGCCTTACACGTTCCACAACAAAATCAAACTAACAAGGGGGAGGAGGGTCAGATGTGTTCGTGCGGTCTGACCTCCTCCCGTTATTGCGATATCAGGCGGCTCAAATAAGAAGACAATCAGCGATGAAGGTAATCATGAACAAAAAGAATACAATCCCCTACCTTGAAAAAAAATTTGATGGTTCGTCATGGAATTGCACGTCGTGGAATTGTACGACGCAGAAGAAGGCTCCGTACACGTTGACGGAGATCGTCCTAGGAGGAACGGTGTCTCCCTTCCCTTGACGCGGGAAGAAGGAACAAAAGGATGTGCGTCGGGTCGTCGATCTCCTATGAAAGTATCCCTCACCGTCGTCCGTTGTCGGAGGTCGGCGTTTTTCGTCGGCGGCAGTGCGTTCTTCGCGTTCTTCGACGAAGAGGAAGAACTTCAACGATTAGAGATTTTTCTCCCAATCCTCTCACAACCACAACAACTCTAATAAAAAAGATTTTTTCTTATTTTATTTCTCAAGCCAAGCGTTCTGAAATTCAAAAACGAATCAATCAATTAATTGAATTAATTGAAACGTTTAAACCGCCAAATTAATAGAGGCGTTTCTTAAATAGATAAACGAAAGGTTTGACTACCACTTATTAGGGGAGCTGGTGTGTTACCTTATAAAAGGAGGGAGTTTAGGAAGAAAAGAAATGGTGGGGCTCGTGTGGGCCCCACCTCACAAATATCCTACCGAGTGGGTAGGATATTGTGGGTCCCACTCCAATCACTTAGTTTAGGTTAAACAACTTTAAGTAAAAATAAAAAATGGTCGCACCATTTTTATTTTAATTATTTACTTAACCCAAAAATTTTAAAACCACACCCGAGAAAATGCAACTCCAGAAAAGGTGTTTCTATGAAATTACCGGAGCTGCAATTCCATTGGTGCCCTCAGATTTTGATTCCGAGCAGTAGTTCAAAAGTTAGAAAAACACGCTCGTTCGTTCACTGAACGTACATGAGCTAATCTTCGGAAAATGATTCCGGGCACACCGGGCCTCGGAATCAGGCGCCATCAGAAACAGCGTTCTCATAAAATCCCAATGAAAATTAAGAAAAAAACATTTCCTTGAAATTTATGGGTCCTTACACATAGGGATTGAGAAAATCCTCAAAAACTATAACTTTTAAAACTATTCAACAAATAGAATTTATGAGGAATGTACAACCTTTTAATGTCATTTAAATTTGGGTATTTATATCACATTGAAAAAAAATTTCCTTGAAGGATTTACTTATCGAAATGTATACGTCCTTAATCAGTCTCAGAAAAGATGTGAACTCCCCATTCATGTAGTGTAATCATTACATGACATGAATTTCCCTTGCATTCATCATTCTCATAGAAAACATCGTTAGAATTATTCTAGGCATCATATGAGCAACAAGAGAATCCAGAACAAAAAAGGGATATACAAAACTGGCATGGGTCCTTTCATTTGATGATTGATGATTCCCTTCTTAAATTGAAAAATCAATATTTTTTCATGATTTATTATATTATTGTAATAAAATTTATTCCACCCTTATTTAAAATAGGTGTCAATAATTAATTTTTGGATTGTAAAATATTTTTTAAAATTCATTCAGTCAATTCAATTTATTAATTTTTATAGATTTTTTTTATTTTCTAATTTTTTATACATGTTACGCTACACTAGATTCAATTTGATATTTTTATGATCAGTCTTAAGTGAAATGGATTTTGTTGGGGATTGATTCCATAGTTAAATATGTAGTTTATATGGATTTTTTTTGAAATATTACTTATTTAAACTACATGGTCCATCATGCATAGGAAGAGTAGTTGACCATGATGTTCTATTATGGTAACAATGAGTTTATCTAATGAGTCAAATATGAGTTGGTAGTTTATATTTTAAGGAATAAATTAATGGCCACAATCAATAATGATGTAATAAATTGATCAATGTAAATTATTTTAATAAAATTTGTATAATTATATTGGATATTTTTACTGAATCATTAGTGAAGATGATATAATATTTGAAGATAGAGAACACGAATTTTGGATATATGGTGGAATAAAATAAATAACTATATTTTTATTTTAATTTTAAAATGATTTTATGATATTTTTAGTGATTTAAATTAGTTGGGAAGTTATGTCATCCCTTATGACATGTATATGTCAAAATAGAAGACCCTATCATTATTTACTAAAATCACAGTAATCCAGTTATGTCTTTCTATAACTCTAAGGGAAAGTGATGTCACATTTTATGACTTGTGAATATAGTCATGTTTGATATTGTTGTAGAATTAATACGAACATATCAATAAAAGATGGTGGGAATGTCATAGAACATACCCCATCATGATAATTGTTGTGAAATAAAATCTCTACCACATTCGTTCGAAACCGGAATATTTAAAATAGCAATATTATATTTAAATACAATCTATGGGTTTTTTGGTAATATTTATTTGGTGAGTTGGAAAATAATTTGAAAAAATAATATATTTTTGAATGATAATACATTTTATCAAATTTAAAGATTGATATTTTTATTTTATAATGAATTATAAAATTAAATATCATTATTTATTTTTTATTGTTTTTTTCTATATCATGGAAAAGGTAGAATAATATAAAAAATAATTAGAGGATTATTAATGATATTATAATTAATAGAAAAATTTGATCATTTTTATTCCTTCCTAAATTTTTATGTGATATATCCTCACGTAGGATTAAATAGTCAACAAAGTTTGATCTAAAAGGGGAGTACAAAAACTGTTAACATGTCTTGGTACCATATTATATTTGTGTCATGAAAATTCTTATCTATTTTATAGAGTAATGAATGTATGGTAATATAACACAATTTTTTCAATTCATTTTTCATACTATTTTTACATTATTTCCTATGAAATATTCAATTGCATCAAGAATGTTAATTTTATAAATATAGAATTTTGTTATATAGATACAGAGTTTCAAGAAATTATTGGAACCAGTATAGGAAATAATAATTTGAGATTACACTACATGAAGATTACTTCTCTAGATTGGGAGTTGATTATTTATTAAAAAAAATATTTAAATCATTTTTAAATTTATCAGTAATTTCTAAATATAACATTGAATAAATTGTTGAAGATGTATTAATAATTATGTTTTGAAAATAAAATTTGAATTCCAATCAAAGATATTTATTTTTTATCACAGGTTATTTCATAAAACCAAAATCAATAAGTGGAATAAATATTTAAAAAATATTTATGGAATCGATAAGGATTTATACCAAAGGATTATTTATTGTATTTTCTCATTTATATTTAACATTTTTTCTCATGTCTTTCTATTTAAATTAATATTAAAATCATTCATATTATTTTAACATTAATACATATTATATCGATAATATTTATATACATAGATAATTTAGAAAAAATTATTATCTTATAAATGATCTCAGGTAAAATCATTTCTCTCAAACAATTTGGAAATATGGATTATTTTTTAGTGTTTGAGCTAAATCACATCAGTGAATTGGAATAATTTCTATAGAGGTGTATTACTACATCCATTTATTCATAATTTAATTTTTAAATTTATTTTTTAAATGATTTCTAATTTCTTAAACCATTATTATAATTAATGGTTTCCAATATGAACTTGATCCTAACATTAAGAAATCATTTTTTCTAGAGTGAAACATAATTTGATTCATTGAAAGAATTTATCATTTTTAAAATAATTATTTTTTTGAAAAATTATATTGAGATACAGAACATTAATAATTTTTATTCACAACAATAAAATATTTTGGAAGAAACATGAATCAAAATATATACTACATCGTTAAACCCAATTTCCATAACCTAAACAATAAAATTATCTAATGAAATTTATAAGAATATTTTAATATTTATCATCGTGTAATTAATCATTCATTATAGTTATATATACATTCATATAAGGACACCAATAATAAAATTACGAAGGTTACAATATTCATTGTCGTACTAATTATAAGTTGTGTGGATCAGTTTTCAATAATGAGAAAGGAATTTCCATATTTATAGTGGGGATCTATGAAAGAGTAGATGTACATCCTATAAACTATATAATACATAAAATATGATAACCATCATAAGATAAACCTTTTAATGTTTTCTACCCTTCCATAATAATTTACATCAGTGATATCATTTAAAAAATCAAATAACAAGAATTAAAATCATTGTGAAACTAATAGTAGGGATAAAAAATTATTAAAAAATATTTTCTAAAATATCCATTATAGGATACTCATTTCGAATTGTCTTTATATCATTTATTACTTAACACTAATATAAATATATTTTATATTAATTATTTTGGAGAACTATTAACAAGATAACCTTTAAAGTAAAAAATATCAATGAGTTTTTTCCCAAAACACCAAATAGTTTGAAGCAAGTGGTAATCTAGAAGATGGATCACACTAAATATGATATTGTTTTCCCCATTTTCTCAAACATTGTATAATTAACTAAAAAATAATTTATTTTAGTTGACATAAAATCAAAGGATGGAAAATCAAATTATACTATGATCGGTGGTCTTTTTACTTATAAATAACATTACCCAAATTGTTTCCTATATTTTCATGAATATTATATCTATAATATATTCTCATGGAATAAAATAGGACACATCATAAATTCATGATTCTGGGAGGGTTTGAATTTAAAATATATTTATATATGTTAATCATTCTATGAAATATGAGATTATATCTTTCATGTAAGGTCACGAAAATAAATATTTTCACTCACCCTCACTTGAATGATGATCAAATGACAAGTCCATAAATAGTTAACATACTCATGTACATCCATAAGAAAAAATATAATAAAATGAAGATCAGTAAATAAATAATACTAATATAATATATTTTTAGATTGGGAAACATGTAATAGATTTTGATGAGTTCATGAATTAAATTTATAACAGCTTACTTCTCAACCAATTTCTAATATAAATGTATGTGTTAGAAAGATTACCTTTATTTATGGTAATATATTCCATTAACCACTTTATGTGAATGAAAACAATGAAAATATATAAAACAATGATGTCTTAAATTTTCAAAATATTTCAAGACAACCAATTGATCAATAATTGGAATAGAAATTAATAAAATATTATAGTGGAAGAAAAATAATGTTGTAAAAGTTAAAAATAAATAAAATACCCCCCAAAATAATTTTCTAATAAAAGATACAAATTGAATAAAGACAATATAAAAAAATTATATGTATTTCAAAAATATTGTTTTCAATATAACTTTATTATAATTATTTGAGAATAGACCTTGAAATTTAAAAATATTGAATAATTTTATACAGATAAAGGAGGAGTCAATGTGATAACTGAGTTATCATACAGATTAATGTATTTATATTGATTTCCCATTATCATTACAATATAAATAATGATATAGTTACATATAGTGTTTTTGTATTGTATGGATGTTCGGTATTAATCAGTCTCTTTATTTATAGAATCATATTTATTTTTTATGCTTTAATATATGTTTTACTCATCAAACATTGGATAGGTAAATATACCCTAGGTAGTATTTTAGTAATAAATTCATGTACCAACATTTATATAATATTTGTTAGAAAATATATTGGTTAACATTATGAATATGGAGAAACAATAATCTCATGAAAGTATTATTATGAACTAACCATTCATTAATACATAAAGAATAATCATAAGTTAGAACGAACATATACTATCAATAGAAATGTTTTTGAAGATATATCATTTATAAGTTCTTGAATCCATCTTTTTAAACCATGGGGAGTAGTCCATTTTTTCTCATTCACATTGATAAATTAAATTTTCATCAACATGTATCCTTTTTTAATTATATCATTAGAATTAGAAAATACCATAAGTCCACATATTTCTTAATCAATATGGGAACTAATAATTATTTATTTGAACAAAAAAACAATGTAGTATAATAACTAATAAAAAAAATTTGAAATAGAAAATTATATTTTATTTAAACCAAAATAACTTAAAAAATATTTATTTTTTTTATATTATGTGTGAGGATAAGTATATATATATATATGAAAAATAATATTTATTGTTATTAGGAATAAAAACTAAAAAAAAAAATTAATTTATAAGTAAATTTCATTTTGATGGAATTATTAGGCATTCCACCCCACATTATTATAATCAGTATATATTTAATATTTTCTAAATGTTATTAAAAGCAAGTGACACTATCCTAGAACTGATTTAACACATGAATTATTAATGTATTTGGGATCTATGTTGAGAAATTATAAAAGGAATGAATTATATATCCAATTATTACTCACAGTGGCTCTATCCCTTTTATATTACTCCTAATATATTTAATTTACACACTACTGAAGACAAGAAAAAATATATAGTCACTGTTATTATTTAGAAATATTGATATGTTATAATGGATATATAAAATAGAATAATGTGATTAGAAAATATCATTTATATATCCCAATTATTGACGAGATGCTTGAATTTATAATATAAAAAAAAACTATTTTTTGGATAGACTTCATGTATACATTCACGTGAAAATGAAACCTTATCAATAGACGGAAAAATTATTTACATTCCTTTATAGAAAATTTTATGACATAAGGATATTTTTTTGTAATACACCATATACATTTCAAATATAATTTTTATAATAGCCCTTTTTGTTATACCTATATTGTTTCCAAAATGAGTTTGCAAAAACCATAGGTGTGCCTCCCATAGGTATGTTCTGTAGGCGATAGAGTAATGGATGTGGAAGAAAATAGTCCTGGGGATATTATTACCTATATATTATGTAAATGGGATCAAATTTAATATATTAAAAATTAGGCATGGATTATCCATATAATGAAGATAAATTAATGTTATAGACAATAAAAATATTGAAGATACTATTAATAATATAATATAATATATAACAAAATAGTTAATATTGTGTAAAAATATTAAACAATGTAATTGTAGAAACAAATAAAAATACTATGAAACACTATCAACATAAAAAATGGTCTTTCAAACACTACATTAGGCAACTATTAAGAACAAATAAATACAATTCCCCCTGAAACATTTCACGAGACTACATTATGTCGATTCACCAAGCTCTAAAACATTATAATTTTTATCCATGGAAAAAAATTGTATATGATACACATTCATGAAAAAATTAATGAAGTTATTCCAATGTAAATTGAATCTTATGTTATTTAAGAAGGTATAAGTGGACAAAAAACGAGCGGGATTCCATGACATTCCAATAGTCATTGAATAGTTGTGGTTAAGTGGTCTCTTGTTTGAGTATGAGTGTGTGTAATTCAATGATAATTATAATACATCCCAACTGGGAAAATAATTCTTTTATGATGATGTGACACACAAATGATTTCCCAATCATAGATAGAAGGAACATACACCACAAAGACACACTCTATTAATACCAAGATCAAACTCTGTACCTTCCTCATATAATTTATCACACATATACACTAATAACCTTATGATGTATACAATATAGTATCTCTAGTATCAATAAATAAATTTATTCACATAATTACTAACTCATAATATTCCCACCTAAGATATCTGTTAACCCACTACACAATAATAACCAAAATGTAATGTATCCTAGTAATTAATTTCTTCATGGAGAAATACAATTATGTTTAGGTAAAATTGGACCACCCATAAAAATAGCTACTGAAATTGGAATAAAAAAAATAAAATATAAGAATATAACCATGTTAAGAAAATATAGAAACAAAGAATATATCCCAATTGAATGAAATATCATCAAATAACTCACACCTATCCTTATATCATATAAATTGTACACTCTAGATCTACAATCCATGTTATCAACTCTAAATATTATCTCAAACATAAATATCATAATTAAACATAGTGGGTTGGTTCTATTGTATACAAAATATAACTACTACATCATAATCCCTAAATTTTTATCCTTTAATCATTATAAAAATATATACAGTTCGATGTAAATTGTAATTCCAAAATAATAATATTTAAGATTTTTTTGAGAACCATTGAATCATCTAAAACACCACTATTACCACATTGATCACAATAGAAAAAGTTACAATGCACTGTCAACTAGATGTAATCAAATTAATGGGGGATGAACTGTAATCTACTTGTTGAATCATCCATTCATGTGAAATTATGGAAAAATAATCATAAAGGTCTCACTTGATCATAATTATTGAGGGAATCCTAGAGATTTTATCTCCATCTACATTATATCATAATCATTAGGGTTTATTCATACTGTCACCTCCATGTTTTAGTCTCCATTATTAATAAAACCATATATCACATGCTATGTGACACTAAATGTTATGAAACATTTGAGAAATTATACTCTATGAAAGATAGAAACCCATACAACTAAAACCCCATGAAATGAACCAGCACCATTGACTACTAATATAATGGACCACTTATATAAGTGTATCCTTATCAATTGATAAAAAATTATTAGCATTATCCCTCATTTTAAATTTTTTTTTCACAATACACTCCCATAATGAAAAATATGTTCCAAAACATTCTTCATGAGATCCCATTATTATCGTAGAAATAGAGAAACCCGTATGATAATCTATCAAACCCATAAATGGTCTCTCACACCATCCCTAGATAATCTTGTGACATAAGAGTAACCCAATTTTGATAATATAATCAATGTTTTAATGAAAACCATGACTCACTCCATGAACTATAGGTCACTCATGATTCATAACTAGATCTTATTTCTATGGGAATTACAAGGATATTATATACACTAACGAAAAGAAAAAAACTAGGCATCTCATATTTGTCTTACCAAACTCTATCCAAATTGAGTATCATCCATTTTTTACATGGTATAATGTGTCACACCCATCATCTTTAAATAAGTTTTTCTTTAATTTTCTCTGCGTTGGGTAGTGCGGGGTTAGGCCCGACTTAAAATTTGATGTTTTTTTAAATGCTTGTAATGGTCTTGAGTACGTCCGGTGCACCGTGGTTGAAGCCTTGCAAACTCACTCCGGTCGTCGTGCGACCTAGCTCGGTTAACCGCGTTGCGATCCCGGTGCTTGATTAATTAATTAATTATTAAATTAATTTAGTTAAGTGATCAATAAGAGTTTTTAATTAAAAAGGTCTGGAATATGATAATTTTATTATGTTTATTATTATCATCATCATCTTTCTGTTAAAATTTTTATGGGCCGCGTGGAGTAACCGTGCAGTTTCCTGACTCCTTAAAAAAAGTAAAATTATGATAATCAAAAAAAGATTAAATAATTATTTTAATGATAATGAAAATAATAATTTTATTATTATTATTATTACAATTATCATCATTATTATTATTCTCAATATGTTCAATGTGTTTGTTAACATAAGGTATATTATTATGAAATTAATTTGATTGAATTTATTTTTATCAAATTTTGGGAAGATTATTATGTTTATTCATATCATGTTTAGTTTATTCTAATTATTATTATTATTTTTTTATTTTTAATACTATATTTTATCTTGTTAATTGTTTTATCTTTTTTTATGTTGGGGATTAGTTCTGCTCTCCCCTGTATAAGCCCATCGTGACCCCCTCCCCCATCCTGATCCCCTGGGCATTTCCTCTGCCTTGAAACCCTAAGTGCCGCACCTAATGCCGGCTTCCAGACCCCCCCCCCCCCCCCAACCCTCGCGTCGTTGCACAAATCCCACCGGTGCAACTCCCTCGTGTTGTAGTACCAAGTCCCCCCTCTCGTCCTCTCATGGCGCCTCCCTCTCAGCGAGCTGCTCGGAAATGCGCCACAACTCATACCTCCTGTTCGGAAACACGCCAAACGCCACACCCCCAACCCCTAAGTCTCTCGTCTGACCTTATTCCTCACACTGCAAACCCTCCCGACTTCCCAGCATGCCGTCGTCCACACCCTTTTCTAGCACCGCACCCTTGTTCCCGGATCGCGCCTTGCTCCAACCTCCCCTGCTCCCCTTGTCCAACCTAGGAGCAACCCCCCCCCCCTAGAACCCCATGTCGGCTAGCGCACACCCGAATGGCCTCCCTCCCTCTACCAGCGTGGCCTGTTCTGGAACAGATACCCGGCGTACCTCCCCTGTTGGTCATGGTTGGGTTTGGTGCACCCCCACTCTCACTGGCCGACATAGTTCTGAATCCCCCACTTGTCTCACCACATTCGGATAAGCCAATCCCCTCTTTTATTTGTGTCTTGTTTTGTTGTTTTTTTATCCAGTATATGTGTCGGTTTTGGGGTTTTAACTTCTTTTTTTCCTTTAAATTCATGTTTGCGGGTTCGCAGTAGGTTCCTTGTCATGTGAACGACTTGTGATTGGCGTTTCACGTTGAGCATCGGAGTTTTCGACAACTGAGGTAGGTGGTTCCACATCTAAACATTGTTTGATAAGTTAATTTTCATACTTAGTTAATTTATAAGATTACTTGATTAATTCTTATGGGTGCAGATCCAATTATCTTGATGTTGTCTATGAATTATTTTCGTTTAGTAGTATGTTTATGCGGTGAAGGTTTGTTCATTGTATGAAAACTTGTTTTTAGTTAATTTCTAGTGTTTATTAATGTTTCCAGTTGGTTCATTCTTGTCTGGAAACTTGTTTTCAGTCAATTGCTAGTGTTTTTTGATGTTTGTAGTTGGTGCGTTCTTGTCTGGAAACATGTTTTTTTTGTCAATTTCTAGTGTTATTAATGTTTTCAGTTAGTTTTTCATGTGTGAACAATTCAATGTTTGTGTCCTACTATTTTTATAAAATTTGTGTTGGTTTTGTGAAAAGGTGTAAAGTGTACAATTTTTGTTCGTGATGTGGTGTTGGGTGTGTTTGGTCATGAAAGAGGGTTGAGTGTTTTTTTTGTTTTAGAGTCATGTTATATTTATTTTTAATGAATTCATTTACAAATAATTTAATATGTTTTAATAAAATTATTAACGATGAAAATTTAAAATTTTTTAGTAAGCAATTATTAGAAATGCAGAAATTGTTTTAGTTGAGTTGGACAAATTCTTTTGGCGTGCGTACTTTTCCAAATGGGTTTTTGTGTGCGTGAAAGTGTGACGTTGTTTTATGTAACTCACTGATTGATTTATTTGTCCGAGTTTGACATGAAATGTGAAAATGGACCATCTTGAGCAAAATAGGGGAAGCCTGGGTACTAGGTGGGCGGACTAGACTAGCGTGCTAGTGATACAGGAGTAGCCTCGGCCCGGTTTCACTTAGAAGGATTGACTCTTACAACACTAACTAAACATTTGATGATGACTGGAGACCACTATGGTAGGAGGTGTTTCCCTACCAGTGGCTCGTGCATGGGAATGTATGATATGGTTCACCAAGACGTGAGGTTCTAGGGGACAACACAACTTTAGTAGTTTAGGGCCTCTCCCACTTTTGGTGCTGCTGGACTACTATACACACACCGTCGACATACGGTGTAGCTTTTGGGTTTTTGTGAAGGTTTGAGGTTTTCTTTGATGAATGGGTGTTTTATTTTAATTAAGTTGTTTTCTATAAAGGTGCTTTCCTTATAAAAATTTTATATTTAATGTTGTTTATGTTTTGGTGTCCTTTCATTTATATAGCCTGTAAATGTATTTGTTATTTAATGTTTATATGTGGAACCTTTTTTTGGGTGACTTCCTACTGTGCTCTTTTCTCACACCCTACATACACCTTTGGTTGTATGAAGGCCTTGTTCTCTATGTATTCTAGGTTCAGGCATTGAGCTCAGCGACAGTGGTTGGCCGTTGATGGTCATCTCATGCAGGTAAACGTTTGTGGCGTGTTGATATCGCACCTCTCCTGTTGCTTGGAGGTTTGTGTAAGAGTTTTAGTTTCCACTGTCTTCTTGTATTTTTATTTTTTTATTTTTTGGTTCGGGTTGTAGACTTTAAACGTTTTTATAGTTTAAAGGCGTGTTTGGTTGTCTACTTCCAGTTTCAGTTTATTTATCTTGCTGGTTGTTTTTCTATCTTTTATTTCAGGTAAACCGTTACCACTTGTTACTCTTGGTACCCAGGCACTTGTTCCAGCCCGTGGGGATCGGGAATGCCCTTCGGGCCTTGCCGCGGACCAGGTCGGGCGCCAGGTCGGATGGTGACCCGGCCTGGTTCGTGACAAAATGGTATCAGAGGGCAATGATTTCTCTCTTGGGTCGTTTTCTTTTGGGATAGAGTCACGATAGACTTGAGTTAAAGTTCTTGGAACTTGACTTCCTAGCTACGAATAAGGTTCCTGGATAGCACACCTCATGGTGGGACTCAAGTTACCAAAGTATATTGGGGTGTGTCTGTGTTTTTGGTCCTCACGGTTAATCGTGTCTAAAGGAAATGAAAAGGGAGTAAGGTCAGTGGTCTTAGTGAGCTTGTAGTGTCTGGAAAGCCTTGTGGATCCGGGGACACTGTTATAAAATACTCTTCATGGCCAATGGCGTGATTGGCGTGTGGCCGCCAGCCATATGCTCCAATCACCCGATGACACTAGTTTCCTCCTACATTGTTTCTCATCTCTTTGTTTTGGATTCAAGGAAATTTGGGTTTTATGTAAAAATGTTTTGGTCTTGGACAATGTTTTCAAATGAAGTGCTTTAAAAAATGAAATGACGTGTGAGGTTTGAAAAGTGTGGGTTGGATGTTTTAGTTTTGAAAAATGGAAAGGTCTGGTTTTGATCCTTGGTGTTCTCAAGGGAAACCATATGCATGAGTGTATATGGAAAGAGAAAGGGTTAATAGCATGATTAGATGAGTGCCTGGATGGATATGAGGTGGGTGCATGTGCGGCACGAGAACATGGATGTGCGAGGCCCATGGGACACCATTGGTGTTTGTGCAACCCACTAGCTTTGCTTATTTTCAAAATGTTTTGTTAAAGAAAAATTTGGTGTTTTTAAATAACTGGAGATGGTGTGGTGTGTACTTGTATTTGTGAAAGGATGGACATGAGGCATTTCGAGCTGAGAATCCTTTGACTGATTTTTGTATTGAGTTTGAATTCTTATCTCTATTTTGGTATGCAAGCGTGTATCTAGTTAGTTATTTTGAAAATTACATCGGGAAGCCCTTGCAGTGGTTCCCACATCACGTTTGGTGTTTTCTTGTGGTATGTATTGACCGTTCGACCAGTTTGGTTGGTTCCATGGTTTTCCATCTTGGCTAGTGTATGCCCCCCATAAAGCGTTGACATGTGATTGAAGTGTGGCCACAACCAATTCTCCATTGGCCGGCCCTCCAGTTGATTAGAGGAATCTTATCAGGGATTCTATAATTGAACCCACATATCATTTTTACATCTAAGTGGTTCCTATCGTAGTGGGATGATAGATGTGAGGGGAGTTGAAGGGAGTTTCAGCTTCTTTGATTTGTCTGATTCATCGGGTATGATGTTTGACGTCGTTGTGTCTGAAGGTTCCCCGCTGAAACAGTGAAAAGTATTCCAATAGGGAAGGGTGAAAGCAGTTCTGAGTTAGTAGTGTTGACCTGTGTCTTGAAGGGCTTTGTAGTACTTTCATCGACTGCAAGGGTCATGTTTGGTGACACCTTGCAGTGTGGGTTCTTTTTGATAATTAAGGGTTAAGTTTGACCTCTTTAATTTGAATGTTCTATATAGAAACGATAAAGGTGTTTCCAGTGGGGACAAGGTGGAAGCAACTCGAAGTTGATGGTGCGGTCTATTATTCTAAATGACCTCTGGTCTTTGGGTTGTTTTGTTTAAGAAAAGGTTCGTGTTAGGCTACTAGTTTGACAGACCAAGTCGTATGAGGCTGCTATGGTCGTTTGCAGGAATCATGTGTGGTTCAAGACGCGGTTTAAAGTCTTTCTCTGTATAATGACCCTCTCAACAATAATGGTCATGTTTGGTGACAATTGTTTATGTCGTGTTTTCATTCATTGTGACAATGGGTGATGCGCATGCACCTTTTCATCTCTTGTGTTGGTAAATGTTCCATGTATTATCAGTGAGATGTTGTAATCTGTTGTGTTTATTGGTGGTGTCTCGGTTGTGGTGTGGTTGCGTGTGTCACCAAAAGGAGAAGCTTCATTTAGGAGTCTTCGACACTTGACTAAGAGGCAGGAGATGCTTCAACATAAGGGCTCCATCCATAGGCCTTGGAGTGAATCTGGCACGTGGTCAGGAACCACGGGACTGTATGGGACCCCGACATTATTTCTTTCATCAGTGTGGAAAGTCAAAGTAGATTAAACTATTTTTTATGCTTGTTTCTTTTCAAATGAACCATCTAGTTGCGTATGGTTTTCGCGACCATGGGGAGGCATGTTCATCTCGTTGCCTTAAATTCATGGAGGTTGTGTTTCATTGGATGCAATCTGTTTAGTGGTCCTTATAGGAGTTTGTTGAGTAAATCTGTCTCAAATATAAATAATGCTCATCCAGGAATGTGGAAATGCTGGTTTGTCTTAGGCATGCTTTTGACACCCCGGTAGTCGGCCCCCTCCCTCCTCGCCCCTTGTGGTGGGATGTTTGGTCACCATGGAGAATTTTTCAAAGTTATGTATCCTCTGTTTGTTATAATGGCGGTGAGACCCCCGATGGGTCTCGCGCAAAGGTCTCTGGAATAAATCGGTGTTGTCCTTTCCTTAATGGTGGGGGGTGTGCCCTGACCTCCCCATTTTGGTTTTCCAGTCTTGTCTTGGGTGTTGATAGGTTCTTAATGGTGGGGAGACCCACATTGGGTCTTGCACGAATGTCTCTAAAATGAATCAGTGCTGGAATTTTCTTAATGGTGAGGAGTCCGCTCAAACCTCCTCATGTTGTCTTTCCAGTCTCGTTTCGAGCGCAAGTCAGTTCCTAATGGTGGGGAGCCCTTAGGGCCTCCCCATGTTGATCTTTTTCTTCTGTTTTTAAATATTTCTTTGTTATAAGTGATACGAGTTTTCCATGGACGTGGTTTGATCTTGTTTCTTCCTTCCAAACAAATGGTGTGGTTTTCTTTTAATAGTTATTGGGGTAATTCGGCTTTTAAAGTTGATTTTTGTGGTTCTGAGGGCTCCTCTTCTTAAACAATCCACATGAGGCTTTTCAGCTCTTTGGGGTGGGAAATGAATATCAAAAAGTCTTCTTACATGTTTCTTGAAGATGTTCTTGAGTCATTTTCTCTAAGCATGATTCTTTAACCTTTTTTGGCTTCTTGTTTATGGGGATCCTATTTGATCCTTAGTGGGGTGCCGTTTCCTTGTTTGGGTCTCAGTCTTAGTTGTGGCTTTTCGGGGACGAAAAGCTTTAGGGTGGGGATAATTTTCACACCCGTCATCTTTAAATAAGTTTTCATTAATTTTCTCTACGTTGGGTAGTGCGGGGATAATCCTGACATAAAATTTGAATTTTTTTAAATGCTTGTAATGGTCTTGAGTATGTCCAGCGCACCGCAGTCGATGTTGTTCAACCTCTCTCTGGTCGTCGTGTGACCTCGCTTGGTTAACCGCATTGCCTAACCGGTGCTTGATTAATTAATTAGTTATTAAATTAATTAAGTTCAGTGATCAATAAGAGTTTTTAATTAAAAAGGTGTTGAATATGATAATTTTATTATGTTTATTATTATTATCATCATCTTTCTTTTAAAATTTTTATGCATCATGTGGAGTAACCGCGCAGTTTCCCAACTCCTTAAAAAAGAAAAATTAAGATAATAAAACGAAGTTTAAATAATTATTTTAATGATAATGAATATAATAATTTTATTATTATTATTATTACAATTATTATTATTATTATTATTCTCAATATGTTCAATGTGTTTGTTATTATAAGGTATATTATTATTAAGTTAATATGATTGAATTTCTTTTTATCAAATTTTTTGAATCTTATTATATTTATTTATATCATGTTTAGTTTATTCTAATTATTAGTAGTATTTTGTTTATTTTTAATACTATCTTTTATCTTATTAATTGTGTTATGTTTTTTTTATGTTGGGGATTAGTTCTTCTCTCCCCTGTATAAGCCCATCGCGACCCCCTCCACCATCCCGATCCACTGGGCATTTCCGCACCCTTGAAACCCTAAGTGCCGCACCTAAATTCGGTTGCCAGACACCCCCCCCCCCGTGTCATTTCACAAATCCCGCCGGTGCAACTCCCTCGCTCCGTTTCACCAAGTCCCCCGTCCCGTCCTCTCGCGTCGCCTCCCTCCCGGCGAGCTGCTCAGAAACGCGCTGCACCTTTTGCCTCCTGCTCGGAAACGTGCCGCACCTCCATCCCCTAACTCTCCCATCCGACCTTATTCCCCGCACTTCAAACCCTTCCGGTTTCCCAGTATGCCACCGTGCCCTCCCTTTTCTAGCACCGCACCCATGTTCCTGGCTCGTGCCTTGCACCAATGTCCCCTGGTCCCCTTGTCCAGCCGAGGCGCAACCCCCCCCCCCCCCCCTCGGAACCCCATGTCGGTTGGAGCACTCCCGAATGGCCTCCCTCCCTCTACCGGCGTGGCCTGTTCTGGAATGGATACCCAACGCACCTCCCCTGCTGGTCACGGTTGGGTTCGTCCCACCCCCTACTCTCGTTGGCCGACGCAGTTCTGAATCCCCCACTTGTCTCACCCCCTTCGGATAAGCCAATCCCCTCTTTTATTTGTGTCTTATTTTTTTGTGTTTTTAGCCAGTATATGTGCCGGTTTTGGGGTTTTGACTTTTTTTCGGTTTAATTTCATGTTTGCGGGTTCTCAATAGGTTCCTTGTTGTGTGACCGACTTGCGATTGGAGTTTCACATCGACCGTTGGAGTTTTTGACACCTGAGGTAGGTGGTTCCGCATATAAACATTGTTTGATAAGTTAATTTGATTGCCTAGTTAATTTATAATATTACGTGATTAATTATTATTGGTGTGGATTTGATTTTCTTGAAGTTGTATATGCATTATTTTCATTTTGAAGTATGTTTGTGAAGTGCAGGTGCGTTCATTGTCTGGAAACTTGTTTTTAGTTAATTGCTAGTGTTTATTAATGTTTTTAGTTGGTAGGTTCTTGTCTGGAAACTTGTTTTTAGTCAATTTATAGTGTTTATTAATGTTTGTAGTTGGTGCATTCTAGTATGGAAACTTGTTTATGTCAATTTCTAGTGTTATTAATGTTTGAAGTTAGTTTTTCATGTGTTAAAAGTGCAATTTCTGTGTCCTATTGTTTTTATAAAATTTTATGGAAACTTGTTTTTGTCAATTCCTCCTTGATCATAGTAGGAGGAATCAAACAC
Organism: Viscum album; assembly: GCA_963277665.1. NCBI lineage: Eukaryota > Viridiplantae > Streptophyta > Magnoliopsida > Santalales > Viscaceae > Viscum > Viscum album. The sequence goes on along the minus strand of OY728153.1, from coordinate 1,706,980,324 downwards.
AAGCAGTTTAGGAGGCCATTAGGAAGGGTAAGTTTATTTCCCTATTTTATTAGATGCATTTAATGTTTAATACAATCATATATAGTTTATAATTTCATCATTATCAATTAGCTCTTCATGTATTGAGAGATTGAAGATAATTTAGCTATAGGATTCTGAACCCCTGCTCCTATGGGAGGCTGTTTAAGGTGACGAATCGCATCCCAGTTGTATCATTAATTATGATGATATATTTCACATCCATGGACATGTATTCATCACTAAATAATTTTAATAGGATCATTTTTATTCAGTTTTCAACTTGATATCCTGATAAGGTAGAACACTAGAGACATGTGATTATTTTACAATTGTTACATATTATCTAGTGTTTATGGGATGCTTTCATCATGGGTTTCATTGTACGATTTCACATATCTACTTGGGTAAGTGATTTCATATGACTAATCAAATATAGGTTGACAAATGATTCATATTGTTTTTCCTATTTGGTAGAATTTTCTATGGATGTTCGTTGGTGGCTTTACATTCATGATATAATATGACTCAATATGGATTGAATTTTCTTTCATATAATAAAGAAACACTTTCATTATGTAATAGTTTTGTAATGTATTATAGTGGAAACTATGTTCATAGGGACGTATCAGTACAACCTATCACCGATATACAGATGGTCACTCAAAGATTGTAATGTGTTTTTTAGTGGAAATTCTCTATGAATTCATCACTGATTTTAGTGGTTCCTTAGTGAAGTACTTATTAAAAATCCAATTTTCTATAATAATAACTTCTATGTGGCCACACATATGGAACCTTGTGAGTCCCTATTTGGTAGGATTTTTTTCACCGATGTTCTAACTTGAGGTATTACAGTAATCATTATTTCACCCTTGTCTTGATTTGGAGACTTTTTAGTAGGCTTATATTATTAGGATATGGATATCTAAAATGATTCTTGGAAAAATTCCTACCCTGACCTTCACTGTAGAACACTAGTGTCTGAGGTTTGGATTACAGTTTTCTTATATTTTTATCAAAGACATGGGAATAATAGAGTTTAGAAACAAGGGATGATATGGCCTTGTTATTCCATTCCCTTCGAGATTCTAGAGAGAGTCGAGCTAATTGGCTATATTATTTAGTTTCATTATTGGAACTAGTTCATTCACATAATAATACATTTATATTATCCTTATAGATATAATTATGTTCTATCACATATTTTTTAGCCTACGGATGTTGATTTGGTGTCTGATGTTTTCATTGAGTAGTACGCTATCCATATTTTTTATCATGACATGTTTTTTCTTTGATGTTGTTATGTTCTTAAAATATGAGTTTTAGGGTAGCATCACAATGAATATTGTGAGACATTGGATATTTATGACAATGTACATTCCCATTTTTAAGAGATTTTTTAAAATGATCCTTTACAACCCTTGGAAGGGAAATTCATGGGCCAATTTCTTTTTGGGGGGATATTATGAGAACACTAATTTTAATTAATGTATGAATTCTTAAAATATTTTTTCTAAAATCTTCATTTAATCCTTAAAAATATACCATGTGGTTGTGGAAGGGTGTTGATGTTCTTGGGACTTGTTCAGATCAATGATCTCAAAATCATAGAGAAAAATACATAGGCACATAGTTACTATATTGTTTCTGCTATCCACTAACCTAAAACAATTCATCCCCTAAGATTACCACATGGAATCCTAAAACCTGAGATCGATTCATGGACATTGTGGGGAAGAGACATAGGATGCACAGAAGCTTCATACAATTTATATAACTGAGAGATATAGGATGTGTGGGGTGTACATCCAAGACACTATGGGGTGCATGGATGGTGAAAAGTTCATCCATCCCTAGGGCCAAAACATGATACCAAAAAAAATTCAGTAATTAATCTTTCCCCATTTTTGGTTTAACTCACTCACCTCATTTATTATATCATAAAAAACACAAAATAACCCTATACTCCATAAAAACATCACCAAGCCTAAATCATGGATCATTGATAACTTCTCCATATAGACTCCGAGTCACTAAAAATCTATCTCATTGGAATGGAAAATTGTAATCACTATATATCTATTACACTTATATTTTTTTTCAAAAATATAGTTAATTTTTGTTATTTAATATTCATTATTTTCAAAGCATTTTTTTCCTTATTGGTTTCTTCCATTATATCATGGATTATAATCAAAATATAAATGAGTAGTTGACTATCTTGTTAAGGTACATGGTAACATGATTTTAAATCAAAATCATGGGGATTATAAATAATTCGTTTCACCATACATTGTATTTTCTTAGCATCAATTATTATACAAATGATTCTTAATTAAAATGGTGTTTATTGAACTATATAACCGATTAGAAAAAAATTTAAATCATTAAAGTATAATGTAATTGAAATTAACCACCCATTAGGTTGTGTTTTGTAAATTGATTAAACTCCATTGTTGGATTATTAATTTGATTAACATTTATTTAGGTATGGTCTTCACCCATTGATTTTTGAAGAGTAATGAGATGGTTAAAATATAAAATTAATTAAAAAAAGTGTTATTGAAAGAACATTTCCCTATGAATTTGGATGATTCCATTCTCATATATGTTTTTAATGTCCATTATATTAAAATTCCAAATTTAAAAGGATGAAATGATTCATAGGATGCTATGCCTTTTTAGTATATTCTAGTTTTGAGATACATTCTGATATGAGTAATTTATTATATAAATTTTACTTCTATATGACTTAAAATTGGAAGATAAATGATATAGAATGTCCTTGGAACAATGCAAATTCTTATTTTAATTTTGAGAGTATGATATGGATTCCAAATCAAAAATCCATAAATGGAATCATTGATATTGTTTAATGAAATGTATTTAAATTAATTTACCTTTTCAATTAGGTTACAAATGGGATCATAAGTGAAATACATGGATAAAATCACTTAGTATATGTATTAATTACACTCAAGGGATACATGGACCCCTTATGTTTACTTATAAGGACTTACTTAGAGGTAATACATTTATTATGACATAAGTGACACTTGGACTCTCTATGTGGACTACCAAGGTTGTGCTCATATAATACATTATTATATATGAAAAGAGTGATACTTTGGATCCCATTGTAAACCTCTAACCATGGACTCGGATGGTGCTTACATTATACCACATCTATTGTGATACTAGGATTCTTATGAGAAATTAATAGTATAGGATTTTATGGTGAGGGGGTTATGTATGTGTGGAGACATAAATTGGTTCCATATTAGGAACACCAATTAAATCATCAAGAATATTTAAAAAATTAAATGAAATGATTATATGATGTGTCGACCAAGCCAATGAATAATCTTGGATTCTGTTGTAACCTTACTTATTTTTATGGCCTTATTATACAAATATTATTATATATGATTCATGGGGGAATATTTTTCATTGATACTAGTCCCATTATTTCATTATAAAATAAATATTGATAGACTAATTAGTCATATATATTACATCTTTTGCAGAAGTAGATATAAAATTATAGGTTCCATGTGAACTCATATTTTTTTGGTTATATGTTACCTAACTACATATATAAAATCTACTATTATCCAGAAACTGATTATTATACATTTGTAGTTTTAATGGAATTAGTTACTATTTGGTGTTCTAAACTGATTTTATCCCACACCATGATCAGGCTTAAATTTAGTACATAGAATGACATCATGTATATAGGTAGGGACATGTGAATATGATCGGTTACCAATGAAGGATTTGTTATATCAAGGGAGTGGGGGAAAGCAAGACCACGCTATGTCTCATATTGATATATGAATATAGTATTATGTTCTTTTTGGATAATTTATTATACTTTTATTAATGTATACCCCCTTCAATAGATTCTTATATTTCTATTATATATTTAATTACATGAAAATTATAGTGTATATGACATGGATTTATGGGGATAATAGGTTTTTTATATAATTGAATTTTATTCCTCAATTGTTCATTTATATTTATGATTCAACTATTGATTAATATTATAATACTGATATGCTACACTTTTATCAGAAGGGCATAGTCTCCCTTAATTACCACCATGGACCATTGCATCTAGTGTATAACGACCCATACATTACATACATGGTTATTACTTCAAAATTGAAGCATAATTATTACAACATATAACAAAACCATGAAAGGACCGTATAAGTATAGTGTCTTTAGAAACTGGGAAACATAAACAACTGGTTCATAAATCATCTACGTTGTCTCCCATTTATTTCATCATATCTAGAGTCTCTTTTTGGCATACCCTACTTAATATCCTTCTTCCGGACCTGGGGAAAAGAAAACATACAAAAGGGTGAGCTCAAATTCTCAATAAGGTTAAACAAAACAAATTTCAAACATATCATATTTATAATTACATAACATTTTGAAAATATTATTCGGCAAAAGAGATCACAACATGGGATAAATCATATAAGTGAAAAGTAATTCCAATAATCATAACGTAAACCATGAATCTTTGTGGAATACACACATAATCATATAAAATCATTTCTTAGTAGTCAATACTCATTGGAAAGACTATCTTAGTGGACAAAGTCCTTTTCTGAACTGAGTTCACTCCTGGTTTCAGTCCTGTTTCACTGAACTAGTTTAAACTGCCATTCCAGCCATGTCCATCTCATGAGATATATATCTTTACCCAATTCATCGTAAGGAGATATAGGTCCCACCCATCTCATAATGATACAATTCTGATTTGTGCCACAAAATCATAAACCACACATCATAGCATAACCCATGTAATAAAAATAAGATTCTTAAACATCACGTCATCATATCATAATCCATAAAAGGATATAGAAAAAATAATCCCATCATAACATAATAAAATCAATGTAAAAATAGGTATATAAACAGAACCCCATATTATCTTAGACGGAAAATAATTTTGATAAAACACTTGAACTCCATTCTTGAGGAAAATATCCTTTCTACTTCAAAAACATTTTCATTTCTTAACATGTCATATAATTTTGAACTAAAAGAAGTTCATTAAAAATATACTTGAAAACTTATAAAGGAATCATCTTGGAAATAATTTTCTAAAAATCCATTCATGTCGTATAAGTTAAAAAAACATTCTTCCCGTACTTTGGCTGGAAAAGTCAAAAAGTACCTCGTACGAAAAACGACAAAAGATTCCTTTCATATATTTTACTAAAAACTCACCGAAGGGTAATATTGTATTTAAAAAATTGTAAGTGGATTTAAATAATATTACATATTGAGGAAACATGGATGTGTATGATAAATATTCCCCAGTAAATTCTGAAGTATAAACAATCTCGGATAAAAATGAGATTCTGAGATTTTCCCTTACCTTAGGTCTGATTTTATTCGTAAGTGTCTGAACCTCCTGTATAATGATTTAAATAATGACATTTACTTATTCTAGAATCATAATTATTTTTATGATATCATATATGGTCATATTATTAGCTTCTTATTAGTAATATTTCATTGCTACTTGTTATTCGGGTGTTTATTGCTTTATGTTCGCATGTGTGTTTTGTCGAATAAATTCTTATTCCTCTTTTTAGGTTATGGACACCTAATTTCCAGAATGGTATTTGTGTAATATATATCATATTTATTTATTCAATTCATCTTTATAATCATTATGCAATGAAGATCATGTAGAACGAGTCGCATCACATCGTGAAGAAGGTATTCCGTACGTACGCACGAGCAATGATATCATTCCCATGATTGTGTAATTGTACTGGAGTGTATAGATACTATTTCATAATCAATATCACTTTAAATAATCATATATAGTCACTATTTACACCAATATACACATCCAAGTAAGGTGGTGTTGGAAAATAGATTACACCACGGCGTGGAGACGGTATTCTGTACGTACGCACGCGCGGTGATTTCTTTTTCCATGGGATTGATAGATGGTGAAATAGGGTTTTTTTTGACTTATAATATCATATCAGTATGTGAGTGATACTGATTTTACTACTTCATAATTAATCATCTAAAGAATATCAAGTAGAAGAAAAATAAAGCTGAAAGAATCGGTAACAGACATTACCTCTTCTTTGAAGCACCTCTTTGAGACCTCCACTTAGGGCACTAGAATTTGTCTTTGAAGAAGACCAGGACCTCTAAGATGTTTCTAGGGAAGTGTGAAAGTGAAATGGGCAGGGTTTGGCCAAGCTTTAAGGCCCAAATTGGTGTGAGGAGGAGAGGGAGGAGGTTCCCTTTTATAAGGGGGAGAGGGGCACCTTTGGAAATATAAGAAATATTAGTTTATATTAAATACCTACTGCACATAAAAACTTCCGAAATTACTCATATACAAATATTAGATGATATAGGGTTGTAATTGAATCAAAAAATAAAATTTATACATTTTAGGAATTTATTTTAAACATTATCAACATGATTTATTCTTATTTATCAATTTAATTTTATTTGTGGTAATAATATTCTAAATTTTAAATTATTATAACTAATTACATATGTGTTGTGAATTTTCCATAATTTTACACTTTATGACATTGGATACTATATAGATTTTAATTTATTATTTTTAAATATTTCTGTGATTTTTAAACAATTTTATAATTTGTTTTTTTATAAAATAACAATAGTGTCAATTTTGACACTATTTATTTATTTGAATTTAAATAAAATATATACAGACACTATGTTCGAAATAAAATTATTAATAGATGCATAAAATGTCTTATGTATATATAAAATTTTTGGATCACATTAAATAGTTCATATAATATTTATTTTAATATTTTTAAAACCATTTAGTTGATATTTTAATTAATAAAATAATTTCAACATCACTATTGTGTCATAATTAATGATAATTATTTAATCCTTAAAAATTCTAAATAAATTAATATGATGTAGATAATTTTATTATCCTTTTGAAGACTATTTATGTTCGATGTTTCATTAAGTTTATCACTAAATTAAAATTATTATACTTTGAAGATTTAAGAAAGTGACATGTTGTCACTTTCTTTGGTTTTAATAATAATTAAATTATTTTCCTAGAAAAAAGCCCATTAAATGAATCTAATCTGACAATTAGGTGATATGGGTCTACTTTTAGTCATCCAATAGGATTTGGAAGGTGTTAGGGTAATTTCATAATCTTATATTTACCCTTAATTACCCAATTTACCTTCAACTATGGTAAATAAAATTTACCATAGTTACTATTCATAATACCCAAAAATAAAAAGTAGCCTATTAATATAATTTGGACCCACTGATTCCAAATATGGAATCCATTTTTCAAAATTAAAAACACATAATTTGCAGTAATTAATTTGAAATTAATCCCGTTGTTAAGAAAATGGGTTTTAGAAGTTAAAAAATTGCCAAAGATTGAAATGTTTTTACCTATAAAATCAATGTGAAATTAATGAAAATGACATATATTATATTAAATGGTAAAAATATATTCTATTTTTACTTTAAAACCTTTCAATATTATAATTTAACCATATAAATCATCTCAATGAAAAATGTTGTTTTTAATAAAAAATTAGCGTATTTTTAGTATTTATCAAAATATGAAAGTTATCAGAAAAATATCAAAAATTTATCCAAAGTAAATTTTTATACCCTGATTCCAAAGAAGAATATTATTTTGTCAAATTGAGCTTATAAACATGTCAAAAACTAGATTTAATGTGGGTGCGCTATCAAAAGGCAGCAAAACTGCATTTTTTGAAAAATACTTATTTTACCCGAAAAATTTATTTTGTTCTCATACCATGTTCTAGAAAATTGTCTATGATGAATAATAATGATATAAAATTAAAAATGTAGTTAATACTATTCATAACAGCTAGTCCATAATAATATATCATTGTTTAGTGAATCCTGGTATTGCGTACTACACACGCTATCGAGGAAGGTCGTGATTGCGTGTAATGCAAGCCAAGTCAGTATTGTGTGTTGTGAAAGATTAAATTGGTGTTGCGTATAACATAAGACAAAAAAAATATATTTCTCATAAAATATTAGGGTGTTACATTCTATCCCTCTTAAAATTAATTTCTCCCTCGAAATTCGTCACTTCATTACAAACAGATGAGGATACCTCTCCCTCATCATATCCTCATGTTACCATGTAGCTTCTTCTAATTGGTGGTTCCTCCATGAAACTTTCACCAAGCGAGTGGTCTTGTTCCGTAGGACTTTTTCGCTATGATCCAGAATCTCTATAGGTTGTTCTTCATAAGAAAGACCACGCTCCAGCAGTACAACTTCTGAGCTGAGTACATGTGAAGGATCGGGTATGTACTTTCTCAGGAGAGATACATGGAACACATCGTGAACTTGAGATAGATTCGGTGGAAGCGCCAATCAGTAAGCTACCTTCCCAACATGATCAAGAAACTCAAAAGAACCGATATATCTAGGGCTCAACTTTCCCTTCTTTCCAAATCTCATGACCCTCTTCCAGGGAGATATTCTTAAGAACACTTTATCACCCACATTAAACTCTAGTTCTTATCTTCGGTTGTCGGCATAAATTTTCTGTCGACTCTAAGCTTCTCATATGTGTTGTTGAATATATCTGACCTTTTCTACCATCTCATCAACAAGATTAGGTCCTAATAGGTTTATTTCCCCAACTTCATCCCAGCAAGTTGGAGTTATGCATTTCTTTCCTTAGAGGGCTTCAAAAGGATCCATCTAAATACTGAAGTGAAAAGTATTATTATAAGAAAATTCCACCAAAGATAGATGTTGATCCAAACCACCTTTGAAATCTATAGATCAAGCTCTCAACATGTCTTCTAGAGTATGAATTTTCCTCTCAGACTGACCATCTATCTGAGGATGGTAAGTAGGGCTGAAACTCAACTCTGTATCTAGAGCATGCTGAAAACTTCTCCAGAATTTCGAGGTAATCCTTGAATCCCGATCAGATATAATGGAATGTGGTACTCCATGAAATCTTACCACTTCCTTTATATATATCCTGGAAAGCTGATCAAGAGAAAAATATTCTCTAATAGAAATGAAGTGTGCAGACTTCGTAAGACCATCAACTATAACCCAGATAGCATTCTTTCCTTTGGATGTTTTAGGAAGTCGAGTGACAAAGTCCATAGTGATGTTTTCCCATTTACATTCTGGTATGGATAATGGTTGTAACATCCCCTTAGACTTTTGTCTCTCAGCTTTAACTTGCTGACAAATGAAGCATCGAGAGACAAATTCAGGAACATCTATTTTCATGCCATCCCACCAGATGTACTCATTCTGGTCCCTATACATCATTGTACTTCCAGGATGAATATTAAATGAAGAACTACGAGCCTCATCCTGTAGCTGCTTCTTTAATTCTGGGATGGGAGGAACACAAACCCGATTCCTAAACCTCATTATCCCATCACAATCAAGGTTGAATTCATGAACATTTATCACCTTCTTTTGTAACTCTACATCTGCATTCTGTGCCTCATTAAACTTCACGTGTATAGATGGTTGAACATTTATTTGAAAAAGATAAGATTTTTACCTTTCCATTATAATTCCAACATCCATCCTTTGTAAATCCATAAATATTGCATCTTTTTTGATCCTCATCATGGATAATCTAGCACGGTCTTGTCGACTTAATGCGTTTTCTACCTTTTTTTATTTCCCAGGGTGGTATTGAATTGAGCAGTCATAATCCTTAATCAGCTCCAACCATATTCTTTGACGCATATTAATATCCTTTTGTGTGAAAATATACTTTAAACTTTTATGATCAGTATAAATATCACACCTTTCACCATAAATAAAATGCCTCCAAATATTTAATGCAAAGATTACCGCATCTTACTCCAAATCTTGAGTTGGGAAATTTTTCTCCTGGATTTTCAACTTTCGTGAGGAATTAGCTATCACCATATCATTTTGCATGAGAACACACCCCGTTCCCTTCTTGGATGCATCACTGAAGATCACAAAACTTTCTCCACTTCAAGGTACTGTGAGCATAGGTGCACTGGCTAACCTTATTTTTAGCTCTTTAAAATTCTCTTCACATTCCTTCGTCCAATCAAACTTAACTCTTTTCCGAGCCAACTTGGTGAGTGGGTTAGATAACCTTGAAAAGTCTTTCACAAAACATCGGTAATATCCAGCCAAACCAAGAATACTTCGGATCCCAGTTACTATTGTTGGTCTCGACCATCTTTCGATAACCTCTATTTTTGCTGGATCCACAGATATCCCCTCTTTTGAGATTATGTCACCAAAAAAAGTAACTTTTTAAATCCAAAATTCACACTTGGTAAATTTGGCATAATGATTCTCCTTTCTTAGGGTTTTTAATACAATTCTCATGTGATCTTCATGTTCTTCCTTGATCTTTGAATAGACAAGAATATAATCTATAAAGACTACAACAATCTGATCAAGATAGACTCTAAAGACTCTATTGATAATATCCATGAAGATAGCAGGGGCATTAGTAAGACCAAATGGCATCACTATAAATCCATAGTGTATATACCTTGTACGAAAAGCTGCCTTTGGTATATCCTCCCTTTTGAACCTTAATTGATGATACCCCGAACAAAGATAAATCCTACAAATGTGTTGAGCTCTGCGTAGTTGGTCAAATAGGTCATCAATGCATGGGAGAGGATATTTGTTCTTGATAGTGATCTTGTTATGTTCTCGATAATCAATGAAGAGTCTCATTGATCCATCTTTCTTCTTAACAAATAGAATAGGTGCTCCCCAAGGTGATGCACTAGGGTGTATGAATCCTTTATCAATATTCTATTGGAGTTTCTTCTTCAATTCCTACAACTCAATTGGGGCCATTCTATAAGGTGTCTTTGAAATGTGAAAAGCACTCGGTATGAGTTCTATTGAAAACTCAACTTCACGATTTGGTGGAAGACCTGGAAATTACTCCAGAAAGACATCATCAAACTTCTATACAATGGGAATATTATTAATCATGAGTTTCTCTCCAACCATTTGAGATAAATAACATTCATTTAGTGGAATCAAGACCCATAAGATGGGAGAAATTTTCACTGGATGGTTATGTTCATCCTTGCATCGATAGACGATCATAGATTGATCTAGAAAATTAAACGTGACTTCCCTTATTTGGAAATTGATATGAGCTCCATATAAAGAAAGCCAATCTATGCCAAGAATCACATCAAATTACACTATAGAAAGGATCACAAGATTTTCAGGAAGCACTTTCCCACAAACTTCAATCGGAGATGAATTGTAAACTTTTGATGTGACTGTTGTGCCATTAGGAGTTGTCAAATCCAACTCAACATCTAAATGTTGAGGTAATACGACGATACCCTTAGAAAATTCTTCAGAAATAAAAGAGTGGGTGGATCTAGAATCAAATAAAACATTTACTACTTTAGAGTGGATGGTATGTGTACCTCTCACCACTTCGTTGTCGTAGTCGACATCGCCGGTAGTAATTGCATGTGACTTTCCTTTGTCATTGGCCTTAAGAGTTTGTTGACGTCTATCATCAACATCAACCCATGGATTTGGGCATTTATTGGCATAATGCCCCATCTCCATGCACTTTAAACATTGAAATGTAGTAGGTTCATTCTGTGTATCCCTTTTTTTGTTTACATCATTAGTCATCTTCTTCCCATTATTTCGACATTCAATTGCCCGATGACCTTCTTTTCCACACTTATACCATTTTCTTGTCCCCTTAAGACAATTTCCTCCACGTTTCCTTCCACACTTTGAGAATAAGGGAAAAATCGTCTTCTTTTCAGTGTGGTCATTAGATTTTCATTTGAATTACATTTTCCTCTTCTTATCAAACCCATGTGACTGAGGGGTTACACCGATCTCCATCTCAGCCTTGAGAGCACATCGAACAATTTCCTCGTAGCTATTGAAGTCCCTTATGGATAACGCCCTTTGAAGACTTGGTTTTATGCCACTAAAGAATCGATCGATCTTACTCTTAGGTTGGATAATAATTCTGGAAGCATACCTTGCAAGTCTTGTAAAATTTTCTTCGTAGGTACCAATGGATTCATCATCATTTTTCTTTAGTTCAAGAAACTCCTTCTCTATCTTTGTTCAAAGAATACGGGTGAAATTCTTATTAAAAAATAAGTTCTTGAATTAGTCCCATTCCATGGAATCAATTTCATCCCATTGCCTCGTATTGTTAATAAGAATCCACCATTTATCAGCATCACCTTCGAAACGATACACTGCTAAGATGACTTTATCATGTTCAGAACATTGATGAACTGAAAATATCTTTTCAGTGGTACTGATCCATTGTTCATCTACTAATGGATCAGAAGACCCACTGAATGAAGGTGGACACTGCCTCATGAAGGATTCAAGAGAATATTGCTACTTATTTTGATTGTTTGGAAGTCATGCATGATTCATAGCATGAGAAAGTTTTGTGATCATTGCTACAAGATTTTGCATTCCATCTCCCATAACGTTTGGTTGCTTAGGGAGACAATCATTGCATTGCCCGTCGCATTCCGCATTAACACTGTTCCTTTGGGTTCAGCCATTGACTAAAACCAAGAAGAATAGTGTGAGCAACACTAATTATAATAGGAAAACCACATAATCAAGAATAAAATTTCACACTTAAGGTCTTATCATAGGTTGTTCATGGCCATTTCTAAAACACTAATATTGTGTTCTATGCTAATACATATCATTAGGTTTCATACTAAGGCTTTCACATCCTAGTTTCCAAAGGTTGACTATACCTTTCCTCTGATACCAACTATAATGACCCATACTTTACATACATGGTAATTACTTCAAAATTGAAGCATAATTATTACAACATATAAAAAACCATGAATGGACCATATAGGTATTGTGTCTTTAGAAACTGGGAAACATAAACAAGTGGTTCATAAATCATCTACGTTGTCTCCTATTTATTTCATCATATCTAGAGTCCCTTTTTGGCATACCCTACTTAATATCCTTCTTCCAGACCTAGGGAAAAGAAAACATAAAAAAGGGTGAGATCAAATGCTCAGTAAGGGTAAACAAAAGAAATATCAAACATATCATATTTATAAGAACAAAACATTTCGAAAATATTATCCTTCAAAACAGATCATAACATGGGATAAATCATAGAAGTGAAAAGTAAATCCATTAATCAAAACTTAAAACATGACGCTTTTTGGAATACACACATAATCATAGAAAATCATTTCTTAGTATTCAAGACTCATTTCCAAGCCTATCTTAGTAGACAAAGTCATTTTCTGAACTGAGTTCACTCCGCGTTTCTGTCCAGTTTTAGTGATCTGGTTTAACCTACCGTTCCAGCCATGTCTATCTCATGAGATATAGATCTTTACCAAATTCATTAGTGGGAGATATAGGTCTCACCCATATCATAATGATACCATTCTTATGTGTTCCACAAAATCATAAACCATACATCATAGAATAACCCATGTAATAAAAATGGGATTCTTAAACATCACGACATCATAACATAATCCATAAAATGATATCGTAAAAATAATTCCATCATAACAAAATCAAATAAATGTAAAAATAGGGATATAAATATAACCCTATATTATCTTACATGGAAAATAATTTTGATAAAATACTTGAACTCCATTCTTGAAGAAAATATCCTTTCTACTTCAAAAATATTTTCCTTTCTTAACATGTTATGTAATTTTGAACTAATTGAAGTTGATTAAAAATAATCTTGAAAAACTGTAAAAGAAGCTTCATAGAAATAATGTTCTAAAAATCCATTCATTTCGTATAAGTAAAAAAAATTATTCCCATACTTTGGCCGGAAAAGTCAAAAAGTACCTCGTACGAAAAACCACAAAAGATTCCTTTCATATATTTTACTAAAAACTCACCGAAGGGTAATATTGGATTTAAACAATTTTAGGTGGATGGAAATAATATTACATATTGAGGAAACATGGATATGGATGATAAATATTCCCCAATAAATTCTGAAGTATAAACAATCTCGGATAAAAATGAGATTGTGATATTTTCCATTACCTTAGGTCCGATTTGCTTTGTAAATGTCTGAACCTTCTGTATAATTATTTAAATAATGTCATTGACTAAATCAAGAATCATACATATTTTTATGATATCATATTTGGTCATATTCTTAGCTTCTTATTAGTAATATTTCATTGCTAATTGTTATTCGGGTGTTTATTGCTTTATGTTCGTATGTGTGTTTTGTCAAATAAATTCTTATTCCTCTTTTTAGGTTATATACAACTCATTTACATAATGGTATTAGTGTAATATATATCATATTTATTCATTCAATTCATTTTTATAATCATTATGCACTGAAGATCATGTAGAACGAGTCACATCACATCGTGGAGACGATATTCCGTACGTACGCACGAGCGATGATATCGTTCCCATGATTGTGTAATTGTATTGGAGTGTATGTATCATATTTAAGAATCAATATCAATTTGAAATAATCATATATAGTCATTATTTACACCATTATACCCATCCAAGAATGGTGGTGGTGGAAAATAGATTACACCACGGTGTGGAGACGGTATTCCGTACGTACGCACGCGCGGTGATTTCATTTTCCGTAGGATGGATAGATGGTGAAATAGGGTTGTTTAATAATTATAATAACATATCAGTATGTGAGTGATACTGATGTTATTACATCATAATTAAAAAACTAAAGAAGAAGAAGTAGAAGAAGAAATAAAGTTTAAATAATTGGTAACAGACATTACCTCTTCTTTGAAGCGCCTCTTTGAGACCTTCTCTTAGGGCACTAGAATTGGTCTTTGAAGAATACCAGAACCTCTAGGATGTTTCTAGGGAAGTGGTTAAGTGAAATGGTCAGGGATTGGATGAGCTTGAAGGCTCAAATTGGTTTGAGGAGGAGAGGGAGGAGGTACCCTTTTACAAGGGAGGAGAGGGGCACCTTTGGAAATATAAGAAATATTAGTTTGTTTTAAATCCCAACCCCACATAAAAACATCCAAAATGACTCATATCCAAAGATTAGATGATATAGGGTTGTAATCTAATCAACCAATAAAATTTATACATGTTAGTAATTTATTTTAAACATTATCAACTTGATTTGTCTTTATTTATCAATTTAATTTTATTTGTGGTAATAATATTCTATATTTTATATTATTATATATAATTATATATGTGTTGTGAATTTTCCATAATTTGACACGTTATGACATTTTAGAACATATAAATTTTAATTTATAATTTTTAAATATTTATGTGATTATTAATCAATTTTATAATATGTTATTTTTATAAAATAACAATAGTGTCAATTTTGACACTATTCATTTATTTGAATTTAAAAAAAATATATACAGAATATATGTTCTGGATAAAAGCATTAATAGATTCATAAAATGAGTTATGTTTCTAGAAATTTAGTGGAGCACATTAAATAGTCCATATAATATTTATTTTATTATTTTTAAAACCATTTATTTGATATTTTAATTAATAAAATAATTTCAACATCACTATTGTGTCATAATTAATGATAATTATTTAATCCCTAAAAATTGTAAATAAATTAATATGATGTCGATAATTGTATTAGATTTTTGGAGACTAATCATGTTCGATGTTTCATTAAGTTTATCACTAAATTAAAATTATTATACTTATAAGATTTAAGAAAGTGACATGTTGTCACTTTCTTTGGTTTTAATAATAATTAAATTACTTTTCTGGAAACAAAGTCCATTAAATGAAACTAATCTGACAATAAGGTGATATGGGTCATCTTTTATTCATCCAATAGGATTTTGGAAGGTGTTAGGGTAATTTTATAATCTTATATTTACCCTTAATTACCCGATTTATCTTTAACTATGGTAAATAAAATTTACCATAGTTACTATTCATAATGCCCAAAAATAAAAAGTATCCTATTAACATAATTTAGAACCACTGATTCCAAATATGGAATCCATTTTTCAAAATTCAAAACACATAAGTTTCAGTAATTAATTTAAAATTAATCTCGTTGTTATGAAAATGGGTTTTAGAAGTTAAAACATTGCCAAAAATGGAAATGTTTTTACCTATGAATTCAATGTGAAATTAATGCTAACGACATATATTATATTAAATGGTAAAAATATATTATATTTAACATTAAAACCATTCAATATTATAATTTAACCATATGAATCATATCAATGAAAAAAATTGTTTTTAATTAAAAGTTAACGTATTTTTACTATTCATCAAAATATGAAAGTTATCAGAAAAATTATTCAATGTAAATTTTTATATCCAGATTCCAAAGAGGAATTTTAGTTTGTAAAATTGAACTTATAAACATGTCAAAAAATAGATTTAATATGGTCATGCCATCAAAAGGCGGCAAAACTACACTTTTTGAAAAATACTTATTTTACTCGATTTTTTTTTCTCTTACCATGTTCTAGAAATTGTGTAAGATGAATAATAATGTTATAAAATTTAAAATGTAGTTAATACTATTCATAACAGCTAGTCCATAATAACATATCATTGTTTAGTGAAACCTGGTATTGAGTACTACACACACTACCACTACTGGAAATATCACCTATACCCACGGTTTAGAACCATGGGTATAGCCCATGAAACCATGGGTATAGGCTATACCCACGGTTTCATGGACTGTGGGCTAGAGTGGCGTCGCAATAGCTCTATACCCATGGTTCCTATAAAACCGTGGGCATAGACCAAGAAAAACTCAGATTACCCACGGTTTACCAAACCGTGGGTATACAGTTTTACAACACCCAAACTATACCCGCACAGCAAAATTACCCACGGTTTACCAAACTGTGGGTATACAGATTTCCCCGCATAGCAGAATTACCCACGGTTTAATAAACCGTGGGTATAAATATTTTACCCCAGAAACTGCAACTTCTAGCTTACCATCCTGCACCTCTGCAACTTCTAGCTTCCTACCATCCTGCACCTATTCCGACCATCCTGCACTTAAAAACAATAGAAACCAAAATACAAAATAGATGGATTTCAATCATGGTGGTGGGAAAATTAAAAATTCCAACTTGGATGGAGAAAAAGTGATAAAATTTCAGCATTCCAAAATGATGCATATCTTAAAATGATGAAAAAAAGAATACATTCTTTATTTTACTAAGGTTATTACTAATCCAAATTCAATATTCCCATTGGTGTTAGAATCAAAAGAAAATGTAGGAAAAATCATATCACACAGGAGTTCCCAGAACAAAACTGACTTACATTATCAATAATGATTACTACAAGACTGAGTTAAGTCTAGGATATTATAAACCAACACAATACTAACCATTTATATTTCCTCATGTCCAAGATTGTGTAACCATCTGTATTTCCTCATACTAACTGCAAGAACATAAAAAAACTAATTATGAACCTTTATTGAAAATGATAACAAGAATGAAGTATGATAAAATCCAATACTGGACTTGAATGAATAATAAAAGACCATTTTTGGTCAAGGATCATGGAAATCAAGGAGGATCTATCCCAAATGAAAAGAAACAATATAATGGAATTTATGCTATGTCAAAAAATTTAATTCAAAACAATAAGACCATGTTTTTAGCAAACTCAAGTGACCATCCAGATTAAGAAAATTTGGAGTGCACTAACATGAATATAGAAACTGCTAAAAATGTGACGAAAAATATAGCTAATAATATGTTGAATATGAATATGGAAGATTCATACGTTCACCAAAATTCTGGTTTTTATAGAGGATCTAAAACTAATTGTGGGAAGAATTTTGATTTGTGTTTGGATGAAGTGGGTATACATTTGACGCTGCCAAAATTTATGATGAAATGGTCATGACCAGGTTTACTCAATGTATCAAGACTTATAATGCCCTTCTGAATGAACTAGCTCAATTGAGAAATTGGAAAGCAGGAGAATCCATCTTTCTAGACATGAAAATAAATAACACGCTACTCTCAGACACTCAAACTACTCACTAACTCTATGCTTATTGTTGTCCAACTCTTCACTATAAAAGAATGAATTTACAACAACATAGGTGTATCAATTCTTCTCCATGTTCATCTAATGATAAACCCAATGAATCTCCAATAGGAATACCTCCTAGATCTCCTTTATCTAACTTTCCATACCACATATGGAAATCTTTAGTTCTCACTTTCTTCATGCTTGTTGTTGTCCTACTCTTAACTAACAATGAATGAATTTACACCAACATAGGTGTATCAATTCTGCTCTATATTCATCTAATGATGAACTCAATGAAACTACAATAAGAATACCTCATAGATCTCATTTCTCTGACATTCCATCCCACATATGGAAATCCATAGTTCTCTCTTTGTATCATGAGATCTATTTCTATTGGTATATTCCAAGAGATTTCTTCATTCTTTTGAAAGAGAAATATATCTATTTCTTATATCTATAGAATGAACATGTCACCCTCGAAATATCGAGTCATGATCACCAATTTAATCCCCTGATTTTCTTTCTGAAAGATAGAAATGTTTAACCTACAGGCCTGTTAATTCTATTCTAAAATAGTGTGTTCATTACCACAATGGTGTGGAACCTTCATATTCCAGTAATACCTAAAAAAACTTTCATGTTAATTACTTCAAAATAAACCTCTAACATGAATACCACAAACATCAACTCTATGACTATATGAGTGAACCTCATTGTATCAAACATGAAAATGATGAAAAAAATCCTTTGATGATGCATTTGTTGGTCGACTCAGAAACCATATTCAGGACTATTTGGACTTCTAAATTTATGAAGACTTTTCTTGGAAAATCTGATTTCAAGTACTTGGGAGAATTTGGAAATATATGTATAGTAGGCGATGTGTTTATATTTTTCCTTTTTGTAACACCTCACTCTTTTCTTGCATTGTAATTGAAAGTGCAAGGTAATAATTATCGACATCAAAAGAAAATAATTTCTCAACACACTCATATTAAACCCACCAAGATGATGAGTAATCAATTATAGTACTCAACCCATCATAGCGGTTGAAGCATTATAGAATTTATTGTCCTAAAGTTACAAGATGAGTTAATGTTGCAAATCTAAAGTGAATCTAAAAGATGATAGATGAATAAAGGTCCACATTTGGAAGATATGTTGAAGTGAAGAAAGAATGAAGATACATTTTCAAAAGATGACTCGTAGACAAAATCCCTCCACCTGCCCAGCCCTCCCCATCCCTCTCCACTGCCCAGCCCCTCCCCATCCCTCCCCACTGCCCATCCCTCACCCCCCTCCCCAGCCCTCCCCCTCCCCCTACTGAGCCCTCCCCCTCACCCCTGCCCAGCCCCTCCCCCTCCCTCCCCACTGCCCATCCCTCCCCCTGCACAACCCCTCCCCCTCCCTCCCCACTGCCCATCCCTCCCCCTGCACATCCCTCCCCCTGCCCAGCCCCTCCCCCTCCCCCTCCCCCTCCCCCTGCCCAACCCTTTCCCTGCCCCGCCCCTCCCCCTCCCCCTGCCTAGCCCCTCCCCATCCCTCCCCACTGCCCAGCCCCTCCCCATCCCTCCCCACTGCCCATCCCTCCCCACTGCCCAGCCCTCACCCTCCCCCTACCCAGCCCTCACCCTGCCCAGCCCTCCCCCTCCCCCCTGCCCAGCCCTCCCCCCCCCTGCCTAGCCCTCCACCTGGCCAGCCCTCCCCCTCCCCCCTCCCCACCCCCTCCCCTACCTCCCCACTGCCCATCCCTCCCCCTGCACAACCATCCCCCTGCCCAGCCCCCTCCCCCTCCCCCTCCTCCTCCCCCTCCCCCCTGCCCAGCCCTTTCCCTGCCCTGCCCAGCCCCGCTCCCCCTCCCCCCTTCCCAGCCCCTCCCCCTCCCTCCCCACTTCCCATCCCTCCCCCTGAATCTCCCTGCATGAAATATGTATATGAATGACATGTTTTATTTGGATGCAGACCCAACTAGGTAAGGTACTGTAACTGTTAGAAAACATCTTCAAATTTTGATAAGGTACTGCAACTCACTGTATTATAGAACAAATTATAACAGAAAACAAATCTAAAATCGGATGTCCAACTAAATATGTTCCCTTAAGGTATGTTTATTTAAGGTAATACAACTCACTGTAATAAAAAACAGATTGTAACATAAGAAATACCAGTCAAACTCATGAATAATGTGATTATCACTGTATCATTTACTACTTGAGTTGTAAACAATATAAACCTACATACATCCTATCCCGTTGAAGAGTTAGTTGGTAAAAAAATACCTTCATCATTCCTCGCTGAGACATAAATGATACAATTCTTTTAAGTTTCTTCTCCATGCTTGTAAATCAAAGGCATTAATTCCATCAGCCCATGCACATTCACCAATATTTCGGTTCATTGCTATGATGGGATGAGAACAATCAATGTATGTCTAGTAAATCTTAGACATGACCCACAAAAATTAATATATGGTGGATTCAATAGTGAAACCATATCACCTGCATTCATATGTTGGATCAAAAGGATATTAACTCCATGATTTTACGACCAATAACCTGCATTCATATAGTGTGTAAATGCAAATGAAAAATGATGCATGGTAGGGAGGTTAATTCCACAATTTTAGGAAAACGTACATGTTTTAGAGATCTGGAACTTATTAGTGAAGGATTCCCTTGATCTCTTAATGTTCAAAGTGAGTCACCTGCAATATATAAATACAAAATAATCAATATTCATCTTAAAAGATGAAGTGCGTAATAACGTATGAAAAAATATTATGCGAAGGGAAATACTGCAAATTGTCTAGGAGATTATTTCAACGATATGACGAGAACATACCTATTGCAGGGCGAGCAACACATCAGTCAAGATTCGATTTAAGTGGCTTCTCTGGGCGGTTTTGTTAACATCCACCTCACCCGTGCGCTTGCTTTGTGTTTCCAGCGCACCCTTCAAGAACACATTCTGCTTCCAGAATGTTGCTTCACTCTACATCCCACATACTAATTATGGCCAGAAACAGAGAGGAAACCAAGCATTTTTGCTGCAATGAATAGTCAGAAATGTTAGGTTTAATGATAGCAACCAAAAGTGTTTACCTTCAACTAGAAGACAGTGCCCCATTGATGACTGTTCCGAAGGCACTGAAGAAAGGTGATGTTTTGGGAGTGGTCTATCCTCTAATGCGCCATGGTAATCAACTAAATCAGCTGAAAATTCATTTCTGGGAGCAATTGAAGTCCTACTGCATCATATTATGAAAATATGAGTCTGAGGTTAAATTGGATATTTGAGGATGCAGTTGAGTAAAAAAGAAAACTTGTCATGTTGTAAGAAATGGTGTGGTGAAACCGTACCTTTAGCGATGGTGGATAAGTCGACACCGTGTCCATCTCCTCCCCCAGCCCCTCCCCCTCCCTCCCCACTGCTCAGCCCCTCCCCCTCCCTCCCCACTGCCAAGCCCCCCCTGCCCAGCCCCTCCCCCTCCCTACCCACTTCCCAGCAGCCCCTGCCCAGCCCCTCCCCACTGCCCAGCCCCCCTTCCCAACCCCTCCCCCTCCCTCCCCACTGCCCAGCCCCCCCTGCCCAGCCCCTCCCCCTGCCCAACCCCTCCCCCTCCCTCCCCACTGCCCAGTCCCCCTACCCAGCCCCTCCCCACTGCCCAGCCCCCTGCCCAACCCCTCCCCTCCCTCCCCACTACCGAGCCCCTCCCCACTGCCCAACCCCTCCCCCTCCCTCCCCACTGCCCAGACCCTCCACCTCCCCACCTGCCCAGCCCCTCCCCCTGCCCAGCCCCCCTTCCCTGCCCCTCCCCCTCCCTCCCCACTGCCCAGCCCCCCCGGCCCAGCCCTCCACTGCACCCCCACCCCCTCCCAACCTTCCCCTCCCAGCCCCACCCCCAATCCTACACTACAGCCCCCCATCCAAAGCCTCCCCTCCACTGCTAAGGCCAAGATTAGATGGAGATATAATAATTAACACACCAAACCATAAAAACAAAAATGGCATGTGAATATTACCTTAAGAATTGAAAAATAACACCCCCGATGAAAACATAATCCAAAATGCATTTCATTGCATAAATAAATTCACATACAAGCAGTCCACCAATACAAAAAAATTAAAACTCCAACACAAGTATCTCTGCTAAGTCAAAAATGGAGGGGATTAATATCCCCCCCCCATCACCATCATCATCATCCCCATGTCCAGCATCATCATCATCAGCAGCAACATCGTCAGCATCATCATCACCAGTAGCAACATCATCATCATCGTCATCATCAGCAGCAATCTCATCACCAACAACATCCTCACCAGCTCTATCGCCACCACCGTCATCGCCACTAAGACCCTCATGTGAATAACTCGAGGCATTATGTAAAGAGCGCATTGATGCTATACATGAATCAAAAGTGGCAGCAACATCTGGTGGTAGTGACTGACTCAACATTGACATAGCTTTCATGAAATGTTCATTCATTAGCTTACTTTTTTCACGCTCCTCTAATACTATTTTCTTTGTCACAGCTAATTCAGCACACGTACTTTCCAACTTAGAGGCCTTAGAGACATAAGAGGAGTCCGATGATGACCAATACCTAGAGGGGACAATGTTTTTTCCTAGTCTACAACGGACTCTTCCTGGATGCTCCACACCTAACACCTGACTCAAATGATCATTTGGCCCTAAGTTGTCAGCTTCCTCATCCATGGCCTCCAAGGCATATTTTTGAAATTATACACATATTAAATTATGAATTTCGTATAAATGTTTGAAATATATATAAAAAAACATACAATTTTTTCTTGTGTTTGTGAATTAACTGCAATTCCATCTTTTCTTTTCCTATTGAAAAAGAATAATTTGGCACGAGGTACAATACCTTCAATGCCCCATTCATCTTGCTGCATATTAGAAATGAAAAAATTTGGATTACAACCATATATTATAAATGAAAAAAATTTAATTGAACGTACCAGCCGCTTCTCATGATCGGGCATTGTAGTGCGCCCCAATGTGTGTAGATATATCATTTCATCTTTGTTTTTTTTTGCTGACACTTTCTAAGAAACAAAAAACAATACAATTAATAAGAATTAAATTTTATATAAAAACCATTAAAGATGGGTAGTACCTTACACTGTTCAGTTCTCCAATGTGTGATCATTTTTTGATATTGACTTTTTAAACAGTCAGGGTTTGTGGGTACACCCTCTAACTCGGTACCCACTCTGCTCCTCCAACCAATATGTAACTCATACTTGTATGACTGCCAATACTCTCCAAGATCACTCAACCTAGCATCTTTGGCAGCTTCACCGTTAGGAAAGTTAAATCGACTCTGCAACGAAAATGTTAAGTCAAATAAATACATTAATAATATAAATATAAATTTATAAAATTTCCATACCCATATCTGCGCCCATGCCCTATCATTGATGTCAGCACTGATATGTCTCCATGAGACCGGTTCCACTGGAACGATGTCATGATATTTGGCTAATGTAGCCATGATACTTCTACACTCCTTATCATTTTTACCTACCATTTGATTTTGAGGATTGTAATCCACCATAATCTGAGTTTCACGATTCCAGGCATCCCGCATTCGAGTGCGCCCACGTCGCCTACTAGAAGATCCCACTAAATAAAAGAAGAGTTGAAAAGAAAAGAGTTAAGTGACAATACAATAAAGCAAAAGTGGAATGCTATAATTTGAAACATTTATAATAAAAAACCTGATGCAGGCTCCTGAATAGGCTCTGAGGCATCCGTGGACTATGCTGGATCAGCATCCTCTGAAGGAAGTATCTGTTCCACAGCATACTCTGACTGATCTTCATGAACAGGAGTGGAAACTGAAGGAACAGACTCAACATGTGCATGATGGATGGTAGGAAAATGAGGTGGTGTAGACATGTCAGAATATGCATAGTAGGTCTGGGGATACATGAATGGATACGGAAATTGTGGAGGTGAGAACATCGTTCAAGTCGGCGTGGACATGGAATGTGAAAAAGAGGGTAAATGGGATGATGACGGCAGCATGTATGGGAACATCCCAGCAGTCTCAAGCGGAGGGTGGACATGTGTGGTAGATGGGATGTCCACTGATGGGTCAGTGTGGGGAGTGGTAAGACGGGAGCTCCGCCTAGGTCTAGGAGGATCCCTGCTCGGTCCCATACTAGGAAGAGGAATCTATGAAGTTATATATCCCTAAAATAAATTTGATCAAAAATATGAACTTCATATTATATGTAATGTGGAAGATAAGTATTAGAATTATTATACTCACTGAAGAAAACTCACGCTCATGTCTAACAGGATCAACATCAAATAATCTTTTCTTGCGAGCATCTGTAGTTTTCTTCATAATCTGTATAAGAATGAAATAAATATTTTTTAGAAACAATTTTTACAAATCATACATACAACTTAGAAGCCAAAGAAGACAAAAAATATCATAACATATTTCAGTAATGATAATTTACAACCAAGTTATACAATTTTTAAAACAACACTTTAAACCTAGTTTTCTGAATTGAAATAAATATAATTAAATGAAATGAAACAAAACAACACTAAAACAGACATATCATTCCAAACTAAAACTAAATTATAGTAATTACATTCGTACCATCCTGAGAAACTCATGTCAATGTAAACTGAATGAAATCTGACTATATATGGTTGCTTTTATATATTACCCTCCACTACCTCAGGTTCAACATCATCTCTGACAATGGGACAATTTGTGTCATCAAATACAATGTTTTGGCTAACACCAATGGGGGCGTCAATGGTGAAAATTTCATCCCCAGCATCATGAAAAATATTTCTTGGGATTACTTCATTAATGACACCATAATCAGGTTTCAGATGATCTTTTACATAATACACTTTTTTTCCATTGATGCCAAAATGTATGGTTAATCGGAATGCAAGAATCGACTCATGTCAATAACTCTAAATCCGCAATCATCATTAAATGTACCATGTCGCATCATTGAATCAAACCATTTAAATTTCATCATAGTGACTCGACCTTGAGAGTAGTAATCCAATAACAATATTTTCTCAACCAGCCCATAATAAATACACATCTTCATATCAAGGTCGACTATCTAATGCACTGGCATAACAATCTGATCTAGCAGTTAACATAACTCCATCATGTTGTGTTCTCATTTTCACCGCTTTATCAGTTTTAACAAATTTATATCCATTGATTATTAAATATTTCAAGTCACGAACCAAAGAATTGGGACCAAAAGCCAACTCTCTTAATTCTTGAGAAATGAATTCAGCAGGTAAACTCAATACCTGAAATACATATGAGTAATATAATTAAATATATATCTTTATTTTAAGGTATATAATGTAATGGTCATACCTTTTATTTCAACCAAGTTGGGAACTCTTGGCTATGCATAGCCTCTCTCCTTCTCAATGGCAAAGACCGATGAACTCTACTTATAATATGTTTATGTTCTCTACATAAAATGAAAATAAAAGTATAAGGTATATGTGATATGATATCGTATGAGATAACATATATATATTCAAATTACTTACTTGATATAGGCATCAAACAGACCACAATTATACAAGACTGTTCGATGTGCCATATTCCGCTCTTCAAAGCTCAATGTAACCAATGTATATGACCCGACAATTCCACATGTTTGTGGAAGAGATGGAAACGAGGGATGAATTTCCTCATACTGCTCATATTCATTTCTCATTGGTCTATTATGTCTTGTGCTCACATCAGAAAAATACATTGAACAAAAATCCATACATTCTTGGTCCAGATAACTCCTCACAATGGAACAGTCAGGATAATTCTTATTTCGGACATATTATTTCAAAGTGCACATATTTCTTTCAGTGGGATACATCCACTGAAAAGCGACTGGTCCCCCACGAAGTGTCTCAGTTGGAATCTGAACTGTTAAATGCAACATGCAAGTGAAAAAGGATGGAGGAAATTGTTTTCCAACTCACACAGAATTAACGGAGCCTCTTGCTGCATTTTTATCAACAATGATTTGGATATCCTTTTAGCACAAATGACTCTAAAAAAATGACACAACCGAATCACTACAACTCTTACATTATTGGATAGCAAATGCCGAATTTATATTTGAATCAATTCATGAAGCAAGATGTGATAATCATGAGTTTTTAGGTATTTCAATTTCAAATTTCTTCTGTTGACTCGTTTAGATATGTTGCTGGAATAGCCATCTGGAACCTTGATATTCTCCAATATTGTCCGAAATCGATCTTTCTCTACCGGTGTCATCACATTATAAGCACAGGTAACTTTCCATTTGTTTTCACCGATACAAATAGGGTGTACTTTTGGTCGAATACCCCAATCCAATAAATCCCGGCGAGATCGGAGGTCATCTTTGGTCTTCCGCTTAATATTCAAAATAATTTCAACCAACATTTCACATATATTTTTCCCAATTTGCATTACATCTAAACAATGACGTAACAAATTAGTTGACCAATATGGCAACACAAAAAAAATTCTTCTCTTTTTCCAATTGTAAGTGACTTCAGTATCATCATTCTTCATCTTTAGAGATTTCAAATGACCGTTCCCTAATGAAAATCTGAAATCTTTCAATTCATCAAGAACATCACATCCTGACATACGTTGAGGTGGTTCTTCAGTGTCAACATTATTATCAAACCTCCGACGATTCTTCCTGTATTGATGATCCATTGGCAAGAATCAGTGATACCCCATGAAACTAAAACTACGACGATATTTAAGCATTCTCGATCATGTATTCTTCATACAAACGGGACATGATAGTTTTCCCTTCATGCTCCACCCAGACATCATTTCATAGGCAGGGAAATCATTTATGGTCCATAGAAGGGAAACACGCATCTGAAACGTATTCTTTGAAGAAGCATTAAATGTCTGCACACCTAAATCCCAAAGTTGTTTCAACTCTTTTATTAAAGGCTGCAAGTAGACATCTATATCATTACAAGGATCCAAAGGTCCAGATATCAGTATACTCAAGAAAGTGAAAGGTTTTTTCATACACATCCACGGAGGAAGATTATAAACATGAATAAAAACCGGCCACGTGCTATGAGCAGTAAGAATCTAACCAAACGGATTATAACCATCACATGATAGGCCCAATCTGACATTACGCACCTCAGTTGAAAAATCCGGATGTTTTGCATCAAATGTCCGCCATGGTAATCCATCTGCAGGATGGACCAGCTCATCATTACCTTTAATTATCACATCATCATGCCATTGCATATTAACTAAGATTTTTGGAGACATGAATAGATTTTGTATTCTGGGAATCAATGGAAAGTGCCACATGACTTTCTGTGGCACACGAGATGGTGTTCCATCTTCATTTGTCTTCCATCGAGATGTACCACATTCTTTACAATCATTACGGTCAGCTGTTTCCTCCAAATATAAACTGCAATCTTTTAGACAATCATGGACTTTATTACTAGAAAATCCAAGCTGCTTAATTAACTTCCATGCCAGGTAATGATTAGAGGGAATATCTGCACCATCAGGAAGCAAGTCCATCAAAAATGTAAGAATATAATCAATGGCGATATTAGAAATCCCATACATGGTTTTTCCATGATATAACCGCCTTAGAACTTCCAACTTGTCCATTTTAGTAAATTCTTGATATACTGGAGTTTTGGCATCATCCAATAAATTTTTCACTCTCTCAACATCATTGTCTTCAACATTTTCCTCGTGTGTACTGATATCATTTTCTTCTTGCACTGGCATGTTATCTCTCTCAGAATGATGCACATATGGAAACCGATCAAATATCAAATTCTCTATGTCACTTCGTTCATTTCGTTTATGAACAGTCGAATATTGACTCGTCTCTCCATGGTAAATCCAAACATTATAGTTAGCTTGAAATCCAAATTTCGTTAAATGGTAACTAACTTTTTCTCTTCTTAACCATGGTCTTCCAACACAATTATGACAGGGACACTGTATACATCCTCCATCTGATGCATTGTTAAATGCAAAATCTAAAAAATTCTCCAAATTACTTTGAAACTAGGTTGAAATCCGATCGGTATGATACATCCAGCTTCAATCCATTCTATAACAAGAAAAAAATTATCATTCAATCAACAATGTAAATCAAATTTAAAAAATTCAATACAACCAATTTTATTATTAAATTAATCAATGCATATTAGTAGATAACAAAACATAGTTAATGATAAGAGGAGTCCATGATTTAATAAGTAGCAATAATAAGAATGATCAAGATAAACCATGTTTCTATATTTATTTTCCATGTAAATCTAGAAAGGATCACATTGGATATCATTGTAAATCCAAAAACTAGATAAAAAATACGAGATCTATTTCCTTTACAAGGATAATAAATAATATCTTGCAATAATAAGAATAACAACAAACAAATGATAAATTATATTTAAATCTCAAGGACTGATTAAATTCTTTGTAAATGGTTTGGTTGCTTGGCTTAAAAAAGCACGCTCTAAACCATTACATGTTGTTCAATTCACCTTTAAATATAACATTGAAATGTTATGTTAATACATAGTAAAAAACATTAAATTTAAAAAAAAATATTTAACTAATTGCTTTTCATAATTTATGGAACATACATTATCAAGATTTGAAGATGATTTCCATGTGTTACTCATCATAAAATTTAGTATGTTAATTATGAATCATTCCATGATTGGTTTAAGAATTATGTATGTACTCATATAATTATTTTAAAAATAAATTATAAATGGTATTTTCAGATAAAGCACTATTTATGGTCATAATGTGTCTTATATAGTCTAGCATTCTTAAACAATTAATTGAGCATGAATTTCCAAATGCATTCAACTAAAATGTTATTGTACCACTCAATAAAATAATGAATTATTTATTTTGAAATACAAATGACTGTTAATTTCTCATTATTTAGGTTGTTCAAAATAGGTCAATACAATACAATAATATTTTGGAGTTTGTTTCAGCTTGGTTTTTAGTGAAAAGTAAGATATCAAAGAGAAAAAAATGTAGACATAGAAAAAAATCTTGGTGTGTTACAATGAATATTAAATTATTCCTCCCTATGAGTAGTGATCATTATTGGTTTGCAAATCTATTTTCTTAGGATGCAATGAGCTTGGTCTTCCTGGTTTCGCATCGGATGGTTTGCAACAGGTCATGACCACATGGAACACCCCCAAGAGATTATTTAGATATTTCGTTTCATCTATGCAGAGTTTTTTGGATATGGACATTTGAGAGGGTATGACGTCAGCCATCGGATCGAGACTGTGCTTTGACACAGGACACTTGCTTGTTGATTCACTTTGCAATGGTGGAGTGCTTCATAACATTCAAATGTTGGGGCGGGGAAGTTTTTATGTTGTCAATCTGGTTTTATTTTCCTTGACCCTTAGGGAATTATTTCTCCCAATTCATGATGTCTTTGGGTTTTCCCATTCATCCCTTAAAATGCAGTCTTATCTTAATAAAAATTTGAAGGCCTTCAGGCCATTGGAGAAGGTATGAGCTCGGTCAAGTGTCTTTCAAGTCATCTATTTATCGAACATTTTTTCAATACATAGTTAGTTTTTCTTGATAGTCACCCTCTTATTCTGGTATGGGTAAAGGTAAAATATGCCACCTATGTTGGGGAAATTTCTAATATAATCTATCTATAATCAATTGTGCTCTTCAGAATGTCATTGAAGACAAATCATCCTTAAACGGTGTGGATCAATCTCCTATAAAAATAATAGTAGACATGATAATCTGTGAGGTTAACCTCATTAGGTTTCTTAGATTTTTGTATCTTGATTATGTTATTTTCCATGAATGTAAGGAAATAATTGTAAAAATTCTCTTTTAATAAGTAATACAATTTTTCCATCGATCCCTCAAGGCATGGGTGACGCAGATCACTTTTTTCTTCCATTCAAGGGAGAATTTATTGTTAATGCTTCTCAATGGGATGTGTCATGTGATTTAGGGCCTTCCTAGGAGCTTGAATTGGAACTACTACTGTTTTTAGGGTAAGATAAGTATTATATACCACATTAATGCCTATCTGTAGGGGTGTAGAGACACTTGTCCATTTCATTCAAGTAGGTAGCTACCACATTAGGCACTTCTTTGGTCAAAATAATGGTAGGAGAAATTGCTCCCCAAAACCTGGAAGGTTCAAACATCCTCGCGGAAGATGCCTCAAAATATCTTCATGTTAACCATTTACCCTTAATTCATCCTAGTCACTCCAAGCATCCAGAAATGAAACCATGATTGGGATGACCATCATTGGGAGGTTGGTGTAGTGGAGCGGAGTAGGTTTCGACAACCAAAAATGTTTCCTAGGTGTCCCCACAAGCTTAGGACCTCAAGAAGATAAATGCTTAAAAGACGTTGGGTGAAAGTAAGAATATTTTTCTACACTATCCACAATAGGCGAGTCTTCAACGTCATCGTACTCATCACCATTTTCTGGTCGTAGCATTGAAAGTACTCAATGCGAGTATTTGCAGTGACCACTTCAAGAATGTATGAAGGCATAGAGGTTCCCAAGGTAATGACCCACATTTTCAGGATTCTAAAAAAAATAAATGACAATGGGCACTAACACATACCCAATTATTGTAAGAGAAACTTCCCTAGTTTAGAGGAGCTTCCACAAAGCACTAGGGGACCAGTCGCGAGTGGATGGGTGGCCTTTGAAA
The DNA here is from genome assembly GCA_963277665.1 of Viscum album. Taxonomy (NCBI): domain Eukaryota; kingdom Viridiplantae; phylum Streptophyta; class Magnoliopsida; order Santalales; family Viscaceae; genus Viscum; species Viscum album. The sequence continues at coordinate 1,706,949,438 of OY728153.1, read as the reverse complement.
AGGTCCCATTACGTCCATGCCATTGGGAAATCAGCCTCAGGGGAATGAATGGTATACTCCCAGAAAAAGCTTCAGTAGCTTGTTCGGACTCCCTTGAGGTCATGACCCCATATTTTACAATTTTATTCAGGAGGGGGGGCGAGTGGATTTCAAAGGACTTTTCCAAGACAACAGTTTCCAATAACTCCCTTTTTCTTATCCTTCAACATTTCACCATACGCCTTGAAAGTTATCACGAGGTGAACTGGATCAACTAATTGGTCATGGGTATATGATTTAACGCAGGCCTCAACATTTCTATTGGTGAGGAAGGGTACGAAATCCCCATAGATTGGATTTTTGGCCTAGCACTGGGTGTCCTCCTGGGTGAACATCAGCCATAATTGAAAAGCTATCATAAAATGCTTCTCTTGACAGAAACTGTTGAGAGTGGGAGGACAAAACTTCAAAACATAGCTAAATTGATGAATAAATTTATAGGGTGAATATCCTATTCAAATAAGATCTCCTCCAATATGGGCTTCCCAGATGCCTTATCGCAAAGAAAATAAGTAACCTTGGTTGACAAATTCTTCAGATGCATTATTCGTAATAGTAGAGGTAGGGAAATCATAAGGATGATAATAGAAATGCTAGTAGATTCTGAGATAAGAAATTAATTCCTACTCATTCTTTATAGTTTTCTCATCTTTCTTATCCTTTGAAGCACAAACTACCAACATAACCCCACTGGTACTCTGAAGATACGGTCAGAGGGTGGAATGAAAAATTAGTAAGGATTTGATAATGTTATAACCTCCTATAATCAAACAAGAATCATTGATATCCTCCCATAACATTGATGGAGCATCACAAGTAAAATTACCTTGTTTAAGATATGTCGAGGCAGAGGCGAAGGCCAGGGGGTCCAGGTCGGTAGCTGGGATACGGAGCCGGGAGGCGGAGCTGGGAAGCGGAGCCGGGATGCGGAGCCGGGACGCGGAGCCGGGACGCAGAGTCGGGACGTGGAGCCGGGAGGCGGAGGCCAGGGAGGGGAGTCGGAGAGGGTAGGAGAGGGCCGGGAGGTGGTGGTCGGGGAGGGGAGGACAGGGCCGGGAGTAAGGGTCAGGGGGTAGGGTTGAATGGGGGGAGCGCCGAGTGAGGAGGAGCCCGAGGAGGATCCCAATAGTTTGGGAAGTATGGTGTTTTAATACCCACAGTTTTAATAAAACCGTGACTTCAAAGTTTAAACTACATCTATAAAGATAATCATTTTCATTTTTAGTTAAAACAAAAAATATGGGAATGGAATTTTAAGGAAGATAGTAACATTAAAAAAAATAGTAAATAAAAAAAATGCAAATGAATTAACATGAAATTTCTTAAATTAAAGTAAATTGAAAGTCAAGAACATGCCATATGAGAATACTTATGTGTAGAGGTTGACAAGATGAGGATCCTTACTAAAAAAATTGCCATATGCTATATTTGTAGCGATCTACAAGGTAGATTCTCATCATTCCCTAGTGTTCACCATCATTGGTAGTACACGTAACATCCACTAGTCATGACCTATCATGCACTAGCATGCGCCCGGTGGGAAGTCCAAGTAGCATCAATAACCCATGACCTATCATGCACTTGCATGTTCCCGATGGCCCGTGGAACCAATATTTGTTTGGTCGGGAGGTCTTGTAAAACTAGAGGAGTACTTGTACCGGGTTCCCCCATAAATACCCAAGGCATCCCATGTGCCACTAATTTGGTACAAGTAATCCAAGAAGTTCAAACATGATAAAAGGTATCATCTATAACAACAAAATGCTAAGATTCCTTAAAACTGGTTTTCCTTACATAAAACAAAGTCCTCATCCCATAATAAACAAAACCAGCATTAATTTCGTCAATACTATCCAATTTGGCAAAACAACAGATTTCCTAAGAAATTACTCTCCAAATTTTATTTATAAATCATTATAAATCAAGAGTAATCATTCCAATAAAACACAGCCATGTATTTCATGGAAAGTTATATGATGCATTACATCAAACACAAGGTGGGAGACATGTAAAACCAATGTGTTTTTATAATTTTAAATAACCCTTACACCACAGATTTAAGAAATCAAGAGTGAAATTATGATTAATAGAAAACCTCATGAACATTAAATACCATAAATTTACAATAAAAATTCTTTTAAAATAATCAAGAATGTTTGGTTCGATAAGTGACAGAAAATACAAAGAGTCACCTACCTTTATACGGAGCGTGATCAATTTCAGAGGGCATCATCCATGGAATAATACTTTTAAAGACCTATGAAGACATCTTTAATAAATTAGAAACCCAGATACAAAGAATCAATCTATCTATTGGGACCCCATAAGTGAGAACACTTACCGACAAGCCTTGGGTTAAAAGCACCCAACTGGGTGTGGATGACACATATATTGCTAATCTTACTCCCAAGATAAAAAACACTATAATGTTTTTGTCATCGATTAAGTGAGGAAGTCGCTCGACCTAGGAGAAATTTCTCAACTTCAATATGTCATCAACTGGAGTAGGGGGGAGCGCGCAGACCAGAGCAGGAGGGGGGATGCGCATGGACCGGAGGAGGATGAGGATGGGGGATGTGCGCCGTCTAGAGGAGGGGTGATGGTCACCGACTGGAGGTGGGTAAGTGGATTCAATTGAAGGAAACACAGGGGAGGGACTAGATGGGGGGGGGGGGGGGAGTTGCGGCCCGACGAGTTAAGGAGATCGAGTTGGGGTAGGGAAAAATATCGGGCCCTCTATTTCGACGGTTCAATAAAAACCATTGGGGTAGAATTTCTATACCCCCATTTATTAATAAACCGTAGGTATAGGTTACCTTGAATTATGGTATTCCGACGGTTTAAAAAACCGTTGGTATAGCCTTGTGGGGATAACCCCTTTTTCCAGTAGTGTATCGAGGAAGGTCGTGATTGCGTGTAATGCAAGCCAAGTCAGTATTCTGTGTTGTGAAATATTCCATTGGTGTTGCGTATAACATAAGACATAAAAAATATATTTCACATAAAATCTCAGGCTGTTACACTCTACCCTCCCTTAAAATGAATTTCGCCCTCAATATTCGGCACTTCATTACAAACAGATGAGGATGCCTCTCCCTCATCATATCCTCAAGTTCCCATGTAGCTTCTTCTAATTTGTGGTTCCTCCATAAAACATTCACCAAGCGAGTGGTCTTGTTCTATAGTACTTTTTAGCTACGATCCAGAATCTCTATCGATTGTTATTCATATGAACGATCTTGCTCCAGCGGTACAACTTCTGAGCTGAGTACATGTGAATGATCGGGTATGTACATTCTCAGGAGAGATACATGGATCACATCGTGAACTTGAGATAAATTTGGTGGAAGCGCCAATCGGTAATATAACATCCCAACACAATACAGAATTTCAAAAGGACTGATATATCTAGGGATCAACTTTCCCTTCTTTCCAAATCTCTTGACCCTCTTCCAGGGAGATATTCGTAAGAACACTATATCACCCACTTCAAACTCTATGTCTTTTCTTCGGTTGTTAGCATAACTTTTCTGTCGACTCTGAGCTGCTCTTATGTGTTGTTGAATAGATTTGACATTTTCTGCCATCTAATCAACAAGATCAGGTCCTAATAGCTTTCTTTCCCCAACTTCATCCCAGCAAGTTGGAGTTCTACATTTATTTCCACAGAGGGCTTCATAAGGAGCCATCTGAATACTGATGTGAAAGGTATTATTATAATAAAATTCCCCCAATGATAGGTGTTGATCACAACCACCTATGAAATCCATAGAGCAATATCTCAACATGTCTTCTAGAGTTTTAATTGTCCTCTTAGACTGACCATCTTCCTAAGGATGGTAAGTAGTGCTGAAACTCAACTCTGTATCTAGAGCATGCTGAAGACTTTTCAATAATTTCAAGGTAATCCTCGGATCCCGATCAGATATAATCGAAAGTCGCAATCCATGCAATCTTACCACTTCCTTTACATATATCCTAGAAATCTGGTCAAGAGAAAAATATTCTCTAATAGCAATGAAGTGTTCCGACTTCGTAAGACGATCAAGTAAAACCCAGATAGCATTATTTCCTTTGGATGTTTTAGGAAGTCCAGTGACAAAGTCCGTAGTGATGTTTTCCCATTTCCATTCTGGTATGAGTAATGGTTGTAACATCCCCTTAGACTTTTGTCTCTCAACATTAACTTGCTGACAAACCAAGCATCGAAAGACATATACAGAAACATCTCTTTTCATGCCATCCCACCAGAAGTACTCTTTATGGTCTGTATACATCTTTTTACTTTCAGGATGAATAGAAAATTAAGAACTATGAGCCTCATCTAATAGATCCTTCTTTAATTCTTGGATGGGGGGAACACAAAGCCGATTCCTGAACCTTATAATCCCATCTCAATCAAGGTTGAATTCAGGAACATTTCTCACCTTCTTCTGTAACTCTATATCTTCTTTCTGTTCCACTTTAATCTTCATGTGTATAGATGGTTGAACATTAATTTGAGAAAGATAATATTTTTCCCTTTAAATTATAATTCCAAGATCCATCCTTTGTAAATCCATAAATATTGGATCTTTTGTGATCCTCATCAGAGATAAGCTAGCATGGCCTTGACGACTTAATGCGTCTGCTACCTTGTTTGCTTTCCCAGGGTGGTACTGAATTGAGCAGTCATAATCCTTAATCAGATCCAACCATATTCTTTGACGAATATTCAGCACTTTCTATGTGAAAATATACTTTAAACTTTTATGATCAGTATAAATATCACACCTTTGACCATAAAGATAATGCCTCTAAATCTTTAATGCAAAGATTACCGCAGCTAACTCCAAATCATGAGATGGGTAATTTTTCTCATTGATTTTCAACTGTCGTGAGGCATAAGCTATTAGCATATCATTTTGCATGAGAACACACCCCAGACCCTTCTTAGAAGCATCACTGTAGATCACAAACCTTTTCCCACTGCAAGGTAGTGTGATCACAGGTGTACTGGCTAACCTTTTTTTTAGCTTTTTGAAATTCACTTCACATTCCTCCGTCAAAACAAAATTAACTCCATTCCGAGTCAAATTGGTTAGTGGGTTAGATAACCTTGAAAAATCTTTCACAAAATTTCAGTAATATCCAGCCAATCCAAGAAAACGTTGTATCTCAGTTACTGTTGTTGGTCTCGACCATCTTTTGATAACCTCTGTTTTTGCTGGATCCACAAATATCCCCCCTTTTGAGATTATGTGACCCAAAAATGAAAATTTTTTATGCCAAAATTCACACCTGGTTAATTTGGCATAAATATTCTCCTTTCTTAGGGACTTTAATACAATTCTCAAGTGATCTTCATGTTCTTCCTTGTTATTTGAATAGATAAGACCATCATCTATAAAGACTACCAAAAACTGATCAAGATAGTCTCTAAAGACTCTATTCATCATATCCATGAGGATAGCAGGGGCATTATTATTACCAAATGGCATCACTATAAATTCATAGTGTCCATACCTTGTACGGAAAGTCATCTTTGGTATATCCTCCCTTTTGACCCTTAATTGATGATACCCTGGATGAAGATCAATCTTGGAAAAGTATTGATCTCCCCATAGTTAGTCAAATAGGTCATCAATGCGTGGGAGAGAATATTTTTTCTTGATAGTGATCTTGATAAGTTCTCGATAATCAATGCAGAGTTTCATTGATCCATCTTTCTTCTTAACAAACAGAACAAGTGCTCCCCCAGGAGACGCACTAGTGTGTATGAATCCTTTGGCAATATTATCTTGGATTTGCCTATTCAATTCCTAGAACTCAATTGGGGCCATTCTATATGGTGTCTTTGAAATTGGAAAAGAACCCTGTACGAGTTCTATTAAAAACACAACTTCATGATTTGGTGGAAGACCTGGAAATTACTCTGGAAAGACATCATCAAACCCCCATACAATGGTCATATTATTAATCATGAGTGTCTCTCCAACCTTTTGAGATAAATAACCTTCATTTAGTGGAATCAAGACCCATAAGATAGAAGAAATTTCCACTAGAAGGTTATGTTTATCCTTGAATTGATAGACGATCATAGATTGATCTGGAAAATAAAATGTGACATCCCTTGTTTGGAAATTGATATGAGCTCCATATAAAGATATCCAATCCATGCCATGAATCACATCAAATTCCACTATAGGAAGGATCACAAGATTTTCAGGAAGCAGTTTCCCATAAACTTCAATCAGAGAAGAATTGTAAACATTTGATGTGAATGTTGTGCCATTTGGAGTTGTCATAGCCAACTAAACATCTAACTGTTGAGGTAATACGACGATACCCTTATAAAATTTTTCAGAAATAAAAGAGTGGGTGGATCCAGACTCAAATAAAACATTATCTACTTAAGAGTGGATGGTAAGTGTACCTCTCACCACTTCGTTGTCGTACTCCACATCGCTGATAGTAATTGCATGAGACTTTCCTTTGACTTTGGCCATAAGAGTTTTTTGATGTCGATCCTTATCATCAACCCTTGGATTTGGGCATTGATTGGCATAATGCCCCATGTACTTTCACTTGAAACATTGAAGTGTAGTAGGTTCATTCTGTGTATCCCTTCATTTTTTTGCATCATTAGACATCTTCTTCCCATTATTCCGACATTCAATTGCCAGATGACCTTCTTTTCTACACTTAAAAAATTTTATTGTCCCCTTAAGACAATTTCCTCTATGTTTCTTTCCACACATTGAGAAAAAAGGAAAACTCATATTTTTTTCAGTGTGGTCTTTATATTTTCCTTTGAATTCCATTTTCCTCTTCTTATCAAACCCATGTGACAGATGGGTTACACCGATCTCCATCTCAACCTTGAGAGCACATCGAACAATTTCCTCATAGCTGTTGAAGTCCCTTACGGATAACTCCCTTCAAAGACTTAGTTTTAGCCACTAAAGAATCGATTAATATTACTATCAGGTTGGAGAATAATTCTTGAAGCGTACCTTGAAAGGCTTGTAAAATTTTCTACATATGTACCAACGGATTCATCATCCTTTTGCTTCAGTTCAAGAAACTCCTTCTCCATATTTGTTCGAAGAATATGAGGTAAATACTTATTGAAAAATAATTTCTTGAACTAATCCCATTCTATGGACTCAATTTCATCCCTTTTCCTCGTATTCTAAATAAGATTCCACTATTGATCAGCATCACCTTCCAAACGATACACTGCTAAGATGACTTTATCATGTTCAGAACATTGAAGAACTGAAAATATCTTTTCGATGGTACTGATCCATTATTCAGCCACTAATGGATCAAAATACCCACTGAATGAAGGTGGACACTGCCTTAGGAAGGATTTAATAGAATGTTTCTCCTTCCTTTGCTCGTTTGGAAGTCCTGCATGATTCATATCTTGAGTAAGTTGTGTGACCATGGCTACACGATATTTCATTCCAGCTCCCATAACGTTTGGTTGCTCAGGGAGACAATCATTTCATTGACCGTCGCATTCCGCATTAACACGGTTCCTTCTAGTTCCATCCATTGACTAAAACCAAGAAGAATAGTGTGAGGAACACTAATTATAATAGGGAAAAGACATAATAAAGAATAAAATTTTACACTTATGGTCTTATCATAGGATTTTCATGGCCATTTCTAAAACACTATGATTGTGTTCTATGCTTAGACATATCGTTAGGTTTCTTATTAAGTCTTTCACATCCTAGTTTCCAATGGATGACTACCCCTTTCCTCTAATACCAACTATAACGACGCATAGTTTACATACATGGTTATTACTTAAAAATTGAATCATAATTATTAAAACGTATAACAAAACCATGGAAGGACCATATAGGTATAGTGTCATAAGAAATTGGGAAACATAAACAACTGGTTCATAAATCATCTACATTGTCTCCCATTTATTTCATCATATCTAGAGTCCCTTTTTGGCATACCCTACTTAATATCCTTCTTCCTGACCTGGGGAAAAGAAAACATACAAAAGGGTGAGCTCAAATGCTCAGTAAGGGTAAACAAAAGAAATATCAAACATATCATGTTTATAAGAACATAACATATTGAAACTCTTATCTTGTAAAAGAGATCAATACATGGGATAAATCATAGAGGTGGAAAGTAATTCCAATAATCATAACATAAAACATGAAGCTTTGTGGCATACACACATAATCATATAAAATCATTTCATAGTAGTCAAGACTCATTTCCAAGACTATCTAAGCGGACAAAGTCCTTTTCTGAACCGAGTTCACTCCTCATTTCATTCTTGTTTCACAGAACTGGTTTAACCTGCCGTTCCAGCCATGTCTATCTCATGAGATATAAATCTTTACCCAATGCATTTGAGGGAGATATATGTCCCTACCATATCATAATGATACCATTCTTATGTGTGCCACAAAATCATAAACCATACATCATAGCATAACCCATGTAATAAAAATGGGATTCTTAAACATCACGTCATCATAACATAATCCATAAAAGGATATCGTAAAAATAATTCCATCATATCATAATCATATAAATGTAAAAAAATGGATATAAATAGAACCCTATATTATATTAGATGGAAAATAATTTTGAAAAAACACTTCAACTCCATTCTTGAGGAAAATATCCTTTCTACTTCAAAAACATTTTCCTTTCATAACATGTCATATAATTTTGATCTAAAATAAGTTGATTAAAAATAAACTTGAAAACTTGTAAAAGAAGATTCATGGAAATAATGTTCTAAAAATCCATTCATGCCGTATAAGTTAAAAAAACATTTTCCCCCTACTTTGGCCGGAAAAGTCAAAAAGTACCTCGTATAAAAAATGACAAAAGATTCCTTTCTTATCACTTACTAAAAACACACCGAAGGGTAATATTGGATTTAAAAAATTGTAGGTGTATGGAAATAATATTACATATTGAAGAAACATGGATGTGGATGATAAATATTCCCCAGTAAATTCTGAAGTATAAACAATCTCAGATAAAAATGAGATTGTGGAATTTTCCCTTACCTTAGGTCTGATTTGCTTCGTAAGTGTCTGAACCTCATGTATAATGATTTAAATAATGTCATTGACTTATTACAGAATCATAATTATTTTTATGATATCATATATGGTCATATTCTTAGATTATTATTAGTAATATTTCATTGCTACTTGTTATTCGGGTGTTTATTGCTTTATGTTCGTATGTGTATTTTGTCGAATAAATTCTTATTCCTCTTTTTAGGTTATATACACCTCATTTACATACTTTTATTAGTATAATATATATCATATTTATTCATTAAATTCATTTTTATAATCATTATGCAATGAAGATCATTTAGAACTAGTCACATCACATCCTGGAGACGATATTCCATACGTACGCACGAGCGATGATATCGTTCCCATGATTGTGGAATTGTATTGGAGTGTATGTATACTATTTTAGAATAAATATCACTTTACCATAATCATATATAGTCATTATTTACACCATTATACCCATCCAAGTAAGGTGATTGTGGAAAATAGATTACACCATGGCGTGTAGACGGTATTCCGTACTTACGAACGCGTGGTGATTTCGTTTTCCGTAGGATGGATAGATGGTGAAATAGGGTTTTTTCGTACATATAATAACATATAAGTATGTGATTGATACTGATTTTATTACTTCATAATGAAAAAACTAATGAAGAAGAAGTAGAAGAAGAAATAATGTTGAATGAATCGGTAACGGACATTACCTCTTCTTTGAAGCGCCTTTTTGAGACCTCCTCTTAGGGCACTAGAATTGGTCGTTGAAGAAGACCAAGACCTCTAGTATGTTTCTAGGGAAGTGGGGAAGTGAAATGGGCAGGGTTTTTCCCAGAATTAAGGCTCAAATTGGTGTTAGGAGGAGAGGGAGGAGGTTCCCTTTTATAAGGGAGGAGAGGGGAACCATTGGAAATTTAAGAAATATTAGTTTATATTAAATCCCACCCCCACATAAAAAGTTCCAAAATGACTCATATCCGAATATTAGATGATATAGGGCTGTAATATCATCAAAAAATAAAATTTAGACATGTTAGGAATTTATATTAAACATTATAAACTTGATTTATCTTTATTTATCAATTTAATTTTATTTGTGGTAATAATATTCTAAATTTTAAATTATTATAAAGAATTACATATGTGTGGTGAATTTTCCATAATTTGACACCTTATGACATTTTCGACCATATAAATTTTAATTTATAATTTTTAAATATTTTTGTGATTTTTACGCAATTTTATAATATGTTATTTTTATAAAATAACAATAGTGTCAATTTTGACACTATTCATTTATTTGAATTTAAATAAAATATATACAGAATATATGTTCAAACTAAAATCATTAATAGATTCATAAAATGTCTTATGTATCTATAAAATTAGTACATCACATTAAATAGTTCATATAATATTTATTTTAATATTTTAAAAACCACTTATTTGATATTTTAATTAATAAAATAATTTCAACATCACTATTGTGTCATAATTAATGATAATTATATAATCCCTAAAAATACTAAATAATTTCATATAATGTATATAATTGTATTAGATTTCTGGAGACTATTCATGTTCTAAGTTTCATTATGTTTATCAATAATGTAAAATTATTAAACTTATAAGATTTAAGAAAGTGACATGTTGTCACATTCTTTGGTTTTAAAAATAATTAAATTATTTTCCTGGAAAAAAGTCTATTAAATGAATATAATATGACCCTTATGTGATATGGGTATATTTTTAGTCATCCAATAGGATTTTGGCAGATTTTAGGGTAATTTTATAATGTGATATTTACCCTTAATTACTCGATTTACCTTTATCTATGGTAAATAAAATTTATCGTAGTTAATATTCATAATGCCCAAAAATAAAAAGTAGCCTATCAACATAATTTGGACCCACTAATTCAAAATAGGGAATCCATTTTTCAATATACAAAACACATAATTTGAATTAATTAATTTAAAATTAATCCCGTTGTTAAGAAAACAGGTTTTAGAAGTTAAAACATTTCCAAAGATTGAAATATTTTTACCTATGAATTCAATGTGAAATTAATGCTAATGACATATATTGTATTAAATGGTAAACATATATTCTATATATACTTTAAAACCATTAAAAATTATAATTTAACCATATAAATTATCTCAACTAAAAAAGTTTTTTTTATTTAAAAATTAGTGTATTTTTACTATTCATCAAAATATGAAAGTTGTCATAAAAATATCAAACATTTATCCAAAGTAAATTTTTATTTCCTGATTCCAAAGAAGAATTTTATTTTGTCAAATTGAACTTATAAACATGTCAAAACTAGATTTAATGTGGGTGTGCCATCAAAAGGTGGAAAAACTGCATTTTTTGAAAGATACTTATTTTACCCGAAAAATTTATTTTGTTCTCTTACCATGTTCTAGAAAATGTGTAAGACTAATAATAATTTTATAAAATTAAAAATGTAATTAATAATATTCATAATGTCTATTCCATAATAATATATCATTGGTTAGTGAAACCTGGTATTGCGTACTACACACGTTATCGGGGAAGGTCGTGATTGCGTGTAATGCAATCCAAGTCAGTATTGTGTGTTGTGAAAGATTCCTTTGGTGTTGAGTATAACAAAAGACAAAAAAAATATATTTCTCATAAAATCTCAGGGTGTTACATTGTGTGTAGCCTAAAGTATAAGTGGAGGAGAGCTTTATGTCATGTATCCAATTTGGTTTGGTTACTATTTATGGAATACGGTCTGAGACAACACACCCAAATTAATCTCTCTTTAATAGTTTCCTACTCTATAACTCCAACATCATCAAACAACATATATATGATTTACATAATTTATTCTTTTAAAATTTTCCCTTCATAAATTCTATGAGTATTCATCCAAAATATCATACCAGTTAACCATTTCATAACCCTTTTAAGACACATTTTGTATTATCTTGAAAAGAAAGGATACAACACCTCCACTCCATGTTCAATGTTTAATTTTTCATTTTCAGACATTGTGGAGGGTTTATTTATCCAAGATAATCCATAATGAATTGGACATATATTTTCAATACCGGTGGAAATAATAGAGTGTTCCATAAAATATTTTGATTTAGGAAAATGATTTTCATAAATTGATAGAATTCATTTTTTGTTCATATATTTATGAGGATCTAATATAAGAACTTGAGAGAAACATGATAGTATTATTGTCTTTGATATCAATTTTTAGAATAATCAATTCTTGGTACCAAATGAGAGGAGGTTAATTGGTGTTATTATTTATTTAAATCCACCTATGTACAATACAAATTATTTAGTAATTCTATATCCATATTCTTATGGTTTCCAAAAATATTTCACAAAACACATTTTTTATGAGTATTTCCACATTTAAGGATGAATATTTGCCTAGTTTTTATTGGCTATAATCCCATGCACATAGTCACGATTTTATTCTCAAATTTAACCACAGAATGTGTTTTACTAGGATCCATACATCTACTACAACAAAAAATATATGATCTTACACCAATTGAACTAATACCTCCTTTTTTGTAAAGACCATTTATTAGTGTATAATCCTCCATATAGACTCTAGATTATGATATTCACCCCTTCCGTTCATAAATATATATTAAAATTATTTTCTATTCTTCATAATATTTTTTATATAATATTTTTTTCTTATTATATGAATTAATATCCCAAGCATATAGCCCTTTATGTTTTACATTTGTAATACCCCACATATATTCCCTTTATTGTTATCATAATGAAATCTAGGAAGTGTATGATCTTAATCTCATACAACTACTAGTATGACTAGTTACAATATTACATAGACTAAAATAACAACATCATTGGATGTATGAACATTGATAATGTCTGATACTCTACAAGGACTCCAAATTATGATATTCTTCATGTTACTTACACAATAATCTATGATTTTTTCTTACTATTTCTTATTCTCCTATGATATTGTGATGTATCATTAATTCTTTTCATTATTATTAACTAACCATTATATTCATTTATTATCATTTATCAACAACCAATATTTCATGAATATCATTTTCAAAATGTGTATTAAAATCTCATTTGATTATATAAATATTTGACACATTCAAACACATAAAAAATTAGCGATTCTTTTAAAAACACTATTTTTTAATGTTTGGTTGAATGATCAACTTATTTAATTTAAAAAATATAAGAATTATAATGGGTTTATTTTTAATTTATGATCCCAATGAGATCAATATTATTATTTTTTAATGACATATCCACATCAGCATGTTGACAGTTCATATCATTCCTCAACCTGGAGAATTCACTACATCAGTTACCTTACCTCCAAATAGTTCGTCAACTTTGATCTCAGAAAGGATCATGGGAATCTATTTGACCATTATGTTTGATTCATATGGTATATTATAATCTCATAATCAAAATTAAATATATTTTTACTAAAAATTTTAAATAACATTAATCATAAATAAAGATTCTTGGTTCTCATAATTTTTAAAATTATATTTTCTTTCGGTAAATTTTTCAAAAAAAATATTTATCTAATGAGGTCATAAAAATACCAACACAGAAGAAATAATTCTTATTTAAATCCATGTATATTCACTACAAATAGATTTATTTACATACATTGCCTAATATATATCAATAATCATATAGGACCCTTAAAAATCGTACTAGATCGCAGCTTCACGTTATCATAGATAAATTTCCTTAACATTTTTTTACATGCCATATTTATTGGTATATGGTATTATGGAATCATTCCATAAGATATATCCCCTCTATTTTCTTAAAAATAATTTTCTATTTATATTTTTATAATGTTAATGGATCAACCTTATGAAAAATATATTTAACGACATAGTGAGATATGAATTCAAGGTATTCAATTGCTCGTGTATAATATGTAACTTTACATATTGACTTTATCATGTCCACCCATATGAGGATATTTTTTTTTGTATAAATTCAATAACTCATTAATTTTGAACTATGGAATCCTTAATAAATCTTGGGGAATGTTCAACAAATGAATCCCCATAAAACCCCATATACTACTCATAGCATCATCAAATATGTCATCATAAATTATTCATAAAAAGTAAAACATAGTGATAAGATTATTAAATATGATTTCCTCAGTAAGTTGATTCACATTCATGGAAACAATTATAATTTATTTTTGATTCCACTACCACATCATTATCACACGTCTTCAAAATGAATAATAGTAGTAAATCATTAGTCTTAACACATATAAAATACAAATATGTCTCCAACATCATGATGGAAAAACCAATATTAAATTAAATTAATTTTTTAACACCATGACCACAGTAAAATAAACATACTATACACTACACATCAAAACACCGATGAAGTAATACTTATCATAATAGAACCCTATGAAAATTCATTAAAAACACTAAAAATATGCATGAATATACCTATATACTACAAATCAATAACAATCGACCAATATATATCCTTATTGAACTACCTTCTATAAATTTTAACAATAATAGGATAATTTTATATATAATAATAATTCCAATTACTGGAATCTAATTTTGAAAATGTATCTCATGCGGTCCAAATGCTAAATGAATCATTTTCACTTCTAACTACTTGATAATGACACACAAAAAAATTCATGTAACACCGTGAGATTTTATGAAAAATATTCCTTTTAATTTCATTGATGTCTTATGTTATATACAACACCAAAGGGAGATTCCAATATATGCATCTCTGATCTGGCTTGCATTACACACAATCGTGACCTTCCTCGATAGCGTGTATTTTACGCAATACCGAGTTTCACTAAACAACGATATATGGTTATCACGAACTTGTTTTTATAAATAGTATTAAATGAAATTTGAATTTTATAACATTATTATTCATATTACTCATTTTCTACAACATGGAATGAGAATAAAATAATTTTTTCGTGTAAAATAAGTATTTTTAAAAAAAATGCAGTTTTGCCGCCTTTTGATGGCACACCCACATTAAATCTAGATTTTGACATGTTTATAAGTTTAATTTTACATAATAAAATTATTCTTTGGAATCATGATATAAAATTTTACCTTAGATAAAATTTTCATATTATTCAGATAACTTTCATATTTTAATGAATAGTAAAAACAAGCTATATTTTAATTAAAAAAAATTTCATCATAATAATTTATGTGGTAAAATTATAATATTGAATGGTTTAAAGTATAAATAGAATATATTTTTACCATTTAATACAATTGATTTCATTGGCATTGATTTTACATTGAATTCGTAAGTTAAATCAATTCAATCTTTTGGAATGTTTTAAACAAAAACCCGTTTTCTTTTGACATCGGGATTAATTTTAATTTAATTTCTGCATATTCTATGTATTGAATTTGAAAAAATGGATTCCATATTTGGAATCAGTAGGTCCAAATAATATTAATATTCTACTTTTTATTATTGGGAATCATGAATAGTAATTATGGTAAATTTTTTTTACCATAGTAAAAGGTAAATTGGGTAATTAAGGATAAATATAATATTACAAAATTACCCTAACACTTATCTTAATACAATTGGATGACTATATTTCGTCCTAAGTAATATTTGGGTAGAAATAGAATCCATTAGAATCCTCATGGAGGTTATTAAGACCATTAGTTTATTTTATTTTACTGAAAGTGAAATATGTCTCACTCAAACTTTAATAATTAAAGTATTTTTTACATTAGGTTATATAGAATATAAATTTGGTTATAAATACTAATTTTAAAGCTAAAATATTTTTATTTATCATGTTAATTTATTTGTAATTTTTATGAGTTATTTAATTACCTTATTAGCTTATACATTAATGATGCAGAAATTATTTATTTAGTAAAAAAATCATTAATATTGTTTTTATTGAAATAGTAATACATATTAAAGGGCTCACAAACCTAACCAAAACTTATTGGTAGGGTACATATACACCATAATCATCCAATAACCGAATATATGACCGTTTGGAGTCTTATAAAAGTGATTATGACATTTATATTATTTTATTTTATATGATGTCAAAGTTATCACCTTCATAATTTAATAAATATAACATTTTAAAATTTGGGTTTCTTAAAAGATAAATCCGAATAAATGTATTCTTATGAAATATATAATATTTATCTTCATCCTATTATTTTATTTTTAATATTTATTCAGCAAATATGTATATTTAATAATTATAAAAAAATGTTTTAGTAATTCTTTTATTGAGAGAAATATCAAATAAATGGGTTTTCAAATAGTAAAATAAATATTATATGAAATATTTAATGTGCTACATTAATTTTATAGATTACTATGATATTTTAGGAATCTATTAAATATTTTAGTTAGAATATATCCTCTATGTGGATGTTATTTAAACTCAAATAAATGAATAGTGTCAAAATTGACACTATTGTTATTTTATAAAAATAACATATTATTACATTTTTTAAAAACCACATAATTAATTAAAAATTATAAATTAAAATTTATATAGTCGAAAATGTCATAAATTATCTAAATATGGATAATTCTCAGAACATATGTAATTATTTATAACAATTTAAAATTTAGAATCTTATTATCATAAATAAAATTTAATAGATTAAATAAGGATAAATCTAGTTGATAATGTTTAAAATAAATTCCCTACATGTCTAAGTTTTATTGGTTTATGATATTAAAACCCTATATCGTCTTATTTTCGAATATGAGTCATTTTTGGAGTTTTTTAAGTTGGGTTATATTTATTATAAATTAAAAATTTTAAGATTTCCAAAGGTGCCCCTCTACCCCCTTATAAAAAGGGAACCCCTTCCCACTTCTCTTCACACCATTTTAAGCCTTGAAGAACGTCCAAAACCTATCAATTACACTTATAAACCTCCCTAGTTATATCATATAGGTTCTGGTATTCTCAAAAGACCAACCCTAGTGCCCTAAGAAGAAGTTTATTGGAGGTCCGTCGAAGAAGAGGTAATCTCTTCTACCGATTCTTTCAAGCTTCTTTCATCTTAAAATTCTTCTTCATTAGTTGTTTCATTATAAATTAATAACATAAGTATCACTAATATAATTATATTTTATTATAAATATGAAACAACCCTATTTCACCTACTATCCATCCTACGGAAAATAAAATCACCGCGCGTGCGTACGTACAGAATACCATCTCCACGCCGTCGTGTAATCTGTTTTTCCAACACCACATTACTTGGATGGGTATAATATTGTAAAGAATAACTATACATAGTTATTATATCATCATACTAATTCTAATATATTGTATCATCCACTCCAATTCCATCCAATATATATGGGAATGATATCATCGCTCGTGCGTACGTGCGGATTACCGTCTCCAGGACGTGATGAGATTCATTCTCCATCTTTACCACTCAAGAATGATTATTAAGTATATATAATGAATAATAATGAAATATATGACATGATAATTCTACTGGATTAATTTATATACATATATGTCATATACTTACTTCCATTCATGTCAATAAGGAAAGGAAAACAACATTCATGCGTAAGTACAACCTACTGTCTCCATGAACAGTGTGTTTCATTTCATTTATCTATCTATTATATATATATATAATGAATATATATGATATATAAATCATGATTCAAATTCTGGAAGTAAGTAAATCATTATACAATAAATAATAATAACAAGAACAACAAGTCCCAACAAGTACGATAAATGAAACGATTTTACCCAAAACGCTGCATTAACATGGATTTACAAAAGAATAGGTAATATAAAGACATAAGTGGACCATATATGACATCATAACAATGAATATGATTCTGTAATAAGTCGATTACATTATTTAAATCATCATACATGAGTTTCGTATATGTACGAAGCATATTGGATCTAAGGTAAGAGATAACTATTCCAATCTCATTCTTATCCGAGATTGTTTATTCGTACGTATTTACTGGGGTTATTGTTATCATCCATGCCCATGTTTTCTAAAAAATGTTTTCATGTTTCTTTAAAGCTCTGTTTAACAATTTTTAAATTTTACCACATGTTATGAAAGGTATCTTACTTTTATTTACCACGTGAGGAATTTTTTTGTTTTTCCAACAAAAGTACAAGGAGAATTTTATTTTTAACTTATACAGCATGAATGGATATTTACGGATTTATAATGCCTTATTTTCATGAATCTTTCTCTACACGATTTCATGACTATTTTCAAAAAAATAATTTTCCTTTAAAATTGCATGGAGTTTTGTGAAAAGAAAATGATTTTGAAAAATAAATGATATTTTCCTCAAAAATTCAGTTCAAGTGTTTTATCAAAACTATTTTCCATCTACGATGACATTATTTCATATGTGTATGATTCAAGTATAAAGATTAAATTATTTACATGGTTTCAATTTTCTTATGATGAAATGATATCCAGTTATTTTATATGGATTATTTTATGATGAGATGATGTTTATGAAACCCATTTTATTCTTTGGGTTATGATGAATGAATTATGTTTATGTTGTGGCACACGTAAGAATGATTTTATTATGAGATGGGTGAGACCTATATCTCCCTAAAATTCAATGGGTAAAGATTTATATCTCATGATATAAACATGGCTGGAACATTAAGTTAATCCAGTTCAGTGTTACAGGACTGAAACGAGGAGTGAACTCGATTCAGAAAGGGACTTTGTCCACTAAGATGGTCTTGGAAGCAATGCCTTGGCTACTGTGGAAATAATAAGATATATTTAATGGTTTCCACAATGACAGGTTTTATTCCCATTATATTTTTTCATGATTTATGTTCCATTATGATATTTTCCTCAAGTACTTCAACGATTTATGTCTTTGATAAAGATTTTGATGATTAAATTTCATGTTCAAGTTTATTCTTTAAAATGTTTATGGATTGTTTTATGTTCACTATGTTTTCCCTTGCTGAGAATTTGAGATCACCCTTTTTTATTTTTTCTTTTCCCCAGGATATGAGTAATGGTATTAGGTAAGAAAAAAAAGTAAGATCTTTATTGGATATGTTGAGATGTTTCACCAAGATTAGAATATTATGTTCCAAGTTTCCAAATGCACTAAACTATTACGGTCCTTTGGTGTCTGTTTTTGTTATGTATTATGTATTCTGCAAAAGTAATGTAATGTCCATGTATTTCAAGAGTTAGGTCTCAACAGTTGGTATCATAGGAAAGGTTTAGTTAACCTTTGGAAACTAGGATGCGATAACTTTAGTGAGATCCCTAGAGATATTTCTATGGTATGTCTACGGATGTCCCTAAGGTTAAGTATAATTATAGTTTATAGACCTAGAATTGTGGTAATGATATAAGAATTAAACCTAAGATGTTAGATATTGAAGTTACCCCCCCTTTATTATGTTGTTTTACCTATCATGATTTTACCCTCTCACACTATTCTTTTTGGGTTTTAGAAAATGGCTAGAAATAGGAAGATTCATGATAATGGAGAATATGATGGACAATGGAATGATATTCTTCATGATCAAGAAAATTAAATGGGATTTGGATGGTGAAACATCGTTATTATGACTAATCAACAATATCATAATATTATCAATAATCTCATCTTTGTTAAGTTTCCTGACTTAGCTAATAAGAGAAAGATGGAGTTTCATGATGACCATAGTGGAAAGAAAGTTCAATCACCCTCATGTAAGTCATATGGGTAGAGGCATCAAGGAGAATGTTTCAAAGGAACCGGAAGATTCTTTGGGTGTGGAAAAGAAGGACACAAAGCTAGTAATTGTGAAAGAAAGGGTTCAGTTAACACCATGGACAAGGATAATGGTATTTCTAAGAAATCAACAACGGTTAAGTGTTTTAAATGTGGAATGTACGGGAATTATGCAAAAAAAATCCATAAGGGAAAATCTCATAAAGAGAATCTACATGGTCATATGGGTAGTATTTATGTGGATGATGATGAAGAGACTAAAAATGATATATGAGGTGAAAGAATTGTTAAAGCTCGATTAATGGTTTAAGAAGGTAGTGGAATGATTATATGTTTATCAAGAGTAATGTTGTATAAGTAATCTCATGGTAATATGGAATGAAGTGACATATAAGGATTGTTACACTATTGTATTTCCTTAAGTTTTGAAAGTGTATGATGAATGGTACCGGTAACCATGAAAGGTTATTAAAATATTTTTGGCAAGCACCTAATATGCACATAAAGAAGTGCTATGGAGATAATGAAATGTTTGACAATATTAATGAGCTCAGGAATTATATAAGGACAAAGTGATATCATGGTTTGATTATAAATAATTATTGGGATTTTGGTATGTGGAAAGTGTTAAATTTTGAAAGCATTCATGTTTTCACTAATGTTCAATGGTTATTCATTTTTCAAGAGAATACATGATTAAGGTATTCACATGATTGGAATGTGATCAACAAGATATATCAGGGATAAATGATGGTATTCACATGCTCGGTAGATGATATTTCTACTAATTGTTTTCTTTATACTATAAGTTTGGATAGAAGAATTTTGGATAAGCCTAATGATTTGAAATGGATTATGTTAGACATAAGTTAGTATTGTTTAAGGATAGAACCTTTTTCTATATTATTGATGGAATGTCATAATGATGTAATTTTAGAAAAAGGACAACCTACAGGATGGGCGATAACCCGTCGTGTCAGACAAGGCTTTGGAAATCGAACCCACACCTGAAGTGAGACATGCCTTTATCGCCTACCACTGGCCTACAGGATGTCACTGGTTAGTAGAAGATTGTTTTATTATATTAATCGGTATGATATATGAAGTATAAGTCCATTTTAGGAACCATATACGATTAATCTCACTATATATGGACTTATCTATATTTGATAACTTTTTCTATCCTAATGTTTGAGACAGATGGAATGACTTATAATTCTATCGCATGATCTGCTAACACTTCACGAAAGACAAATTCAACTTCATTTATTTAAGAGATGAAGTGGAAATTGTTAAACGCACAAACAATAGTGAAATTGTACCAAAATAAATTAAGTATTTATTTTAATTAAAAAAATATTCAACATTAGGGAAATGATCTTGAAAACCAAAACTATTGTATTAGTGCCCTCATATCTGACGAATTAGATGGTACCTTAGATCATCAAAATTTTATGGATTTGTTACTATTGAATTTTTCATAGCCCTGTTCTCTACCACTCTCCTTCAGAACTTGACGGTTATATTTCTATTCCATATCCATATTTTCACCTATGTTCTCCTATGTGGAAACCCATGGATAAGTTAATTTGGGTAACCATTATGTTTCATACATTTGTTTTTAAAGATATGTTTTGGTATTCTTTTTTACGATGTGGGTTTCTATTAAAGAAACTTTCGAGTAGTAAACCATTTATAACCCCGACAAATTTCGAGGGCGAAATTCATTTTAAGGGTGGTAGAATGTAACACCCAAAGATTTTATGAAAAATATTCTTTTTAATTTCATTGATGTCTTATGTTATACACAACACCAAAGGGAGATTGCAGTATATGCAACCATGATCTGTCTTGCATTACACGCAATCACGACCTTCCTCGATAGTGTGTGTTGTACGCAATACCGGGTTTCACTAAACAACGATATATGGTTATCACGAACTAGCCGTTATGAATAGTATTAACTAAAATTTTAAATAGATAACATTATTATTCATCTGAATCATTTTCTAGAACATTCTATGAGAATAAAATATTTTTTTTGTGTAAAATAAGTATTTTTAAAAAAATACAGTTTTGCCGCCTTTTGATCGCGCACCCACATTAAATCTATATTTTGACAAATTTATAGATTTAACTTTACATAATAAAATTATTCTTTGGAATCAGGATATAAAATTTTACCTTAGATAAAATTTTCATATTATTCTGATAACTTTCATATTTTAATGAATAGTAAAAACACGATATATTTTAATTAAAAACAACATTTTTCATCGTAATAATTTATGTCGTTAAATTATAATATTGAATGGTTTTAAAGTATAAATATAATATATTTCTACCATTTAATAAAATTTATGTCATTATCCTTGATTTTACATTGAATTCGTAGGATAAATCAATTCAATTTTTTGCAATGTTTTAAACAAAAACTCGTTTTCTTTCGACAACGGGATTAATTTTATTTAATTTCTGAAACTTATGTGTATTGAATTTGGAAAAATTAATTCCATATTTGGAATCAGTGGGTGCAAATTATATTAATAGACTAATTTTTATTGTTTGGCATCATGAATAGTAACTACGGTAAATTTTATTTACCATTGTAAAAGGTAAATCATGTAATTAAGGGTAAATATAATACTACAGAATTACCCTAACACTTGTATTAATACAATTGGATGATTATAATTCATACTAAGTCATATTTTGGTAGAAATGGAATCCATTAGAATCCACGTGGAGGTGATTAAGACCTTTAGTTTATTTTATTTTAAGGAAAGTGAAATATTTCTCACTCAAACTTTAATAATTAAAGTATTTTTATTATAAGGTTATACATAATATAAATTCGGTTATAAATACTCATTTTAAAGATAAAATGTTTTTCTTTATCATGGTAATTTATTTGTACTTTTTAAGAGTTATTTAATTATCTTATTAGCTTATACATTAATGATGCAGAAATTATTTATTTAGTAAAAAAAATCAATAATATTTTTTTTATTGAAATAGTAATACATATTAAAGGGCTCCCAAACCCGAACAAAAGTTATTGGTAGTTTATATATACACCATAAGAATCCCATGACCGAATATATGACCGTTTGGAGTGTTATAAAAGTGATTATGGCGCTTATATTATATTATTTTATAGGTAGTCAAAGTTGTCACCTTCATAATTTAATAAATATAACTTTTAAAAATTTGGGTGTTTTAGAAGATAAATCTGACTAAATGTATTATTATGAAAGATATAAGATTTATCTTCATTATTTTATTTTATTTTTAATTTTTATGCAGCAAATAAGTATATTTAATAATTATAAAAAGCGTTTTAGTAATTATTTTATTTAGAGAAATATCAAATAAATGGTTTTTCAAATAGTAAAATAAATATTATATGAACTATTTAATGTTCTCCACTAATTTTCTAGATTACCATTACATGGTATAATCCTATTATATATTTTAGTTAGAGTATATCCTCAGCGTCGATTTTATTTAAATCCAAATAAATGAATAGTGTCAAAATTGACACTATTGTTATTTTATAAAAATAACATATTATTAAATTGGTTAAAAATCAAAAAAATATTTAAAAAATATAAATTAAAAGTTATATATTCAACAATGTAATAAATTATCTAATTATGGATAATTCACTGCACATATTTAATTATTTATAATAATTTATAATTTAGAATCTTATTACCACAAATAAAATTTAATACATTAAATAAGGAAAAATCTAGTTGATAATGTTTTAAATAAATTCCCCACATGACTAAATTTTATTGGTTGATGAGATTACAACCCTATATCATCTAATATTTTAATATGAGTCATTTTTTGAGGTTTTTAAGTTGGGGTTAGATTTATTATAAGTTAATATTTTTAATATTTCCAAAGGTGCCCCTCTCCCCCTTATAAAAAGGGAACCCCTTCCCACTTCTCTTCACACCATTTTGAGCCTTGAATCTTGGAAAAACCCTGCCAATTACTCTTCTCAACCACCCTATATATATAATATAGGTTCTGTTATTTTCAAAAGACCAACCCTAGTGCCCTAAGAAGAAGTTTAAAGGAGGTGCATCGAAGAAGAGGTAATCTCTTCTACCGATTATTTCAAACTTATTTCTACTTAAAATTCTTCTTCTTTAGTTGTTTCATTATAAAGTAATAACATAATTATCAATAATATACTAATATGTTATTATAAATATGAAACAACCCCATTTCACCTTCTACCCATCCTATGGAAAACGAAATCACCGCGTGTGCGTACGTACGGAATACCGTCTCCACGCCGGGGTGTAATCTGTTTTTCCAACACCACCATACTTGGATGGGTATAATGGTGTAAATAATAACTATACATAGTTATTATAAATCATACATATTCTTATATGTTGTATCATCCACTCCAATTCCATCCAATATATATGATAATGATATCATCCCTCGTGCGTACGTACGGATTACCGTCTCCACGAGGCGATGAGATTCTTTATCCATCTTTACCACTCAAGAATGATTATTATGTATATATAATGAATAATAATTAAATATATGACATAATAATGCTATTGGGTTAATGTATATATATATATATGTCATATATTTACTTTCATTCAAGTCAATAAGGAATGGAAAACAACGTTCATGCGTACGTACGACCTACTGTCTCCATGAACGGTGTGTTTCATTTCATTTATCTATCTATTATATATATATATATATATACTTAATATATATGATATAAAAATCATTATTCACATTCTGGATGTATGTAAATCATTATATAAGAAATACTAATATCAAGAACAACAAGTCCAAACATGTACGACAAATGAAACTATTTTACCCAAAATGCTGCTTTAACCTGGATTTACAAACGAACGGGTAATATAATGACATAATTGAACCATATATGATATCATAACAATGAATATGATTCTATAATAAGTCAATGATATTATTTAAATAATTATACAGGAGGTTCGGATATGTACGAAGCATATCAGACATAAGGTAAGGGATAACTATTCCAAGCTCGTTCTTATCTGAGATTGTATATTTGTACGTATTTACTAGGGTTATTATTATCATCCATGCCCATGTTTTATTAAAAATGTTTTCATGTATGTTTAAAGTAATTGTTACCCATTTTCAAATTTTACCACATGTTATTAAAGGAATCTTACTTTTATTTACCACATGAGGAACTTTTTTAATTTTCCGAAAAAATTATGATGAGAATGTTATTTTTAACTTATACAACATGAATGGATTATTACGGTTTTATAACGCCTTATTTTCATGAAGATTGCTCTAAAATATTTCATGACCATTTTCTACAAAATCATTTTTATTTAAAATTGAACGGAGTTATGTGAAAAGATAATTTTTTTGAAAAAGAAAGGATATTTTCCTCAAGAGTTCATTTCAAGTGTTTTATCAAAACCATTTTACATCTACGATGACATTATTTTATATGTGTATGATTCAAGTATAATGACTAAATGATTTATATGGTTTCACTTTTCTTATGATTAAATGATATCCATTTATTTTATATGGATTATGTAATGCTGGGATTATTTTTATGAAACCCATTTTATTATTTGGGTTACGATGAATGATTTATGTTTATGTTGCCGAACACGTAAGAATGATTTTACTATGAGATGGGTGGGACCTATATATCCCTTTAATGAATTGGGAAACGATTTATATCTAATGAGATAGAAATGGCTGGAATGGTAAGTTAATCAGGTTCAGTGTTACAGGACTGAAACGAGGAGTGAACTCGATTCAGAAAGGGACTTTGTCCACTAAGATGGTCTTGGCGGCAATGCCTTGGCTACTATGGAAATAATAACATGTGATGAATGGTTTCCACAATTACATGTTTTATTCCCATTATATTTTTTCATGATTGATGTTCCATTATGATATTTTCCTTACGTACTTCCACGATTTATGTCTTTTCTCATGATTTTATTGTTTAAATTTCATGTTCAAGTTTTTGCTTTCAAATGTTTATGGATTGTTTTTTGTTCACTATGTTTGCCCTTACTGAGCATTTGAGATCACCCTTTTTTATGTCTTCTTCTCCCAAGGATATAAGGAAATGTTTTAGGTAAGAAAAAAATGGATATCACCATGGGAGATGTTGAGGATCTTTCACCAAGTGTAGAAGATTATGTTCCAAGTCTCCAAAGGCACTAAACTATTATGGTCATTTGGTGTCTGTTTTTGTTATGTATTAAGTATTCTGCAAAATTAATGTAATGTCCATGATGTTAAGCTTTGGGTCTCTACAATTCGGATTTCAAAAAATATGAATAACATAATTATTGATCATGTAGAAAAATTTGAAATACATAATTGAAAAAAGGGTTCCCTTATAAAACGTATATGAAAATTCTGATAAATTATTATATGAATATTTTTTTTATTATTTTTTAAATGTGGTCATATAATTTCAATTAACTAAAACCAAGTTGATTTATTATCTAAAAAACATTGTATTAATCGGTTTTTTTATAAATATAATAAAATTAATAATCTCTAGTTGAGATAGAATTTTTTAAATGAACATTCATAAAAAAATATAATACATTGCATAATATTTTTTCTAATTGTTCCTCAAATCCTAAAAAACACAAAAAAAATCAAACATATTGAAAATTTCTAGAATTCCAATCATGATTCCATTTTATTCATAAAATGAAATTCTATGAAACATGTTGTTCAAAATTGATGTTTTTAAAAAAAAAATTGAAAAATAATATGAATTATTACAAGATTATTCCAACCATTAAAAATGTTTTACATACTTCTCATACCATTGAATATGATCTCTATTCATAATTGATATTTAAAAAATCAAATAAAAAACTAATTTTCCATTTTTTGAGCAATTACATAAATTTCAATTATAATCATTAATTTATATTAACTTAACCACACATTATAATATCATTGAGAATTTTAAAAATATATTATAATTTAATTTCTATTAATAATGGTTCTTGATGAGTTAATATGCCATCCATCATCACCCATAGTTATGTGTATCTTATCATAGGCATGATAATTTACTAATGTGTGAAGATTGAAACTCTTTCTCAGAGAATCCCTATGAAACATCCCAATCATTTAGAAATTTTAAAATTTTGGTCCAAGGTCACATATAATCTTGAGTTACAACTATTAATAGTGTGAATTCACTTATAGAATACATTTCAAATAATCTAAAACTATAAATTCATTTTCACAATAAACCTCCAATGTGTGGATACCATATATCATTATCTAACTAACTTTATCAAAAGAAAATAAATGATTTTTAACACTTTTAAATTCCCTTACTTGATTACTTGATTAATAACCAAACAGGTTTTGTAGGATACCTTAGGAATGCCATTGTATATGTTAATATATTTTTATTAACTATGAAGTCATAAAAACAATGTTGAGACTATGAAATCAATATTTATAATAAGTGTAATTATAGAATACACCAAAATAAAATCTTAATCGCACAATATTATAGTCATACCCATAAAAATAGGTATAAAATAATTAAAAAAGTGTAAATTTCATGATTTTTAAATTAAATTAAAAGACTCTATAATATTAAATATTACCCCTAGAAATAAACAATAACAAGACATGAAAATAAAAAACTAATTAGTGACAAAATAAAGTCTCTCCATTGGATGATATACATGTTGAAAAAAAAGTTAAAAATAAATACATTCACATATGGCCCAACTTAATAGATTGTCTCCCAATGAATCATCATCCATGAAAATACTTATAATCCAAATCCATTAAATATTGTATAAAGTGATATGAATAGATGATGTTAAATATGATGTTATCCACAAATACCTAAAACACACTCTATATATGTAGTTATTTGGTGATTACAATGATAGAATATTATTCCCCCATGTTCATTGAATCACTGAGTGGTATTGACCTCTAGGATTAAAGTGATGGATTATGGTGCATTAAAGATTATTGTTAGGGAAACTCATTACCCCTAAAAACAAAAACACATGAATTCTCATAAAACAAAATATCTTTTTTTAAATAATACCTAGAAGACTTATGTATATAATTTATTCACATAGTTACTAACGAACTCACCCTAACTGTCTGATTCCTATAGTAAATTCATAACATACTCTCATGACCCAATTAGTTATATTGTATAGTAACTCTTATCCCATTTATGGAATTATTATGGTATTTAACTATATAGTAACAAGTATTCTTATATTATTTTCCATGAAAATACATTATTCATATAACTATCACCAATCTAAAAAATCCAAAATATGATAGAAAATATCAAAAACACTATGAAATATAATAACATAAAATCAACAATAAATTTTACATTTATAATATTCTTAAAAATGAATGAATTATATGGTAGTTAATAATCACCTAATAAAAAATAACAATGTAATTATATTGTAATAATAAATAAGGTAAGAAATAATGCAACCAATCCATATGGATTAGAATTCTCCATCTTATGAATTAACTTATCTAATATCACCAATGCCCTATGGATTTATCATATATAATAATTTTAGAGAAACATTTTATTTGTCTAAGATTTTATTAGTCATCATAGTTGGAAAAACCCACTAAATGATAGAATACTTTTGTTTCACCCTAGTCACTTATATCATATTTCATATCATCATAAAAAAATATCTAATGTTTAATCATTATAGTTTTACCTTAGTGAAGCATGATGGAAGGTAAATATCATATATATATATAAGTAATCCCACTTCAACATATGAATAATACCTTCCCATGGAGATATAATGGAAATTTTACATATTATATTGTCACCTATGTGGAAGATAATGCATGAGAGAGTCATTTTTTATAAACATGTACTATCATCTATACATTTTATCACAAAAAAACTATAAATATGAAAGTATTTACTCAATAATGGTTCTTATGTTTTTCCTAGATGTCATGCTCCTAGTTGAGCCATATCATAACACTTTATGGCATCAAATATGTTTCCTCTATGTATATGTAAAAATATAAATGAAACCCTGCCTCATATGTTATGACTCGAATAAAATTATCTAAGTCAAAAACACTAAGTCAATGAAGGCAAGAAACTCATTCCACTCACAAAAAAAGATTCATATAACCACTATGGATTTTAAAAAGGTCAAATGACTATAAATTTTTATATACAAATATATAAAAAATCACATAGATTATCTCCCATATGTATCATTGACTTTATATACTATGAATACATCCATTGAACCAATGTAGAAAACCAATCATAAAGTGTTTCTGTTGATGCCTTAGGACAATGGGGAATATACTCAATATTTTTTTAATATCATTGGAAATATTACCCACATTCCCAATGTAATCTCATGACATTATCAATCCTTATTTTTAATCAAAAAATCGATGTCTTATTGAACAACATTACTCACTCCAAGTATTTGGGCCCCATAAGAGTCACTGAATTGATCTGATCCCAATTTATATTCTAAGGATACTACATTGATCAAACAAAATGAAACCTACTCAAAAACAAAAAAAAAATTTACTGAACCAAAACCAATGGAATGGTGACACTTATTGATAATTTAAAATATTTTATAAAAATTAAAAATAAGACTACATATAGAAAAACCATAACCAAATATTCTAGAACATATATATATATATACTTTCATATAATGTTGGATTTCCCAGACCATACTATGTATGTAATTTTTAATTACCATAACCATTTTATACTGGTTAATTCATGATGTTATATTATGAAAATATTTGTTTTACTTCAAACTATACTATTTATATGGTAATTTCCTAGGGTTTTTATCATATAAAAAGGGTATAGAAGAACCAAAATATAATTTGAATATTGATATAATATTCCAATAATCATAAACATAAATATTATCATCAAGACACTTCATTATAATGGGAAATTGATGATGTATGATAATTTGGTTTTAGGAAATCATATTAATTGAGACTTCAACCCCTTAATTTTTCATGTGGTGATCATGATAATATAAGATCATTATAAGAGAAATTAAAAAAATAAAATCATATATATTATGTGTCAATAGATGTTTCTATCAATGAAAATAGGTCTTTATCACCCAACCTAACATCATTATTAGTGTGTTAAATTTTATATCATAAAATACTGTCACATAAAAACCAAGAAATTAATTTCTGCAATAAGGTATCGTTTATAAAGTCAATTATTTTTGATATCGAATATATTGAATTATTAAAAAAGGATTTTTTTAATTCTTATAATTGGAACAAATATATCACTCTTAATTTAATCGAATGGTAGTATATTTATTAAATACATGGACATAGTTGAAAAAAGGTTTTTTATCTAATATCATTATTCGAAAAATAAATAAATCATTTATTAATTATGAATTAAAGTTAGAATTCTTATTTATGAAAACTGGAAATAATAAGAGACTATTTTATACATTTTGTGACCATATTAGGTTTATGTTTCTGTAACTATGGATTATATTCTTAAAAAACATGATGTGTTCCTAGACATGACTTCAGATCTATGACTGATACTCACTAATATCATGGGAATGTATTGTAGGTCCACACATAATTCGTATTCATAATCGTTTAAATTTGTATAGAATTATAATTTATAAAGCTATATTCCCCATAATGAGGGTCTAGAACTGTCCACGATTTATCAATCACATTGAAATAAAAAAATAAAAAATTATTTAACATTATAATATTGATTATTTAATTTATTTAAACTACTTATTCATATGTAATTATGTTAATGCAATAAAATATTTGTTTTTTGAAATAATATACATTATTCACAGGTCATTTAATATTTCCTAGTGATAGGAGTTGAGGAAGGGATTCTAATTTTACCACATAATATAATAATAATGTTTCTAATAGGTGATAAATATTCTTTAACAGTTTTAAACCATTAATTATTATATAGGTACTATTAATAATGTAACATGAATGTTAAAAATAATAAAAGATTAATGTCAAAATTATAATAAGATTAATCTTACTATATAATGATATATATGCTCAAATTAGATGAAACATTCAATACAAATATTTTATGGTCCTATACATGTTCTTTTTAAATTTCTAGAATGGAGGTGTGTGATTTTGGAAACCCCTATCCAAAAACACTATCATCAGTTAAAGACTAGACAATACCTTGATCATACGGATATAGTATAAAATGTTATCTCTCTATGTAATCCCATAGAGAATTAATATTCATGTATAGGAATGGGTTTGAATCATATTTCGATGATCTACAGGGTTACACATTCATTTCTTCAATAAAATGATCTAAAAGAATGATTGGATTTCTTATTTTCCATCAAATTAAAGGATGACCAATTTTATATATTTTTCATAATTACAAATTTAAAATGAGATCCAAGATTTGAAAAATAATTCATGCATTCATATGATGGTTTTACTATGCCAATCATCTTTAAAAATTTAAATCCATCGGACTTAATGGGTTATGAAGGTAACTTGGTAACAATTGTGGTATTAGAGTGATTTTATGAATTCATAAATAGGAATTAAAATTATTTTAACATGATTTATTTTAATGGCTATCGAAATGGAATGAATTCCCTTAATTATACTTTTATCCAAGTGTGTATTGTTGTTATATGACTATTGGAAGATATAATTGAGAACATATGGGTAAAAATATTTTATTTATGTTTTTATAAAAATATGAATGTATATATATATTATTGGTGTGGAGATGGTGTATCCATGAATGTTTTTCATCGATAGAAGTGTATTTGGATGTCCAATAGGGTGTTAGGATTGATTCTATTTCAAATATATAGAGAACAATGAAGAAAGATATGGGGACTTTTGGTAAGAAAAAGGATAATCCCATGTAGTTTTTACTTCTACCTCATCGACATGGGGCACAAGTCACTATCCTCTTTCTAGCGATGATTATTTCAATAAAAAAATTTCATGATAGTCTGGTAGTTCCCCAAACGACCACCTATCAGCCTCACTCACCTAGTGTGGTGCTGTCTTTTTGATAGACATTATCGATCTGGGTCCACCTAACCTTGACTAGACCATTTTTTGTTCAACTCTACCCTCTTAATATATCTTATCATAATTGAGACCCAAACCCCTCCAGTAATTATTTTATGTCTATTACAGCCTAAAAAATCATAAAAAGTCATATATTGTTTGAATAGAATTATTATTTAATCATATATAATTTATGTATCATGTGATATGAAAATTTTGAAAAAACATTAGTTTATATTATTTCAATTCATATGAAATTAAGTTGAGTTTAGTTATGTTAAAATTATGTTTTATAGTATATTTTCAATAAATGTTTAATATTCTTGAGAAGGAACTAATAATTAATTCCTTGTATATTTTATTTGTTAATTTTATAATTCAATAAAAATTTGTAATAATTGGACAATAAATGATGCTTTGTGTATCACCTATTTAAATAGTTATATGTATATTGTTTTTTTGTAGCCAAGAAGGGTAATTATATATATAAATCATTTGTTACTAAGACCCCCCCAAATTGATGTGACTTTATTTGGAATTTTTAGGATGATAAATTCTCTTACACTTCATGTAATGGCTTTGTGAATTTAAAACCCCATGATTTAAAAAGAACATGATGTTGGATTGTGTATTCGGCGTGAAATACTGTGTTTTGAAGTACCAAAACATATTATAGTAATAATATTAATTAAACATGAAAATTATAAACTATCCAGTATAATGGTGAGTAAAAATATGACTTATATCATTATGATATATATAAATATATTAATTGATATAAATGTACTTATAATACATAATAAATAATGAAAATATTGTTAATTAATTCGTTAATTTTAAAATTGATTTTCATTTTTTTTATCTCAAAATGTTATAAAATATTTTATTTATCATTAATATATTCTATTTTATGAAATCATAACAATTAGAAATCATCCTATCGATACTTACATAGGGTGATTTTCTTTGGAACATATTCATTTATAGTGAATAATAAAAATTCCACTTTTTGTAAAACTAAAATTTTATTTAAAAAATTTACTAAAATAAAAGTCTAATTATTAATCATGTTTAATTTAATTTTTTCAATAATGTTTTTATGTAATATATAATATATATAATTACTTTTAAATCATCATTATAGTGGATATTTGTGTAACTTTATATTTCGGCTTCAAAAAAATTAGAAAATTGTTTTGAAGTTCCTAATATTATTTTAATAATTCTTTTCAATATTTTTTAAATATATCCATATAATCATTAATTTTATTCATACGTTTAAAATAAAATCGTTTTCCCTTGAAAAATGAATTGTTTAGAAACCCAATTTTCTTCAGGCCTACTAGTTTTATTTTGAATTAAATTATGTCACTTATGATAATTTAATTTGATAAAATGGATTATTTATTTAAAATAATCATAATTTATATTATATAATAAGTAAGAATATTTTTTTCATATTTAATTGTTATAATATTAAATAAATAGATTCTGTGTTAGAACAATTATAAAGGTAATGTTTGTATACAAAGATTTAAAATGTATAACACGCCTAAAAATGTTTTTTTGTGGTAGTGTTTCAGATAATTATTATATCCACTCAAATCCTTTATTTATAAATTCTCACTGCACTTCTAAGTACTTTTAATATTGAAACCCTAAACTTTTAATCCTATTAATATAATATTTTACACATAATTTACTATCAAATACAAACCAAGGAGTCAAAGTTCTAGTGTCTTTGGAGGATTCAGTACATAAAAATAGAAAAATGGAACTTGAATAAAACATATCTTTCTTAATATTCCATAATTACCACCAAAATTCTTTTTGAGCTACTATATATTTATAACAATACTTGGGTAATACATAAATAAAATTGATGAACTAGAAAGACCTATGAAGGAATTAGTATGCAGACGATTCATATACCTTGATTCAAATGCATAACATGATAACATATTAGGTAAGGAACATAAATAAACATGTTGAGGAATATAAAAAACATGGAATCATATGATCTTGGGAATATAGAAATTTTCAGCAATATCTATCACGACATAAACATGAGTCAATAATAACTGACAAGACTATTTTAAATGTTGAGAAAAGTCCCATAATAGAATAGGTTCACTCCCAAATCCCATATATAATTCCTCAAGAGTGTAAATGTTACTAAATTAATTATAAATTTTTTTTGTGTACTCATTATAACAGGTTCATTAATGTTTGGTCCACATAATCAATCAACCATAAGGAATAAACATTTGGGTTATCCATTGAATGAAATGGGCCTCGTAATCGTGCCAGAAGGCATAAACCAAGGGTGTATAAAATTTATTTACTGGAAATAAGGAGTTAATTAATTATTTTACATTAATAAGGATAAAAAAATTCTTGTATTATGATAAATTATATCTAAATTTAGTCTAATCATGATAATAGAGTTGTTATGTTACTTTGTAAAAGTGCAACTTAAGAACAGTTTTAATGAAAAGTAGAATGGTATATAAAAGGGTTAATGGAATAATAAATTAAATATATTTAAACTTGAACTAGAAATTTTGGTTTAATGATAAAATTATAGATTTAAAACTATTGGTGGATTAATAAAATTATAGAATCTACTTGAGAATGTGTAAGAAACAGAAAAGACCCCTTTAATCAGGTTTGCATATCGAGAAGAATAGAGAAGGGATCATTTTAAAAAATTTAATTACCCATAAAAATATTAGTTGAAATATAAAACCATTTTTTGGATCTTATAAAAATAATATTGTCTAATTATGAAAGAATAATTAATAAGTATTTTGCAGTAAAATAGAGAAAGAATAACTAAAACGAAAAATGGATGTTTAAGGAGATCCTTTACTTAAAGTCTTAAATCATTATAAACATTTACATAATGTGTTGTATTGTAACATTATATTTTCAATTACTTAATGTAGAATATATTATACATTAATATACATTATAATAAATTTCTTTTTATTTATGTCCAATTCAATGACTTATAATGTTTAGTTTTGTCATTCTGAGCGTGTTCATTTCAAGGTTTCCTAATCCGTTCACTTGTGTAAAATTATGGAAGTTCATATCAAAAGGTAATAGAAGTAAATAATTGAAATCATACATATTAATGAGTTTCAAAAATATTAAATGGTACCATATATCATTTTTCTATTATGAGGATGATTTATTTGATAAAATATTAATTCTTATTGTTTAGTTTATTAGGGAGAGTTTTATGATCATTGTAAACTAGTTTTATTTCATTTAATGTTATATATATATATATTCTCTCTATAATAAAAAAAATGTAATAATATACAGATTAAAATATGTTTTAATTATAATAATGGTTTAGAAACAGCCATCAAGGTTGTAAAGAAAAAAATTTAATCTCATACTCTGTGATGGTAGTGAACCGACATATCATAGAAGAGGTTTTAATTATGATAATAAAAGATAAGATAAGAGATTTGATGGCATATATTCCATTAAATCATTAAAATTATTTTATATATATAATAATTTTGTTACAGGTAAATTTTTATATTGGACTTTCTGATAAGATAATAAAATAAAAGGAATTTATTAGTGAAGAATATAGGATTTTACATAATGAGTGTTTTCCAATTGAGAATCTCCGTAAGGAATTTGAGTTTGGTATATTTCTGAGACCATAAGATCTAGGTCATTCGGAATAGACATGGGAATGTAATTTTTCATAATTTTACATGAAAAAAGTTTAAATGTTGTGAGAAGAAGTGGTGTTGGGGGTGGTATTTATATGGGGATAAGAGGGGTGTTTTTAATTATCATTATCATTATTTTATTATTTTGGATCATGATTAACAATATTATTGATTCCACATACTAAATACATTAAATGGTTTTGGAAAATAAGAATTAATAGGTTCATACTAAATCTATACATCATCCCTGACTCAAAGGTTCATGTATTTAGCTGATACCATAAATTATCTTATTTCACTATTCATAAAAAAATCATCTATTTTAGGAAAAAAATACACCGCAATAATTTTTAATCAATTAGTTCTTAAAAATTTATTCAATTTTATTTATTTAATTTACTAAAAATGAGGAATTGAATATTTAAAAAAATAAAAATTTATTCTAAAAATATCGATTGGAATATTATATTCAACTGTATAACATTTTGAAATATTAGTTATGTTGTTATAGAAATATATTATCATTATAACACAACATGATATTAAATTATGAATCTATTTATGTAAACAAATTTTAATTTAAATCATTCTATTATTTATAAAATATTAAATAATTATTTATATTTTAAAAAATTACCAACACATAATTTATCATTTTAAAAAAAAATTACTTATATCAGGACATTAATATATACTATATTCATTAATAAGATGCCTAAATTTTATATACACTTAAATTTTTGAGGTTCCTATCTAACGTCCATATTACAATTTATAATTGCTTTATTAATGTTCTAATGGTTAGGTTACTATTACAATAGTATATGTTTCTAAATTATATATATACCACTTAATTTATTCAGTATCATTTCACTTCTATTTTATCTCATGGTTATATATACATTCATCTTAAAAATGAATATTTTATTATTGAAATTGTATTTTATTTATACAGATTTGTTTATAAGTATCATCGTTATAGTGGATCTAGGAGTTCTATATTTTCCCATTCTTATTATATTTTTTTCATATCTATAAAATTTGGAATAACTGTTAATTAATTTCTAACTGATGTATCATTATTAATTTATGTTAATTTTTTATTTATTTGTTTTCCTATATGAATAATGTTTTTTATAATTATAATAAGAGAAATTCCATTGAAAAAATTCATTGTTGTCATATTCTTCAACCATAAGAAATCTCATCCTCAAAATTTTATTTAACATTCTTTGGTAAAAAACAGGTGAGGGAATTACTCCTTCATTGCATCCTCTAGTTCCCATGAAACCCATGAAACTTTATTCTTCCTCAATTATAAATTGATCTAGTGAGTTTTTTTTTGCATAGAATATTATTTATATGATCGGAAATCATCACAATATGATCTTTATTAGAGTGATTGTTTTCCAACTATACCACCTATGTGCTCAGTACATGTGAGGGATCTAGTATGAACATACTCAATAGGGATACATGGAATAGGTAGTATACATGATATGTGGTTTCTGGAAGGGAAAGTTGATAGGATACATGTTTGACGTGATCTATAATATTAAACAGGTCATTGTACTTAAGATATAACTTCCTATTCTTCAAAAATCTCATTACTCTCTTCACGGGATATTTTTAGATGCATATATTTTCACCAACCTCAAACTCTAAGTCTCATCAATATTATCTTCCTATAACTTTTTTGACAATGGGTTTCAGATATATGATTCTTTTTCGCCATCAAATTTTACACAATTATATACATCATTTGTGGTCCCAACAGCTTATGTTCACCTACTAAATCCGAACATGCATGTTATCAACATCTTTTCCCAAAACGGGGTTTATATGGGGACATTTGGTGGATTTACTAGAAACTACGGTTGTAAGAGAACCTGATCAATGGAATATATTGATCCCATCATCCATTTAATCCCATTTAGTATGTTATCGACATGTCTTCTAGTGTTTGAATATTCTGATCATATTGTCCTTTAGTTTTTGGGTAATAAGACATATTGAATTTCAAATCATTATTTAGATCTTGTAGGAGGCCTTCCCAGAACAAAGTGGAACATTTCAGACCCCAATCTAGTATAATATATAATGGTACTCCATGCATTCACATCACTTATTTGTTGTATATTTGGGTATTTTTGTCAAGTGGGAAGTCATTTTGAATGAAAATATAGTGACCTATCTTTCTAGGATGATCTATAATTTCCCATATATAATTACATCATCTGGATTCCTTTTGAAGTCTTCTATCAAATCATATAGTGATGTTTTTTCATTTCCATGTAGGTGTGGGTAATGGTGCATCATTGATAAAATTATTTCCTCCAATCCTTCAACTACTGACTTATCTAACAATTTTATGTATAATTAACAATAAAATTCTTTATATTCTCCCACTAAAGGATCTCTCTAATATCTCGATATATAATTTTCCTCCCTAGGAAAATAGAGAGGGTCGAGCAATGTGCATCAATCACAAGCCTTTTTGTATCCCTATATTGGATGGTACATATACATATGAACCATATTTTACTACTCCATCCTCATAAATTTTCAATGTAGGGAATTTCCAATTTTGGATAACATCCACATGCTTCTCAATTTCTATACCATCTCATTGAGCATCCATTAACTTCTATAGAATTAAGGTTTCAGAAATAATTTGTGAAAGGTGTAATTATGTACCTTCCATTATGATTCCCATGTCCATCCTTTTCATGTTGAAGAATATTGGATCCTTTTGGATTATAATTCTTAATAATGTTATAGGATACGTTCTAAATAGAGAATATGTCACATCATTTTTTACCATAATGGTAGTAGATTTAGGAGTCATAATCTCTCATGGGATCTAAACATCATAATTTTTTCATATTATTATTTTTATGTGTGAATATATATTTGAATCAATCAAGATTAGTATATGTACCAAACTTATCACGTAGAAAAACTTTCACCAAATTCTCAATGAAATAATCATAGAAGCCAACTCTATATCATGTGTGGAGAAATGTTTCTCATTAAACATCAGATTTATTGAGACGTAGTCCATGAAATTATCATTTTTCAATAGTACAGAACAAAATACCTTATTTGATGCATATATTTATTCCACAAATAGTTCTCCACTTATTGGTAGTGTGATTATTCTTGTGGATGTAGTCCTTATATTCAATTCATTGACACAATGTTTATATTAACTAGTCCATAAAACATTATTCCATTCTGAGTCAACTTTTTTATGACATCAAAAATAAGGATATGTTTCTCACAAATCATCCGTAACATAAATCTTGACTGAGGAAACAATAGATATCTATTACAGATATAGTTTTGGGCCAATCCTCATTTTCTTGTTTTTTATATGGTTCTAAAAATATCCATTTTCTGGTGATAAAATTCTAAAATAATTATAATTTCACTCTCTATAACTCATATTTATAGCACTATGAATATAGATTCTCCATAAAAAATGTAATCGACACAGTATTCATATAATCATCATTCCCATCAGTTATTCATTATTATATTACAACTCAATATATAAACACTACCACCAATTTGGTGAGGTAAAATATTACAACTATATTCATTATATCTATGAATATTTGTTAAGAAAAGGTGAGTTTGATGGTAATCACTATGAATTAATTACGTCCATACCTCATGTCAAATGAATGATTGGGAATATCTTCTTTAATGACCACTAATTAGTAATTTACCACTAAAATGACCACCATAGATAAATAGTTGTACCCCAAAAGTTGCATTGATTCATCCTTCTTGATGAAAAGGGTCAGATCACCCCACAATGATTCACATAGGTATATAAAACCCTTTTCCATATTATAAACTAACTACTTATCTAGTTTTTTACACTCAATGGTAGCCATCCTAATATGATTATTTGATATGGGAAGAGGTATATGATCAATTAAGAGCTCAACCTCTTAGTCATGAGGAAGAACATGAAATTATTTAAGTAACACAATATTGAAGTCTTTCAAAATGGGAGGGTCTTTGATAATGACTACTTCATTTGTATAAATCATGTCATATAGATATGAATCCTTATAAAGAAATAATATCCATGATTGAGGTGATGAGTCTGAAGGAGATCTATCCTCCTCAAAATAGTTATATAGAATTGGGAATTCTTTAGGATGTGAAGAGTGATCTCTCATTCTTGATAGGATATGATTTGTTTATATAAATATATCCAATCTATGACCACTATTTCATCACAATCTTGTAAAGAGTGTTTTTCTAGAATTTTTGTGAGGTTTAATCCACATAAATTAACTATCAAGGTGTTATATAAATGAGATTTAGTAATTTACCAATTCAAACTTCTCATAGATATCTCAACGTTGATATTTTTAGTTGGTTTTCGAATAGTCCTAATAAACATGAACGATAAGAATAAATTAATAAATCGAAATCAAATTTACATTCACTATTCTTGATTGGATAACCACCGTATATATCACCACATCGTTTTCAAACTCCACCATAGTAGTAGTGATATAATATGCTCTTCCATGAAAAATTTGAGGTAGTTTTTGTTTGATTGAGTCCCATAACCCTTGGGTTTTGGAATTGGATCACATAATTATTTTGTTCCATGAAATGAAACAATAAATTTTAGTATTTGTATTGATTTAACTTTACATTATTCTTTTTATTAGTTTAATTCTACAAATTCCTCCATGAAAAATTACAATGGGCCCCTATCTTCAACATTTAATGTATCAATTGTTTCCCTTTAGACAATACAAAAAAAATTTATTCGCATCCTATAGATATGTGGGATATTGGGTTTTCTTTTATTTATAGGATTTATATACTAATTTTCCCCTATTAAAATACATGTTCATATTTTTATCATTGATCCCATGAGTTAACTAAGAGTCAGTAATGTGTATATCAACCATTTGGGAAAATTGGACCATATACTCAATGGTGTAAAATTCTGGAATCACAATAAATTTTCAAAGACACCACTTTAATCCCTTAAATATTTGATCTAACCTGATTTTAGTATTCATGACATAGATATATATTTTTCTTGATATCCTTAAAATTTTTCCTCAAACTCCCCAATAGATTTATCTTTATTTATCTTTAGATTGAGGAAATATATTTCAATCTAAAGATGGTGAGTTCTGTGATATTTTTTATTGAGTAATATTTTCATGAATCCTTCACAGTCCCTGAAATCTTTTTCCTCCTCAGATGTTTCCCATTTTCAATCATTATCTTATTATAAATATTGTTGGACAGATAATATCTTTCCAATGGAGTTAATCAATTTTTCCATGATGAGGGGATCATAATATCCAAAAAAAAGATAGAATGGGTTGGTAAAATAATTTATTTGACTGAAAATTTATTTTTCTTTTGATATATATGGAGTTATACATAATTAAAATTATTATTAATTACATTATCAGGCTATTCATCTACTTTTATGATGTTATGGGCTCTCGTTTCCATCGGATTTTATATATCATTAGGGGAAATCTCACATTGACTATCATGATTATTACTGTCATGGGTTATCATATTTCTTAAAATTATATATGAAAAACAAATTATGGTCAATTAGGTGACTTTAATACTAAGTGAGTGAGAATATAAAATTAATCTATGAATATAGAAAGAATAAAATACTAAATACAATGTATATCCTAACTTTTCACTCCATATGTTTCAATCTAGGTTATCGATGGTGATTTAATGGTAGCTAGGGTTATTAATAATTTTATTTTGATTTATAAACCAAAACATTACAAGGACATCCTATGATAAAAAAATAGTGACCCTAAACATTCATACATATTATTACATTTTTCTATGAATAATTAACGCTCAAATAAAAACCAAGGATCATAATATCATGATTAATTAGAGGAATAGGTACATAATATTAAAAACATGGAACTATAATTTATCATATCTATATTAATATTCCATTTTAAGAACCTAACGTCCTTTGATATCCAATATCATCTTATGAATTCCTATGAAATACATAGAAAAATGGGATGAGTAAAAAAAGAAAAATAAGTGAATAAGAATGGAATATAATCATAAAACATGAGCCAATTACATAACGTGAAAACATATTTGTAGAGAATATGAACAAATATCTAGAGGAATATCATAAATAACATAGAATCACATGATCCTAGAAATATATAAATGTGTAAGACACATATAACATGACATAAACAAAATTCAAGGGTAACCGCCAAGACTATATCACATGGTGGAAAATTTC
Source organism: Viscum album (assembly GCA_963277665.1). Classification (NCBI taxonomy): domain Eukaryota; kingdom Viridiplantae; phylum Streptophyta; class Magnoliopsida; order Santalales; family Viscaceae; genus Viscum; species Viscum album. The sequence goes on along the minus strand of OY728153.1, from coordinate 1,706,907,415 downwards.
CCACAAAGGAATAGGATTACCCCATATTCCCATAAATCATGTATAAAGAGTCTAATAATTACCTAATTCACTCGAATGTTTTATGGGTTAAGCCATTATAATGTGTACATGTATTTTTGTGCCACATGAAAAATTAAAAAAAGGGAATAAACATATGGGTTACCCATAGAATGAAATGAGCATCATAATCATAAAAAGGTATAACCAAAGGGTGAATCATAATGTATTACATGAATAAAGCACTGGAATAATTATTGGAGATTAGTATTGGGAAAATAGAAACATATTATGATATATTTTTTCTAAATGTTGTGAAATATTTATAAAAGTGTTTTTAGGTTATATTGTAAATGTGATACTTATGTAATGTGTTATGACCGACTGATAGAATGGCCAAAAGGATGATATTGTTATTAATTTTGGATAAGCCCCTTTTTAAGGGTAAAGGGGAAAATAAAAGACTTTAGAGACATAAAAAACATTAACAAGATTAAAAATATAAATGGGTTGCAACCCAGAACAAGAATACGTGAATGTACATCTACCCAGTATCAATATCATTAAGGCATGCCCCCACCAAAGTACGTCTGATCATCAATCTATCTCATGCAATGATGCACAGGCCCAGTACTGATTGCTAATGGAATACCCTCTCAATTGTCTAAATCCGAAAATCCATACTTGGTGAATATGACCAAATCAATACTCATTTGATGAAAAAACTTTTAGAATATCATGATTCCCCAACAATACATCAATTTGACCTACTACAATAATCAAACTGAAGGTAACCTGCAAATTCCTAGCCAACCATATCATAAGCACCACTATGATACCAAAAATTTTACATCCAGTCAAAAAAATACACCATTAACCAAATAAAAACCTGGAAGAAACTTATAGGAGAATAGATATGAAATACCTCCCCCTCGGAAGAACTGGAACTGAACCCAAGCACACCATGCCAACCTAGAGCCGACGTCGAGCTAAGAGGAGGCCGCATTGAGATCGTAAAGCTAGAAGGCATGCCAAGGACGATGTTGAGGACACCGTAGCCCACGCTGAACACACCACAAACTCAATAGAATCTAGAGTAGTCGAGGGCTAGCATAGAGGAGATGACGACGAGAATACCATATCTACAACCAGATCCTGAAACCAAAAGCACTTCGAGGTTGTCACCAAGCACATGAGAGTCGACACCAAACACCTAAAGCTGCAATGAGATCCATGATCTAGAAGGAACATCGCCACCACTGCTCTAAGAACCTGAAGTCGGACCACTTGGAGTTGAATCAGGTGGAGGCTGAGCAGATCCAAAGCTAGGAATGATGAATCCATCACTGAACATACAGGTGCTGGTGCCAAGCACTCCAAAAAACGAGACGACATACTAAAGTTGAAAATGGGGTAACATAATAATAATTTACATAGAATTATACGGGGAATAATTTTTTATTAATTATTGAAGTATTTATAGCACATAATATGGGTGAAAAAACAAATTCTAGAGTTTATATTAAAAGGGTCATTAACTTCATTTTTCCCTTAAATTAGGTTTTTTTATCATGAGAAATTGATAATGGGACCTTTTAAAAAATGTAATTCCTAATCATCGAAACATAAATTGAAGAATATAAAATCATTGGGATAATATAAATAGATTTTATGATAATTATATAAGAAGAATAAATATGTTCATTTGGGTAAATAAGGACTAAGGATAACCTAAAGAAAAAGTGGAGGTTTAGAGTGATATTTTCACTTATATAATATTGAATTATGAACCAAAGAATATTGTAATAGATAAAAAATTATACTAGATAATTGAATACTTAAAAACCACATAAAAATGAATTTCATTTATTATAATTTTCTTAGTTTCATATATGACAATTTCTATGACTTATAATGTTTCATTTCATCATACCAGGAGCATTTATTTCATGGTTTCCTGGTTTGTTTGCTTGTGTAAAATTATGGTAGTTCTTATCAAATCGTAATATAATATAGAATTGAAATTAAGTAGTATTAATTAGTTTCCATATTTAAAATTTTCCCATGTATCAAATTATTTTCTAGAACGAGGATCCTTCATTTAATAAAACATTATTGATAATTGTTCACTTTATTTTTGCAGTTTTCACAATCATTTTGAACTACTTCCGTATTAATTAATATTATATTGATACATTAGTTCCAAAATATAAAAAAATATACATATGATTTTATAGTTTATCCATAATATTTAGTTTATGACCACCCATGACGGTGGTAATATAAAATGAAAATGAGTTGTCCATTAATGCGGTGGATTACATATCACGGATGATGATATTATTTTTATAACAAAAGGATAAGATATGAGATCTATTGGGAAATATTTAACTACAAAATAATCATAAATTATAAATATTATACTAGGTTTATCATGTTTATTTGGATATAATATGTGATCCCAAGATAGGAAAATAAAAATAAATTATTAGAGAAAGTTGGAGGTTTTTACCTTTTTAATGTGGCCTCCTTGGGAACCTAATTAAGGAACAAGGGTTTTGGAATTTTGTTGATATCAATTTCCATTGTACAAGTGGATGAGTAATAAGAAGGTAATTGGAAATATTATTTACTGGATATAAGGATTATAAGGTCATTGGAATAATGGTGGTATTTTATGTGGTGGAGAGGGGTTTATTTGACTATTATTTTCTTTTGATAAATATTTTTTCTCTTGAATAACAATAATGTTGATTCATTTTTATAAATATAGAAAATATTTAATATTATTTTAACTATTCAGTTCTTACATCATACAAAAATCCTTAATGAATTAAACATTCATATGTTTACCTTACACTAAAAATTATTGTAGTTCAATATTAAACATAAAATCAACTACTATAGAATAATATAAAAAGTCACTATATGAATTTTTCTACATTTAGATTATGAAAATGGAATCCATTTTATGAAAAAAAATTCATAAATATGATAAATTTTATTTTTAAATTGAATAATCAATCATTCAAAATATACAGATTTATTTATTAATATCGATTTTATAACCCTATTTAAAACCAATGTCTCACAAAGAATTTTTAAAATTAAAATAAACAAAATATTAATTTATGAATATATTTTATGTAAAAATAATTTCATTAATATAATTATATTAATTTTAATATTTTAAATTAACATTTACTGTTTACAAAAGTATCAACACTTAATTTATCATTTTATAAAACATTTTTTTACTTATAATATTATATAAGTATATAATATATTCATTTATAAGATTACTTTTTTTATTTATAATTTCATTGGTGATTCTACAACATTATTGACTATCTTAAAATTCCTAATTGGAATATTACTATTGTAATGGTTAGGTTACTTTTCAAACGGTACAAGTTTCATAATTTATATAAATATCATATTCCATCAAGTCTGTATTGACTTATACTTTCTATAAATGTTATATATATTTTAAATTTTAAAATTAATATTTTACTATTAACATTATTTTTTATTTATATATTTTTTATTCCGAGTTCTATCATTCTAGTTGATCTAGAAGATCCAAATTTTCAAAATCTAGTTATCTTTTTTTTCCAATCATTAATATTTAATATCTTAATTGTTTTAATTTTTGTATCATGTATCCTTATTGATTTATGTGAATAATTTTTCTATTTATATTTATTATTAATGTATTTTATAATTATATTATATGAAATTACATTGAAAAAATTCTCGTTTTTTATAGTTATATTAGATTTTTGAATAGTTCTGGGAATCTACAATAATGCCAATGTACCTCAGTTATGTAGGGGAACCCCCTCCCATTGTTTATTCACAACTATAGAAACTTTTATATTGACCGAAACAATCAAAAATATCCCCCATGAATACTTATATACACTATAGATCCTCTGGTCTTCCCCCAGTTCCAATGATAGGGTCTTTATTTTGGGATACAATAGTAGTTCTTCTAAGTGATGTTAATTTCCTCCACTGGGATCCTTCATTTTTACTTAATTTAATGAAATTTAATTTTTGTGTTAAAATATAAAAACATAAAAGAATTATATTCTGTAAATAAATATGGTTTTATATTGGTGGCATAATATTTTTTCCTTTCCTCTCCTATTTAATTGTAACCGACTCTATTTTTTGAAGGTACGATGAACTACCTCATCACAAACCAAGGTAATTCATTATCAATCATATTCCCTCATACATATTCATGTTGGTTTATTTTATTTTATTTATATTTTAATATTAAAAAATTTATCACTTTTTAAAATTAATATATGATTTACATTGGCACATCACCATCCATTGAAAAATGATAACATCACTCATTTTCATAGTGGAATACGGCCTCAAAAATTGATGTGATTCACTGTTTTATTAGCACATAAAAAATATTATATATGTAAATTTATTTAATGAAATAATATGTTATTAATTTTTTGATTATATAATGACTAAATTACACTAACAATCATTCAATCATGATCACTACATAATGGAAAAGATACTCATGGGTATGTATGACCTTCTATTTATTTAATTATAATTTATTTCATTATTCAAAATAAAAAAAAATTATTGTTTTTAATAAAATTAATTTATGAAAAAAATTATAATTATTTCATTTTTGGGCTATAAATTATGGAATAATGAACCCTTCACACGTAGAATTGAAAAGGGTGTTGTTCAGAAATTATGAACTAGGAAACCATAAAATTCCCGAAGTGGACATGACTGATTAAGTAATTATATATTTAATAAAAATAAATAAATTTGATATTTTATGTATAGGGGATTAAAACACTAAAATATTACAAAAAATAGTTGATAAATTTTTTTGTATAGGATATAAAATAAAAACAAAATAATTTTTGGACTAAAGGTAAGGGTTTAATCTCAAAAGAATTTTTGTTTCTGACACATGAAAGTTTTTAGATATAATTTGATTTAAATGGTTTATTTATTGAAATTATATATATTATATATTGAATCCATACAAATTTATTATATTGTAAACTACAATTAATCTACTACATGTATGGTAATTTATGATTTTAATGGCTACAAATAGGTTATTTTTTATGATTCAATAATATTTTTATAAGAAATGTTTATTCTTGAATTTATATATATAAAAATTATGTAATAATAGTATACTAAAATCCTTTAAAAAACTTTTACTATATTTATTAATTATATATTTATGTATTAATATTATTTTCCTCTATTTTATAAATAAAATGAAATAGGATTTCTTTATAAAAAATGACTTCATTCCTATTATCTGTAAAATGAAAATTTTCTTCTGTACCCCTATGTTCACAAAAAGAGTCGATTATAATTTTCACATTCCCCAAAATATATAATAATGAACATGTTATGCATGTATGAATTGTTACAGAAAATGGTTTCAAATAAATATTATATTCATTTTTTGAATGATACAGCTTTCAACTATTTTACAATAACATGAGAGAAATGATTCTTTTTTCTTATTCTCCATGTAAAATATTACCTACCATAATGATAGCATAAATACTTGATCTTTTGTATTATATTACATGGTTATTTTTAAATATAATATTTTTTATAATATCTTGGAAATATATATATATATATATTCAAAATCAATATTCAAAATGGTGTGTTTATTTTTCTCATGATTCGTTTTAATCATTGTAAATGTATTTCTATTCATCACAACAAACAAAATATAATTTAATATAATTATTAATAATTTTATATATGTGTTTCTTAAAAATATACATAGCTCACATTCCATTCCATTTATAGGGTAATACATTCCTCATGAACTTTTCTGAAATTAATTCATTAATAAATATCATTAGATTATAATATGTATCAATATTATCGATACCATTTTATTTTCATGGATAATTAATATATTTATTTCTTATTAATGATATCTTAATTTTTCATACATAATCATGTAAATGATATGATTTTTAATGATGAGACAACAAATATATACACTAATAATGAATTGGGTTATTTTTTATTCTCATGAGCCATAATTTATGTAAATGGGGAGTGAACTTAATCCATTCCAGGACTTTGTCAACATTTTAATTTTGTGTTAGTGGTTACCCATGACTAATATTTATGTCAGGTTTATTGAAATTTTAATTATTTTCCATACTTCTATAATATTTTAATACCATGTAATTTATATTATACTTTCATTTTATTAATTATGTAGCTAAACTATTTTGATACCATGTTCTATCATTTCCACCCATGCTATTGTTCTATATAATATTTAAAACCCTATTGGAATTTTTATCTCAATGCTTTTGTCTACTAATTGTCAATGATATTTGATGCAATTTTAGGATCATGAAAGGACATTGGATCTCATTATATAAAATTGATAAATGATTTTATATTTCTTCCTCACGTTGATGCATTATCAGTATATTATTATAAATGAACTAGGGATCGTTTTCTTTGAGGTTAAATTAATATATTTTTATGTTACAAATCATTTAATAAATTGTATAAAATTCTTGGGGAGCTATTGTTGGTATCAGATCCATAATTAGTTATCCCTTTAGAATCAATGAAAATTAAAATTCAGTGAGATCCCTTTGGATAATCCTAATGATAATTTTAGTTATTGAAAAATATCACCGAATGTATCATGGAAATACTTAAAATATATTTATTTTATAATAAATTTAATTTTCAAGATAACATGTGATGCATGAAATACAAGTTTTAACTAAAACACGATACTCTTTAGAATATTATTTAACAATGACCATTTTAACATATCTAGTAAAATAGATTATTTTAATAGTAATTTGAAACCTATGAAATATATTTATATTACACAGAAACAATTCTTATATATTTAATATATATTTAAATTAGAGTCATTTTCAAGAAAAAGAAACACATTCTAAAAAATAGCATTTTTTGCTGAAAGAATGTTTAGCTACACTTTACCCACATGATTTAAAATTAATATAAAAATATATTAAAAAAATTAATTAAAAAATTAATATTTTTAAATTATTATAATAAATATATCTTAGGGTTATTTTTTGGTATGTTTTTGAAATGTTTTATTCTTCAATGAATAATAAAAATACCAATTTAAATTGAAAAACCCAATTTCATTTAAATTATTTATAATGTTAAATTATATTTTCAGCTAGAATTAAATAAAATTATATGATTTATATATATGTTAATCTATATTAGGTCACTGGAATCATTTTCCTGTTGATTTCTGACATTAAAACATTTTTAATATTTGAACATGTACTCTTTCAAAATCGACTGTCCAATCTCATCCAAAGGGTTTATTTCTTATAAAAAAATCCATTTCATTGAATTGTTTTATAAAAATGTGAATAAATATTTTGAATTAGAATAATTTATATCTTCTAATATATTGAACATGAATTTTCAACAAAATTCATAGAGAAAAAATTAAAAATTACTTTGAAATGGTTATGTTAAAAATGCGATTATCGAGGGATGAAATAATCATTTAAGGGTTAAAATGAAAAAATACTAGTATAAAAAAATTAGTGACAATACATAAAAAACATAATGCTTAATTATTGATAATCCATTATTTTGGACCCTTGTACCATGATAAAAATGATGGTAAACCCTATTCATTAAAATAATTTACTAGTGTGCCTATAACCTCAATTATAAAAGGTCACCCATAACCTTTATTATTATCACCTTCAATCAGATTTTTATAATCAGACACCTATCCAAATAAATTCTATCAATAAAACATCTATTAATTGTTTTTGGAAAAAATCAATCCTTTGAATTCTTTATTTGAAACCTACGGAGGATACTCGAAGAAGATGTATCATTCTCCAATAGAAATTTGTATTTTATTTTATTCTTATACTTCCATATATTTTTATTAAAATATGATGATATAATAATATCAATATATTTAATATAATTATATATTTTATGTAATTTTAGTGACCGTTTGACATCCCCACTTCTATCAAATTGGTTATGAAATCATCATTCATATGTATGGAGAACTACCCTCCTGAAATGAGGACATTCATTTTTTCTATTACTAACTCTTACATTTGAGTACGACGATTTATATAATGTATATAAATGATAATTTTAACATAATTATACTTTTTGAGTAATTATTACATAATCAAAATTTTAAATACTATTCCCCAAGACATATTTTAATGTCTCTCGGGTGTATGGAGGAATACCGCCTCATGAAGTGATGTGATTAATTTTTCAATAACTCATTAAATAGTAGTAATAAGGATAAATTTAGGGAATATATTCTACATACATGTGAAAATGATGATCTTCAGGAAAAAAATTGCAATGATGAATTTTAATATATCATTTAATTTCTTACATATTCACTAACTTATATATGATTACATTATTCGTGTATGCTTGGACTACCACCTTCACAACGTGATGTGACTTTGTATTCATCATTACATGAAATACATGAAATATATAAGTATATTTATTGAAATAATATGTTATTAAGATATTAATTATATTATTAAGTGAAAATATATTTATTAACTACATTCAAAAATTAATGTTGACAATTAAAAATTTTACCCATGAGGGCGTACATCTTACCTTCTCTGTGATCGTAAAATTATTCATTTTTAAAAACCACCATAAATTATTGAAAATAAATGTACATGATTATTTTAAATATTATAATTGTGTCGTCGTTATTATTATAGAGATTATGGAGCTATATAATATTCAAAAGAACTGAAAAATTAATGAAAATGCACGAATGAAAAAAATATCCCATTAACACCCAAAAAACATAAAAATAATGAGTTATTATCAATGAACTAGTCATAAGATATTATTAAAGGTTTAAAATTGATGTTGTAAAAAATAATATGTTTCTTCTTTATGTTTATAACATTTTTGAAACACTATATAGGTGGTTTATGAATTTTCAACCAAAATGAAGCATAAGGTAAGGGACTTCCTCTAAATTTCTCTTCATTAATGAATTTTAAAATGTTATGAACCTGATTCAATTTATATGGTGTATATTATAGGTATTTTAAATGTAATATAATAATTATTTCATATTCTATAGTTTTTTATGTTACCATTTAAATTATTTCATCAAAGTGGATTTGACACAGTAATTACCAAGTGGTTTATGTTGTTTTACAATATCACTTCATATTATGATTATTATCATTATATTGAAACAATCACTTTTATGTGATCATTATTTGTTTAAAATTAAATTACACTCAAGTATCCAAATTCTTGTTTGATTTGAATGATTAATTAAAAATAGAATAATATATAAACATATCATATATTATATTAAAATTATTTTATTAAGAAGATAAAATTTATTAGTATACATCCATTAAAATATACAGATATTTGATAGAAGAGCTCATTTTTTAATAAATAACTTGATTATTTAATATATGAGGAATTATTTGGATATTCATACATGGGGGAGATGGTTATAGAAAGGTCTTGAGTGCATTGACATGGCTCTTGAGAAAAACATGTTATCTAAATTAGATTGCAATTTACAATGTTGTTTTAAACCGTCTTGATGATAGTTCTAAATGGTATATGTATCATGTGTGTATAACATGATTCAGAGTAATTATGAATATCCTTAGTTAATAATTTTGATATTATAAACCACTATATTTTTATAATGATTTTATGTATGGATGATTTTCATTATCAATTTATTGTTTAAATGTAATGTGTTTTATATTATTTACCATTCCAAATTGTTTATGCCTTATCTAGGTTTGATAGTCATGATATTGATTAAATAGAATTTTTTTTAGTTTTTTATCATTACATGTTCACTATTCCTAATATTATCATGATAATCGAGTATTTAAATGGAATATATGTTCATTTATTTACATTTTAATGTTATTATGCTTATCAATTAATGAAATATAATGTTATACCAAAACTTTACTAATAATTTCAACTCACCATTTTTCAATTTCCATTCCACAAGAAATGGAGAAGAATTCATGGAATGAGTTTTCAAGGATGAAGTTATTTTTTATATTGTTATTTTTTATGTTTTATTTTTTATTCCAAATTCAAAATGGGTGCCATGTATATATCTAGTTCCAAAGAATTTATAAATTAAGCTGTCCTTTTTTATTTGATCCCTTATATCATTACAAATTTCAAAAATTAAGACATCATATAAGAGTTACTAGGGTTGGTGTAATATCATTTGGTATCAATGAACATTTAAAGGAATTCATGGGAACAATATTATGTAAAACAAAGAATAGGGAACAAATACCCTCAATTTACATTGAAGATATGTATAGAACATCCTCACACTATTTTGTTAAAGAATATATTTTGTGGATTTATGAACAATAATTCCCTATTGAGTTTCTCTAACTAGACATGGTTTTGCAACTTAGGTACCTATGGGTAATAAATTTGAAAATGTACATTGGGATTGACAAGATCATTATCTTGTGCATGAAAATTGTCCTTACTGCACACGTGGTTTTACAATAATGGTGGATTTACATAGGTTAATTAAAATTTCCTTACAAACCATTATAAAATACAAAAAAATAATTATTTCCTCAAAGAAACAGAGTTTATGATTATGATATCACTGATTTATAATTTTTATTTTATTCTATGTGTTATATCATATATAAATGTTTGCATAATTCTTTAAAATTCTTAATACTATGAGATAATATTTTTTTATCTCATTGGCTCGAAATGGTTCCTAAAAATAATAAGGGTTAAAATAGTTATGGTGAGTGTAGATATTTACCTATTGGATAATCCGATAAAACTAAGAATCATAATAGAACATGTTATGAATATAATTTTTTAGCTTACTCCAGTTATAAAAAATTACCTCTCTAAGATAGAGGAAGAAATTACATATTGATATTATCCTATAATAGATAAATTTATTTGATAGAATCCCCAGTAATTTTGTGGAATAAAAAAACCAATGACAACTTAGTAATGTATAATTTATTTAGAGAAGATATTTATTGCCCCAGGATTTGTTTTAAAGGAACAATTTACAATTGATGTGTATTATCTCATTGGATATACAAATCAATGGTGGGCATTGATTATTATTACAAGTAATGGTAGGGGAATACAACTCAAAGGATGGAATCCTTTTAAGTACAAAATTTGTAACAAATATTTTATAGGTTAGAAACAAACTAAAATTAAGGGAATGTGACATAACTTAAATAAAAATTATTAATAATGTATTGGGGAGTATAAAGATTCATTTACAAGGATATTTATGTATACTATGGAGTAAATGAATCAGAGGAGTTCTTGATATACCATATCTTTTAATGGATTAATCCAATCATGAATAGACAGTTGTCTTCCAATATATCTCATCATATGAGTACATAGTAGCATGTACAATCAAGATATGGAAAACGTTTCTTAATATTATGAATTAAATTGGAAGAAAGAGAAGAAGTGTGGTAAAGAGAAAAATATTTTCAAACCCATAATGTCAAAGATGAATTTATCTAGATATGATAATTAGATAAATAAAAACCTAGGTATATGATTGAAGGGAATTCGAGTTTGCTACAAGTGTATAGAGAAAGTTCATCATGATCATAAATGAAAGGGAAATAGAGAATCCATTAATGTATAGTGATTTAACTATTAAGATATAGAGTAATATTCCAACTAATTCCCCAAAAGTAAAGGTTATATACCATAGAGAAATATATTGGATCAATGTAAATTTTTTGATATTGATAGAGTGATGGATGAATGATTACTGTGATGGTGTATTTAGATACATGAAATGTATATAAAAAGTATTTTATTGTTGATTTTATCATTATCCCAATCATGAAACACACAATATTTTACAATAATATTATTTTATTAAGTATTTTATTGAATGTTTGGAATGGTACTAAGAAAAGGGAATCCCTGGAAAGTTTATATTTTTTTAATTCACATGATAAAGGTAATATTCACCTTAATGTGTGATCTATGATCAGATAATAATATAAATGATATGTTTGTTGAATTTAATTGGTATCTATGAAATTGGCTTGTTATTTAATGGTTTATGTTACATTTTCTTATGATTAATTCATGTATGAATCTTTAGAATATATTCTAAAACCAGAGATTTTATTTTAAGAAGCACAAATATTTTCTAAATGATTTTACGTTGATCAAGGTGTACACATATTTAGACTGTTCCATTAAGATAAAATTTATTTTTTATGAAAAATATAATGTTTATTTAGTGAAATTGTTTCCAAATATTGGAATTTTTTTTGGGAAGACATATTTTGGATGAGAATACGATTAACTAATAATGTAATGGATTAAGATTATGTTTGGTTTTTTTGGAAATATTTTCTTACCATATTCATTGAGTAATGATAGGAGTAATAATATTATACTATTTTATAGCTCAAATAATCTTTCAAAATGTGGTTTTAGTGCTTCATGTATAAATATTAATCTTAGATATTCTTGTCTTATATAAATAATTGAAGTTGAAAATGATAAAATAAAAACATGAAAATGTATTTATGCATATGAAATAGAAGGATATAAGGTATGTATATTTTCTTTTGTTATTGTTATATATATAAAAAAATCATAAACACAAGGGAATTATTTTTAAGAAACAATGCTATCCTAGTATGTTCATTTAAATTGAATCAAATTCTCCATTAAATCAACACAAATTTATGGTTTTGTGGTTGTTATTCTTCTCTCGATCACCCACTTTCTTGTGATCAATGATTTCTATCACTATATATTATTCCTTTGGCATTAGTATTATATTGAATTCCAATTTTTTCATTTCAAACCCATGTTCTCATACTTGGTGAAATTGTTGTGTGATTATCCCAAAAGACATTTCTACTTACTTTTCCCAATTGTTATGACAATAATTTATTAACACTCTTACAATGTGGTTTTCTGAACAATTAAATTTTCAAATAAAAAACTAGTCATTACCAAGATCATGTTTAAATTTCATTGAATCAATATCTATAATTTTGGGATAATTTAACAAACTATGATATTAAAATATATTTCATTTAGAGAAAATTTAATTTTTACAATAACAACTTATTCATCAAATAATATATTTAAATTAAATGTTGTACACTGTTAAAATATTTTATAAACATTAAAATTTTATCTAATCCATTAAAATATAATGTATTAATATTAATAACAAATTATGAAAATTTTATATTATAAAACAAAACATTTTTTTATAAATTAAAATAATAATATTTTGGAATAAAATTATTTTTTTATTAAAATATATTTTTAATAAAAGGTGGTTTTCCAAAGCTATGTACACAGAACTAAATTATTTTACCACTTTTAAAAATATTAATTAAAAATATTAAACTTAATTATTGAAATCATAGTATTACAATCATATTAGGTTGAATTTGTTATATTTCTCTCAGATGTTTTATTTGTCATTGAATACTTAAAAAAATTTCAAAGAAAAATAATATTTTTTATCAATTATTTCAAAATATATAAAATATATAAATATTATTTACAACTAAAATTAGTAATATTATATACCAATTAATCGATTTTATATCAAGAGAATCATTTTCATATTGAATTATGACAGAAAATCCTTTTAATCATTTGATAATTTTTTCCCTAATAATGTAAAAATAATTTTGTAGCATAATTAATAGTGAAAAAAAATCTTCTATAGGTGAGGTAAAAATGAGTTTACCGGGGGTTAAACTAAAACATAAGGGTTTAACATGACCCAAATTGTTGTTTAATATATATTAAATATAAATATTGATAACCTAAAAAATCATTGTATCTAAAATAATCCATTTGAGATCATTTTATAGTTGAAAAATGGGGGCACACCATTTGTTTTCCAAAAAATATGGTTGTGCAACTAACCTCACATATAAAAGTCAACATCTTCTCCCCAGTTTTTCACACCATCACACACTTTTGGATTGGCCAATAAAAATGAAATTTACTAATAAAAATCTCTCTTATTGTTCTAGATGAATTATTTTTGGAATAACCCATTTAAGGAAGGATTTAGTGAAATCATAAAGAGGATAGTCAAGGAATCCTTTTAGTGGGATAACTGATAGCTCCCTTTCCACCGAGCACTCTAACAGTGATTCCTCATATAGGGTTTCATATGCACCAATGACTAGCGGCTTTGCCTCATTCTTCATAGGATTGATTCGTGATTAATACTAGTGGAATAGTGCTCTCTCTTGATGTACCTTGACTATATTTGGGTATTGTGTGTCATTTTGATGAGTAGATGATGGTCTCAAGGAGGAGATTTCGAGATCAGACCTGGGCTATTGTGGTTGGCCCCCATTTTATTTGTGGTCAACATCCATGGTGGATCTAGCCTATATCTATCCACATATGGTTGGATTTTGGAATGGTGAGGGTTAAAAATTTCAACACAATGTTGGCGGTCCTCGGTGAGGCTTTAGAAGAGGTGTCAGTGAATCAAAATCTCAGTTGTATAGTGCATCTATTACGATGGTGGACATCCTTTTTTTGTGTTGGTGATGCTTTAGATACTTTTTAGGGAGATTTATAGACAAAATTATTTCAAGTTTTCAGCCCTGTTTTTCTCATGTTTGGGTGGAAACCTGATGTGCAAGATGGGCTGATGTCCTTAGTGGTGATATGGTCAGTTGGAATTTCACTAGATCTTGCGGTGGTAAGATAGAAGGAAAATTCACTATCTGGTGAATGGTAGTGATTATTTTTAAGGGATGAATGTGAAATGGTACATTTGTATAATATGTTTTTGGGATATTGAAATGCAGTGGTTTCTTTTCCAATAAGATCTCAAGCCATTGAATCTAGTATTTCGTTCTATTATCATTTGTTCTGTTTGGGGATTTGAATTGGGTTTAATTCATTTGGGTCAATGGGCTAGAAATGGGTTTCTTTTACACAGGGAAAATTATTTTATGTTTTCTTTTTCTTTATCTAATAAAGGATCTTATCCCCAACCCTTATGGTGGGGCACTCTATGAAAATGTAATATTCATCAATGAGGATTTTTTATTTTATTTCATCCTTCACTATAATTAATTATTATTAAAATTATTATTCAAAAAAATAGGTTAAGTATAATGATATTTTTTATTTTTTATTTAATTTTCTAAAAAATATCATCTTCTATAAAATGTGTTATGAAACCATCATTTATTTGTACAGTAGACTACCATCTGGTGAACTGATGTCATTCGTGTTTCAATTACCACTGATCCTGGTTGGGTACCATGATGGATAATAAATATATATATGTTATTTATAAAAAAATTATAGACCATTAAATCTTATATCATATATTACATTTTTTACTTTAAATTCCACATGAGATATGAAAACGTCACTTGTGTGTAGAACGAACAACCGAATCACAAATCAGTATGATTTGTTTTTCAATAATGCTGGAAATAGATGGTAATAATGATATAAATCTTGAATTCATGTGACATAAATAAAAATATTATTATATTAAATACATAATTATAATTATATAATGAAAATATATTATTTTAATTTGTAAATGTTTTTCTAAAATAAACACGATAGGATCGTTTGTGTATGTGTGGATTAACGCCTTCACGAAGCGATGTGACTATTTTTCCATCACCAAAACACATGTATTATATATATTTATATATATATATATAACATGAAATAATACGATATTTATGATATTATGAGCAATATATAAAAAATATATTACTTACCTCCTTTTGATAAATATCTTTGAAAAATGTAATTATTACACATGCACAAGTAAGACCCACCATCATTGTGATAATAGCCAAATTCTTTTTTCGAAATGAAAATTCTTGACTGGTATTAAAATTATAATTTATGGAAAAATATTAAATTTATACCATTATTATAATGATAAATTTAATATAAGTATTATACTAAAAAGAACCATAATAATAATAAAAAATCCAGAATGATAAAACAAGTTAATTGCAAACCAAAGAATTAAAATACTAAAATATATTAAATGGACATGTGATATGATGTAATAAAAAATAAAATATGATATTTATAATATTAATATAGTTCTAGTATAAGTTAGACTTTTTTAAACCCACAGTATATGATATTAAATCATGTGCAACCAAAATTTTTTATGTGTTAATATACTTCATATAAATTTCCCTTCATTGAGGCATTTTGAAACGTTATTCATATGATTCCTCTTATATGGTGTATATACTTTCCATTTTACATGTCATTACGAGATTCATAAATTATTATTGTTATTATAGGTATAAATTTGAATTATTTGATTCATGGGTATTTAAAATGAATATTTCTAAGTTCCTATTGTTATTGGACAATTTGTCTTTATGTTGAGATTGTTAACATTCACATAAAACAATCACTATCTCATGATAAAATTTAATTGTACATTAAATTTATCTTAAAAAACATAGTATTTAATGAAATATATTATTAGTTCCTAGAAATTATACCATTTTACATATTAGGTATACATATAATTTTTTTTATGAATTATGGAAATATTGATAAACCTGAATCCATTACTTAATATGGATAATTTATGACAAGTCATAACTTTTAATGATTAAATTAATTATTTGATATATGATAAATGTCTACAGCATGAAGAAATAGATGGGGAAAATCTATATATATCCCTTCTTTTAATAGACATGTTTCATGAGATAATCCAATTAGAAAATTTAGATTTAGTTTTCCTAATAGATTTGAACAGTCATGATGATAGAGATTGATGGTTGAGGTATCATGTGCTTTAGACATGACATCCAATATTTAATAATTTACTTCAATAAAAATTTATTTATTATTGTCTAGGATATTTTCACAGTTATACTATATGTACATTCATATCATTCATTTATTATTTATTAAATTCCAATTTTTTTTTGTAATTTTCATTTCTATATTGATTATTCATTATCCAGTTATGATGGTCAGGATATTGATTAAATTGAATGTGTGTTCCGATTTTTACCATCCCATTTTTTTTATTATTATTGATTCAAGATATATTCTACAATACATAACCCCTATTGAGAATTTTAGATCAACCTTATTATGTTTTACCCTTATAATTTGAAGAGGAATTCATGGAATGATTATTCAAAGGCATACTAAACTTTATATTGTTTTTTATTCCATGGTATTCATTAATCCCAAAGAAAAAATCTGTAACAAGAATGTATATATTTCTCAAAAACATCAAAATTGATTATCCCATTTATATTTGATACTTTTTATATATGCATCTATAATGAATTAAGACACCAGCTCTAGGTTTCTAGGGTTCAGCTAATTACATTAAATTTTGATGAAGGTTATTTTCGGTTGTTTCTATGAATTTTCATCCACATATATATATACTAAAATATCTTATGAATCTATATTAATGATACCTTTGGGAAAATATATATTAAATGGGTTCATCAATATGAACTTGATTTCACCTAGTGCATGAAAATGTGAAATACTACAAACCAGGTATTCCACTCTTAATAGATATTATTTCTAAAATAAAAGAACATTACAAACTATTATAATGGAATTGAAACAAAATCCTTGGATTGAAAACCAAATTGAAAACATTATCAAGGATAACATTGATTGAATCCTAGATGATCATAAGTTAAGATATAATTATCAATTATAAGTCATTTTACCATTGGTTTGTAGTTTCCCTTTTTCATTAATTAGTGCACTCTATTCTTTTTTTATATTAGTTAACATCATGACATATGTGAAGCATTTCCATTAACCAATTTGGTAATGAATTTAATGATTTTATAATATAAATTCCAAAACTAACGGTAATGTATATTAAACATTATGTTACCATAAAAATGAGTTATATTAAATTAAAAATATCAATTGTAACATAGTTCAATTTCAAAAATCATGAAAAATATAAAGATGGAATCTTTTTAAAGTATTAATGTTATTGAATATAATGAAATTATGATTCAAAATGTCATAAATATATAGAGGATCCATGGAATATTCCGTAAAGGAACTATAAGATGATTTATGTGTAAAAATGAGATCACAAAGAAGTGAATTATTGAAAAAAATGAATAGTATGGTGAATATGATTCATGGAAAAAATGTTCATCCTCTAGAAGCACTAAATGTTAAGTGCCATAGGTTTGGAGATCTTTCTCATTATCTAATTAAATTAAATAATACATGGACTAATTATAATATTATATGTTATGAATGACTTATCTATGAAATGATTGAAGTAGTTTGGGGTTGGAATTCATAATCCATATTGTTGATGTATTTCAAATTTTTATTATGGAATAGAGAATCAAGAATAATATATGGACTTTTTTAATGTGGATTCAAATTAAGGACATCCAAGAATATTTTAAATTTTATTAAATTCATTGAAATGAGATATACTGGTAAGGAGGAATTTTATGGAAACACGTGATTTAAGAAAATAAAATCATTGATATGTGCTTGTAGTTAAGGTAATATTTGGGAATTAAAAATATTTTATTTTTTATATAACACTATAATGTATAGAGTAATATAGTGGGAGAATTATTATTTTATGATTAAATTTATTTTGAGGATTTTAAAAATATTAGTCTTAATGTTTTATGAATTAAATTAGTATCATTTTATAAAAAATACAACCTTCATATTGGAAAACCACTCATCACTTTTGGAAATGTGATATATGTTGAATGAACAAATGATGGGAGATATGGGTATAGTTCATTCCATTGTACAATGCAATAAATTTTTTTATGGGATTTTTATATTTAATTAATTTTTTAGTTAAATTATCTTTTTCATATAGGTAAGAAATTACAATATTAAATATTTTTATTTTATTAAGGGTTTGAGGTGACTAAAAATATTTGGGAAATTGTTTTTAGGGATATGATAGTTGTTTTATATAGATTATTATTCGGAAAATGATAATATCTAATTCAAAAATATGTAAAATGGTATGATATAACCATTTACCTTGAAACAATAATTCATGTTGAGTATATTGATTTTATTTTGTACATAGGGTAATTTATTTAAGGAAGGATATATGATTAACCAATTTATTATTATTTAATTTGAGAAATTAATATATGCATGTTAATTTGGGGTATTTTATTAATTTAGGATTACCATTATTTTTAACAATGATAGGAGGAATAACTAGTTACACAAATATGGATCATGTGATATGCAATTAGTTAATTTTCGTGTTTTAGGTATAAAAAAATACATATTTGATATTCATTACATAGAGTAAGAGGTTAAGTGGAAAGATAGTGTAGAAGAATAAAAGTGATTAATTGTGTTTATATAAAAAATATTCACCATGTATGTATATTTTTTGTTTTTCAAAATCAGGATATTTAAATAATCACTCAACATAGGAAAAAGTATTGTGAAATAAAACAAGTATCCCATTAACATAATGTTTAACTAATCAATGGTCTTTTAATTATTCAATGATTTATAGTTTTCTGGTTGTGAAAAATTTCATAATAATTAATTATCCTATGATAAATGATCTATATCACACCCAATAATTATTTAATATTTTCTCACTTGTATAAATTTTTTCATCAAAGTAATGTCATCTTAGTTGGATACCTAGTCATATATTATTCCAAATGACATTCTTATTTTTCATTCCCCATTTTAAAAGTATTTTGTATTAACCATTGTTATGATTTGGGTTTCCTACAAAATAATATTTCAAATTTAGAACCCTTGATTATTGAGAACATGATAAAATTTTGAGGAAACGATTTATTTAAGGGGTAGAGTGTAACATCCTGAGATTTAAAAATAAAACCATATTGAGTAGCATAATAAGAATGCAACTATAATCCTAAATGAACCACTGTATATTATTAGACAATAATTACTTAAATATGACCATTATAACCAAGACAATAGATTTGATAGTATGAATAATAATATGTAATTTATTAAATATATGTAATGGTTTTAATTAATATAAATGTATTTATAATTCTTCATAAACAAGGACTAAATTTTTAATAAAAAAAATGAAATATAATTTTTATTGTTTTTGTTTTAGAATACTATAATTAAAATTTTGAACTATTTGGATTTGTATTTATAAAATGTAAATAATATTTTAAATCAACCTAATAAAATTTACATTGGGTGAAATTTTGTATTTTATCATAAAATATTTATTTTTCAATGAATAGTTTAAAGTACTATTTTTATGAAATAATCATTTCTTTTAATAATATAACTGATTTAAAGCCCCATTATTCATTTACTTTTATTTAAAATTAATATAAGTATTATTTAATTTCATATAATCCAATTAATTATATTCAGGTCTCAATTATATATGATTTTCGTTTATGTGTTTCTTTATTTATTAATAATATTTTTCCCTATATTATTTTAATGTCCATAAAGTTCCTCATTTTTATATATTTAAAATAACCATAGTGATGAAATATTTAAATGGAATTTTTGGATTATATATTTTTCATTGGGAATTTAAATGCATATAATGTTCATTTCTATTCATATACTTAATTATAAATCATTACTGCATTGAAAAATTCATTTTTGTGGAAAACATATTTTCTTCACACTTGTGGGTTTTATTTTATATTAAATGTTTTAATATTATATGTTTTTATCTTGATATATTGGATTACATATTTTTATATCATCATAATTTATATTATATAACAATTTTAACATGATTTTTGTTCAAAATTAATAATAAAAACATTAAGAAAAGATTTAATGGTAATACAAATAATGTGGTAAAAGTGAGTAACAAATTCTCATTTGATACATTTAGTTATTTTCCTTCCAGTTATTCCTTTTTAACCTCATCTAAGTGTATCATGTGCACCCTTTGGATAAATATCAGTTTTTGGAGAAGATGGCCTAAAATTTAGGGTTGTTTGATTATTTGAATTAATGGAGAACAAGTATCAATATGAAATGGATTATTGGAGTTCTCCCTGATTTCTAAGAATTCAAAAGTTAGATTAGAGTTTTACTATAGACAACTATAAATTTTGTTCTGTTTTGGAAATTTACACATCATGGAATTATAGTAAACAACATGCATTGTTCCCCAGGATCATGTCTTGAGATGAATACACACCATGAGTAGTAACATACCATGAAGAATATTTACATGTTTTCTAATGTTAATAACAAATTTTTTTATAATGGAAATGGTTTTTTGTATATATTTAGAAAAATTGGATTACACATAATTAAATGGGATTACACAACATATTACCATCATGACTTAGAATATTAGGATGATTCATTGATTATTTGTTTATCCCATTCACTCTAGCCTCTTTCCCCTAGTCTAGATATATTTGGAGACTATTACAGAACCCTCTCTCCTTCAAAATCGATTAGTTAAACATTTGATCAGCATAGTTGTGTTGGTTGAAAGATTACTTATGAGAATATTTTTTCTTCTTTGTTTACTTAGACCGTGGTAGTGTAGTTTCATTTTGTTATTTTATTTGTTGATATGTTTGGGAAATTCTATTATTTAATGAAAGATCTATTTTGTGATCTAAATCTAGATGATGTTGCTTTTATGTCTGTAGTTTGGTGAGTGTATATAAATCAAGGTTTTTTTGATTTATCCTTTATTCTATTCATTTTCTTGTTAAATCAATTATTAGATATGTGAGGATTAATTATATGCACTATATTATCTATGTTCTAATATTTTTGTTGGTGTGACCCATTGCGGGCTTGTGTGTCCCCATGTTTGAGGAAGGTTATCCTATGGTATCATTGGTGGGAATAACTGCATTTCATTATTTTTATAAATTGTCTTATTAAATGAAATATATTATTTTAATGATTGATTTATATCTGCAAAAACTAGTTTTTGATAAAATATGATTTTCACGCAATTTTTCTAAAATAAATGGTATTTTTTTAGAATTGTGAAATGGGTTAGAATAGAGGTTTTAGAAATTTCATTAAGGGTTTTTTTAAAGTTTATTTATAAAACAGAGAACATAAAAATCACTGGGCACATAAGTAATGTGTGTAGTAGTAGGACATGTTTGTTGACATTAATCAGTGTTTCACACAGGGGGTGATCTCATGTTCCCTAGGGCAATTGTTCTTGGAATCATATAGACACTATAAAGAGGTTTTCAAAGTGATGTATTACTCTACTTCCAAAATTCTATGCATATGTCTAGGGGCTAGATTCATGTGGGAATTACGTTGTTAGCGGTATGTGTGTCCTTACAATCTTAAAAACATATGATCATTACAATGAAGTTAACAATTATTTGAGTATTTTTTTGGTTGTAAAATAATATATTTTATATGACATGTGAAACATACTTTTTCTTGATACAAATACATAGTTTCAGATTAAATTATTTTAAATTTACATACCTTTTTTTTAAATGTGGAAATTGTTGAAATAAAATTATCTTCATTACTTTTGGTATACAAATATTAAACTTCAAATCATGAATTTATTTTTATTAAATAGTATCATGATTAGATTATTTTAAAAATACATAATATGTGACACATAGGTGGGATAATACTGATCTTGTTTACTCACAGCCTACACACCCAATCAAAGGTGTGAAGATGATTGAATGTGATCAGATGTTTGAAAATAAAAAGAAGCATAATGAGGTGGTGAATATTTTGGTCATCTAGGATTGGTGGAAGGTGGTGAGACATTGGGTGTTTTCCTACATAATCACAATGGTACTATTGGTGAAACTGTTTTAATTTTTTTCATCTTTTACTGTTTAACATGTCTCTTAGAAATTGTTTTTTCAACCATTTCATTTGTGTCACGCCTATTTTAAATATATTCTAAAAATATATATATTTAATTTTTCATCTAATTTTTATTTACTAATATATATATATATATATATATTTATATGTGGGTGTATATATTATATTTATTCTTCATTATTATAGGTGAAATCATTCTCTTTGTTTGTTATTGATGCACTGGTTCTATATGCCATCCCATGGGATTGGGATGACAAACCGGGTATGTGGAAATTATTGTTTGGTAATTTTATTGAAATACTACCTATCTTAGGTTTATCATATTATATATTAATTGAGGTGTATATTCAATATTGATTGTCTTGAGATGTTTAATAGAATGGGGAAATAAGTTATAAACATGAGAGGTAGATTGCGGAAAGGGTCTAGAAAGGTCTTTCTATGATGAGATTTAAGTTACCATTGGTTGTTTGGATGTGTTCATCATGTTTGAGAACATGATGTCATTATTAGTTTTTGATTATGTTTTTTTCTATATTGATGTGACATTAATATTTTTCATTTAATTTCATATGGTTGATTTTTTGTAGTATGGATCTAAGACGTCTTCCATGACATCTTTAAGAAGGTTCAGTTGGTGCTTCTCAAGGGTATCCACTATTAGATTATAATTTTATCATGGATATCATGAGTATAGTTCTATCCATTGATAAGAAAAATATGTATTTCTAAATTGTAGTCATTGAGGTACAACATATATCAATAGGATATGGATAATGATCTCATTAGATCTTTCATGTGAGGTGAACACCCTTTAAGGTTATCAATAAACAAAAGGTGGAAGAGGATTATATTTATAAGAATAATCGGATCTATGAAATATTGGACACACCTGAAAAATCATGGTAATGTGTGTGGCTTTTATGATTTAGGTTTTTAGTAAGAGTTTGAGTTATTCCATTATTCTAGCTAACAGAAATGTTGAATTAGACTTGATGGGTTTCCAGACACTCATCTTCCTCCAGTTTTATATAGAGTCATTGATGATGGCCAAATATATAGATTTTCATTATTTTTATTTTTTAGAGATATTAATATTTGAATAAACTAATAAGTCTATTGAGATGGTTCATTTTCCATCAGTGGTTTTTAAGAATGAATACCGGAAAGATCATATGTAATTTCATGGTTTGCAATTGGATATCAGATCCTAGATAATTAGGCTAAATATTTTGAACTGTGTGGTGTATAGGGACATGGTGTAGAAGATGAATATAGTATTAAGGGATGGATATTTTTTCCATTATCTTCCACCAAGTGAAATAATTAGTGGTATGACATGGAAAAATAGTATGGTTTAGGATCATCACAGGAGTGGTGGGGGTAGTTCTTAGAGGTTGGACTCTTTAGCATCTCTTGTTGTAGCTAGCTGCAGTCATCATCCATTATATCTGTGTGGAATGGTTGGACACAACAAAAATTATTTTCCTTCACCTACAATGATGTGTAATAGTTATGAATATTATGTTCATCATTATTATTTCATATATGTTTTTTCTAATCGTGTTTTGTTTAGGGATCATCAGCACTAATGGAACTATGACATAGTCAAATGCATCAAATAATATAGTTCTCTATCCACATGCCTCAAGAGAAATTCACCATCATATAGTATATGAGTCATCAGTGGATGTAAACATTAGTCTAATGATAGTGACATGTACATGATTTATTTCATATTCAATAGAAATTTATTTACTCTATATTGGTGTTTACCACTCATTTATATCTATCCATTTTTAGTATTCATAAACACCCAACAAATCCCATGTCCTTTTTAATTTAGTTAGTGAAGACTTAGGGGAAGAGGTCACATGAAGGGTTTCTATGCCCTTATTGTAAGCAATTGATAGATGATGTGGACTTATTATGTGCTTTCCACATTCTCAATATATATTGTTTTTATGTCTTCATTGGGATGGATTGTCCTGTAACTCATTATGAGGGTGTTGACTGTTATAATATGTGTGTCTCATTATTTTTACAGCCGATGGGATCTCTTATCTATTTCATAGAGAGTGAATTAAGAGGTCTTGTCTCGTAGAAATATCATTCCGAGATTTAGGATTTTATGCTTACTATATCAGATTATCCTATTGGTGTTTTGTCAATTTTTTATCTTCTCATTGTTGTTTGATATTCTCCAATCATTTCCAAGAATATTTCATCAAGATTCCTCTAGAGTGGGAGGTATCGTTTAAAATTAATTTTGATGCATGTATGTGCACTATTTCAAATACTTCTAATTATATATAAATAGTGGTTTCGAAATAGATATGATTCATATGCTTGATATAACGGAAAAGGATTTCCCCCAATTGTTTCATATTGCGAATACTAATGGATCTTTACTAAGATTATGGAAGATTCACCAAAATGTTTTGTAGAGATTCATAACATGAATAGTTTCTTGGTTATGAAAATGTATCTATTTCCCCTTGTGGATTATTTTTTTGACCTGTTAAAGGGATAAAAGTTGTTTTAAAAGAGATATCATTGATAAAGTTATCATCATCTATGGTTTTGGTAGTCATATATATTGACGATGTTTTTAAGGAGGTGGTATATCTATTATGAATATCATAAAATGACATTTGGTTTTGATAACTCTCCTAAAATCATTATGAATGTGATGAATCAAAAATTCCATCATTATCCCCACATTTATTTGTAGTAGTTCATGGATGACATATTGGTTTATTTGAGATCTAAGAATGGCCATGATGCCCATTTAGATTTGGTTATACAAATTTTTGGTCAGAACTGTATCTGTTGAATGAATTAACAATGAAATTTATTTATCCTATAAGAGATATTATTTGGGAGCATGATTTCTAGTCATGGATTATCAATTGATCATGAGAAGGTGAATGTAGTCTTTTCATGTGGATAATCGAGAAGCATAATTGATATTCAATGATTCCACTATCTAGATTGATATTACAAATAGATTATTTAGTGTTTCTCAAATATGGAGTCTATATTGAAAAAACGTAATATGAAATAGATAAAATTAATATGGTAATAAAATTTTCATGTTGTATTCAATGTGATAAAATTACTTATGACATTGACACAAATTTTGATTTAACTTGATCCCTATAAGGGGTATGTAGTTTTTTTGTGATTTTTTGGAACTGCTTTGTGCAGTTTACTCATTTAGGAAGATCATGTTTTATCATATTCCTATTAATAGATTTGACATCATGAGAAGAATTACCCCACTCACAATTTAATTTTATCTGCAATTACTCATGTTCTTATGTGTTTGTAGGACTATCTTTGTTGGGGAAGTTTCGCAGTCTTCTGTTACAATTAGTTTTTAAGATATACATGTTCTTATAAATAATTGAATCTAAAATAGATATGATGGGTGGAATACCTTCATAGGATCCTCATCAAAATTACATATACCCCAGGTAAGGAGAATTTCGTTGCATATTCTCTCAGTAGGAAAGCACCATTATAGGATATTTCAGATTCAAGGGAAGAGTGGAACATTATGGGTATTTTTTACTCAGTTTCATATATATTATTAATAGTATGTTTCATGTGTGGTTCATACCAATATATAATTATAATCATTCCTCCATGATTCAATTATTTATAGTTAAAAATAGTATTATTTGTTCAAAAGAATTTCAGAAAATATATATGAAAGGGAGTCTATTTCTTGTTGGTTTATCTATTTTGAACATATTCTCTATTTTGGATATATTGTTTCCCTAGTATCTGTGAGGATATCAATTTTTTTTATTATCATTGTTACTCTTATGATATTCCTATGATCACTATAAAGATGTTTGGTAAAATGAAACAGTCATTCTAGTAGAAAAATATGAAACATGAAAATGAGGATTATGTATCCCATTAGTACACATTCAAAAAAATGAAGGAAAATAATATGAAACCTTTTGGTTTTCATCAGTAACTGTTTCTTCTAGTTTGTTAATGGGAAGTGGTTTCCATGGTTTTTTATTGGATTACAACAACTTCTATGGTGGAGTAATTTTATATGGATTATTATTGACCAATTTAAAAATACATAACACTTCATCTTGATTAGGGACACCAAAAAATTTGTGGATCCATGTATGATTTATATACATAAGATTGTGAGGTTACATGGGGTTTTATATGATTTTCATACAAATTGGGATACTCTATTTATATAGAGTTTCTGAAGGATTATCAAATAATATGTAGAGGCTCAACTCAGTTTGAGTACATGTTACAATCCATAATAAGATGGTTGTATAGAGAATGTTATAAAAATCTAATAGGATATGATATGTTTATGTGTCATGGATTTTGGTGGAACATGATATATCCATTTGTGAGTAGTTTATTTTTTAATGAAATTTTTTTTATTCGTTTATTAGAATTGAAAATTCAAGGGATTTATATGGTCTCCAATGTAGGTCACATATTTGTTCTGCAAGATGTTTATAAATACTCTATTGTGGGATTGACTATATTTAGTAAGAGTTATATAAGAATTTAATATGTAAATTTACCACTGGGTAATTATTATAGTCGATTGAAATATTTTATAGATTAGCATTGTCATCCTTTAGAGTTTGCTGTACATGGATGGGATTTCAATAATATTTTTCCATGGTTGGGTCACCATTATATTTGGAAAAAGGGAATGATAGATCCATGATATGTTGGACTATTTTAGGTATTTTAATGGAATTTCCTGGTTTACTATCATTTATAATTTCTAGTTCAGTTAATGTAATTCCTAATTTTTTTAATATATCACTGCTAATGAAATACACATTAGATCTATGTTTCATTCTATGCCGTGAAGGGATTCAGATACAAAATAATTATGTTGTGGATAATCTAGTAGATATCATTTGATCTCCTATGAATGTATTTCATTGGACGTTAATTCCATTAGTTAGAGAGTTATGGTAGTAGAAATTATATACTAACGAGGCTTGGTTGTGGGAGTCATTTTTGTCAGATGAGTGTCCTCACCACTTTACCACACTTCATTATTCTACATTATTTATTAGGTATTGAATATTTTATTGTAGTCTTTTAATATAGACCCATTATCTAAAATTATTTACTTCAATTTTATTTTTTCATTTTCCCATTTGTTGGGTGTGTCTTGGGACCCTAGAGGATGGAGTTGAAATATTTTCAATAATAACCTCATGTTACAGGATGTATATTTAATTAAATTAATATAGTGTAAATATAAAAATTTAATATATTGATGGGTTTATTCTCATGTTCATATTATTCTAGAGAATTTTTGGATTTTTTTCTTATAAATTTGAGTTTTTGTTGTCTGGTAGGAACTTACACATTGTTTAATTCGATTACATGACATATACTATTTGATAGTTTCTTGTCATGAAGTGAATAAAAATCATGAATTTTTACACATTATGAAAACGGTTTACATGTCATGTCATATTTATATAACTTTTTTTTGAAATAGGTAGCCCTGTTTATCATCATATATTGACCTCATGGATTACAATATGTGTATTGAGAATACACACCATGTAGTCATCATGATTTGGAATTTCATAGAGATGAGTTATGTATTTATTTATTTTCATTCATTAAAGCCTCTTTTCTCATGACCCAGAGCTCTTACAAGAGGATTTTGGGAACCATTTATCATTATGAATGAATTTATTCTGGGTTTGATCATCAATGATCTGTGTGGTGTCTCTATTTTTAAGTTACTCATTTTTTTCTTCTTAGTTAGGTTTTATATCTATAGAACCATTTTGTTTCATTATTGGATATTTTCATATTTGATTATAATTCTTGATTTTATTCAAGATCCATTAGGTGATCATCTTTAGCATCCTATTCCTATCTAGGGTTTTCTCAGATGGGTATATGCTCTTTGAATTTTTTCTAGATCTTCCCTTTCCACAACCCATTTTTATTAAATTAATTATACTAGTTTCAAGGATTTATTCTAGCGTCTTAATTGTAATTTTTTCATCATTCATTTTGGTGGATCTATTTACAGGCATGTATGACATTGTGTTTGGGGTAAGTGTTTCCATATAATGCCTGTTTAAAATTATAACCATTTCATTGTTTTTTTAAATTGTTTTATTAATTGAATTAGAATGATTAAATAGATAATTTTAGCGTAAGATAATTTTTTTAATAATATATTATATTTCATCGGGTTTTGAGAAAAAAATGTATTTTATAATCATTATAAAATGTGTTTGTGAAAGAGTTTTCAAATAATTGTTTTAATGGAATGATTTTCAATGAATTTGTCTATAAAATAGAGCACATAGAAATCATTGATTACTTAGGTGGGAAGTGTAATAATAGGCCGACACCATTTATACTTATGGGGGGTTCACTCATGGGGTGTTCACATGCTCTGAAGTATTATAGTTGTATTGACATGATAGACACTATTGGGAGGTTCACTTATTGGGGTGTTCCACTACAACGTTGATATGATGAAATTGTCTTGGGAATTTATGTGTACCTGGTTGTCTAAGATGGGGTACTGACTATCATAACTATCTTGAGATAGTTTCATCTTTTTCATGATGTTACCAATGCATTGGATTTTCTTTTTTTATTTATATATACATTTTATTATTATGAGATTTCATACCAACTTTTTTATAGGACTTTATTTTTTATATGAAAAGAGTTGAAAATAATTTACATACCTTATATTGAAAATGATGAAAAGGGGTGTAATAAATTTTATTTCCAATGCCTTTGATATAAATCTGTTAAAATTATTATCAATCATTTTTTACATTTTGGATGTGCATAAATATAAAACTTTATATGGAATTGATATATATAACATGGGTTGGATCCTACTAAACATGTTCTCTCATAGACTACGCACTGCTTCATCTGTTAATAGAACTTTATAATTCATTATAGGTAAGGAATTGAAAAGATCAATAGTAGTTCAAGGAGTTTTTATATTAGTTGAGTTGTGTGGTTGAGTGTGGAATTGTGGGAGTTTTCATATTATATCACATAGAAACTATTTGTGTAGTTTTTTTTTATTTACCATCATTCGCTATTGGACCTATCTCATAGAGATTGATTTCTATCATTTATCAATTATCACTTCCACTGTTATCTAAATTTCATGACATATATATTAAAATTTTCTTCCTCTACTTCATTTTTTATAAGTACAGATGTCATGTTTTCTAATTTAATTTTGGTGAAATCATTCCTTCTAATCTTTTATGAAGATTTTCTAGATTCTAGCCCATGGGGATCAGTAATGGACTTCAATTATGAGAAAATTATGGATGAGTACATGTACTGAGAGATTATATAAGTTGTGTCCATGAAATGATTAAGACATATTTTTTTAGTCTTATAGGTGTGTCTCAACCTTAGATCTCCTACAGTCCTTTATTATTAAATTTTTTACGAAGTTTTCTGAGGTGTGACTTCCCATTATTTAATATTTGTAGGTATTAAAAAAATTTCATTCCACCTCATTAAAATAGGGAATCCCACTTGTAAATTCTTGACACTACTCAATTTATTTATATTGACCAAGATCTTTCAGAATCTATCCCCTAAATCCTTATCCTAATTATATATATTATGTTCTATTAATAATATAAACATTTCTGTTTTTAATAGAGTTCAAAATGTTGTTCTTCGAAGATAATGTAATCATATTTATCGAGATCCTTATTTATTTACAATTTTTCCACCATAATTTATGTATAATTAATTGAAATTTAATTAATTTAGTACATATTATATTCTATGAAGTTATTTAGATGATGTAATAATATTTATCCATATCTTATTCCATTAAATTGGAAATAATACAATTTTTTGTTTGTACACCGGACTCCCCCACACGAATTGATGTAATTCAATTTCCAAAATCCCCACTCACAACTATCAATATTGAATTATTTGATGTAAATATATAATATTTAGGAAAATTAAATAATTATAGAAAATTAACAAATCGTATACCATTATACCATTCTATGAGTTGTAGAATGATAAATTCACTCATTTGTAAATTGGAATTCAAATTCATGAAGCAATGTGTAATATTTTTGATTTACCATATCAAATGGATAGTATATATAAGTTAATAAAAATAAATTTTATTATGTTTATGATATAATAAACCTTTTTGGAAGATAAAGTAATAGTTAAATTATTTCCATCATTATCATTAAAAATGGAGATGTTTCTCAGGCATATATATGACTTACTATCTCCCTAATTGTATCAAAGTTAATTTTTTATAATTAAATTTCATAGTTGTATTTAAAAATGTAATTTATGTATAAAAATTATAATTATATAATGACTATTATTATTGTGATTATGGATCAATGATCCCTTTGACCCTGGTAAACACAACGATACTGTTATGAAACTGTGAACTAATCATCCTCAAGACACCCGATGTAGAGAAAAATTGATAAATAATTAAATATATAATTAAAATAAATGAAATATATGGTATATATATAATTTATTTTACCTACAAAATTATCTTTCTAAAATAAATAACTTTTATAATTTTAGTATTCTATATATAAAATACATGAATGACATAGTGTGGAATCAATTTAAGGGTTTCAAATCAAAACATACTTCTTCTAGACACATGATCATATATGCACATAAGTTATTTCGATTAGAAATATATTAAGTTCTATTTGAAAAGATGAAAACTAGTTCAGTTTTCATATCTCATAAAACATTATTCTCCTATTAATAATAACATATTTAGATAAATATGTAATGTTATTAATATTTTCATGACTTATTATATTCTACCTTTACACATTTTATATGAAATGTGCATTATTTGTGTGAAATATTAATGTTTTAATACTAAATATTCATTTTGAGAATCTTTAGATGTAGTACAATTGAGTCTGTTTACTATTATATTTATTACAATCACCATAATAATTCTTATATTTTGATTCTTGTTTTTGAGGATTCCAAATTCATAGTAAAAGAATTCATAAGAAATAATCATGGGCTAATTATGTCATTTGATGGTTCATATGGATCACACTTAAGGCCCACAAAATCTGCGAAGAAACTAGACCATCCATAAATATTCAACTACCTTTATCAATACATAATTTAAAATTCATTTATTATCCTAAAATGTTCATTGGACAATATGAGGATTATTTTATAAAAATGTCATGGTCCAACAACAAAAACAAGGGGCCCAATATTTGCTTTGAATTCCAGCCCACCATTCTGGCCAGAAATTAAAATCCTAAAACTATTCATGACATATCTCATGATCTAGTAATAAAATCAAGCTTATATTTGTTAGTAAAAAAGATCTGATATATTCTTCCACCATTTTTGAAGAATGAATTTGGAATTTAAGGAATGATTCTATTCAATAATCTATTCACATTTTGGCCATCAAAAAAGCATGGATAGAAATGGACATTTTATCGTTGTTTATGAAAAGTACCACAACATTGGATCAATAAGTCCAAATGACTACAACTTTTGATATTAGTCATCCAATATTATTATCTACAAATTTTAATAATAGGATAACTCATGATTTGGATTTTTACTTTTCTAAATCATCAATTCAATTGGAGGGGTAGTTTTGGAATGCAAACAGACCACCACCTTGGGCTATAAATACATCCTCTCCTCTCATTCCAAAAGGGTTGGAAATTAATAATAGAGGAGGATTAATTAGCATGAAAAAGTCTCTCCCAAAACCCTAGGAGGAAATTACAAACTCATGTTTTCATCTGAGATACCCTTCCCCCTTTCTTTGATTTCATTTTCCTTCCGATCATTTTCAATTGTAATTTCATAAGTGCATGTATTTGTAATTTTGTTTTAATTCATGTTAATTTCTTCTTGATCTCTTATTCTCATCTACCTTCTATAGTATGATATTAATGTTCTTTAAATATTTTAAATAAATTTTAAAATCATTCTCTTCATTCACTTTCTCATTCAAGAAAAAGATTGTTTTTGTTATTTCTCTTCATTTCTCGTGTGTGTGTTCGACACACCACTCTTTTATTATCCCTTTATTTTTATTATCTTCTTAAATGATCAAAATAATCATTATAACCAGATTACTAGTCATTTCAATGGTTGGGTAAATCTCTCATTGGGGTGTGTTATAATTTAGGAATTTTAATTGATTGAGAGAATTTGCTCGATGAATATTCTTTAAATTAACATTATGTATGTTGGACTAAACATGTCGTGGATTAATGACTTGTTTTTATTAATGTATGAATTCCATGGATTATTGGAACCATAAATACTCTACCAAAATCATATAATGATTGAGATTATATTCTTAGTTATGTTTGGGATCGGATTAAAGCCTTAACACCTATGAATTCAAATCAACATCATCTTGTGACTTGGGTGCTGATCTAATGCAATATAAAGCAAATATCAAGGATATAACAAGCTTAACTACCTAATGATGAACTAATCCCAATATTTATCAAATTGATAAATCAATGTTGACATATCAATTATTTCAATTATTCTCTACAAACCGACCCCCAATAAAAACAAAATCAACTAAAAACGTACGACTATTAAAAAGTATCATCACTGGTAATTCATCCCGAGTGATGCGATACACATTAGAGGAGCATCAGAACATCGATCGGTCAATGAACGAAAATTGGTCATGCATTCAATATGACATTAATATATTATTATTTATAACTTTTAATCTGATCCATGAATACATTATAACATATTTAATGAAATTAGTGAGACACATTTGACATTGTCAGCTTCTTAAAATTACTCCTTTATAGTATCTGAAATTGAATAGAAAATGACTTTGAGGATGGGGATATGTGTTTTATATCAGGTCATATGAAATTGATTCATCATGTGACTCTTTTTGTGCATCATTATATTCATAGTGTTTATAAGTCATTCAAGAATAAAAAAAATACTTTTACAGTATAATGAAATCACTAATACCATTAAAATTTTTAATTTCATGAATAATAGTTTTCTGGTTTGTTTAAATATAATTTTATTTATCTAGAGTATTAAATTTGACCAGAAATTCAGGAATATTGAATGATATATAAATAAATGATAAATTTGAATCTTATAAGATGATTTTTGTGGATACTTCAAATTAAATATTCTAAATAATTTATCATGATCATTATTTTATTCTAAAAGAAGACTTTAAACACATGAATGACAATAATAATTTAAATTTGAAAAATTTCCATTTACAATTATTGACATAATAATTTAATTTTTTTAGAATGTAAATTATTAATAATATGGAATGGTGTTCCAGAAATATGAGAATATTTTAATACATTATTGTGTTGATGACTTATTGTATTAGGGAGAGAAAATAAATTTAGAAAATTACCTTTATTTAATATGAGTGTTATAAGAAGGTCTTGGATATATGATTCTATTACTATTTCTATAGAAAATTATACTTATGGGGAAGGAGACTAGTTCATGAATGCATTCTATAATTTGTTATTAGTTAATCCAAAATATATGAAAGCGGGGGACTGAGCGACTGATGCTACAATAATTTTTAATTCTAAGATACATTCATGACAAAGATTAAATCATGATTAAAAAGATTATAGCAAGGATTTAATGATTTCATTAAAGCATGAGAGAGGAATAATCCTGATGTACTTGTGTATTCATCAAAAATGCTACCAGATCATTTTTATGTGGAATTAAGTAGCTGATTTTGAGAAGTGGATGAAAATTTATTAAATAATTTGTGTTACTTGATCTGCACATATACATATTGATAATTATAGTGATAAAAATTATGTTTCCTAACAATATTATAGAGGCAACAAAGAGTAGGCAATCACATCATGGATTAACCATATAAAAAGGTTATTTATGAAAAATAAATTTCATGTTATTTCGTATAGCTGATTAAGAGGGATTAGAAATTAAATGTATACATTAATTATTCAAAAGGTTTTAACTCCAATGAATAATTTTTAATAATGAAAAACTTCTAATCCTTATTAATGAGACTATAATAGTACCCTAATTGATATGGGCTTTATATGTTTTATATGATCAAACCATGATCCAATGAGATTATACTCATCATTATTAATATCATTTATAGTTCATGTTCTATGAATATATGAGGAGTTCCCTTCATTCATGTGAAAAAATTATTGGATGGAAAAATTTAATGTTAGCATATTTTATTTCATTAGTATTACATGTCAATGATGAATTTTCTATTAGGGGTTCACCTCTTTTGAGAGAAGCACCTAAGATTTTTTGGTGGAAAATACATGGAATTAGATGGGATATCTATACATGATATAATTTAACATCCACATAAAAAATCAATATTATATGTATGGGATGAAAAAATTATATAGTTAAATTGGGAAATCTAGAAAATATGTATAAATTATGTTTCAATATTAAAAAGACTAATTTTATATTTTATGGTTTAAATACGATGATATCATTGTAGTCGAAATGTGATATTGGATGACTACTTCATAATAGTGAATAAGGTAGTTAGTCGAATAGAGTATTGGGAACCAACAAGAAAACCATAAAAAATAATAAAATTAATGAGAAAGATACATGGAATATTTAGTCCACAAATATCTATTATGGAAAATATAAATTATATGTCCCTAGACGAGTCACATTATACTCTCATTAACTATGATAATAGAAAATAACAAATTTTGAAAAAATATATAAAGAGGATATAGCTTATAAATCATTCAAAAATTGAATATTGATGAAATGTGGTTAAGTATGTAGGTAACTAAATAGATGATGATGAGAATGATGAGATTTTTAACAAGGTGATTTATTTTATTTCTAAAAATGATAAAATATATATTTGAAATGTAAAGGGGAAATCTTAGTCAAATATTTTAATTGGGGAGGAATTAAAAACTTTTTCTTTAATACCCATGATTAAGGAAGAGTATATTGCGTAATGGTGATTATTACGAAACAAATACCATGATAATATCTATAAATATACCACCCAAATTATATAATAAATCTTATTAAATAATAATTAAATTTCATGTATGGAATAGGATAATTATTCTAAGTACGGAGGAAGAACACTGTTATTAATGAAACATTGAAATAATGGAATAATTTTCTCGAAAGTATTCAAATATCTTGGTATATGTTGAGTGAAATGAATAAAGGAAATGAAGTAATGAATAGGATGGAGAATAAACATATGTAGTTAACATGTTTACAACTAAAC
Source organism: Viscum album (assembly GCA_963277665.1). Lineage (NCBI taxonomy): Eukaryota > Viridiplantae > Streptophyta > Magnoliopsida > Santalales > Viscaceae > Viscum > Viscum album. The sequence continues at coordinate 1,706,871,168 of OY728153.1, read as the reverse complement.
ATGATGTGTGTATAAAAATATATATAAAATAATAAAAATTGATTTTAATCACTATATATTAAATATTCTTAATTTATGAATTATGATTATGTGTTTAATTATAAGGAGAAGGACCACATTATAGAGATAAAAATACAAAAATTAGCAGTGTTTGAAAAATAAATTATTAAAAAATCTAATAAAAAAATGTATGTTATAGAATAAAAACTTTAACATGATAAATAAGGTTTTATTAACACTGATAAAGCAATCTTAATGATTATGTGTGACTTTGATTATGTTTATTCTATTATTTATCAATAAACATAGGATATTGGTAAACCAAATCCATAAAATAAGGGAAAATAAAAACTCTAGATTTAGAACATGTAATTAAAAGATATTTTTCTGGTTTAATATTTGTGGAAATCAATATACATGATGGTTGAAACTATTCATGAAAAGAGAGAAAATTTTAGGGAATAGTCTCAAAAACATCCTAGAATAAGCAACATTTTTTATCCTTTTTAGTGTTGTGGACGTTCTAAAATCAAAATATATTTTTAATTGTTGTTCTAATGAAATATAATGATAATATAAGGACACATGTGTTTCATAAATAAAAATGTAATGATAGTCTTTAATAAATTTATGGAATATGTGACCAACATGTTTTATTCATAGAAGATTGTACAGCCATGAATCTTGTATAGAATCGATAGATTAAATAAGTATGTAAAGAACCGTATATAGACATGAAAATGGACATTAATTGAAGAGGCATATTTTTAATCTAGAATGAGAAATTGTACACGAATTTCTAATGTTTGTTTCACATAAAATTATAAAATTTAAAATGTGATCTAAAAAACATTGTATGTCCTGATGGTAGTTTTTGTACATTAATGATTCCTCGATAAATATTAATTGGATTGGACTTAATAAAATTTAAATACAATGTTTTAATTCATAAGATTTATTATTTATTGATCGACACGTGATTAACGTACTATGTGTTAGATTGAAAATGAATGAAGGTAATGAGTAACTCTTTAGAAAAATAACATTCCCCACTAAAAGTAATAGAATAAGAGGCTGATTGAATGTAGGAATGAATTGATGTGAATTTATTTTATATAGTTGAAGAATGATATTATTATAATCATATAGGTAATGAAGAAAATAATTTCTCTCATAAATACTTATCCACAAAGAAAAATACAATCTATATTTCAAAGTTGAATTTTTCTATAAGATGTTACCTAGTGGAGAAGAGATATTTATTTTTTAAAACACAATTAAAAAAGTGATTATAGTCGATGAAAATTAGAAAAATGTTACAATAAAATCACCTAGACTAATAGAACTGATTGACTCAGTCTGGTGTCAACCAATAAAACATAAATCAACAAGTGCTGATCTATATTTATTCATATTTATTTATTGTTGAGCCCTCTGGAAGATTGTTGATTTCATGTCTATGTTTGATGTTTTAATAATCACAAATCATCACATACCATTAATGCTTAATCTGGTTTGTTTTCTCATAAACTTAATTACAATCTGCAAATGAATCTGTTATCATGTTTTTGTCTATGCTTATTGACTTAAAAAGTATGTTGGAAATCTTCTGGATTCAACAGACATCAGACTCACCGATCCATCAGACTCACCGATCCATCAAACTCACCGATCCACCAGACTCACTGATCCATCAGACTCACCGATCCATCAGACTCACCGATGCAAATGCGTCACCGATGCAAATGAGTCACCGATGCAAATGAGTCACCGATGCAAATGACTCACTGATCAGATGACAGACAGATGCTGATCTATCTGAGTCACCGATCATTACTCTAATGCTGATGACCTACCGATCACTTGAACAGTCATAAACAACTGTTTGAATTTCTTTATCTTTATCTTTATTTATTCTAACCAACGGTCATATTAGTTATATTTTAATACCTTGACAATTAATTAATAAAGGTTGTCGGATGTCAGGAAACCGTACCTCGTACCTGCGGAAAGGAAACCTCTTCTGTCCTACGGAGCACGTGACATAAATACAAGAAGACTCTACTGAAGAGATGTGCGAGTCAACACACACAGAGACAAGGAAGACATACGACATACTCAAGAAGAGCTCTGTGCATACAAGAAGAACCAAGCAAGACACAATCACACATACAATCAAGCCTACTCAAGAAGAGTTCTGTGCATACAAAAGAATATCGAAGAGCTTCATCGACTACATCTCACGGCCTGTGAACCTAAAGCATACGACACTCTGCTTCTCAAACAAAATCGAGAAAAGGACTCAGAATCACTTCTGATCAATTCCAAAACGAGTCCAGTGCTACACTGAAATCACTAGAGCCATTTCTAAACTCTACATCTCTGCTCTGTGATTTATTTATTCTACATTTTGAGCAGTGTGTGTTATCTGCTGTATTAAACACACGCACGGACTCCAGTACTTTCACTGGAGGATCTGTAAATCCTCAGCAATCCTTTTACACTTCATTTCCCACTGTGGATAGTGGTAGAGGTCTTGTGGCCTGGACAACTGGCTGCTGTTGTTTGTTTTCCCACGTAGAACTGTGGTAGAGGTCTTGTGACCTGGACAGTGTGTTCACTATTGTTAACCCCGATCCAGGGTGTGGATCATTTTTATATAAACTGTTGAGAGGACTAAGTATCGGCTTGAGACTGAACCTCTTGGTTAATTCTCTGTGTTTGTAGCTACATACTTTATCCATACTATACATATTTATTTCATTTTCCGCTGCTATTACTTTGAAATATAATTTATCTTCAAAGCTACATTGATAATTAAATTCGCAAGTGTTTATATTTATTATAAATCAGTAAGTTAGTTTCAAAAGTTAATTTAATCATAAGATTAAGTTAACTGAGAACTAATCAATCTTTGAGAAACTAATTGAACCTTTATAATCTATATAAGTTCACTACAGTTTAATTTGTTTTTGAAATTGGGGGATTTTAATAGAAATTGTTTTTAACAGAAATTTTAATTGGAACTCAATTCACCCCCCCTCTTGAGTGTCCACTCCGACCAACATTTATTAATATATAAAATTGAAAAATGTACAATTTATAAAGCATAAATAAAACCCAATATAAATCTTTTATCTTTTTAGAAGATAGTTTAGAAGAGAACATGGAATTAAAATCAAGATGATGAGAAGTGAAAATGGAAATGAATTTATGGGGAGTGATTTTGAAACATATATTTCCATATCTGGGACTAAGAAGAACTAAATTACACCTACACACATTTACATAATTGAGTTTCTAAAAATATGAATTAAATTATTTTTTTAAACCAGATGGACAACAATAACTATATTTGAAAGATCAATGTTCATCGAAAGAAAAGTTTTTTCATTTCTATACACATTACGAATAGATATTTTAAAATATGAAAAATTAATCTCAACACATATGTAATGTGGTATACAATGAAGAAAATAATGATTTATTGTAATTCTAATAGAATCTCGTGTATAATTTAAATTAGAGAATAAAAACTATAGAAATTCAATTAAAATGATATGTATAATATCTTTATTGGATATATAATAAAATTAAAATACTAGAAATGCTATAGTAAATTTGTTCCTTGATTGGTTGACTGTTATATCTTACAAATCATTGAAGATCATCCATGTTTTGAATGTATATTGTTAGAAAATTTTAAAATTATGTTTGAATAAAAGGATAACATTTCTATATTATGTAGTGTAGTATATGGTGAAATTGAACAATTAATGTAGAAATTTAATCTGACTAAACGATTGATAATGAGAATCCTATTAGGAATGAGTAAAATAATTAATAATTATCGATGTTTCATGTGTGGACATGAATTATAATTTCATTATGATATCCCTTGAGCTTTTTAGAAGACATCTACACTGTAAAAATTATATATCTTTAATAAATCTGGTTGCGAAACATTTTTGTTTGATGAATGTTACTTTAACATATGATTGATACTATAGATGATGTGATGAAATAGATTAAAAAATGATACAAGGTACATTGTTCAATGTTCCAATAAATAAAATTATATAGTAAATAATTGTATATTCTTGAACTAAATTGATGATAAAGGAATGGTTATCGGAAACATCAAAAATTTGGTATTTACTATTTATTATCTAGTTGAGAGAATAAATTTTGATGAACGATTCCCCTATCTGAGATATTGGATTCCTTAAGAACAGACCATGTAATAGAAGAGAATAGGTAATACAAAATTTATAAGATAGATGTATAATCTAATTTCTAAATTGGAATATTTATGAAATGATGTATATTGGGTATCTTGATTGTTTCCTTCAGGGTATGTAAAATCCTATGATGTTAAAAATGATGAAGGTCCTGAATGGTATAAATAATCCACTAAGTCTGTATTAATATTATTGACACAAATTTTAATACATATTATTTCATGATTGATTATATAAGGATACAATTCATGAATTCCAAAAATATTATAACTCCATGCTTCAGTGGGTAATTAGGTATAAATCATAACAATGTGTTACATAAATATATAGAAATAAACAAAAATTACATAGCATGTCCTAATAATCTATCTATCATCAAAAACTATGCAGGATAACTGAGAACATACATATGATTGGGGTTATCTATGGAACCTTGTAAGGGGATAATAAAAGAATAACTTGATGAAAGTAATGAATGTGAGTAAATAAACATATCAAGGTTACATAACAAGATAAATAATAATATGTATTAATATAAAATCATTATATGTGATGATAACTTATTATGAACTTGTTAATTTGGAGACAACATAAACCAATACATCATAAATATTATCCATGGGTAACAGCTTGTTCATTATAACATATTATTCGAAGCATAACCACCCATGCACAATACATGATATCTCCTGATATAAATATATAACCCAATGAATTAGAGGGATATAAAATTATTAGCACACTCATCATATACATATCATATACATAGATATGTGTTATAAAAAAATGTACAACATAATTAAATACATCATCATATCTTATCCTAAAATTATGTAGTGTCTGTTACATTAATAGACTTACCTAATAAATTTATTATAGAAATAACTAGTTAAATACCCATTAGTCGAAATGAGGATGGGTATTCAATACATAAATGTATGGAATGAAAAATATTGGGTTCTAAATTTCATTATAACATTGTATAATAATGAAAAATTGAATAGTTTAATTTTTGTGAAATTTTTCTCTCATATTTTTGAAGTCATAAGGACAGTTAGATACATTTATAGGAACAAATGTGAACATTATGAATTTCAAATTAAAAGTTCTAATATAATCTTGGTGTGTGAATGATGAGGAGTTGGAGAGCATACCATGTCATTAGAGGGGCCATCTAAATTCTTGGGATTAGATTTCTATGATATTGTAGAATCATTGGAAGGGATTTAAATAAGAATATGTATACTAAAATCATTATTGAAGGGTTTTCATCAAATATTAATGGGTTTCATGGTGGGATTTGAAATGAAAATAGATCAGAATTGTTTATTAATTTCTAGAAATAGGAATTGGAATCTACGACCCAAAATAATCAAAACTAAAAACATTCTGCTTTCATTCCAACTGCTTCTAACAAATACAATTCCTTTTAAATATTTGATAAGTCCATAAACCAAAATAATTTTCATAATTCCTAATCATGATGTCAATGTGATCCATGTTCATAATAAATAACATTTTAAAACATGAATTATAATATTTTTTTGAGGATTTTATATTGTTTTATAAAATAAATAAAAAAAATTGAAAACACATTATCATAATTTAAAGACATAATTTTGGTTTTGGATACTAATTTTGGTATTCAGTACAACAATTTTGAGCTGTAATGATGTCATAATACATTATTTATTATATTTTTTTATGAAATAAAATAGTTTCAATTTTAAAATAAAATTACAGCATTGACAAAATTAGAGATCATATTTCATGAAGAATATTTATTTTTTCAAAATAATTATAAAAAATTCAATTTTAAATATTAAATAAACAAAAAACCTATTTATTGTAAAATATTGGGGTTTATGATGATAACATTTTCATCCCCTTATAAAAAAATAAATTTGAATTCATAAAATTATATTCTCATATATTGTTAATTAATGTTTTAATAAAAAATACTGTTAATAAATATTAATTTAAAAAAATTATGATCTAAATAGTGACTTCAATAAAATATTATATTTTCAAAAAACAAAATTATATTAATGATATCATTTTTTTTATTATTAAGAAACTCATTATTTAATCATTTATACTGCAATAATAAATATTTAAAATACAAAAATATTTTTATTAAAATATAAAATATAAAAATATATAAAGTTATGGTCGGGTTAAAATACTCATTATTACACCTATGTATTCCCCATGGGTAAGTTGAGTGATGGTTGAAATTTCATTGCATTGTTCAAATAAAATTATTTACGTCTTGATCCGTATATTACAGAACATCTAATATAAATAGATTTAGAGATGATTTTGTATTTGAATATTGGATTATTTTGGGTTAACAGAAAATACTAGTAATGTCATCTCAATCGATATAATCGGTAAAATGGGATACATATGGAAAAATCCAATTGGTTGAAGAAAACACAACACACAACTATTTCAATTTGATGTTATCCTCATATTTAAAATATACTAATTGTAACAATCACTATAAAACAACTATATTACAAATGATTATGATTATTAATAGGGTATTAAATCAAACATAACATAATAGTTCAAAATATAAAAATTAGTTATTGTTATTTTCAAAACTAAATTATATGGTACTCATTTTTCATTTTAATGGGGATATCTTATATAAAAATATAGGTCAATATAGTATCATGTTCTGATGAATATTCAGTCATAAAATAATATCATCATACATAGAATATGAAAAGGATTATTCAATTTCATTGCCACTATCAGTTTTAATTTTTTTATTAAATATTTTGGATCCACTACAGTACTTTGTCATGGTTATTTGTTTTAATATTTAGAATGTTGTCTCCATTATCTAAGATCTTCACCAACTTAAGTAGGTAAGAAATATCAATCTAAAATGAAACCGCCTATAGATTTTTTAAATGTGAATTGTCCCATATTTTCCTCCTTAAGAGGGATAGATAGAGCATATCATGTACATGGTAATGGTTAGGTTGGACCGTTAATATATATTCCCCAGATCTAATGCCAAGAATGATCTCAAAGAGACTATTGTATCATAGACTGAGTATTCCTTTTTTCAGGTCTTCATCCCAGTATTCATTTTTTATATGTTATGGTACACCTTATCTATAATACTTAGATACATTAATAAATATTTCTATTTAAAAATATTATATTATTTAATTGCATATATTACATGAAAATTGGATTTTTAACAAACCACAATACAATATTAGATTAAAATTTGCATTAAATTGAAAGAAATAAAAATTGTTTATTATTTTTTGAAATATGTGTAATGCTCTAACTCAGTATGAATTCAGTGATAAGGGATTAGAAAATAATCGCACAATTTTAGTAAAACAACATTATTCTTATAATATAATTTTTATTGAAATCTAATTTTTTCTTATTTTTAATAATTAAAATTAATTTTTATAAGTTACAGAAAATAGATCTCACAAAATTAATACCATTTTTTAATTCATAATAATAGATATGTTTTTCTTGAAATCATTTATTTTTTAGAATAGTGATAACACAAATTTTTAGTGAAAGACTCATTTTATTCTAAAGACACAAAAATTTAATATTATATATTAAATAGTTCTTTATAACATAAAATAATTAAACTATGGTTTTTTTAAAATTATATAATACATGAATCCTTTATAAATAAATTTATATTTTAAAAGGGAATTTTTCAGAAAAACCATTTTTTATGGAATTTTAACTATTTCATTTTAAATTTAATTCTACTAGACAGGTGTCTTGAAATTTGAAAAATGGATTGAAAAGTTTGATTAAAAAGGTTCAAATTTATTTAATATATATCTTCTTATTTTTTCCCCATTATTAATAGTATCCTAGTTTAATTTTCCTACATCAAAAAATGTTTAATTGGTTAATTTAGGTCAAATATTATATGATAACGACTAAAAAATGAATCTAACAAAGGTAAAAAATTTATATGATTAAAATAATTCCTCTTTCAAAGGATATGGATAGTTCATAAGTTTCATAATTGAAACATTTCAATGAAAATAACTTATATAATATTTAAATTAAAGAATGACACAAATTTTCACTTTCATTGTCTTAAATATTGCTTATTTTTTCAAATGGGGGTTAAGGTACATTATGGGAGAATATAGGTGTATTTTTTTTAAATTAATAAATATACATTCATTATATAATTTTTTTGTCGACTATTGTAGCCACTTATATTAGATTATGATATTTATATTATTTTATTTAATAAACATTTAAAGATACAACATTAATGTTTTAAATACTCTTTTATTTGTAATATTTGGTTAACAAACGACATATTAGACTATAAATATTATTTTGAAGGATATAATATTTATATTCATATTTTTATATTATTTTTAACATTCAGTTAAATAAGAATTATATCATAAAATTATGGATCTCTCATGTTCTAATTATTTTATTAATTGAAATATAAATGAAATGTTACAGAAATATTAAAATAAAAATAATTTTCTAAAATTAATACAATAAAAAAATTTATAGATGAAATTGACCAATTAAATATATAATAAAATAAAATTTTGATTTTAACTTTTTATATTGATATTTTTAATATTTAATTTAATAAATACTGCCAAGATTTTCACAATTTATATTTAATAAAAAAATATATTAATATATTATTTAATATTATTAAAGAAAATTAAAACATAAAAAATTATAAAATTGCATATAATGTTATGAGATTTTCATTTGTGATTTAATTTAAATCACAAAATAAATATGTATATCTTTTCAATATTGAAAACACTACTACTATGGTCAAAATTAAATTATGATAACTATTAGTTAATTAAAATGATATGGTGTAAAATAACACCAAAAAAAATATAAATTATATTTTTTGATAAGTTTAAAACATTATATATATTATATTATAATATATTTCATATTTAGTCATTTATATTGATATAGAATTTTTTTTCTGTTATTATTTTTTGAAAATTGAAAAATGTGTCCCTCGCCTATATTTTAAAAGGTCACCTCATCCCTCATTTCATTAAATGACATTGATCCTTAATAACCTACCATCCCCTAAATGTTTTTCTTTTAAACTTATATATAGATATTATATAGGTTATTCTCTTCTCAAAATACCACCGTTCTGTCCCTAAGAGTATATTATAAGGATATTATCAAAATAAGGGGTAATCATCCTTAACGACACTTTCAAAATGTTTTTTTGATCTACATATTATTCATGTGTTTCTTCCATAATAAAGTAATAAATTTTTTATCACCTATATGTTGATATTTTATTATTAGTATGTAACAACTATATTCCTCCTTTTATCTATCATATTCTAAACAAAACTATCACATGTGTGAATAAACGTCTCATCATCTCCATGTTGTGGTGTAATAATATTTCTCACAACCACATTATTTTGATGGGTATAATAATGTAAATAAAATATAAATATTTGATAATTAAAAATTTATATATATTTTTTTAAAAAAATATACCATCCACTTCCTTAACAATTCATTATTAAGGGAATGATACCATGACTCATGCTTACAAACATCATACCATCTCAACAATGAAATGATATTTATTTGATATATTAACTATTTAATAAATATAAAAAAATTACTTAATGACTAAATATGGTATATATTATCATAATATCATTATTGAAATTATGTAAATATATCTTATTCATAACAAATGGGACTAATAAGATAAAATATAATTAAGAAAAAGAAGCAGTTAACACCAAAAAGAAGAGTAATAATAAAATAATATTAACAAATTCGTTATAAAACGGTATTAGAGGATCATATATGAGATAATAAACATGAATATGGTTCCTTATAAGTTAATATAATTATTTAAACCATTATAAATGAGTATTAGATACGTTTGAAGGAAATAAAACCTAAGTTAAGGGTAATTTGTAAAATCTAATTTTATTTTTAATTGTTTATATGTAAGTCTTATCGGGGGAATATTTATCTACCATTTTATTTTTTTCATAAAAATATTATTACTATTTTCTAAAATTGGTAAATTCATTTTTACCCGTGTGTTTATTTTTACTAAACAGATTGAAAAAACTCTTATTTATTTTTCAAATGAGGTACTTTTGTCTTTTATAGAAAATGTATAAAATGAATGTTTTTACTTATACAAAATGACTTAATTTTAATGTTTTCGGGATTCCTAAATTTCTTCAATCCTACATTAAAATATTAAAGGTAATTTTAAAATAAATTTATTTATTTTAAAAATTTGTGAGAGAAGAACATTTTTATGTTGAGGAAATAATATTTCCCTCAAAAATTATTTTCATGTGATATCTCAAAATTATTATTTTTATATTAATATTGTTTTTTTCTCCATAATCTTTATGTGTGATATTTTACAAGGATAATATACATATTATTTCAACGGATAGTAAATTATTAATGTGTAATAATATTTTTGAAACCCATTTATTTTCCATGGTTAATGTTGTGATAAAAAACTTTTATATAAAAAGTATTTATTTTGTGGTTTTTTATATTATGTATGAATTATGTTCGAATTGAAACCATATGAATGGCATTAATTATTTGATTGGTGGGACATATACCTTCATCTAATTAATTCGGTAATGATTTATATCCCATGAGATAGACAAGACTATAATGGGAAGTTAGCCAATTTTTGTAATATGAGGATATGACGAGAAGATAAATCTACTAAGTAAATAAATTTTTCCATAATGATGGTTTAAATAATTAGATATGACTAATATGAAAATTATTTTAAATGATTGTGAATAATCAAAAATTCCAGATCTCATGTAGTGATGTCATTGAATAATATCATTGATTATTTATGTACATCGTTGATTTATCACATGACATGATATCATGATCCTTGATATTCATGTTCTAATGATCAAATATGTTAATTATGGTAATATATATCATGATTATAATATGATTAATATGTCCCATGATTTACCTTACTCCGGATCTAAGCTCAACATTTCTTATGTATCATTTTGTTAGGATATGAATAAATGTATTAAGTAATATATTCTAGAAATAGTTTTCGTAGTGAATTAAAACAAGGTATATGATGTGGATTTTTTATGAATAAGTAATTTATGATTCGATGTTTAAAAATTCAGTAATTATATATGGTTATAGTGTGGTTTTTTTATGTTACGTAATGAATATTATTCTATTTAATTGTAAAATATATATATGAAATTTATGATTTTTTAAATTTGGAATCTGGTAAAGGATTAGTTATCCTTTGGAAAATAGGATGTGAAAAATTACTATGAATAATAAGGATATTTCTACGTATATGGTTTAATAATTAGTTTTTGTAAACAATAAAAAATAATCAATGATAAAACCTCACGTGTCCTGAATTGAATTTTATTAGTAATTTCCATTCATTATTTGGTTTTTCCACTATTATCAGTGTTTTTTACATAATTATTTTTGACTATATTCAATTGATAAAAATAAAAGGAACCATATTAATGCATAATGTTACAAGAAATGAAACAATTGTCCTCTTAAAAAACTAAATGTTATGGTAGATAGAATGAAAAATCATTAATCTGTGAAATCATAGAATTATTATTCTCTAAATGATAAATGTATTCCAAACAACAAAAGTAAATAACAACATGTTGTTGAGTCCTTCATGAGGCATGGTTCACATTCATCCTGTGGGTCTTCTATTCCACTAGTGGTTGAACAATGGATTATATCCAAAGAAATTATCTTTCTGATTCTCCAATGTTATGAAAATGAAAATGTAATTTTGATATCTTTCATATGGAAGGTAAACCGCAAAAATGGTGGAATATCAATGAGAATGCAATGTTATAAGATGAAATTGAATTGAAGGAATGGGATGACTTTAACACCAAATTTTTCATTAGGTAAAATCCTCGCATTCTTTAAATATATATGAATAAGTTGTTTCTTGTACGTGGGAAAAAAGATGATGCATCTATTGATAACAATGTGGAAAATTTTATAGGACATTCAGGGTGTGATTATAGAATTATCATCTAAACATAGAGTAAAATTTATCGATTCTTTAGTGTTTTAAAACTAGGTCTTCATAAACAATTTACTATAAGGGTCTCCAATATCTATGTTGAAATTATTTTTGTTCACTAATGGTTTATATGGATATTAGAGTGAACCGTATATCATAAGGGTTTGATAAGAAGATAAATATGGAATTCAATGGAAAATATGGAAACCATCGTGAAAAGAAGATGATCTTTCATTTATGCTCAAATTATAGAATGAAACATATATGACATTATCTTATGGGGAATAGTAAATTTTTTATGTGTGGTAAATATTTTAATAGTGTAATTAACTTCTAAAGTGAAGGTAAAAATATATATAATAATGGGAATTGAGAAAATGATATATAGAATGCACCTCATAGACTTCGATCATTCATGTGAATGGACAATTTTCATTACTTTAACTAATTTCTAAATCTGAGCACTATCAAGGATGATTCACGACAAAAAACTCTTAAGGCCAAATAAAAATTCAAAACTCATGTGACAACTATTATTGATGTGGAGAATGACAATAAAGTGTTGAATGGTACATTGACCATCCACTATACATTTTTCTATTTTATTTGATTCCAGATCCACAAATTCATTTAATTTTAAATATTTTTCAATTGGCATCTCTATATTACCTAAAATATTTTATATTGAGTTAGATATGAAAACTCATAATTGACCATTGCTAAAATTACATGATTATAATTCTTCACTGGTTTAAGGGTGTGTGATATTGCTTCTTGAAAATCATGTGATCCTTCCTTTAGTTTAATTGGATTTAATTTATGGAATTGATTAGATTTCACTATATATATATCATATTAAGTTTCATATAATGCAGGTCTCATTTCATATTTTTAATTAATCTATGATCATCTATCAATTAAAGGATGTATATGAACCTCGAGTAGGTATTACTTCCATCTTGTTGTTATTAATTCCTAAAAATGAAGGTTATATATCTTAGATCATTAGGGAGAAATAAAAAATTAAAAAACGCATATTTTATGAAATTTATTTTATGTATTTACATATTAATTTAGAAGTCTTCCAAAAAATCATGATAGTTTATCGTTACATACAAATTATAGAATTTGTTATGCTTATTTAAAATACTCTTTATATAATGAATCTAATTGAGCTGCATGATTTTATGAATTATCTCAAATAGAATCATGAAAATGGATTTAAATTCCCAAATGTGTACCCTTGGGGAAACCAATTCTATTTTGGTAGAATAAAAAATTATAAATCAGTCTCTACATTGATTATAGGTAACATAAACAGATTACTATCAATGAAAAAATATTATCTTCCTTGTATTGATGACTTATTTTATCATCTACGTGGAGCACAATATTTTTCTGAGATCGATATTCATTATGGATATCTTTGATTGAATTTCATGTTGGAGGATATACCAGTGATGTAATACTTTGTAAAGTATATAGACTATGGATTTTTATTAATTCATTTTTTCGAACAATATTCCCCTCTATCATCATGAATTTAATGAATACACTTTTTTGATACTATCTTGGTCACTTTCTAATACTCATTATAGACGACATTCTAGTATATTAAAATAGAGAGGAATAATCTGATGCTCACTTGGGTATATTAAAAGAGACTCATAAAAAGAATAATATTCAAGAAAAATATAGCATGTTTGAATTTTGGCTTGAGATAGTTTCATTTTGGGATCGCATAATCTTAGGAGAGGGGATATATGTGGTTCCAACAAAGGAAAAAGTTATTAGAAATTCGTCTATACCAGTAATGGAAACATGGATCAATAGTATTATTATTTTTCTAGATATTATCAATGTTTTTTTAAATATTTATCATGATTATATAATCCCATAACCATGTTGATTGTAATGGAGTTTTTTTAATATTGATTATAGAATGTGAGGAGAACTTTATAACGCTGAAAAAATGTTATTCATTGCACCTATGCTCACACTACCCTATAGTGGATAATGGTTTCTGATCTATAGGGATTCATTAATGAAGAGTATTGAATTGTTTCTCATTGAAAAATTATATGTTGATAACATAATCCTCAATAAAATTGAAAATACAATATCAATGTTACCCAATGTATGATTTGATTTTTTCTGTGGTATTTTTCATTAATCATATAGATGAATTAAAATTATGGAGAAATCAGGGACATATATACTGGTCATAAATGTATGATGTAAATTTTCAATTATAAGGATCTTAATACGATCAAAAATATATGGTTGGGGTTGATTAAATATTACAACGTATCAATGCATTTACCCACTGGGAAAGAAAACAAGGAAGTATATTCATTGATTCAAAAGGACCATGATAGCCTATCTATGATTAGGAAAACAAGAGAACTAATATTTATGGATTTGAAAAGGAAAAATCTATAATATTTAAATCTAGGGGTGAAATATGGTTTGGCTCAATAAAATGTTCCACAATATATACAAGTGAATATTAAGGTGGAAGAGATGGAATATATAGAGCTATAAAATAAGTTGAGAATGTTTCCTATGTTAAAATTTGATTTAATGTAATAATAGAATTTAGAAACAGAGACTTTGTCACTTTAATTCTATATTTAATCATGTAAATCTTGGATGAGTTTCATTTTTCATCATTATGTATTCACCCTGGATGAGCCAAGACTCATAGAGATCCGAAAGAGTATTTATAGTGGAAAATAATGAATAAATTTATTAAATAGTATATTTATCGATGTTTTGTTTCATAAAAATTTAAGTATGGGAGACCAAAGTCTAAGGTGATGTTATAACCATTACACCTTCCTACATAGAAAAGGAAAAACATAACTATGAATTTTTTCGTCATACTTCCCAAAACATCTAAATGAAACAATTCCATATAAGTTATAGAATAACTCCTTAGGAAGTTGGCGCAATTATTTACTAACTGGTAATATTTTATTATTTATCATATGAAATTAATATATGTAATGATGTGGAAATATTTCATGGAGTGCTACATTATAATATATCATATCAGGATTTGATGATTACCTTATTTTACTCAAGATGTCTTCAGAAGTATTTGGATATAGAGTTCTGATTCTAAACTTCATATCATCTTTATATATATGGGAAATTTGAGTGGAAAATTCAATCTATATAAGTAATGTTTAGAGTTATATGAATTTATTTTAATTCTGGTGGAATCAATGCTTATCATTGGTATACTATTTTTATAATGATAACATTCAATGTAGTATTCAAATGTATCCTTATAAATCAGGCAATGGTAATAAGTTCCAATCTCCAACATGATAGATTGATGTTGGGGAAATATATCTATTAGTTCAGGATCTAGTTTAAAAAATATAAGGGAAGGATATATCTATTCAAAAAAACATTATAGTAGCAATGATTCACCAAATCACAATGTTGAAAATACATGTAAACACCTAGAGTTTGAAGTGGGAGAAAAATTATTTCTATGAATATCCCCCTAAAATAGAGTAATGAGATTTTGAAATAATGGATTGCTACTCCCTAGGTATATTTATCCTTTTGAAATTCATGATCATCATGGGAAGGTATCTTATAAATTGATGCTTCTACCGAATCACCCTCAAATTTATGAGGTGTTCCATGTATCTCTTGTTAGAAAATATATACATGATCCTTCAATTATTTTATACTGTGAATTTGTACCAATGTTAAAATTTATTTCCTTTAAGGAAATAATGATAGATAATATGGATCATATAGAAAATATAATAAAAATTAAACCACTTGCTTGGTTTATATTTTATGGATAAACCTCCAATTTGAGGAAACTAAATTGGAATATGAGTATGTGAGAAGGAATATGAATCCATAGTTATATGAATTGAAATGATGGATTTTTGGGGTGAAATATGTTTTATGCAGGGAAGAATGTAACATCACAAAAGATTAATAAATATTTCACTGTAAATAATTTTAATTCATCAATAGATTGCGATGTATGCAAGAGTGAGTTTAAATGAAGAAGGAGCCACTATTTATATAACCCATAAATTATAAATTTAGGAATAAAAATGAATAACCAATTTATGAAATAAAAAAATATAATTCAATAAGTCAATATGAACATATTGATAATCAATGAAATTTATTACAAAATATAGTAAAACTACATTAATTTTCAAAAATATTTTTTCTCTAAAAATGTTTTTTTCTTCATTTTATGAATGTAAATATATTTTTATATGATCTATAAGATGTAGTTTTAATAAAAAAAATATTTTTTGACCTTATAATGTGAAAAATTATTTGTACAATAATTTATTATAAAAAAATTATGCATAAAAAGGGAAGTTTTAACCAAAACTATTTCTCATGGAATTTTATTGATTTTTTTGTAAATAAAATTTTGCAACTTATATAATTTAAATTTTGAAAAATTGATTCAAAATTTTGATTCAGACGGCTCAAATATAGTTAATATTCTCCTTTTTTCTAGTACTAATAGTAACCTTAGTAAATTTTTCGACAATGGTAAAGGGTAAATTGGTTTATTTAGGTTAAAATAACATTATAAATACTATTCAAGGACACTAAAAAATACCAAAAAATAAGTTATACGAATATAATTTTTTTAATAAAACATAATGATTGATTTTAATATATTTACCGAAAACATGTCATGGAAAATATCATATATAATATTTAAATCAAATAATTTCTCAAACTAGCACATTATTTTTCTTAAATATCTCTTATGTGTCCACATGGGGGAAAACATATGCTATGAATGAAGATAAATTCATATTTTAACTTAATAATTTATTTTCATGTTATAAATTTATTTTGTGAATTTTCAGCAACTTACATTTGATTATCAAATTTATAATATTTTAGTGAATGAAAATTTAAATATTTTTCATCCATGTTTTAAGTAAAATATAATTTTTTAAATAGGGTTCTCGATTTTATATCTAATTATAAATACCTTTCATAAATAAAATATATATATCTTTATCAGGGTATTTTATTTTATGTTATTAGTGAACAAATAATTATATTAATCAATTAAAAAACAAAGATATAGTAATTATTCTATTTATAGAAATATCAATGACATGATACTAAAATATTTAAATGAAAATAATTTCAAAAAAATATAGTAAATAAGAAATTTTATAGATGAACTGGGCCTCTTTGAGAAATATTAATTTTTTACATTATCATGTTGTCTTGATATTTTTATTATTTCAAGTATTGAATCATGTCAAAATTTACTCAAATGATATTTTATCTAATTATATTTGAATTATTTATATAAAAATCATAATACATATTAATATTTTATATATTCTCTAAAATATTATAAAATTTTCATTGATTATTTTATTTAAATCAGGTAAGTATAACTTATAACCCTTTAATATTAATTTTTTGTAAACCTTAGTTAAAATTATAATAGGATATGTAAGGTTTAATAAAAATATATGGTTTAAAATAATATAAAAACTTATATAAAATCTATTGGTATATGATATTAAAACCACATCTCACCTTTGAATCAAATAAATGTATTTTTTTGTTATTTGGATTGATATTTTATTTTTAAAAAAATTAATATTTTGAGAATATTATAAAACTACCACTAACCTCAATTATATAAGTGCACATCCCCCATCACTTCATCACATCATGTTGAGCCATCAAGATCAACCATACCCATTAATTTTATCTTTTAAAATTCTATAAAATCGTTCTATAGGATCTTTACTTCTCAAAAAGTGAACCCTAGTGTCCCTAAGAGGATATCTAAAATATGTTCTCAAAAGAAGAGGTAATCGTATTTACTTAATCATTGATGATTATTTCTTATTATACTTAATATTAATGTGTTTTTCCATTATAATGTAATTAATATAGAATGAAAAATATTATGATATTTTATTATTATTATTGAACCACCATATTCCACCTTTAATACATCCTATGAAAAAATAGCATCACACGTGTGTACACATGACATACCATCTCCACCACGTGGTTTAATATATTTTTTCATAAAAAATATATTTATATGGGTATAATATTGGTATTAATATATATATATATATATATAAAAACTATAAAATTATACTTATTATGGAAAATTTTAATATACAATCCACTTCCTCGTCATTTCACCATTATAGGAATTATACGATTTCTCATGCATACGCATGGCAAACCGTCTCCACGATTTGATATGATTAATTCTGTATATTAACCAATTTTTAATGATTATATAAATGTATTAAATGAACAAATACGATATATATTTATTTTATATCACTCTGGAAATGATGGAACTATATCTTAATTAGAAGAACTAAGACTACTGTGAAAAAACATGCATTGAAAAATGAAGAAGTTCACAGCTGAATAAAGGGTAATAATGAAATATAATTATCCAAAGGGTTATAAGAAGTTATAATAGGATCTTATATGATATCATAAATATGAATATGGTTCTTTAGGAATTAAATATCATTATTTAATCTAATATAAATGAGATTTAGATAAGTACGATGGAATTCATACTTTTATTAAGAATAGATTTCACAACATCATTTTATTTGTGATTTTTTATATGTAAGTATATAATTGAAAATAATTATCTTATATGTCCCTGATTATTATAAAAATTATATTTTTAAAAAAATTTAAATTTTATTTATAACCATATGTTATTTATTACTAAATGGTTTGAAAGAATTTTTTTTTTCATTTTCAGACCGAGGTAATCAATTAGTTTTTTGGAAAAAGTGAGAAAGGAATGTTTTTTAAACAATATGGGATGAATGGATTTTAAAACATTCATGATTCCTTAATTCCTTGAGCCACACCTTAATATATTAAAATTTACGTTTCAATGAAAATTAATTTTAAACAAATTTCACATCAGTTTAAAAAAATGCCTTTAAAGCATTAAGGAAACTTTCATCACTAATTACATTCATTTGATATCACAAAATTCTATTATATTTATGATATATTATTTAATGTTGAAAATTATTTCATTGGTAAACATTTCACGGATACAAAAATATTCATTATATGGTTGGATTATTTTAATGATGGAATGATATTTCTCTAAACCATTCCTTTTACATGGGTTATACGGTGATGGAATGATGTTTATGAAAACCATTTCATTTTATGGGTTCTAATATGATGAATGAATTCTATCCTTAAGGAACACATATGTATGGTTTTAAGAATGGGATTGGTAAGGACTATATCTCTATCCTAAGAATCATGAAATGGATTTTATCTCATCAGATAGACATGACTAGAATTATAAGTTAACTCAGTTAAGTAATAAATGGATTGAACGAAGAGAGAAATTTGATTAGTAATGGATTTTGACTATTATTATGGTAAGTAAAAGGAACCTTGAATAATATGGAAATGATTTTTTTATGTCTAGGTGGATTCGAAAATTCCATATAATTTGTTTTTCCCTCATGGAATATGTTATTTGATTCTTGATGAACTTTAATGATTTATCAAATGACATGATATCATGATCTTTTATATTCAATATATAATACTCAAATGAGGGCTGATGGAGATCACTGATGATGATCGCTGTGAGATCGCTGATGAAGATCGAATCGAGCACTCAAATTTATTTAGTCTCTGTGCAAAATCGAAATATGACAAATTGGGAATTAAATATCCCTATACTCATGGGAAGAGCTTCGCGGATGTGGCGAAAAAGGCTGGAGGATCCTCTTTCATAGGCTGTGATTCGGGTGGCTCTAGAGTAATTATTAAGAAATGTCGGATAGCGCATGTATCGGCGAATCAAGCTGCTGTGGAAGAAAGGGTAAAACTATGTATGTTCTCAATCATAGCTCCTGTTGTGATCCCAAAAGGTGTGCGGCCATGGAAATTTCTTGACCTCACAGCTAGACTGGCAGAAATCTGGGGTTTCAGTGATTGGAAGATGACCGCCATGGGACGTGGGTTTTGTCATATCGTTTTCCCCACTGATGAACAAAAAAGGTGCGTGTAGAGTGTGGGCTCGGTTCCCTTGCATCCTGGTTTCCTTCGGGTCCATGAATGGGATCGTAATTTTGACCCAAGCTCGGTCAAGAATTATTTTTCTCAGGTATGGATCCGTATTCATAAACTATGTTGGCTCTACTGGAATCCTCAAATTTCATGGGACATTGCATCTTCTATAGGAAATCTGATCAGGCTTGATAAAAAAATTGATAATCCTAATTTTGGTCACTTTGAGAGGATCTTAGTGGAAGTTGACATGTCACACACTCTTGTGGAAGAGGTTGTCCTCACCACCAGGGATGATAGTATTAATCCTGTGATAGGTTATGAGAGGATACCAAAGTTTTGTCTCAACTGTCATATTTTTGGGCACACTTCTGCTGAATGCAACAGAAATAAGTTTTTCTCCATTTGCAACTGTCGAGGGCATGATGCTGGTAGTTTTCAAAGGAAGAAACCTGACAAGGAACATGTGAATGAAAATGTGCAGATGCAGGATGCCATCTTAGAATCCAAAGCAGGAAATGTTACCACTAGTGATAATTTCAATTGTTCAGGGATCCCCTTATAGGATCCCTCTTCGGTGCAGACTGGTGATGGGGATGGTGGAAAAAATGAGGCACCAGTTATGATTGTCGGAAATACTTCCTCTGGGAGTGAAGATAATCTTAATATTGTGGTTGCTGAAACTGCTGGTGATCCTACTAAGGAGGTACCGAATGGACCTAAGATTTTTCCCAATTTTGAAAGCTCTGGTGTTCAGCCTATGCAAGCTTCATTTGTGCATGAGCCCAAGTTGGGTGAGGATCTACCTACTGGTGATCCTGCTGGGGAGGCACCAGTTGGAACTGTGATTTCTCCCAATAAATTTGATGATCATCTTATGCAGGATTCAACCCTGAATGAACCACCTTTGGGTGAGGATCAACCTGGGAAGGAACTTGCTGAGGCATTCTCCCAGGTGCCACTGGAAAAGGTGGTAAAAAGGATTCTTCCTACCTCCTTCAATTTTCCCATTAATTCAGAGAATAGATTCTTTCCTCTCTCGGATGATGTTTGTGAATCTCTCAAGGTTGGAGATCTACCTTGTGAACCAGTGGATAAGGCAGAGTCAGACCCTAGTGAATGCCTAGCTGTGATCTATGCTGGACCTTGCACAAGGAAAAGGTCTTCCAATAAATGAAGATCTTATTTTGGAACTGCCAGGGTCTTGGGATCCCTCCCACGGTTAGAACCCTGAAGCATTTCATTATGACCTATAAGCCCATGGTTCTGGGTATTGCTGAACCTAGAATGGATTTTGATAGATGGATGGCCTTCAACATGAATTCCCTTGGATACTCTCTTACTGCAAACAATCACCAGGTGAATCAAAATAAATCCCTATGGGTGTTGAAGCACAATAGTGTTACCATTGATTCTATTCAAACGGATCAACAATCAGTTACCCTATTTTGTTGTTTTCAATCCAACCCTTTCTGTGTGACTTATGTGTATGCCTTTAATCAGTATATCAAAAGCAGGCTATTATGGAACACCTTAATCAACATTGCTGAATCCATGTCTACTAGATGGATTCTGCTTGGTGACTTTAACACCCTCTTGAGGCCTGATGAGAAAACTGTGGCCAATTTCTGCAGAACTTTAGCCAAAAACTTTTCTCTCTACATTGATCGTTGTAAATTGTCTAAGGTTCCTATTTCAGGTGCAGATTTTACTTGGAGCAGGTACACTATTAATGGGCAGCAGGAAAGAAAATTATATAGGTGTTTTGTGAAATTGGATGACAGGAGTGATATGATGGATATCTCTAGCTTTCCTCTTCCTAGAATTCACTCGGATCATAATCCATTTCTGATTGATCTTTGTTTTAGTAACCTGAGAGCAGTACCTTTACCCTTTAAGTTCAATAACGCTTGGCTGGTTCTTCCTAGTTGTAGGTAAATCATATTGGAGGCCTGGAATTCTGATGTTTTTGGTATCTCCTTACACATTCTGTCCTCCAAGTTAAAAATTGTGAAATCCAGACTCAAGGACTGGAGTAAAAAATCCTTCTCTAGTATTGTGAGTGAGATTAAAGAGTCTGAATCTTACTTCCTAAGTTGCCAGCAGAGTAATCTGCATCAGGATACCCCATCTCTTGATGAGATTCAAGCTGCCTCAAAGCTTGATAATCTCCTCACTTTGAAAGATAATCTGGATGGTAATCATCTTAATTCCATGTGGCTTAAAGATGGGGATAGGAACTCAAGACATTTTCATTGCTTGCATAGGGAGAAAAATTTTAAGAGAACTCTCAAGGTCCTTAAGATTGATGATGCTTTGCTTACATCTGAAAATGACATTACCAATGGGGTGACTTGTTATTTTGAGAATTTATATTTTGATTCTGGTGGAAACAGCTCAAACAATATTATAAGACGTGTAGAAACCAATGTGGATGATAGCCTGAACAAAAAAATTATCGAGGCTCCTTCTCTTAAAGAAATTCATTTTGAACTCTTCTCTTTAAATATGGACAGTGCTGCTGGGCCTGACGGGTTCACAAACAAGTTCTTTATGTTTTACTAGGATATCATTCACATTGATGTGATCAATGGTATTAGAGAATTTTTTTCATCACTCCTACTTGCCTTTTGGGATGATCTCTAATTTTATTGCTTTGATTCCCAAAAAGGACAATGCCCTGGACATCAATAATTTCTGGACTATTGCTATTGGGAATTATTTACCAAAGGTCATCAGTAAAATCATGGCAATACGACTTGGTGAGGTTTCCAACAATCTTGTCTCTATCAATCAATTTGGTTTTGTCCCTGGAAGGAAGATTCAGAATTGTCTTGTTACTGCTTCTGAGTGTATTAATATTATGAAAGGTAAAACTCAGCATGGTAACATGGCTCTTAAGTTTGAAATTTCCAAGGCCTTTGATACTATAAGGTGGGATATTATCTTCTCAATTATTAAGATGCATGGATTATCAGAAAGATTCATTGGTTTCATATATTCGATTTTGAAAAGTGCTAGTCTTTCCATTCTTTTCAATTGTTCCCCAAGGGATTTCTTTCAATGCAATAGAGGTGTCAGGTAAGGTGACCCTCTGTCTGGGCTTCTGTTCTCTATTGCTGAGGATTATTTGAGTATGTGTCTCCATGACCTTGTCAATAGTGGTTTATATCAAAGAATGAGGGTTGGTAAGAACTCATTTGCTCCTTCGCATTTACTCTCTGTTGATGACATACTTCTTTTATGTAAGGCCAATAGGGAAACAACTTCCAGTATTAAGAACATTTTCTCTCACTATGGAGAAGTTTCAGGTCAGGTTATCAGTTAGGACAAATCCTTTTTTATCTTTGGTGATGGAATTAGTATCTCTAAGCAAAACAGGGTTGCACGTAGACTTGGTGTCAAAAGAGGTTCACTGCCCTTTGAATACCTTGGGATTCCTTTGTTTTGGGGATGAGTGAAATGAGATCATTTAGAGCGTATTGCTTTGAAAATCACTAATCAGTTGGCATGCTGGAAAGGGCAGTCCATGTCCTAGGCTAGGAGAGTTTTCCTTGTCAACTCAGTTGTCACTTCTTTGTTTGTATACTCCTTTTATGTTTATAGATGGCATGTTTCCCTTCTCAAGGAACCGACTAGAATGATACGGAATTTCATTTGGACTGGCTCAGTTCATCAAAAAAATCTTGTTACTGTTTCTTGGAAAAACTGCATCAAGCTGGTTAACAAGGGAGGAATGGGTATTAAATATGTCAGAATTTTTAATAATTCTCTACTTCAAAAAATCACTTGGAGGCTTCTCTCAAATTATGTCTTCTCTCTGGAATTTTTGGTTGATAAATTTGTTTATCGACTGCAAAAAGGTTTGTGTGTCTATTTAAAATCCTCTGTTTGGTCTTCAATCAGAGCTTTTTATTCAAATATCATGTCCCACTCATTATGGCTAGTATGCACTGGCTCTCTCCTAAGCTTCTGGAGTACCCCTAGTTATCTTCTCATATCAATGCCTCTATTAATATCCCCTTTCTTTGAAGAATTTATCGATTGCTGATCTGCATGGTAATGATGTTGCTTATGGAATCATTCCTAATAATCTTCAGGTGGAGCTTGCTAACTATAGTTATGTGGATGCTGACACTTTAGTCTAGAAACCTGATATCAATGGATCCTTTTCCAGTCAAGCTTATTATAATCTGCAATTTGGTGTCAATACTGGACTTCCTTCCTGGGTGGGGGGTTTTCGACAGCCCTATATTCCACCCAGTATTTATCTTTTACTTTAGAGAATCTGGAAAAATAGAATGCCTATTCAGTGTGTGTTGCAGCGGAAGGGCTTCCATCTGGATACAGTAAGTCCCTTATGCCTTAGCAATGATGAATCTATTCTGCATTTGTTTTTGCAATGCCCATTTTTTGATCGCCTCTGGAAGCATGTGCAATCCTCTTTTCACGGCTGTCTTGATCTTTCATCACTTGATTCGCTGCTCAATTCTGCTACTAAGATGGATTTCAGTGATCAAGTGAAATCACTCTTTATTGCTGTTGTTGCTTCAGTTTTCTCTTTAATCTGGAAATCTCGGAATGACCTGATTTTTAACAATATGAAATCATCCTTCCGGGATAGTGTTCTGGTGGTTCATTGAATCATCAGTCTTGCTTCAATGATTCAAACTGGTTCTATGAATAATGACATTTCATACGTTGTTCTCTTGAGAGCTCTTAGTGTTCATGGCAGGGAAAGGAAGCCCAAAATGGTCAAATATATTCAGTGGATTCCACCAATTTCTGAATGGCTGAAAGTGAATGTGGATGGGGCTGCCTCTGGTGCACCGGGTCCTGCCGGATGTGGTGGAGTGTTCAGAACGCACCGAGGCTTTGTCAAAGGTTGCTTATTTCATTATGTTGGATATGCTCATGCAATTGAGGCGGAACTCTGGGTGATGATCAAGGCTATTAGGTATGTGGTGCGTTATGGTTGGCGTAGAGTTTGGCTGGAGTGGGATTCTTCTATTGCTGTGCAGATTCTGAAGGATCGCTCACAGAATGTTCCATGGAGGATGGTGTCTGCTTGGATCTCCGGTCTTAGACTTGCTGAGGGTTTAGGCCTTGATGTCTCTCATGTGTATCGTGAAGCTAATCAGGTTGCTGATGCCCGATCAAAAAGGGTGATTATGGAGGTCAGCTCGAGTTGGTTGTTTGTTCTGCCTAATTATTATGATAGTTTGGCCTGCAATGATCTTGAAGGTGCCTTGTATACAAGGCTTTGTAAGGATTCATGTGGTTGAGGGTCTTTGTAATGTTTGCCTTTTTTTAATATAGGTTGTTGGGAGCAGGTCTATACCTGTATCTCGAACCTTTTGGCTATAATACTCAAATGTTCTCTTTGTGTTCTTATGTCTTATAAATATGATATTATTGATATCTCCCTCCCCTAACTTTAATGAGAATATATGATCACCCTTTATTATGTTTTCCCCAAATATATGAATAAATGTGTTAGGTATGATGTTCTAAATAGGGCTTATATAAAGAATAAATTAGTTGGAGATGATGTTGGTGTTTTATGAATCCGTTTTTTATGCATCCACGTTTAAAATACACTGTATCAATACAGTTCTAGTGTGGTTTTGTTATGTAATATAATGAATATTATTATATTTATTTTTAATATCTATGTATAAAAAGTATGCCTCGTTGTATTTTTTATGAACTCTAACTCATGGACACTGCAATTATTGTTGGAATAGATTTTTTTATTTATATTATGTGGATTTCATATGATGATTAATATTTTGAACTCCCAGTGTCATCTCTTAGATATGATAAGGATACATCATCTTATTCAGCCCATATTTAACCCTATATGTCGATTTCTTACACTTATTACCATATATATCCATATAAGATTTCATTTTAATGTTAAAATAGATATTTTTTTCATTTACTAAAATTATTAAGGGAATATTATAATACCAATAATCCCTGTAAAACTGGTTTAATAAGGTCATAACATATATTAAAGAGTTTGGATGGTTCTATAAGACTGACTATCCACCTATGGGTGATAAGAATTATTGAAACTCATATGTATATCCAACACTTGATGAAAGGGTTCTCTATAAAATCAAGGTAAATATCATGTCATCATCATATACATTGAAGAGAGGAACACTATTCAGTATTACCAATCCCCTTGATGTGTGTCCTGGAAAGAAACACTACTCTAGCTCGGATAACCTTCACCGATGTGGTTGTCGGAAGACCTTATTCTAATGTCGATCCTAACACAAATGTTGTCGTTGTACCAGATCATTCCATTTGTCCTAAACAGTTCTGTCACTGTGGTCAGCTAGCAATTTCTTTTTCATAAAATGCGGTAAATCATCTTGCCTCTTGATTTACTATTTGTTCTTGTTGGGAAGTATTCTTACTATAGACCTTCATTGAAATTATTACGACATGATCTTAAAGCCATTAGATTTTTATGTTCTAATATTGGTCATTCTAATTCGTCGAATATTGTTTTTCACCTTGCCTATGAGGATGATTATTATAGGTTATGGGATATGAGATTATGTTTTTTTGGAGACTGCTCTATGAGAGTTCTAAAATGAACACATGATTTCAACCAAGATTCTAAATCTCCAATTTTCGAGATATGGATCGACATCCCTGGGCTACCACTACATTTTTTTAAACAAAAGTCATATTTTTAATCTATATGCTTATTGGAAATCCTCTAAAACATGATTTGGCAAAAAGGACTCTCTCTAGGACATCAGTAGCTCATATCTGTGATGAAATTGATGTATCTAAGGATCTTCCCTCCCAAATTTGGATTTATAATGTTTAATTTGGATTCTTCCAGGAGGTTTCCCACGTGAGATTACATGATTACTTCTCCTCATTCCTTACTATTGTTCATGATCAGAAAAACGGTGACTATAAAATCACAAGACCTAAGGTTGTTTCTTGGGTTGAAAAAATAGGAAGATTCCTCAAATTGATGAGATAATTATTTTTCAAGATGCCAATGTTGGGACCTTTTCTACAAGATTGTAGATAACTGATGTGAACAAGGAAATAACGAACATGAGAAAACAGCCATGAACCACATGATGTAAGAAATAAGAAGCATGTTGACCGATCCGATTTTAGAGAATCCTTTCTTAATGTTTATGATCAACGAAACCAAATTGAGGGAGTCTTCCTAAAATCAAGTGCTAGGAAAGGGAAAACCCCACGGTTGATGATGATGGTTTCATCACCCCAAATCCAAGATAAACAATGAAGCACAAAGATTATTCCCATCCTGAAAGATGAATTTTCATAAGACCTCTTGAAGCCTCCAGGAAAAAGATTATAGAACTCCCAAAATTGGATGACCTAATGATTTCATTCTCTAGCTCAGTTGATGATATTGATG
Organism: Viscum album; assembly: GCA_963277665.1. Classification (NCBI taxonomy): domain Eukaryota; kingdom Viridiplantae; phylum Streptophyta; class Magnoliopsida; order Santalales; family Viscaceae; genus Viscum; species Viscum album. Next base: position 1,706,843,348 of record OY728153.1, on the reverse strand, counting down.
TATGTAAGAAAAATATTATGTATAGAGATGCCTATTGAAATATGGAAGATGTGGGAGATATAGTTGAATACTATATAGATAAAAAAGATACAATAACCATCCATAAATATAGAGACGATGTCATTACCACTGATAAATTCCTTTAAATTTTTAAGGGTATATTCATTAGGACGGTGGATGAATATTAACGAAATCAAGATTTCGATTTCAAAGCTATACCATTGGAGTGATTCTCTATACTACTCATTTTATTATATTCCTCTGTTTGACTCTTGTGTAATTCCTTCTCTGCTTTTACTTCTGCATCTTCCGGGACTCTTCACTCTTTGTTGCACACAGTTATTTCAATTTCCTGACCTCCTTGGATAGTTTTGGGACAACCTTTTAAGAGCTTTAGTTTTTTCAGTATCTTCTTCCATTCTTCATTTGACGTAGAATTTTTTTTATTGAAGGTTGTTTCTTCTATGATCGATTTTCGTTGGCTATAGTGTTGAAAATTTTTAAGGGATTTTTAAGTGGATGTTTTCCAGGTTCAGTATACAATGTGTCTTGGGGGTGTACATAAGTGCTCAATATGTGGACTGAATGATTCCTTGATGACTTTTCTGTGCAAATGTGACTTTGGGTGAAATGACTAGCTATTTCTCACCTTCCATGCCACTGCAATATATCGAAGTTGCCTTTGACATCTTTGATGCTAACCATCATTATCTTCACCTAAGAAGGAGGATGATTTCTAGATGTATTAGTAATGATTAATTGAAGGATTGGATTGGTCGACTTGCTCTTGTACAGATATCCTAGGTTACAAACTTCCCTGGAATACACTACATTGTTTTATGTTTATCAGACTCACGACCTCCATCTGGCAGTGCACAAAAAATCATTGGGGAGTCATAAACTTCCAGGATGATTCCATTGTTATTCAAAATCCTTTGAGGCTGGGTATGTTTTACCAACTACTGCTAATTATAGTGATTTTCTTCTCTTTTGGTATGGTACCATTGTATGTAACATAATATATAGGTATTCTTATCATTAAATCCTCATCTCTACCCCCTAATTCCTTGTTGGTTTATGCTCTTTATAACCCTCACTTTTAATATAACTTTAGTTTTTTAATAATTTTCTTGGGACATAAATTGGGTGACCCTTTCATGTCAACGCATTTTAAAAAAAACGTATTACCAATACCCTTATGTATATATTGAAATATTGTTTAAAAGGGAATGATCGTTGATAGGAATGAAATGCACTAACTATTTATAGTGATTAACTACCACCTAGATAGAGAAATTTTCTTTTCGTGTATTAAGGAGTACTATGAATTAATCCATGGACCAGTTTTCAAATTACCATACTTCTTGGGAAAATTGTTTCATAATACCCTTTTACATCAGTCATTAAGCCTTGATGTATTTTTCTACCATTCATCATGAAACAAATCTAGTACATTAATTCATTAGGTTTTCATAATTTATGATTTAAATTATATCTATATACATATTATTAATTATAATATGATTGGGTAAGGATGATATTTTAAAATTTTATCGTTGTTCCATATTTATCTCTTGTTTTTTATTGTAAATATATTTGGGTTCCAAACCATATTACTCAATCATTTAAAATGTTTAACTCTTAAATATTCATTATCATTTTATATCAAACATCACCGTCTTTATGGCCCCCTGATCTTATAATGAATAGATTGTAGAGAATTTATTTGATCAAGGTAGGATTGATATCATTTTATTATTACAATTTGCATATATAATATATCCTTTTTTATGGGATCCCTTATAATCATCATCTTGGTTAGGGTTATTCTATCCATTATACTCTGAGCAGCTACCACATTTTTATTCATCAATATGTAGGAATAGATAAAAAATTATTCATAGTTGATCATATCTAAGGACATTTATTATTACATGTTGAGTTTCATAATTGTCAATATATACCTGAGGATTTTATTATTTTTTGTATGCCATGCATGTCCCCATAACGGTAATGTTTACAATTATCTAATGTATATATCACTATATCTCATTCCAAATCATGTGGCGTATTGTTCTACTCATGAGTCAATAATTATTGAGAGTCATAAGTTATAACTTTTTCATATTAAATGTGTATGAAACCCATTCCCTTTTTTGATGCATCGTTATATATATCTAAACCTTCCCCACGAGATTGTAATTTGAGGATAGGTGCACTGATAAGACTTCAATTTAACTCAGAAATTATCTCTTTAAAATAGTTATCCAATTCAATAATAACTCTATTATTAGGTATCTTGGTTAGGGGGTTTTAAAATCCTTATATGTTTCTAAAAAAATTATGATATTACTCATCTAGTGAAACAAAAATAAAGAATCTCATCAGAGATACTGGTCTGATCTACCCTTATGTAACCTCTATTAATGACGAATCCCTAGATATCCATTTAATAGTGATAAAATTCCTTAGGAATTTTATTTTCCCCGTCTAGAATTCTAGATTACAATAACTCACATATAGATTTTCCTTAGGAAAATCATTTATTAGAAATTCAAATAGTCCCCATGTTCCTCCACGATTTTGGAGTAGGTAATAGTATTATCTAAAAAGAATTTATCAAATACCATTAGGTGTAACTTAATGACTATATTCCTCAATTACATGAATATATGTGGGGAATTTGTGATTAATTATGGATTTAATAAAAAATAAACAATCTAATTATTTTTACCAAAATAATACATGAGGGTGTACCCCTTATTTTCCTTTATGTGATAATATCTTGAAACAAATTAACCATAGAGAAGTACTTGTTCCCACATATACTATTAAATATGTCATCAATTTGTCTAACTGGAATAATTTTATGTATAATTATTTTAATGAGATAAAAAAAATCAATGTATAGGTGATTTGAATAATCATTATTTTTGAAAAAGATTGTCGGTGCACCCCAAAGTGATGTGTTGATGGATATAAAATTATTATATAAATCTTATTGTAGTTTCTTCATTAACTTCTCATTTTAATCAATAGTCATTATATATGGTGTATTATATTTTGGAATACATCCTGGTATAACATCAAATGAGAACTATACCTCAGCAATTAGTGGAATACATGGATAGTATTGGGAAAACACATCACCATATTCCCATACAACTGTTAGGTAATCAGGTATGATCTTTTACATAGTAAGAAAAATAATTGGGGGAAATGATTATTTATAATGAATGTATATAGATTCCTGATATGATTAATCCAAATTAGATGCGTCAACCATATTTTACATTCATAAAATCATAGATTGATTTGTGATACAAATCAAGGTTTTCATTCCTTTAAATATTTATGTTTTCACCATATTAAGAAACATATTCCACACTTTTAATACATTCAAAATCTACTAAATGGTTTATCACAAGGTTCATGGTGAAATTCATCCTTCCATGTTTAATATGGGATGATTTATATAACAGGGATGTGATAATTTCCCCATTTTCTATTTTTAGAGACAGATCATCATTGATTTTGTATGGTGGGTATCAAATAGTTATACTAATCATTTATGATATGAATAAATGAATAGAAAAAAATAAAGTATTATTTTACACATAGATTAATCAACAACTAGTTAACCTATTAAAAAATCATTTTTCAGATCCTCTTCATCTATTATAATGAAATATCCTCCCCCCTACACAATAGGCCTTAGAGGTTTCTCGCATCAGTTATTTGGGAAAATCGTATTTATAATACATTTATTTTTTATAGTCCTTTGTTATTTGTACAAAAGAATTTAATGCTTGAATTGGTGTTGACTATAGAATTACATTCTTGCATCAAATTGATGTGGTAATCAATTAATGATTACATACGTTGTTTTTATTATATTCTACACCTATAGAATTTCTTTATCACCTTTAAAAAAATTTTGAGATGATTTTTCCCAAATATTGTCCAGTAGAATGTTTTCCATTCACCCCCCTAATATTTATACAATTATCCCCTTGAATTAGAATCCATTAATCAAATTATATATCTAGACTGATGAAAACCTTGAGGATAACCAATCACCATTTCATATTTTATATGTAAATGAACTATTTACTCATAGAGATCAATGTCTTTCATTTCCAAATATTTTCATTATCTAGGTTTTTCCCTTAAAATAATATTATAAAAATAATTTAAAAAAAAATCATAGAGACATATCCTGAATGTACTACTATTTTACTTTGAGGGATTCATCTTCAATTTGTTTGAGGCTATAGAAATATCTCTATATTTTCATACGAAGAGTATAACGAAAATATTTGATTGAAAACTTTTTCTCAATTTCCTTCCACTCCATCAATTCAATATCTTCCTCTAGCATCATATTTACTTTCTAAATCTAGAATAGATAATATTCTCAATTCATATGATAAACTACTATTATGGTCGTCTCTTTCTCATAACATTAAAGGATGTAGAATATCAATTCTATGAAATTGATCTATTTTTCTACAACTAATGGATCTGAAGATCCATTGAATGATAGAGGAATTTCTCACATAAAGTTCCTTTTTTCATCCTATTGTTAAATTTAATTTTGTGGGTTCCTCACATGATTCATGTGTATCTTTAAAACAATAGTTTATTAAAAATAATACTTATGATTTTCTTAACTCCTGCTCAGATGGGGTTATGAAACTCATTTTTAAAAAAATTACATTTCTCATCACATTGGTTGTTGAAACAGTTTTCCTTTTTCCATCAATTTACTGAGATAAAGATAGTATTTTGGATGAGAATTGTGATACTATTAAATATCTAAATTGGAAAAAACGAATATAAATGGATAACTCATATTTGAAAAAATATTTCATATACTATGAATTCAAGGATTCAATTTTAGTTATGAATGATTGTTTGAAAAAATATTATGCATATTATCAATCCTTAATAGTGGGTAATAATTGGATATGAATTTATCAATTATAGTTTTCATGTGTATTTAACATGGTTTTTTGTAATAACTCATTTTCATACACCATATAATGACAGTTGGAAGATAAATGCTCCTTTCTCATGGTTATGAAACCTAGTTACACGTGTGAAAGTACTAATTCAATGTATAGTATAAAGATAGGGATATAATTTCAAAGAAAAAATTAACCAATAAAATAAAGAAAATTAGTGTCTTTATGATGTTTACACTTGTATCTAATTCTATCACTAGGATCTTCGAATCCAAATCCTAAAAATTACTAGACATTTCTTTAATACAGTCTATGCCTACCAATGTATTTTAATACACATTCTTTCATAATTTATTACATAATGATACACGTAATGAAACATTTTATAATATTTAGGGACAATAAATTTAGATTATTAGGTGAAAAACATAACAAATTTTAAATAAAATTTAAACGCATACACTAAATTACCATATCATTATCTTAAATCACATTAGTCTTATATAATTTCATGTGATTATATAGGGATATATATATGAAAATTATGAGATATAAATCCTAGTTGAGGAATAATTAATTCATTACACGATTAATGTAACAAATCTGATTCGACAAAAATACCACGGTAACATAATATGGTTGATAATCATAGAGTCAAACATTAAATCTTTATATATTATTATAACATAAAGACAATATATGATTTAGTAAAATTATAGAACTTGAAATAATAAACATAATTAAAGTATAATCACTAATAAATCATAATAATGTTTTATTAGGATAACATTTATATAACTATACATATTTATTATGAGATCAAATTGTTACCTAATGTAATGTAGTGATATATAATTCAATTACTACCCAGAAATTTATTATCACATAAAGGCTTAACTATTCCACCAATTTCAAACAACCTAGTAATGTATTTAAGAAATTTCAATCCAATTCATAGGTATCGTGTGTAAAATTTTTATAATTATAATATAAAATATGGATAACTATATCTTTTTTATTGCTTGCTACTATACAAAAGTTTTTCATAGAAAATCATTGGACAGTTCTTAAATCATAAAAGGAGTACATAATTATTCAATGATGTTTATTTATTGTTAATAGGTATATCTTCCATATATAATCTTGATGATATTAAATGGGATGTGTAATAAAATATCCCAACAAAATTAATTAGAAATATTAAATCATATGATAAAAAAGGATCTTGAATACATAAGAGAATGAGAGAATCTATTTCCTTGAGAGAACGATTATAAAGACATGGTATAATATTATTAATAGTTTTAATACAAAATATGGGGGATATAAATATTGAAAATAATGGTAAATTAATTCTCTAGTATATTTGAGTAATGACTATTAGGAGTTTTGCGGGGTTTTTATAGTAAGATATTATGAAATAATTTATTAATTTATAAAACTAAGGTTTGGAATCTATATGATAAAATGAAGGAAACCCTAAACCATGTAATGGGTTTGAAGTTTTTTCTTCCAAATAAGAGATATTTTCAATATTTCATGAGTTTATGAATAGATCTCATTCAAATAATTCTATTTGTAACGTGGAAGTGAGTCATGTTCATAATGTTTTTTTAGAGATAAAATTTAATATATGTTTTGGAGGAATGATTAAGGGATCTTAAATTTTATTAATTTACTTAAAAATATTAATTATATGAGGGAAAATATTTACTATGGTGGATACCATTTTTTCCTTTTTTACAGCACTTTTGGTATTTTATTTTGTCATAATACATTAAATATATTTATACAATAATTGTCTTCCACAAAAATATTTGAATATTTCATAATAAATGATTTTTTCCAATGGATAGTTTTGTTGTGATTATTTTTTAATAATAAATTTTTTTAATTAAAAAAATTTACTAAATAAAAAAATTAATTTTAAATAAAAAATAACCATTATTGGAATAATATTATTTTTATGCTTATAATAGTTTATCACTCTATTAAAAAATAATTTGTGTTCATAAATGTATATTTCAATTTTAAAAAATAAATAAAATAAAATTATAATATTTTACAACTAAAAAATTTATTTTAAAATATATTTAATTAATCATAAATAGAGTCTTTAACAAAACTATATATTGCATAAAAATATTATTTTTTTAATCATATCCAAATATAATATTTATAAAACTCTTTATTTTATCATCTATAAAGTAATAATAACAATGGGAAATATATATATATATATTTATTTAAAAATATATAAAAAAAACAAAGTATTATGATCTATTTACATAAACTCTTATTACACAAGCATATTTCATATGGCTAAGGTGTTCCTTGGTGACACTTTGTTGGGGTAGTTTAGGGAATATGGATTGGGTCATGATATTGATAATCATGATCTTATATCATAAATAACTTCTATCAAGAATTATTTATTGTAACTCTTCTTTAATTTTGTTAAGGGAACATAATAATGATGTCATGTCCCTTAGATTCTCTAAGAAATGTGATTCATGTTTTATAGTCTTACCAATCAAGGAAATCAATTATTTATTCTATATCAATATTATTTTAGCATCACACATAATATATAATAAAAATAATACTCACTGTAAAATGAATCTATTATTAGAAACTAATTTTTTATGTAATTTAAAATCTGAAAGAGTATAATTATTCAAAATAAACAATCTGTTGCATGTTTTCCTATTAACATATTACATGGTATATAAGTTATTCATTCAAGAGGGAACTATATTAATTAATGTTTGGAGCTTTAAAACACTAATGGACATGTTATTGAATAATATAAATTTCTATATAATAAAGGTGGGATGAAATATGTATTTCTTTAAAAAATAATTTTTTAACTCTTTATAATGGTTTATGATGATGATAAGTTTTATTTAGGTGACAAAAAATGTTCCTGAAATGATTTTTAAAAATATATATCATTTATTAGATGTATATTCAAAGAGAGTATAAGTACTTCTTTGGATTACGAGTGATGTTGAATCAAATTTTTTTACTCATTTCGGATGAAATGTTTTAAAAATAAATATTGATAATGTTTAAGATGGATCACTCTAAAATACTATATATATCCACTAAATTGTGGTTAAAATTTATTGTGGATAAAAATTATTTAATTTAAAAAAAACTAATTTAGAAAACTAATTGGTAGACTATTTTATATCGTAACTTATAGATGTTATATTTCTTATTCTATGTTCTGCATTTCTTGGTTGGATCATTCTGTTCTGTTTTTAAAAGTTGGCTGATGTTTGTTGACCAGCTTACCTAGACAGTTCTGCTGTTTATTTGTTCTTGGAAATCTTATTTTGATTTCTGGACCTACTCAGTTTGACACTAATGAAGTTTTTGTTTAGAAGAAGTTTTTTTGGGGGGACCTTCACTGGTTAGATTCCGTTTCATTCCAAAGCTTGTTCTCTCTTTTTTTTCATCCTCAGGACGTTTCAGGCTTAAAGAATGTTGAGGATCTTGATGAGGTGCTCTAAGGCCACTGGCTTTGAGGGCTGATGAAAGATGGAATTAGATGACAACCCTACATTACATGAATAAATGTCATGCAGCCTATCTTTGGATCTCTTGATAGCAGTCTTTATTGATGGACTTTGGTATGTTGGCTTTGTAATTTGTGTTTCCCCGTTTTCTCCCTGCTGGTGTATGCTCGTTACACCTCATGTTTGTAATGCTACATTTTTTTTAATAAATTCCTTTTGGGGCATGAATTGGTGCAATTCATGTCACCACCTTTAATAAAATGTTTAGGATTTTAGATCTTGATTATGAAGGTGGATATGATGATAAAGGTCAACCTCATAATGAAATGTTTTCTTCATAGATAGTTGTGTGAATTTAAACTGTAAGAAAAATAACTTAGTCACATAGATTACTACATAGGCTGAATATGGTAAAAATACATGTTCTTTCACTAAATTTACATTGACAAAGAATATGGTAGATTATTTGAGGGTTATAATTAATAAAAGTCTGATAAATATTTATGGTAATCAAAATTATATTGTCCATTCCAATACTATAGTGGATCCCTGAAGTTATATGAAAATTAAATACAGGTTTAATTTTATTAAAGAGAAGGTGTAAAATTAAGACATACTTATTGAATATATTCCAACATAAAAACAACATGATGATTTTCTCTCCATTTATGACCCTTTGGATGGATTTTTTATTTATTTTTTAAATATTTTTTTATCCACTCAATAATCATTAAGAATAATTTTAATGACTCTAAATAATAATTTTGTAATGTTTTCCAAGTGTATAAAAAATAAACGTTAATACAATCTAAAAAAATATGAAAAGTGGGATATAGAGTTTATAAAATGTATATTCGAACATGTTTGGTTTAGAATGAGGATGGAAACTGTTTTTCTCATTAATTCATCCTAAAAATGTTATTTTAAAATGTGGAAATTATGGAAGGAAGTGGAATGAATTAATAGTTTTCTTTGTTGTTTTTGGATTCTTATTGGTGATTTCAAGACTATTCCTTATCCAATTGACAATATTAGTACAACTCAATCTCATATTTCCATCATAGAATTTAGTGCTAGTATGAAGGATAATAACCTTTTTTAAATTAAGAAGGTATGTGAAAATTATACCATATATAGAAGGAATATAAATATGATGGTTTATTAAACTTACAATGAAACATTACCAATGACCTTGATCATGAAATATTTTACTCAATTTTCAATATTACACTACACAATATCAATTTTGACCAATACACATTTATAGTTTTTCTTAAATCAAGTGAACTGAGAATACCTCTACATATCATGTTTTATAATTCGTGAGATTCTCATATTGAATATGATATAATCATCCTAACATTTTGAACAACAATAATTTGATTCGGGTGTGATAAAAGTTTTTACCTTAAATCTAAGCATTTGAAATTCTAATTAAAAGGTGGAGTAATGAAACATTCCATTATAAGGACAAGGAAATTTATTCTCTTAGTGATTCCTATTTTTATATTTATAAAAATTCCACTTATATAGACTTTATTATTGATATATCTTAGGAGGTTAGAATAACATAAAAGATTAATCATCATGTATGAATAAAATAATTGCTACTAAATTAAACCTTCTAAATAAGACTTCTATAAGAGATTGATAGAAACTCTAAATTAATCAACCCCATGAAAATGGTCCAAATATATAACAAACCCAATTATTTTAGAAAATTGGGGGATCATATCATTTAGGCCAGAGAGTAGTTGTCAACCTTCATCGTTACATATTATTCAATCCTCTATAAGGTCTTTGAAGTAGTGGAAGAGTTTAATGAGGGTATCATTCCAAGAATGGTTAACCATAAAGAAAAATTAATTCTCAAAAGCGTACCTCTTATATTTTATATTTAGGAATCTTTTATTATTTCTCTACAATGGTATTTCTCCCTATCTGATTGGATTCAATAATTTATACCTTCAAAATTAATTATATATTCATTAATTGGATATTTGAAGGCTTGTTTTCTCCTTCTTCATTACATTAATTATTCCGCTAGGTCTCAATTCACCATTTCTCTATTTGATACAAAATTTGGAAAATTATTCTTACCAGACATTATTTCACTCTAATTTCTCTTGTTAATTCGGATTTAAAAATTATTTGATATAAATATTATAATATAATATATTTTATAACTAAAAAATCATATCCAATAATCAATTTTGTTTTTTCAATGAAATGTGAATTAAAGCGTGAATTTCCATGACTATATAAGGTATCAATCTTATATGAATGATAACTATAAGTAAGAATATTTCTCTTAAACTCCACAAATGAAAATCCTTCAACACTATGGATTTCAAATTCAATTATAAACTTTTGGTCATATTTGGGTTTAATTTGGCTTTAAATAATTCTGTGAAATGTATTTTTGGTTTATCATATTTTCATTAATTTAAATGGTTCAAAAATATGTTGTTTAAAATTATCTAGAGGGTATAAGGAATGAATCCCCATTTTATAATTATTTTCCGCTTTAAAAATTATTTTCTTAACCGTTTGCTGACATATATAGTGAATTAGGGTAAGCTCAAACTAACTCATACTTCTAGGCCTCTCATTAAACTATATCAACATTAATATAACAATAATGTTATTTAGGTAGTACAAGTTAATACAAGAATCATTATATTTCAAAATAATGTTCATAAAAATTATGAAGTCGTATCAAGTATTTTTTTAGCAGGGATAAATCCTTCGTTTAATTGGTTTAAAAATTTTCTCCACCAAAAAATCAATTAATTGTTGTTTGTTGGGGATATGAGAAAGGAATTTTCTTATTCATTATATTGGATTTTAATTATTCATGGGAAAACCAAATGTTAGTTATTTTAATTTTATTTTTCTTCCAATTAAAAACCAACACACTACATCAAAAATAAAGGCTCTATCAATTTTTTGGAGAGTCTGTCTTTACAAATTCATAAAAAATTCAAATATAGTGTATGAATTAATGATTTTTAAATGTCATAGTGGGATAATTAAGAAAATGAATGGTTGCCCTAAAATTTTCATTTGGATTGGATGCATTATTTAATAAAGGATGGAGATGAATACTTGGAAAACATTCCTCCAATATATTGTTAATGCATGTATTAGAATTATAAATAAAAAAAAATTCAATTAGTCTATGCATGAACCATTCCCTTATAACCAATATTAAAAACAATAATAAAACCACTAATTTTTATAGAGAAAGATTCATAGCTAGATTGAGGAAATTCAAGGCTTCCTACATGAGATCCTTTATATAGCCCTTAATTAAATCTACCCATAAAATGATCACAAAAAAATCTCACTGGATTAACAAAAAAATTCTCTCATATTCTTGTCTGAAATTTATTCTATATTCCCTAATATTACATAATTTTACCTTCAATTCTCTTTAATGGTATTTCTTTGAATTATTTGAGATTTATTTGATATCTGACCCCAATTTTATAGTGAATGTAGTCATAATGTTAGTGATTAAACATTTTTCAGCATCAGACATTCCGATATGGGATGTAACCATTAGTTGAATCCTCAATAGTATATTATTCTACAATCACATTGTTGGAAGGTAAAACTGTGGTTTTTGTTGGCTCAAAAACAAAAAAATAAATAAAAAATCCTATATATTGGAATTTAATATGGCGGATCACCCATTACTGATTACATATGGATAGAATTGTTTTAAGATATAATGTCTCATGGGGATCTAGGTGAGAAATCTCTAAAAAAGTAGGGAATATGTTAATTTATTATTATTCTACTCTATGATAGATTCAGCTATATCGATGGTGATTTATGATATGTATAAACTTTTGATACCATGATTTAAATCTTTGGATGTTCTGTCTCAGTTTGTCTTCGAAGTAGGTATTTCTTCTGAGAATAAATTTCCTTTCAAGGATGATGTCATTGAGTTTCAACACTCCATATGGTCTTTCTATTATGTGTTAGAGAATAATGGTACTTTTTTATCTCATAATCCTTTCTATCATAATTTTCACATCAATAAAAGATCCTAAAAAGGTTCAGAACATTTTTCATGATAATAGTGATCATTATTTTAATATTCCATGGATATTTTTTATTTTTTGAAATTATAAAACACAAGTTTTTAATTTTTAGATTATTTAAAAGCCTTCAATTTATAATTGGATAAATTCAAAACGGATGGTGTCAAAATGTAATTTAGGTCCTTCTGTTTGCAGGTCTATCATTTGTTATCATGGTGGAAGTGTTCTTGGTTGTTTCTATGGACCATGTGTTTGGAAGCATCTATTTAAGTGGAGACCATAGGTACTATTCACACTTTTTCCTTTTTTCATTATAATGTCTAGAAGAATCAATGTTTGGCGTGTGACACTACTACTATCATTCCAGCCATCAGAAATGGTACGTTGTAGTAATCATGTATATGTACATCTAGATAGATATAATACATGGGAATTTACATGTGTAAAAATTTTATTATCACTCACACTACTGGGATTTTAACAATGTAAAAGATGGACCTATCAATAAATGGATTGAAACTAAGCACATTGGGTTATATAATCTATCACTAGACTTGGTTTCATTGCATGAAATGGATTGTAACAAAGTTCCCTTTTTTATAAATCTATAACATATCTATTTTTATATAATTTTAACCATGATATTTTCAGTCAAGGGACCATTAAAAATGGTGGAGGGATATTATAACTTGTCTAAAATGACTCTTTACACCATGTGACATATTAAACTCTAATATAATAACTTAACCTATTGTATGTTTTCAAGATGTTTTTCACAAGAAAAAATATTTTCTTATATCACACGGTTTATTATATGACATTCAAAAGTAGATTAAAAAAAATTAACAGAGGTTGAATACCTATAAAAAGGGTAGATCGTGGACACCATGAATTAGTTGATGTGGTTCTTTTTATTATCAACCATAACTTAGAAGTATTATGGAATTTCTGAATAGTTATCATTTTGTATTGGAGATTACCAATGGAGTTTAGAGACGAATCTATGATTTTTATATAAATTAGCAATTATGGGGATAAGGATGAAATATCTAGTATTTCATAATGTATTATTGGGATTTATGTTATAGTGTATGATGTCATAGTGATATTAAAATAAAAGTTATATATGTATGTTTATGTATTTTAATCTGATCCTACAATAATTTGATAATTTTCATAATTTTCCATTAGTCCACATATGAGTTTTTTCAATTATTTGAATAAAATATATCTACTATTATTCATTTCATTAATGTATTACTTTATTAATGGGAGATTGAATTTCTTGCTACCTCTTAAAAAATCGGTGTCGTTGAAGACTCTGATTATATGAATCCACTTATAGAAAAGATATAGAAATTTATGTTCTAATTATAAGACATTAAAAATATTATCCTATTAACAAAACATTGTGAAATTGAAATCTAATGATTGTTTATTATTTGGGTAAATCGAATAAAAATATATTATTCAAGGTAAGTGATTCAAGCTGAGATTCAATGAAGATATAGTGATATTTAACGGCAGATTAAATAAGAGTACTCCATATTTATTTGGGATGATATTCAAAGTTATATATTTTTTATATAATTTATCATGATTATTATTTTAATTTTAAAGAAGTATTATTACTTGATAACTGATTATAGAAGATAATTTTAGGGATTTTGAATAATGTTTAAAAAAATATGTTTACTATAATCACCATATTTTTAACCTCCATAAATAAATAATATGGTTGGTATGTTATGATTCTTTCTATGTTCTATGTAAGGGAAACAAAACATATCAATAGAACACCATTAATAAATTTATAAAAAAACGAGGATAGTAAACAATTAAAATTGATTACCATTCGAAATGAAATTATTAATCTAAGGTAATAATGAAAATGTTTGTATAAAATAATATTCAAATTTTATACAATTTTATTTTCTATAATAAATAAAATTTTGGTATTTTAAAATATTAATTATTTTAGATAAAATTCATTTTTATATTTTTTATTAATATTTTCATTGAATAACTGTTTTCTATGAAAATGAATTTTTTGGTGTAAAATATTCTTTTCTAAAAATAATAATTTTTATGTTATTATCATTATATAATCATATATTAGATAATTAAAACCCATTTTAAGGTATAAATAATGTAGTTAATGAATTAAATAATTCATTATAATATATAATTTTATTTTATAAAACCAATTTATTTTACTTTAATAACAGAATTTAAATCTTATCTTAATAAAAACTATTTTCATTTTTCCTTACTCACAAATTATTATCATTGTGAGATTATATAATCAAATTAATTTTAATATTTATAATAGTCATTCGATTAATAATAAATCCATTTTATCAATGAAATAATCAATATTGATTATTTTATCTCAAAAATACATTTAATGATACCAAACATCATTTTTCTATATTTTTATCAATTAATTTGTTTTTAAATATAATATTTATCACATTTAGGAATATTATATGAAAAAATGATTTTAAATATAAAATTATACGTTTTAAATTAGTAAATATTTTGAATTAAAATATCAGTATTCAAAACTAACTACAAAGGTTATAGAATACATACCAAAGAAAAAAGATAGAATTTATATTACTAAGGTTACGGGGAAAACATGTTTATAAAATTATAAAATGACTTGTTGATGTGAGATTAGAAGAAACCCAATTTACCCTCCACTTTTTCTAATATGTTGTGCCATTGACCATTTAGAAGTGTCATTAGATTAGTTAAAAAAGACAAGGGTTTCCAAAATTTCCATTTCATTATATTATAGAATTATATAAATTTCCACATTCAATAGAACACATAACCTTATCATTTTCCTTCAAACATTTATATTTTTCTCCCCCCATAATCTAGTATAACATTCTAAACCCATGACCACATTAAGATGGATTGTTCCCTTGAATTACATGGATTATTTAATGGAATGACCTGGACTAAAAAATAAGTATTATATCCATATTATTTTTTTGTCATAATATAAATCTTTTAAATTACATATATACACTCCAATGGTGTCATTAATTACTATAGGATTACCTAATTTTTGAAATTAATATCACGAATCACATAAAATAGTGAACTATATTGTATTATAAGATATTATTGTTTGAGGTTGAACACACATAGATAGGGTTGTAGAAAATATAAATTTAATAACATATTTATTAACACATTAATGGCTGAAACCTACAGTAATTATTTAAAATAATATACAATGATTGATTCTTATTTTATGAAAACTGAAAAAAAAATTGATAATTGAAAATATGGTTTCATTATTGATTAAGGAATATAATAATGGGAATGTAATTGTTGATTTTGAAACCATGTTTAGATGAATCTAGTAGTCATGATAAACAACAACAAAATCACCAATGTTCCCTTTTCACAGTGGTCTTGTTACTTCAGTTATTCAATGAATTTGAAACATGGAATTTTTTAAAACATAAAAAATAATCTTCTCAATGGTCTTGCAAAGAGACATTAACTAGTAAATGTGTTGAAAATATCACTCCCTCACCAATCAAAAAAATTTCATGATTGATAAATAGAAGCATTTATTTATGAAATTAGGTTCATATAAAATTACAAAACTTAATTCTTTTTCAAAAAAATTATCCTAAAAAAATCCATACCCTTCATGGAATTATATTTCAAAATAAAAATCCCTAATTATATTCATGAGTTGGTAGGAAAACAAAAATACTGTTGGGCTCATAAATGTATCATGAGTCCTTTATCCCATTAGTACCTCCCAAATAATTATTGGAGTTACACACATGCCTCTTATTTATAGGGGTTCTCAATTCTCAGTACAACATTAATTACACACTAATATGGTCATTAATGAGTCTTGAGTTATAAATTTTGGTGTTATTACTTCGAATGGTGTGTCTGATATAAATTTCCATGAATGTTATAATATTTTATCCTTATCTAGGGTTTGACATCATGTATAAATGTAAACAATGTGTAATGTGTGATGTCGAAGACATATCCATACATTTCCATATTTAAATTATCATGATGTGTATTTATGTATTAAAAATTTCCAGAATTACGTAATTACTTAGATTTTTGGTATCAGGTATCTCTCTAAGAATTCATATCATTCATTATTTACATAACAAGAATATTTATTCCATCACATCCTACAACCAACTCAACCATTATGTGATATTGGATTCCAACTTTAATATTATGATGAACTTCCAAATATTTATTATACCTATAGAGACCCAAAACCAAACGTACATGGATATTACATTATTTTTTTTGAATATCTAATACATAAAAAAACAGACACCAAGGGACCATAATAGTTTAGTGTCTTTGGAAACTCGGAACATAATCTTCTAATCATGGTGAAAGATCATCAGCATATCCCATAAAGATCTTACACTTTTTTTTCATACCTAAAACCTTTCTTTGTATCATGGGGAAAAGAAAACATATAAAGTGTGATCTCAAATTATCAGTAAGGGTAATCAAGTAGAAAATAAAACAAAACATATACATTTGAAATAAAAAACATGACCATAATGTTTAAACATCAAAATCCTGATCAATGACATAAAACATGGCATTACGTAAGGCACAGATCATAATTGAACATCAATCATAATAATATATCATGGGAATAAATCATTTAATTGTGTAAAACCATTAAGTACATAATATGATTTCCATAGTAGCTAAGGAATTTCTTCCAAGACCATCATAGTGGAAAAATTCCCTTTCTGAATCGAGTTCACTTCTCGTTCCAGTCCTGTAACACTGAACCAGATTAACTTACCATTCCAGCCATGTCTATCTCATGAGATATAAATATTTACCCCATGCATTATAGAAAGATATAGGTCCCACAAATCTCATAATTAAATCATTAATACTTGTGCCACAAAATAAACATAAATCATTTATCATAACCCAAAAAGTAAAATGGGTTTCATAAATATCATCCCATCATAACATAATCCATATCTAACAAATGGATATAATTTCATCATAAGAAAAGTGAAACCATATAAATCATAGAGACATTATACTTGAAATACACACATATGAAATAATTTCATCTTAGATGGATAATGATTTTGACCAAACACTTGAAATGAGTTCTAGAGGAAAATATCCTTTCTTCCTGAATATCATTTTCTTTTCTCAAAATGCCATGAAATTTTAAATGAAAAGGATTTTGATGAAAATAGTCATGAAATATTATAGATTAAGCTTCATGAAAATAAGGCATTATGAAACTGTAGAAATCCAATCACGCCGTATAAGTTTAAAAAACATTATTCTTGTACTTCTGTCAGAAAAGAGAAAAAGTACCTTATAGTTTAAAAAAAGTACGATTCCTTCCACACAATGGGTTAAAATTAAAAAAAGGGTAAAAATGAATTTAAACATACATGTAATAAAATTAAACATTTTATGAAAACTTTTTGTGAACATATGGACATGGATGGTAAACATAAACCTAGTAAATTCTTACGAATAAACAGTCTCGGATAAGAATGAGATTGGAATAATTTTCCCTTACCTTATGTCAACTTTCTTCTATATGTT
Organism: Viscum album; assembly: GCA_963277665.1. Classification (NCBI taxonomy): domain Eukaryota; kingdom Viridiplantae; phylum Streptophyta; class Magnoliopsida; order Santalales; family Viscaceae; genus Viscum; species Viscum album. The sequence goes on along the minus strand of OY728153.1, from coordinate 1,706,825,195 downwards.
TCCAGGACTCCTATATAATTATTTAAATAATGACATTGACTTATTAAAAAAATCATATTCATTGTTTTAATATCATATATGGTTCACGTATGACTTTATATTACCCGTTCTATTGTAAATTCCATGTTAAGGCAGCGTTTTGGGTAAAATCGTTTTATTTATCATACATGTTTGGACTTGTTGTTCTTGATAATATTATTACTTATATAATGATTTAATTACTTCCAGAATGTAAATCATGATTTATATATCATGTATATTCAGTATATATATATATATAACAACAGATAATTTAAATGAAATACAACGTTCATGGAGACGGTAGGTCGTACGTAAGCATGAATGATGTTTTCCTTTCTTTATTGAATTGAATAGAATTAATTAGATAAAATATATATATATATTTATATTTATACATAAATAAATTAGATTTATTGTGTCATATAATTCATTATTATTCATTATATATACTTTATAATCCTTTTTAATGGTTAACATGGAGAATGAATCCTATCGCGTTGTTGAGACGGTAATCAGTACGTACGTACGAGCGATGATATCTTTCCCATTATTATTGAATTGAATTTGAGTGGATTATATTATATATCATAATCCGTATGATGTTATAATAACCATATATAGTTATTTCTTACAACATTATACACATCAAAGTAAGGTGGTGGTGGAAAAGATGATTACACCACGGCATTGAGACGGTATTCCATACGTACTCACGCGCGAGGATTTCATTTTCCATAGGATTTATAGAAGGTGAAATTGGGATGTTTATTATTTATAATAACATATCAGTATATTAGTATTACTTATTTTATTACTTTATTATGAAACAATGTAAGAATAGGAAGTATAATAAGAAAGAAACTTGAAAGAGTCGGTAGAAGAGATTACCTCTTCCTTGAAACACCTCCTTTAAACTTCTTCTTAGGGCACTAGAGTTGGTATTTTGAGAAGACATGAACCTCTATGGTATTACTAGAGAGGTTTAGAAGAATAATTATAAGGGTTTGGATGATATTCAAGGCTCAAAAGGGTGTGAAGAGAAGAGGGAGGGGGTGCCCTTTTTATAAGGGATTAAAGGGACACCTTTGGTAACATAAGAAATATTTATTTATAATAAATTCAACCTCATATAAAAACCACCAAAAATGACTCAAATCCAAATATTAGATGTTATATGATTGTAATCCCATTAAACAATAAAATTTATAAATTTTGGGAATATAATTTAAACATTATCAACTTGATTTATCCTTATTTAATCTATTTAGTTTTATTTGTGGTAATAAGATTCTAATTTTTAAATTGTTATAAATAATTACTTATGTGTTGTGAATTGTCCATAATTGGTAAAGATATGAAATTTAAACTGTATAAATTTCAATTTATAATTTGTAAATATTTTTTTCAATTTTAATCAATTTTACAATATGTTATTTTTATAAAATAACAATAGTGTCAATTTTGACAATATTAATTTATTTTAATTTAAATAAAATCCACAGAGAGGATATATTCTAGAAAAATATTTAATAGATTCTAAACATTTAAATTTGTCCACAAAATTAGTGTGGAACATTAAATAGTTCATATAATATTTATTTTCATATTTTTAAAACGATTTATTTGGAATATCTATTAATAAAATAATTAGTACAACATTTTTGTTTAATTATTTAATATACTTATTTGTTTCATAAAAATTAAAAATAAAATCCTATGATGAAGATAAATCTAATAGATTTAATAATAATACATTTAATAGAATTTATCATCTTAAAATCACAACATGTAAAATGTTATATTTATTAAATTATGAAGGTGACAAATTTGGAATCATTTAAAATAAAATAATATAAGTGTCATAATCTTCTTTATTAGAATCCTAATAGTCACTAATTAGGCCATTGGATTATTAGGGTTTATATATACACTACCAATAATTCCTTTTCAGGTTTCTATTCCTTTTTATGTGTATTATAATTTCAATAAAAACTATATTATTAATTTTTCACTAAATAATTAATTTCTGTATCATTAATGTATAAGCTAATAATATAAATAAATAATTCTTAAAAAATAAATATAAATTACCAGTATGAAGAAACCCTTTTTAGATTTCAAATGAGTATTTATAACTGAATTTATATTCTGTATAACCTTATATTAAAATAGTTTAATTATTAAAGTTTGAGTGAGACATATTTCACTTTCTTTTAAATAAAATAAATTATAGGTCTTAAACACATCCAAGTGGGTTCCAATGGATTCCATTTCGACCAAAATATTCCATAGGATGAAATATAATCATCAAATTACATTAAGACATGTTTTAGGGTAATTTTGTAATATTATATTTACCCTTAATTACCCGATTTACATTTAACTATTGTAAATAAAATTTACCGTAGTTACTATTCATAGTGCCCAAAAATAAAAAATACTCTATTAACATATTTTTGACCTACTGATTCCAAATATGGAAACCATTTTTTCCAATTTTAATCACATGAGTTACATAAATTAATTTAAAATTAATCATGTTGTTAAGAAAACGAGTTTTAAAATTTAAAACATTGCAAATGATTGAAATGTTTTTACAAATGAATTCAATGTGAAATTAATGGTAATCATATAAATTATATTAAATGGTAAAAACATTATATTTATACTTTAAAACAATTAAGTATTATAATTTATCCATATAAATTGTTGTGATGGAAAAAGTTGTTTTTAATTAAAATATAGCGTGTTTTTACTATTCATTAAAATATGAATGTTCTTAGAATAATATAAAAAATTTATCCAAAGGAAATTTATATATCCTGATTCCAAAGAAGAATTTTATTTTTTCAAATTGAACTTATGAACTTGTCAAATATTATATTTAAAATTGGTGCGACATCAAAAATGCGGAAAAACTGCATTTTTTGAAAAATACTCATTTTACCCAAAACAATTTATTTTGTTCTCATACCATGTTCTAGAAAATGTTTAAGATGAATGATAATGTTATAAAATTAAAAATTTAGTTAATACTATTCATAATGTCTAGTCCATAAAAATATTATAACTATAAAATTTGTTTGGTGAAACCTGGTATTGCGTACAACAGACGCTATCGAGGAAGGTCACGATTGGGTGTAATGCAAGCCAAGTCAGGGTTGTGTGTAGTGAAATACTTCTTTGTTGTTGCATATAACTGAATATAACCATATATCATTTATACATTGAATGTATATATACACTCAATGTTGGTTCAAATAACTATTATCAAACGAACTTGAAATTGTGTGTAACACGATCCAAGAATAGTGTTGCATATCCTGCAAGCTAATACGGTCTTACGTATAACACAAGATAATCTTGGTGTTATGTACGATAGAAGTTATGAAAGAAATTAAAAAGAATAAATCTCATAAAATCTCGAGGTCTAACATTCTACCGCCCTTAAAATGAATTTCTCCCTTGAAATTCGTCGAGGTAATAAATAGTTTGTTACATGAGAGTTTATTTCATAGAAACCCACATCGTAAAAAGGAATACCAAAACTTATCTTTAAAATCTAAAGTATGAAATTTAATAGTTACCCAAAATAACTAATCACTAGGTTTCCACATAGAATAACATAGGTGAAAATATGGATATCGAAGAGAAATATAACCATCAAGTTCTGATGGAGAGTGGTAGAAGACATGGCTATGATAAAGCCAATAGTCACAAAGCCATAAATTTTTAATGATCTAAGGTACCATCTGTTTCATCAGATATAAGAGCACTAGGACAACATTTTTGGTTTTCAATATCATTTGTTGAGGATTTTTTTTGAATTTAAAGAAATACTTACTTGATTTTGGTACATTCTTCCAGTTGTTCATGCCTTGAAAAATTTTCACTTAATCTCTTATATAAATGAAGTTGAATTTGTCTTCCGTGAAGTGTTAGCGGATCATGCGATAGAATGATATGTCATTCCATCTATCTCAAACATAAAGTTAGCAATAATTTTATACATAAGTCTATCTACTCTTAGATTAATCGTATACAGTTCCAAAAATGAACTTATACTGCATCTATCATACCACTGAATAATATAATACTAATTTCAACTAACCAGGGACTTCCTGTAGTCCAGTGGTAGGCGATAAAGGTCTGTCATACTTCAGTTGTGGGTTCAATTCCCACAACCTTGTCTGACGCGACGGGTTGTCGCCCGTCCTACAGGTTGTCCATTTTCTTAATCTACACTATTATAACATTCCATCAATAATATCGAAAATATTTTTAGCCTTAAACAATACTAACTTATGTCCAACATAATCCATTCCAATCATTAGGCTTATCCAAAATACATCTTTCCAAACTCATAGTATAAAGAGAATAATTACTAAAAAGGTCATATAATGAGCACGTGAATACCATCATTTATCCCTCACATATAATATGATATATTTTTTTGGTGAAATTAAAAACATTTGAATTCCTTAATCATGTATTCTCTTTAAATAATAATACCCATTGAACCTTAGTGAAAACATCAATTCTCTCAAAATTTAACACTTTCCATATACCAAAATCCAAAAAAATTTCTATATACTCAAACCATGATATAACATTGTCCTTATATCAGTCATGAGCTCATTTCATTTTTTATTTATCCCTTCATAATGCACATATCTTCTTCTTTTCAAAAATATTTCGATCACTTTTCATGGTTACCGGTACCATATAATTATCAAAAACCAATACATATATATTCTAAAATTCCATGATACAATAAATGAGATTGCTTGATACTATTTTGAAAACCCATTAAATAAACAATTAATCATTACACAACATCATTGTCATACTCAACATCACAAATAGTGATTGCATGTGACTTTCCATTATTCATTTCCTTAAGATGTTGCTAATGTTGATCATCATTAACTCTTCGATTAGGGCATTGATTAGCATAATTCCCCATTTATTTTCACATGAAGCATTGAAGTGTTGGTGGGGAGTTCAATGTAGTATTTTCTTTATTCACATCATTAGAAACCCTTTTTCCATTACTTCGACACTCAGTTGCTCGATGACCTTCTTTTCCACACTTAAAATGTTTTCTAGTCCCTTTAAGACAGTCTCCACTAGGCTTATTTCCACACATTGATCATAAAGAAAAATTCATCTTATTTTTACCATTATTCTGAGATTTATCCTTGAACTGCATCTTTCGTTCTTTGTCAAAACCATGAGATGGATATGTAACACCAAATTCTTGTTCTACCTTGAAAGAACAATGCAAAATTTCATCATAGCTACTGAAGTCTCTTACAGCTAATTCCCTTCGAAGACGTGGTTTTAAGCCACTAAAGAATTGATCAACTTTACTTTTAGGTTGGATGATAAATCCAAATACATACATTGCATGACTTGTAAAATTTTCTTCCTATATACCAACATATTCATCATCCTTTTTCATAAGCTCAAGGAACTCCTTTTCCCTCTATTTTTAAAGAATAAAATGAATGTACTTATTGAAAAACATGTTCTTGAACTCGCCCCATTCCATTGATTCAATTTAATCCTGGGGACTTGTATTCTTAATTAGAGTCCACCACTATTCTAGTTCACCATCTAAATGGTAAACAACCAAAATGACATTTTTATTCTCTGAATAGTGAATTATGGAAAATATATTTTCAATGCTACTGATCCATTGTTAAGCAAAAAGTGGATCAGAAGATCCACTGAATGTTGTTGGGCGTTTCATCATGAAGGACTCAATAGAATATTGTTCCCTTATCTGCTCATTCGGATGTCTGGAATGATTCATAACTTATCTAAGTATAGAAATAATATTTCTCACTCCATTTCACATAACATTTGGTTTTTCAGGAGTATATCCATTGTATTATCCATTAAATTGATCAACACTGTTTTTTTGGGTTCCAGCCATCGTCTAAAACCCAAAAAGAAAAGTGTGAGAGGTAGAAATCCTTATAGGAAAACAAATTAATAAACAGGAAGTACTTTAAATATGTAACATCATAGGTTTAATTATATGATCGTTACCATAATCCCAGGACTATAACCTATAGTTACACTAAACCTTATGGACATCCCTGGACATACCCTAGAAATATCTCTAGGGATCTCACTAAAGTTTTTGTATCCTAGTTTCCAATGGTTTCCTAAACCTTTCCTCTGATACAAAATGTAAAGACCCCAAACATGAAATACATGGACATTACATTACTTTTTTGGAATATCTAATACATAAATAAAACAGACACAAAAGGACCATAATATTTTAGTGTCTTTGGAAACTCAGAACATAATCTTCTAATCATGGTGATAGATCTTCAACATCTCCCATAAATAACCTACACTTTTGTTTTCTTACCTAAAACCCTTCTTTATATCCAGGGGAAAATAAAACATATAAAGTGTTAGCAGAAATTCTTAGTAAGGGTAAGCATGGAGAAAATAAAACAACCCATATAAATTTTAACTTAAAAACATGAACATAATGTTTAAATAACAAAATCTTTATAAATGACATAAAACCTAGAAGTACATAAAGCATAGATCATAAAGGAACATCAATCATCATAAAATAGATTGGGAATAAATCATGTAATTGTGGAAAATCATTAATCACATGTTATGATTTCCATATTAGCCAAGGTATTGTAGCCAAGACCATCTTAGTGGACAAAGTCCCTTTCGGAATCTTGTTGACTCCTGGTTCTAGTCCTGTAACACTGAACCAGATTAACTTACCGTTCCAGCCATGTCTATCTCAATAGATATAAATCTTTTCCCAAATCATGGGAGGGAGATATAGGTCCCACCCATCTCATAATGAAATCAGGCATACTTGTGACCCAAAATAAACATAAATTATTTTTCATAACCCAAAAATTAAAATGTGTTTCACAAACATCATCCCATCATAACATAATCAAAATAAAACAAATAGATATCCTTTCATCATACTAAAAGTGAAACCGCGTAAATCATAGAGACATTATACATGAAACACACACATATGAAATAATGTCATCTTAGATGGAAGATCATTTTGATTAAACACTTGAAATGAGTTCTTGAGGAAAATATCATTTCTTCTTCAAAATCATTTTCTTTTCATGAAATGCCATGAAACTTTAAAAGAAAATGATTTACTTGTAGATTTTCATGAAATATTATAGAGTAAGATTCATGAATATATGGCGTTATGAAGCCATAAAAATCCATACTTTCCGTATAAGTTAAAAAAACATTCTTCTCATACTTTTGTATGAAAAGTTAAAAAGTACCTTTTATGGTAAAGAAAAGAAATATTCCTTCCATACGATGTGGTAAAAGTAAAAAAGGGTAAAAATTACTTTAAAAATACATGGAAGAAATGTAAACATTTTATGAAAACATTTTGAGAACATATGAACATGGATGATTGACCTAACCCCATTAAATACTTACGAATAAACAATATCGGATAAGCAGGAGATTGGAATAATTATCCCTTACCATATGTCCAATTTCTTCTGTATGTGTCTGAGACTCCTGTATAATGATTTAAATAATTTCATTGACTTATTATAGAATCATATTCATTGTTATGATATCATATATGGTTCATTTATGACATTATATTACCCATTCTTTTGTAAATTCCATGTTAAGAAAGCGTTTTGGGTAAAATCGTTTTATTTATCATACGTGTTTGGACATGTTGTTTTTGATATTATTATTACTTATATAATGACTTATTTACTTCCAGAATGTAAATCATGATTTATATATCATGTATATTAAGTATATATATATAACAGATTGATAAATAAAATGAAATACACTGTTCATGGAGACGGTAGATCGTACGTAAGCATGAATGTTGTTTTCCTTTCCTTATTGTCATGAATGGAAGTAAGTAGATGACATATATATATATATATATATATATAAAAATTAATACAGTAGCTTTATCATGTCATATATTTCATTATTATTCATTATATATACTTTACAATCATTCTTGAAGGGTTAACATGGGGAATGAATCTCAAAGCGTTGTGGAGATGGTAATCTGTACGTACGCACGAGCGATGATATCGTTCCCATAATTATTGAATTGAATTGTAGTGGATGATATAATATCTCATAATTAGTATTATTTTATAATAACCATATATATTTATTCTTTAAACCATTATACCCATCCATGTAAGGTGGTGGTGGAAAAACTGATTACACAATGACATGGAAACGATATTCTCTACATACGCACGCGCGGTGATTTCATTTTCTATAGGTTTAATAGAAGGTGAAATAGGGTTGTTTAATATGTATAATAACTTATCAGTATATAATTGATACTAATTTTATTTATTTATAATGATAAAACTAAATAAGGGGATGTGTAAGAAGAATGAAACTTTAAAGAGTCGGTAGAAGAGATTACCTCTTTTTCAACACACCTCCTTTTAACATCTTATTAGGGCCCTAGACATGGACTTTTGAGAATACCAGAACCTCTATGATATAACTATAGAGGTTTAGAAGAGTAATTAGAAGGGGTTAGCTGAGCTTCAAGGCTCAAAAGGGTGTGAAGAGAGGAAGGAAGGGGTTCCATTTTAATAAGGGGGGAGAGGGGCACCATTGGTAACATAAGAAATATTAATTTATATTAAATTAAACCTCACTTAAAACCCAAAAAAATGACTCAAATCTGAATATTAGATGAGATAGGTTTGTAATATCATCAACCAATAAAATGTATACATTTTGGGAATTTATTTTAAACATTATCAACTTGATTTATCCTTATTTAATCTATTTAATTTTATTTCTGGTAATAAGATTCTAATTTTAAAATTGTTATAAATAATTACTTATGTGTTGTTAATTGTCTATAATTGGATAGTTTATGACATTGTAGACCTTAAAATTTCAATTTATAATTTTTAAATGTTTTTGTGATTTTTAAACTATTTTATAGTATGTTATTTTTATAAAATAACAATAGTGTCAATTTTGACACTATTCATTTATTTCAATTTAAATAAAATCCAAACAGAGGATATATTCTAAAAAATATTTTTAATATATTCTTAACATTTCAAATTTGTCGAGAAAATTTGTTGGGCACAATAAATAGTTCATATAATATTTATTTTAATATTTTTAAAACAATTTATTTCGTATATCTCTTAATAAAATAATTAGTAAATCATTTTTGAATAGTTATTTCATATACTTATCTGTTTCATAAAAATTAAAAATAAAATCTTATGATGAAGATAAATATTATAGATTTCATAATAATACTTTTACTCTAATTTATCATCTTAAAATCACAACATGTGAATTGTTATATTTATTAAATTATGAAGGTGACAACATTAATAGCCTGGGTTTTTGGGGTCCATTACATGGTAAAAATATGATGTTGGGGTGTTCTGGGTGGTCTGGAAGGCCATCCCAGCTTCTCGGTGACTCTTATTGGTAGCCTTGGCCTACCGTTAGCCTTAGCCTACCGGTATACCTAGCCTACCAGTGACCTTCGGGTACCATTAGATCTCGGCTACCGGTAGATCTCGGGTACTGGTAACTCTTGGCTAATAGTAGCTCTAGGATACCGGTATCTCTCAGCTACCGGTAGCTTCCGGTTATCGGTATCTCTTGGGTACAAGTAGCTCTCGGCTACCGGTACCTCTAGGCTACCGGTAGCTATCGCCTACCCCCACGTGTTTTCCAATAGCACCTTTATTTTGTGCTAAATGTTTTTTAACCATGTTTTGACCCATTTAAGCCATTTTTAAAGCTCATTAATGCCCATTTAAAATATATTATTTGTGAGGTACCCCTTAAATGAAAAACCATGTGGTGTGTGTCGGTTTAAACTGGGCCTAAAGGGGGGGGGTCTTTAAGTAGCGTGTGGTGTGTCTCAACCGCATGGTCAACCCATGATCCCGCTTCTTACGCAGTTTCTAGTTTTTTTAACTGTCCCCAGAAATTCTATATCTCATCCTTTATAACCAATGGATTCTCCCTAGGTTTCTTTTCTTGATCATCCTACTCGGAGTACCCTTCCTCCTTACGAGACATACCCCTTTTTCTCCTTTTTTCTAGTTTCCACTCGATGACATAATGTCGATCCTTGATCCGTCAGGTAGGGGTTTCACCTTAGTCTCTCCTTTCTGTGTATCTTTCGGGGTGGGTACGCTACTTCTTCTATAGAATTGGATTATCCAAACATTAATGAAGATAATAAACGGATTCTAAAGAATGAAGGGGCGGTGTGATCGATGATGCTGCTCTGTTTTTCTCCTATTTCATGATTTCTGATTTCTGAATTGTGCGGGCCTACACCTACTGAAAATCAAGGTCGTTGGTGGTCTTTCTCTATTCACTAATAATCCCTTACCCCTTTTGATGTTTAAATGGATTGTATTTTGGTTGTGAACCTTTTGGTGTGTAAAGGAAATTGGTTAATCATGTATATTCATCTAAACAAATTGGAAGCACCATGATCAACTCCTTTTCAATGATAACCCCGGTTTAAGCCCAGTGGAATTGAAATCATGGACTGTGTTAAATCTTTTAAATCTGAAAATACCTGTTGAGTTATCTTTGTGTTGGTAGTATTGGTTTGGTTGTTTCCTCCACAGTTGGATATGGGCTTTGATTGATTGTGCGATGCAGGTGGGGATGGGATCCCATGTTGTTATACTTTGAGGTTGTGTGATTACAATGCTTATATCACGAATTGGGGTGGAATACTCTGTTGTTGAGAAACCGTTGGCTCCGGGTTTTTGGGGACATGGGGTTGTATCTTGGAATTTTCTTTGGTTCTAGTACTTCGAGGGTTCTCCCTTATCCATTTGTTGTTGTGACTTTTCAATAGAACCGGGTGTGAATGGTTAAATTGTTGTTGGATGTAACTTTTTCCCTTGGTTTGTTCTTATGCTGTTAGTTTCCCAGTAGTGGGAAAACTTATTTAATCATTTTTAATAAAAATTAAAGCATGGATAGAACCAATGGGGATTTGGTTTGATGTGACTTGTGAATTGGGCATGGGTGATGTTCTCTTCTCTTATGAATGAATAGTAAGGATGGTATTCTTTAGGCTAGTTGAAGAAAAACCAAGATTGGGTGAGTGATATTTACCTATACATATACTTGTAGTTTTTTTGTTTCTTATTCGTTCCCCACCGAAGTTGAGCACTTAGTGCCGAACACCCCCACATCATGGGGGAGGGTGTTTTTTCAAACACTCTTATGAGTGGTTGGATATTAGCTCCTTTTCTAATCCCTTTCCCGATTAGACAAAAACTCTACAGGCAGGCTGTGATGGCCTGAAGTCCATTATTAGCCTAAGAGTCTTCAGAATGACTAGTGTGGTTGTTGGCCCAGGAGTGTGTGGGAAGGTCTTTTTCCCATGTATCTTCGGGATGAGGCCCCGGTGTCTTCGGTCATGGAGGTAGTTCTTCTAGCCCAGGTGTCTTCGGGTGTGGCAGTGATTGTTATGACGTAGGTGTTTGCAGGAATGGTTACATGTGACAGTAGTGGCCCAGGTGTGTGCGAGCGAGTTAGTGGTTGTGGCCTAGGTGTGCGCGGGCGTGGTATGGCAGTGGGACTGCGATGAGAATGGCGGGATTTGTCCAATGCATAGGATGTCTTAAATAACCATTGGGAATATGGAACAGGGTACCCAAACATCGATGTGCCATTACTATACATTACTTGACTTTCATTATTTGTGGAGTGTGCCTTGTTGAGGCTTTGGTGGTTAGTTTCCTTGCGAGGTTCTTGGTTATCTCTTTTCTTATAGGGAATTAGTATGCCTCCCCACTTGTGCAAGAGAGTCTTTGGGTTTCCCTACTGATTAAACTTGTATGCTCCCCCTATGTATATAAAAATGCTTTCAGGTTTCCAGGAGGACTTCAGGGAATGGTTTATTTTAATCCGTATTTTCACTTTCAGTTTTGGTGTTGTGGGATTTACTATCTTATCACCTGATACTATTAAAAGGAAAAAAGGGTAATGACTTCCATTTATTGTGTGATTTTATACCATTGGTGATGGTCTCCACTCTGGGACCTATTGAAGGCGGGTTTCAGGGGTCATTATCTCTCCTTCAACATAAAGAAGGAAGGGCCTGGAAATCTCATGACCCTTACCTACTTTTGGTGAAGGCGGGTCATGACAGAATGGTATTGGAGGCGATTTTGAGAGATAGGATAGTGTCTGGAGTTAGGAATAGTGAGGATTTCATGGTATGGTAGGGAAATGGTGTTGGGTGACCTCAATGTGTGAATTAGGTAAGGGAAGACTGGCTAGGACACGAGATTTTAGGGCCCCCGTGATCCGATGAAAGGACTCCGGACCTACCAAACGACCAAGTGAGGCCACGCTGATTACAGGGTATAGACCCTAGGAAAGATACATGCTTCATAAATGACTAGTGTTCTCATGTTTCTGGGGTTGTTTGGGAATTTTAAATAAATAAGAAGTTTGTGGAGTTTATGAACAATATTCTGCACTACTTGGGCTTAGGCATTGTTTGTTTACCTTGCAGCTATGGCACCCAAGAGATGACCATGAGTTTTATGGGAGATAGAGGCCCAGGAGAATGACTTGGAAGATTAGTAGAGGGCTGATTGAGAGGAGGAGGAAGAACATTGGCAGAAGACTCTTCAAGACTTCCAGCGACAGACCCTCGAGAAGTATGAGGGAAGAACCATTGACATGAAGACGGAGGGTTAGCTAGAGGATCTAGTGATAGCCTTCACTTTGATCCGGGCTCCGACTAAGTATTGGGATCCTCTGGCCGTTAGCCAGATGCAGGGAGCAGCGCGTCAGTGGTGGATGCTCTACCTAGTGGAGAGGAGAGAGGTTGAGTTGGCATGGACTGATTTCAAGAAGGAGTTCCGGTCAGAATTCCTCTCTTCTACGATGAAGGCAGAGAAGAGGTAGGAGATACTCTTCCACTAGCTAAGGAGTATGTCGGTAAGGGAGCTGGGGATCATGTTCAAGGACCTCCTCCACTTTTCTCTGGACCTCTTTCCATATGAGGAGTCTCGGGCAAGATGTTTAGAGGAGGCTCTTTGACCCTCCCTCCAGTACGATGTTACCCCCTTCACCTTGCCGACATACTTCGAGGTCCAGAAGAAGGCAGAGGTGGTGGAGGGGATTCACATGCTAGGCAGTGTGTCACGAGAGGGGATTCAGCTAGGCCTATCAAAGATAAAGGCCATCAGCAGTAGACCCCTATCATGGGGACCCTCTAGGTTCTGACCAGCAGGGAGCAGTCCACAGCAGTTCCACTTCTGGTCCCCTGGTCCACACCCATTCCCTTCGGGCCCAGGACCGAGGTGCTTCATCTATGGGATCCATGGACATCTCTGGAATCAGTGCCCAAACCGAGTTCAGTACGACATTAGTGGACAGGCCCAACACCTGCCTCAGCAGTTGCTTCTAGCTAGGCCCTTCCAATAGAAGCAGAAGGGGAAACGAGCTCCCACTCCTCCTAGGCCAGACGTTGCAGGGGGAGGCCGACCTTAGGGTGCTCCTCATGGTCCTCGACTAGGGTATGGTCGGGGAGGCGGCCGATAGACGAGGGGCAGAGGAGCTGCGCGTGGAAAGTTGCACGCCGCAGAGGCAGCAGTTCCAGCGAGACTGGAGTTTTTTTGAGGTACGATCAGTTTGTTCAGTACCCTTGCTTACGCCTTGTAAGATCCTGAAGGTTCACACTCCTTTTTTTCACCCAGTCTGTCCCGTGATCTGGGTCTAGATGTCGAGAGGCATCCAGAGCCCCTGGTGCTGAGCACACCAGTCGGAGGTCAGACTGACATGTTATACGTTTATAGAGTATGCAGACTGATGATAGAGCCACATCAGTTGGTCAGGGATCTACTACTGCTATAGATACAACCATACGATGTCATCCAAGGAATCTAATGGATGTTCTATGTGTGTTCCAACATCTACTGCTTCCGAGGACAGGTTGTGTTCTCAATCTTGGGTGGTCGATGTGTTACATTCACCGGTGAGAAGAGTGTCTAGAAGGGCATCAGGCGAAAGGAACTCCTCCTCTCCATGTTATATGAGCTCTCGGTAGAGTCAGTAGATGCTGAGATGGTGGAGGTACGAGAGATCGTCAGTGAGTTTTGGGACGTCTTCCCTGAGGAGGTGACGACTCTATCCCCTCGACGTGATATCGAGTTTGGGATAGACTTGCAACATGGTGCTCGTCCGATTTTGATGGATCCCAACCGGATGGCGCCTTCGGAGCTACGGGAGTTGCGGATTCAGATCGACGATCTGATAAGGAAGGATTTTGTTTGACTGAGTGCATCACCGTGGGGTGATCCTGTGTTGTTTGCGAAGAAGTCGGATGACGGTCTAAGGCTGTACACAGACTACAGGAGGCTGAATCAGGTAACGATCAAGAATCGCTAACCTCTTCTGAGGATTGATGATATTTTTGACCAACTGAAAGGGGTGGGATGGTTCTAAAAGATCGACATGTGGTCTGGGTATCACCATTTGAGGGTAAAGGAGGGAGAAATCTCGAAGATGGCCTTCAGGTGCAGATATGGGCACTTCGAGTTTGTAGTCATGCCTTTCGGCATTACAGACGCTCCGGATGTGTTCATGGGGCTTATGAACTCTGTCTTCCGGTAATATCTAGATCGGTTTTTAGTCATGTTCATTAATGACATCCTGATCTATTCAAGATCAGAGGAGACCAGGCGGAGCTCCAGAGGACTGTTTTGGAGGTCCTCCTACAAAACTAGATCTATGGGAAGTTGTCGAAGTGCATGTTCCGGACGCGAGAAGTTCAACTCCTTGGGCACGTAGTGTCGAAGAGATGGGTAGTGGTGGAGTCATCAAAGGTAGAGGTGGTTGTTTCTTGGGTAGAACCCAAGAATGTGGAAGTGGTTTGTAGTTTCCTCGGGCTGGTAGTTTACTACCGAATGTTCGTACCCAACTTCTCTCGAGTTGTGGTGCCTTTGACGACCTTGACCAAGAAGGACTAGGTTTTCATGTGGATTGAGCAGTGCGAGGCAGCCTTCAGCTATCTGAAGGAGAAGTTGGTGAGTGCCCCAGTGCGGAGACTACCAGAAGAAGGGGCAACGTATGAGGTGTTTTGTGATGCTTCAGGGAAAGGCATCAGATGTGTGTGGATACAGCGACATGGGGTGATCTTTTATGGGTCTAGGAAGCTATGTCCCTCATGAGCGTAATTATGCCACCCACGACCTGTATCTTGCAGCAGTCATTTTCAAACTAAATTTGTGGTGGCATTACCTCATCGGACAACAGTTTGTGGTCTTCACAGATCACAAAAGCTGGTGGAATAACTTCTCCTAGTGGGACCAAAACTTATGGTAGCGAAGGTGTATGGAGTTCCTCAAAGATTACGACTTCATGTTATCCTACACTTCAGGAAAAGGGAATGTAGATTCTGATGCTTTGAGCAGTAGGTTGCCGAAGGATGCGGTCTGAGAGTCGGCATATGCGTGGAAGGCGTTGGATGAGTTGGCTGCCTTGCACCTGGATGCGAGGATGGATAGTTGTAGAGGTTTCCTATATCAGATGAAAGTGCAGTCTTCTCTGTTGTGGAAAGTGGAGGATTCTCATTGGGGAGACCTAGAGTGTGAAGTGATGCTCGACCGAGTTGACCAGAGCGACGTTCTGGAAGGGTGGACGGAAAATGGTCAAAATCAGATGCGCTTCCGAGGGAAGATGTTTGTTCCAGAGGCGATGCATGGAAAGGTTCATAGTGAGTTCCACAACTCACCCCTAGCGGTACACCCATGAGTTTCCATGATGTACCAGGGTCTGAGGAGATTGCTTTGGTGGCCCGGAGTTAAGCGATCAGTGGCAGAGTTTGTGGCCAAGTGCCGAGTGTGTCAGTAGGTAAAGGCTGAACACCGTGTTCCAGGTGGGTTGTTGCAACCTTTAGATGTCCCAATGTAGAAGTGGGATGACATCTTGATGGATTTCATCCGGTGACTACCCAAGGTGAAAGGGGGTTGAGACACCATCTATGTAGTAGTGGACCACATGACGAAGTTGGCTCACTTTCTGGAGATTAAGGAGTTGAGTGCTGTGGACGATCTAGCACATAAGTATGTGGACGAGGTAGTGCAGTTGAATGGAGTTCTGAGTTCCAAAGTCTCGGACAGTGATGCACATTTTACCTCACGAGTCTGGAGGGGTTTGCAACATGATTTTGGAACCTAGCTGAACCTTATCACTGCTTTCCACGCCCAGATAGATGGGCAGACAGAGCACACTATCCAGACATTGGAGGATATGATGCAGGCATGTATTCTGGACTTTGGGGGATCATGGTTGTGACACTTGCCTCTAGTAGAGTTCGCCTACAATAATAGCCATCACTCTACCATTGGAATGGATCCATTTGAAGCCCTATATAAAAGGCAGTGTCGCTCACCCATGTGCCGGACTGAGGTTGGGGAAGCAGGACTTCTTGGCCCGGAGGTGGTGCAGAGCACGACAAACAAGGTTCAGCTTATACGAGAAATTATCAAGGCGGCTGAGGACCGGCAGAATTCATATGCCAATGATAGGTGGAGACCCTTAGAATTTGATTTCGGGGACCACGTGTTCTTGATGGTATCCCCTCAGCATGGATAGCAGAGGTTCGGCAGGGGAAGTAAGCTTTCTCCCAGGTTCATCGGAACCTTCGAAGTTTTGTGGCGGGTCGGTGAAGTGGCTTATCAACTAGCTCTACCACCACATCTACTGAAGATACACGATGTATTCCATGAGTCCAAGATTATTCAATATCTACACGATGACGCCCACATCATCAATTGGGGAGAGTAATATGTCGAAGATGATGTGACCTTCATAGAACGACCAATCAAGATCGAGGATCATAAAGAGAATGTGCTTCATGGATGAACCATCACCTTGGTTCATGGGTTGTGGTGGCATGGTGGCCTAGAAGAGAGCACATGGGAGTGAGAGGCCCAGTTATGCATTCAGTACCCAGAGATATTTTGACTTCCTTGTGGTTTTTGTTCCGATCCTTGAGAAATTGTACATTGTCCTTTAATATATGAAATGCTTGTTTTTCTTAGCTATTAGAGGATCTATTCCCTGTTCTCTGTGTCTCTGTGTACAAATGTATGATGATGGGAATCCTGACTGCTAATCAAGATGCATTAAGGTGGATGCGATTTAACCCATGTGGGTGAGTCAGTTCCCCCAAAGAGGATAATATCCTTACATGTTGGAGGTGACTCCCTAACTCATGTGTTGCATAGTGTGATCCATGTACTTGTTGTAAATGTTATGGTTGATAACTCTTGGGGGAGTATTCCGGGATGTAGGGGGAGGGTTCTTTTCCAACTTTCTAACAACTCTGGGGTTTTCCCCTAAGAAGTATCTTTAGGGGGTGGTTGTTTGGACACCACTTATCTCTTTTCTGGTTTGTTCTTATATTCTCAAGGATGAGAATAGTTTGAGAAGTATCTGATGTAATGGCCTGGGTTTTTAGGGTCCATTACTTGGAACAAATCTGATGTTGGGGTGTTCTGGGTTGTCTGGAAGGCCATCCCAGCTTCTCAGTGACTCCTAGTGGTAGCCTTGGCCAACCGGTAGCCTCGGCCTACCGGTAGACCTAGCCTACCGGTGAACTTGGGGTAGCGGTAGCTCTCGGCTACCGGTAGCTCTAGGCTACCGGTAGCTCTCAGATACTGGTAGCTGTCACCAACCTGTCGCTCTCAGCTACAGATAGTTGTCGCCAACCGGTAGATCTCGGCTACCGGTAGCTCTCGCCTACCCCCACGGGTTTTCTAGTAGCGCCTCTTTTTTGCGGTATTTCTTAAACCATTTTTTGACCCCTTTAAGCATGTTTTAAAGCCCATTAGTGCTCATTTAAATTAAATGATTTGTGAGGTACCCCTTAAATGAAAAACCATGATGTGTGCGTCGTTTTAAACGGACCCTAAATGCGGGGACCTTTAAGTAGAGTATGGGGTGTCTCAACCACCTGGTCAACCCACGATCCTGCTTCTCACTCGGTTTCTAGTTTTATAACTGTCCCCAGAAATGTTGTATCTCAGCCTTTATAACCAATGGCTTCTCCCTAGGATTCATTTCTCGATCATCCTTCTCGGATTACCCTTACACCCGATGAGCCATACCCATGTTTCTCTTGTTTTCAAGTTTCATTACGAGGACTTAACGTCGATCCTTGATCCACCAGGTAGGGGTTTCACCTTCGTCTCTCCTTTCTGTGTATCTTGCGGGGTGGGTATGCTATTGCTTTCATAGAATTGGATGAACCAAACATTAATGAAGATAATAAAGGGATTCTAATGAATGAAAGGGAGGGGTGTGATCGATGATGAAGCTCTATTTTTCTCCTCTTTCATGATTAATGATTTTTGAATTGCTCGGGCATACGCCTACTGAAAATCGTGGCCATTGGTGGTATCTCTCTATTCACTAATAATACCTTACCCCTTGTGATCATTATGTGTCTTGTATTTTGGTTGTGAACCTTTTGATGTGTAATGGAAATTGGTAAATCAAGTTTATTTGGCTAAATAAATTTGAAGCACCAGGATCAAATCCTTTTCAATGATAACCCCGGTTTAACCCCACTAGAATTGAAAACATTGAGTGTGTTAAATCTTTTAAATCTAAACATACCTGTTGAGTCAGCCTTGTGATGGTATTATTGGTTTTCTTGTTTCCTCCATGGTTGGATAGGGGCTTAGATTGATGGGGCGATGCGGGTGGGGATGAGATCCCCTATTGTTATACTTTGAGGTTGTGTTATTACTCTAATTATATGATGAATTGGAGTGGGATCATCTGTTGTTGAGAAACCATTGGATCCTGGATTTTGCGAACATGGGGCTGTATCTGGGGGTTTTCTTTGGTTCAAGTACATCGAGGGATATCCATTATCCCTTTGTTTTTGTAAATTTGAAATAGAACCGGGTGTGAATTCTTAAATTGATGCTGGCTGTAACTTTTTCCCATGGTTTGTGCTTATGCTATTAGTTGCCCAGTAGTGCAAAAACTTATTTTAATATTATTACTAAACATGAAAGCAAGGATGGGACAAATGAGGATTTGGTTTGATGTGAGTTGTGACT
Organism: Viscum album; assembly: GCA_963277665.1. Taxonomy (NCBI): domain Eukaryota; kingdom Viridiplantae; phylum Streptophyta; class Magnoliopsida; order Santalales; family Viscaceae; genus Viscum; species Viscum album. The sequence continues at coordinate 1,706,806,032 of OY728153.1, read as the reverse complement.
TGGGCATCAGTGTTGTTCTCTTCTCTTATGAATGAATAGTAGGGATAGTGTTTTTTAGGCTGGCTGAAGAAAAACCTAGATCGGGTGAGTGATTTTTACCTATACATATACTTGTAGTTTTTCTGTTTCTTATTCGCACCTCACCCAAGTGGAGAACTTATTTCCAAACACCCCCAATTCATGGGGGAGGGTGTTTTCCCCACACTCCTATGAGTGGCTGGTTCTTAGCTCTTTTTCTACTCCCTTTCTTGATTAGCCCAAGACTCTACGGGCACATTGTGATGGCCTAAAGTCCATTATTATCCCATGAATCATCAGGCATGGTAGTGTGGCGGTTGGCCCATGTGTGTGCGTGCATGTGGTTTCACAAGTATCTTCAGGATGAGGCTCAGGTGTCTTCGGGCATGGCAGTAGTTCATCTAGCCTAGGTGTCTTTGAGCATGGAAGTGGTCGTTCTGGCCCAGGTGTTTGTAGGCATTGTTACGTGTGAAAGTTGTGGCTCAGGTGTCTGTGGGTGGGATAGCTATTGTGGCCTACGTGTTTGCGGGGGGGGGGATGTACAGTTGTGGCCCAGGTGTGTGCGGGCGGGGTATGGCAGTGGGACTGCGATGAGAATGGAGAGATTGGTCTGATGCATAGGATGTATTTAATAACCATTGGGAAAGTGGCACGGGGTACCCAAACATCAATGTGTATTACTATACATAACTTGGCTTGCGTTATTTGGGGAGTGTGCCTTGTTGAGGCTTCGGTGGTTAGTTTCCTTACTATGTGCTTGGTTATCTCTTTTCTTACAGGGAATTAGTATGCCTCCCCACTTGTGCACGATAGTATTTGGGTTTTCCCTACATAGTATACTTGTATGCTCACACTACGTATATAAAACTGATTTCAGGTTTCCAGGAGGACTTCAGGGATCTTGCAGGACCGTACTAGCTTGGACCTTTGGGGAAGTTGATGTTGTTTTTTACCTTTTTCTTTGTATCTTTTTACCTTTGGAGTTTTCTGACTTGTATCTTTTACATTTGAACATGCATATGGGAATGGTTTATTTTCAGTCATATTTTCAATTTTAGTTTTGGTGTTGTCGGATTTACTATTTATCTCTCGATCATATTAAAAAGAAAAAAGGGTAATGCCATACATTTAGTGTGTGATTTTATAACGTTGGTGCTTGTCACCACTCTGGGACCTATTGAAGGTAGGTTTCGGGGGTCATTATCTCTCCTTCAACTTAACGAAGGATGTTCCTGGAAATCTGCTGACCCTTCCCTCCTTTTGGTGATGGCGGGTCGTGAAAACTACTTTGGAATCATTTAAAATAGAATAATATAAGATTAATAATATTCTTTATAAGGATCCAAATGGTCACCAAATCTCCCATTATACTATTAGGGTTTATATATACACTACCAATAAGTCATGGTCAGGTTTTTGAGCCTTTTATGTGTATTATTATTTCAATTAAAACTATATTATTAATCTTTCACTAAATAGATTATTTCTGTATTATTAATGTATATGTTTAAGGTAAAAAAATAATTCTTAAAAATTAAAAAAAAATTACCAGGATAAATAAAACCATTTTAGCATTCAAATAAGTATTTATAACCGAATTTATATTCTGTAGAGCCTTATATTAAATTAGTTTAATTATTAAAGTTTGAGTGAGACATATTTCACTTTCTTTTAAATAAAATAAATTAAAGGTCTTAATCACAACCATGTGGGTTGAAATGGATTCCATTTCGACCCAAATATTTCATAGGACAAAATATAATCATCCAATTTCATTAAGACAAGTTTTAAATTAATTTTATAATATTATATTTACCCTCAATTACGCGATTTATATTTAACTATGGTAAATTAAATTTACCGTAGTTACTATTCATAGTTCCCAAATAATAAAAGAACCATATTAACATAATTTGAACCTACTAATTCCAAATATGGAATCCATTTTTCCTAATTCAAATCACAGATGTTGCAGAAATTAATTTAAAATTAATCCTGTTGTTACGAAAATGTGTTTTAAAAGATAAAATATTGGAAAATATTGAAATGTTTTTACCAATGAATTCAATGTAAAATTAATGGTAATGACATAAATTATATTAAATGGTAAAAAAATTATATTTATACATTAAAACCATTCAATATTATAATTTTACCATATAAATTATTGCGATGAAAAATGATGTTTTTAATTAAAATATTGCGGGTTTTTACTATTCATTAAAATATGAAAGTTATCAGAATAATATGAAAATTTTCGCCAAAGTAAATTTTTATATCATGATTCCAAAGAAGAATTTTATTTTTTCAATTTGAACTTCTAAATTTGTAAAAAAGTATATTTAAAATGGGCGTGCCATTAAAAGGCGACGAAACTACATTTTTTTAAAAATACTCATTTTACCAAAAAAAATTATTTTGTTCACATACCATTTTCTAGAAAATGTTTAAGATGAATGATAATGTGATAAAATTCAAAATTTAGTTAATACTATTAATAATGGATAGTTCATAATAATATTATAACCATATATTTTTGTTTAGTGAAACCTGGTATTGCGTACAACACACGCTATCGAGGAAGGTCGTGATTGCGTGTAATGCAAGCCATGTCATGGTTGAGTGTAGTGCACGACTCCTTTGTTGTTGCGTATAACCGAATCCAACCATATTCTATTTATACATTGAATATATATATATATACACACTCAATGCTGTATAGAATAACTACTATCAAACGAACATGAAATTGTGTGTTACACGATCCAAGAATAGTGTTACGTATGCTGCAAGCTAATACGGTCATGCGTATAGCGCAAGATAATCTTGGTGTAGCATAAAAAAGAAGATATAAAAGAAATTATAAATAATAAGTCTCCTAAAATCCCAGGGTGTTACCATCCCAACCAATAAAACATAAAGGTGTTAACATAGTAAAAATAATTGTAATAATAATCATGTAAATACATAAATCAATATATTAATAAATTACATAATACATGCATTAAATACACTTGTCAAATACACCACACATGAATTCATAATTTTCTTGAATGGCTAAATCTCAACATATTAAAAAGAAAATTTATTTTAAAAATATTTAGATACAATGTCAAGAATATAGATGATCAAATGGGAAATTAAATTTTCATGAATCACATAGAATAATTGACTAATTCCACACATTTAAAAAAACTAATCAAAAAATAACATTAAATTTCTCTATCAAAAAACTAAAACCCTTCAATCATCGATTCTAATTTTCAATTCATTATTAACAATTAATCCATTTTCAATTAACCTCGATTAAATTTTTCTTCTCATAATCAGGGTGAAAATTTTAATAGATTTCAATACATACCTCAAAAACATGTCACATACCCTATGTTTGGAAGGTATATAACATCTCTACCATGTAAATACAAAGATAAAAAATCCATTAGGGATTCACCATTTAGGATCAAACAACCCTAATGATTCATGATTGGTGGGTAAATGATGTAAAATTTAATAATTAAATAAGATATTTGAATATAAATCACAATTCATGATATCCCAATGATCATCTCAATGAATTTATGCTTCTAAATATTTCATTTAATTCTTTTCAATAAATATCCCAAAGTGGGATCATGAAAAATATAATTGTAGTGGGAGGATAAACATTTATTTTTTTTACCTTTTCAAAATACATGATTAAAAAATAATAGATCCTAGACCAAGAAAAATATGATCAGATGGTCATCAATATAGAGATTATTTTTTATCCTCTTATTAAAAAAAACATTTTTTTCATTGATTAATGATTTTATATATTTATATGTTTAATTTTACAAATAGAGGAGTATTTTAAAAAATAATAAAAATTGTCATGCTCTCTCCCAATCTAATAATGAATAATCCCACAGAAAAATATCCTCAATGATTTATGCCCTGGTACACCCTAGAAATTCCCTCTCATAGTTGTATTCATTTATATTACATGAAAACAAATTAGAGGAATTTAGGAATGGATAATATAGGATTGTAACAAAAATCATTTCCTAATAAAGATGTTCACATAATATATTTTATTAAAATTTATTAATGTATGTTATATCCAGAGATAAATGATAAGTAAAATAATTCCTCAATCTTATTAATGTGATTCTATTTAGTCATATATTTGATATGATGAAGATAATGTTCATGGAGAATAAATTTATGATTTTTACAACAACTATACTATATATTCAATATAAAACATTGGGATCAAATGATTTATCATGAAGGAGATAAATGGTTTGGACATCTACTCATAGAAATAAATAAAAATATCTAAATCAATTGATGAAAATAATAGAAATTAAAGGAAAGTAAAATCATAGAAAATATTCCTTTACAAGAATTATAATGTTTTTTAAATAATAAATTTTAAATAAAAATCCACATGTGTATCCCAAATAATTCATTCTCAAAATATTCACATTCATATTTTTTGAATTTTTTTTAAACTCATGGAATGGTATTTATACTAGGTATTTTATGTCTCACAGTTTAATTTAGTAATGAAATAATCATGTTCAATAATTCCATGGGAAATTAAATAACAAAAAAATTAATATTGGGATTACATTAGAAAAATTCCAAACTAAATCCTCACTCCCCTATTTATGATGCCTCAAAAATGAATTCTATGGTTATAATTAAACCAAATTAAACCTGTATAATATTGTTAAAGCATATATTCTTGAGATTTCATTATATAAATACTAATTGTGAATGAAATTGGTCCTAAAAATAATTTTTATTACTCCAACTATTAGTTCATGCTCTTTTGGTGGACCATAATAAATAAATATAATAAATTTAATGTATAATCAGTTGTAATTATTTTTAAAAATATAATGATATATTAAATTAAAGAATAATATAAAATTAAATCTATTGAATGATATAAATATGAAATCCATGAATGCATAAAGAATTTGGTTTCCTCCTAGAATCATTTCTTTTAAATGTTTTTATAGATCTTCCATACATGGGATAGATGATTGGAGTGTGTAATGGACTGAAATTCTATGTTATCACCCAATTATGACATTGAAATGCACCAAAATATTCTTGACTTCTCATTTGTTAAATTTTCATTGAACTATGAGGTGGTGTGTTGAGTTTGAATAATATGATGGAAACAACCAAAATTTTGGAAATTATCAGGGATTAAAAATATTATTTTTCATCAAATTCTATTCATGTGCGTTCAATATCATTGATAATTATATCATGTTACTCAACTAGATTCCCAGTTTTTTCATTCATTTATTGTTCTTTACCCCCTACAGAGTCCATGAAATTTTCTTCTCTTTTTCATTTTCATTGAGTTGTTGTTTAGATTTAGGATAAAATATTTGTATCATCTCTGTAGGCATGTACTCGTCTCCACATTAATTATGTTTTTCTTCATATTTCTGCTTTCTTATAAATATTTCCATAGCGTAATCTAGTTTTAAATCATGGCCTCTATTGTCCTCTAAACTAATAAACTAGAGGGAATCATGGTTTGGATCAATGTCAACAATGGAATTCGTACATTCCATTAATTCAATCTCTATTATTATTTTATCATGGGGCGCCTCATCAAATTATGGCTCTATGAAATATGGTGTATTCTATCCAATAGTTGTGTAAGATTGAAGGAACTATTTGAATTTATTTTTCATTGTTCTAGTTTCATGGAGTTGTTTTACCATGTACCAATATTAGAGTATGAACCTACAATTGGTTGTCATAATAACTTATTTCCTATATATCAAAATAAAAAATACCAATTTATTTAAAGTGGAATAAAAAAATAAAAAAATAAATACTTAAAAAATATAGAAACAAATAATGTGAGAAATTTTTTTGTCTAAATTATTAAAGTAATTTATTCTCCCCTCCTATCCCCGGAAGTAATGAAAAAAATTTGAAAGCCCCATTTTTTCAGATATTTCATGAATGGTCAACAAATTTTAATATTTATTCAAATATTCAAAAGAACCACTAAATTGAAAGGAGTTATATGATATGAAAGTCTTAGTTTGATGAGACGAAGATATGGTAGAGGAAATACTAATTTAAGGAAATGTACCCTATCTCATTAGAAAATAAACCAAAACTAACTTATTAAAATATGATATGATAAATGCTTTTGTTTTAAAAAAAATATATATATAAAAAGTACTGGATGTTTGAAATCCATGTTTATTAATGATTACATAATAAAACAATTAAATAAAAATTATTGGTGTCAGAACATGGTTTAGTTGAATCTAATGGTCTTGGTAAACATCCCCAAAATAACTGATGTCCCATTTTAATAATGGTCATGCTACATTGGGTATTTAGTTACATGATATATCATATACATTTTTAAATATATAAAAAAATCCTCTCAATGGACTAGGTAAGAATCATTCACTAGTCAGTTTTTTAAAATATCACTCCTACACCGATCATGTAATCGTCATGAATGATAAATAGAATAAAATATTTAAGAACATATGACTGTGTAAAAAGACCCAAATTAATTAAATTAAAAAATAAAATAATTTTAAATATTAAATAAACATTAATTGCAATTTTATTACTAACGGTTTACCCCTCATGGCAGTCACGAGTGGGTCGGAAAGTAAAAAGCATTTTTGGCTCATCACAGCAACATGATTGCTTTTTTCTAGTAGTGGATCCTCCCAAATAAATATTGTAGTGTCCCCTTATACTCTATTTAGAGGGATTTTCCATTCTGAGGTAATCATTAATTAGCAATTATTGAGGACATCAATGTGTTTTATGTTACAAATGGTGGTCTGAGGCCTTCTGAAGGTGTGTCTTCCATATGTTTCCATCAATATCCCCATTTTTGGACATGACTGAGGTTTTTATATAGTGTAACTATTATATTGCATGTAATTTTAGGTAGAATTTTCTTTTTTTAATTTTTCTATCTAAAAATTATCATGATTCATATTTATGAATACATCATGTATCGTGTTATGTATTTCCCTCCTACATCATTGTTTTATTTCATTTCCAAATAAATGTTATGTCCTAACATAAATCATAAAACAAGATAATCTATCTAAAAAATTGAAAGAGTTATCAATTAAATATAGAGATCAATATATTAATACACCATAAAATATATGAATGAAATATAGGTATCAGATATCCACATAATAATATTATGGCTTTCGTATAATTAATAAACATAGTTTTTGTTATACTACTAATATATCCATTATTTATTAATCTCAATACAATTTAATAAACAATGGGATGTAAATAATATATTTATATAGAATAACACCTCAAAAATGAAATTTATTTTATTTTATTTTTTCATTATATAAACACAATATTATTATTTGGTTCACCATTATTACAAAAACAATTACTTTCAATAATCTTCTATTATAATGTTATGATTTCCAAAGAATCCCATCCTCAACCATCCTCACTCATAAACATAAAGCATGGTAATGATAAAGTTTGTTTAACAACCAAAATAAAAATTTTCTATAAAACTCTATCGCAGTTGACTATAACTGTCTTAATTATAATTGAATTATAATATAATAATAAATATTTTTTTTATTTTCAAGAAATATAAATTAACTCATTTAAAGAATTATTAATATATCTTCTTCATTCAAAAAATAATCCAATACTAAATCCATTATAACACAATTAAACTAAACCATATATTGATGGATATAATAGTTATATATATATATATATATGATTATGTTATTTTCTATTTTATCAAAAATTATTTATTAAAAATTAACATGGAATCAATAAATGGGAAGTGATTTCAATATTATAAATATTGAGTAAAGGGATAAGGTTATTAACACCTACAGTTGATATGACATTAAAATAGTCTAATACCATAACTGAATTGTCCTTAATAAAGAGTATAAATCAAAATTTACATGAATAAGGTTATAAAAAAAGAAATTTGAATGTCTATCATTATGATGATGCAATAGAAAAACATCTATGGAAATAATGGGTAATGGTAACTAGCTTGGTTTCTCAAAATCATATCCCTAAGTTATAAAATTAAATTATTAAAGGCATTTCTCTAATACATTACATTTAAATTTTTTTCATTTTTTATTTGGTAGAGGTGGTATTTTTTGAACACTTTTTTAAGACTTTATAGTTTACCAAGATAATATCTATATTTATATTTTTAATGAATCAGTTTATCTTCTATAAATGATATATCATCCTAGTTTAATATTTTGTTTCATATGTTCTCTATGACATAAATAAGGGATACCTGAGAAGGATTGTAGTTTCATGCAGCAAATGTGGTGTTTTATTACTATTGGATAATTATTTTGGTCCACTATAATGAAATTGGAATTATCATTAGCTTGATATTTCCATGGGAAGAGAATTAGACCGTAGGTGAGACCCAATATCCGTTTGGAAGGGATTCTACTGGTGAATAGACAATGGTGGAAACCACCATATAGATAGTGGACTATCATGACCAACTCATTGTGTTATTCTAGGAAGAAAATAAAAGAGAATGAATCATATTTATTCTACCTAAAATTCCAATTTAATTAATAAAACATTTCCCTTAAATAAAAATAAATAATTATGATTTTGGAAGAGTTATCAATGTATTACATGGAGTATCCTATACCAAATCTAGTTTCCATTATCATTGGATTGGTTCATGAAACTAGAACTAGGAATCATGGTGTTGTTTTGAATCTAGTTGTTAGATCATATGATCTATTTATTTCATTTGAGGTTTCTTGATTTAAAAATCTACCAAAGGTCTCATTTTGTATCCCAGTATTGCAAAATGTGTGATCAAACTATAAAACATTTTACATGAAATTATATTAATTCCCATTATTGAAACGACATAAATAAAATTCTAATCATATGTTTAGATAAAAGGCCTCTCAAATTCCTAAAAACGTAAGGAATAAAAGTATTGTTTTGGTAATATTGGCTATAAAAACATGTTATTTTACATAAATTACAAACATTTATCCATATTCATGTTCCAGTAGACACATTCTAGATATATCATATTATATAAATATTATTATAACATGGTGAATCGAATAATCACACATGTTTTTTCTCAGATTATATATATGGGTAATACATACAATAAAACGACGGGAATAATTTACTAAACATAACTATCATACTAAATTAATAAAAGTATATATTATACCCATAAAACATGTTACATTAACAAATTATTGTGAAAACATCAGGAATTAATTATGAAATATATAAACTATTTTAAAAACATATCTCATATTTCATATAACATGATAATGTCATAAACCTTCATAATACATCTAAAAATAAAATATAATATTAAAAATATTAAATTTCATTCAAATGAAAAGATTTTTTAAAATTTAACACAACATGATTAACTATTTGGAATTATGTATTATACATAATCATAAGAAAACCTATTTGAGAAAAAAAAATTCAAATAGTTTTTTCAACAAACTCATTATGTCCATGCAGAAAAATTTGAGATAACCTATCATGCCTTCACTATGTGAACAAATTCATTATGTCAAAACATAAAAATATCTTGAGATATAATATTATACCATTTAATTGTACGGAGATATAGGAACCCACACATCATCATCCACACATACGTGTTCTACATTAAGTCAATCATCATTATAACATAAATAAACAAATGAAAATAAAGGGAAATGATAAAGATGTCACACCAAATGAAAATAAAAAATTAATATTATATCAAAATCTCATTACCTAAAATGATTCATAACATATTAATATGTTTTGTGATTAAAAAGTTTATTTTAGTAGATATAAAAAATGGAGGAATAAATTGATTACTAATAAAAAAAATTCGAATACAATTTAATACTTGATATAAATGATAAATTGTATACTTCTTCCTAAATAGTATTTTTATATTGGAAAATGAATTCTTTTTGAAAATTTATTATAAAATATTGAAAAATTAATGACACTTGAAAAGAAATATGTTTTCAAAATGTAAAGGCGAAAATTATTTTAAAAAATTTAAATTCAATAAAACAATTAATAATTGAAACATGAAAAATTTAAACCTCATTAAAAAAATGTATAATAAAAATTGATTTTTATTTTATAAAAAATAATTTTTAATTTAACCATGAAAAAATCATTATTTATAATGATAAATAAGTGAAATAATATGATTTATTTTACACAAAAAAAAAATTAATCTTCAATAATGGAACCCTGGTAATGATATAAAATAATTCAAAATAAAATTTTGTTTTCTTTGTAAAAACATTAATTATTTAATTTTGGAAAATCCTTTACACTATTTTGAAATAACCCTGATCGTATCAAATATTGTTAAGAAGATGATAATTCATTTTTAAAATTAATAAAATAGAGAATTAATAATTTACGATAAATAAAATTTGAGTTTATATTTTAGAAAAAAGAACATTGTTTGGATGTTGAAACAAGTATAGGTATGTAAAAAACCTAAAATAAAAGGGAAATTTTTCATATAAAATATTTTCTTTATGTTGTATTAGAATGAAAAATTCGAATATAATTGGTGTTAAACATTATTTCCCTATAAATATAGGTTTAAATAAAACATAACATTTTCATAATGCATAATTGATCAATATTGAAATCTTATAGACAATGAATATTGATTTTGAACCAAGGAAAAAATTTGAGTCCGAAAAACTACATACATCAATTTTAACTTTGGAATCAAGAGTCCATTAAAGGTAATATATTAATTGGAATAATGAATATAATTATATATATTATTATAATGAAAACATTTCAATGGGCTGGTGTTGAAACCATAGAAATGGAACATGATGTATTTCTTATAAATGCCTCATGAGATTAGAACATGAGGCAAATAAAACCAGACCTTGTTTCTTCTTTATAAAAAGTTTTATTGTATCATTTTATATATAGAAAACTTGAATTTCATACTCTCTATTTTAAGATCCATATTCATTTTTATAAATATTTATAATTTTCAGTTATAACCAATATATAAATTAATATTATTTTTTTACTATTATCCATCATTATGTGTGTATTCCATTGAATATTTAATGTAGTTCTGTTAGAGTGGTATCAGTACTCATTATTATTCTTAATTTCATAATATATAGTTCATTAATGTTAATTTAATTTTTGTATTATAACAATTTATGAAATTTATATTTTCTACCTTGTGTATTTTAAATTATATATGATGATTAAATCAATAAAGAAAAATTTTCAGGGATTTTCAGCCCGTGAAGGGTGTTTTCATAATTAATGAATCAAATATTATATTATCATTTCCAGAAATAGGTGGAAATTTTTTTTTTCTGATATTTATAACAAATTACACTATAAATTTACTTTTAACATTCATCCACGATATAATTTCATATCATTGTAAAAGTAGTTGGTCAAATAGTCCCAGACATGAAAGTACAATGATTATATATGATAAAGAGGATATTAATATGAAATATAATTTAACTAGTCTCAAAATGATATCATGTATTTTGAATTTCTATGATATATAATATTTAAAAAGTATAAAGGAGATGAATTAATGTATAGGAATTTATTATACAACATAAATTAAGGATACTCTTCGTAGTATTATTTTTTAAATTTTGAATATACAATAATCATTTTATAGTCATATCAATAAATGATTAATCAATTACCACACCATAACCTTAATGATATCATAATTATCAAATTTACCCATTAAAATCATTCTTATTTCCATCCATGTAATGCATTGATGAATTGAAAAACATAAATCAATCATCATAATGGGTAGGTATCTCACAAGTATGCATGGTTAGTGATTTCATTTTCTATATAATGGGGAAAACATTAAATATGGTTTATTATGTAAGAATATAACAATTACTAATATAATAATTATATATTAAATTCTTTTTAAGTAATATGCTTTTATGGTGTTTAAGAAAAATGGAAAATCGTTGTAGTGTGGAGGTTGTAGTATGTATAACACATTATTCACATTTTTATTATTCATTATAGAAACATTATGGGTAATTAATTATTATAAAATAATTATAATAAAACACTTTTAATATTACTAAATTAAAGATATCTTTTTTAAGATGGAGTACTGAAGTTTTATAAGGAAGAAAAGTGAACAATTTAGTAAAATAAGAGAGGGAGGTTTAAATTTTTTTACCATACTTCTTGGATTATTTCCTATGTGAAGGAAGTTAAAAATTGGTGGTCTTGCTTTTAGGAAATGAAAATAATATTTATGTGCATATTATTTTGGGAATATGGGTGGGTAGAATCTTGGATGAAATTTTAGAATTTTGGTGTGAGGGTAAATGAGGATAGGTGGCACCCTTATATAAGTGAAAAGTATGTTCATGTTTGAATATACTAAAAAAATTTAAATGACCTGATGTCTAAATGATTCCATGAAACATGAATATTTATAGATAACCAGGTTTTTGGAATTTATGTTCTACCTGAACCACCATCACTCAAATGGAAATATGTTTTAAACATACAATTCCCTTTAGCTCTTAAGGTTACTCATATGTACCATTTTAGATTCCAATATATTAACTATTTTTTTCTAAGGAAATTTATATTTTATGAATAAAAAATAAATAATATTTTTTATATAAAATGTACCCACTAATTATAAATATCAAATGAATTTTATAAAAAATATGTATTTTTGTCCAAAAATATTATTTTAACAGACTTCCATGTAATATGAAAAAACATTTACATTAAAAAAAGTATTTTTTCTCAAAAATAATTTTAAGAATAGGGTATACTTAACAACTCCAATGGTTTAAATGAATTTAAAATAATTATAATAATTTTAATAGTATTTATTTAACAATAAATTTAAAATAAAGAAATCATTTCTTTCAAATTAATTAAACAGTATATTTTAAAAATATGAATCATTAAAATGTGACATAAATTTCCGAAATATATATCATGAGATTATAAGATAAAAATAATATTTTAATTTGTATTGTTATCAATTATAATATATTATATTATTCAGAAAGGATTAAAATACAATCAATGTATTCATATAATAAAATAATTTCATAAAATTGGTTGAATTAATGAAATTGATATTTTTACTATGGACATAAAAATAACTTTTTCCTAAACAATCAATAAAATAAATCAATGATAAATATAATGGTGATAATGATTTTTCAAAATTCAAATTAGAAAAGTTATAAATTTTATATGTAATATTAAAAATAAAACATATAGAGAACATGTTTTATAGAATAAAACTATTGTCAATATAAAAATAATAAAAAAAATCCATAATGCATCTTCTTCTAATATATATATATATATATATATTATTAAATTAAAATAAATTTAATTCCTTGAAAAAAATTATAATTTAGAGGAAACACAGTTTAAATAAATATTAATTTTTAAAAATGAATTTGTGAAGAGTGCATAAATTGATGATATATGTGTATAAATATATTAATGAATTTTGATATATTGGGAATTTATGTTTACATAACCCCTTCTGATATCTATATAATACCTCTGAATAAGATAATATATTATTTCAATATTGAGTGGTTGATAAGAAATCATGGATCTCATGGATTTCTAGAGGAGCATGGTCTTATCCGTTATAAGGTTTTTCACAAATTTTAATTCCTACAGTTCTACATGGGTTTGGTCAAGCTATAAACATAGTTAAGAAACCTCCAGTTTTAGTTCATAGAAATGAAATTTATAAGGAATAATTATTATTCTACTTCAAATTAGTTCATAAATTATTATCACTTTTTGATAGGTTTTCTGAAATTAATACAGGGTAATTTATTCATTATGTTATATCATTGAAATCTAATATAACAAATATATGATGGTCTTTAGTATTTTTCTGAGAAACAAATGTTAAGAAAATATTTATCTATGTTCAAAAGAAAGTGAGATATATATTATTTACATTATCCCCTTAAATAAATTTCAACATTTCAATTTGAATTATTACATAAAAAAATTTAGATCATTATATCTCTAAGAAGAGTTGATATTTATTTATCTAATAATGTTTCAATAACATATATTCATCTATTACAAGCATAATACCAATAATTAATTTCATCCTATATATTTGATTTAAATACAACCCATTTTATGTTATGAGAAATTTTATTTTATTTTCAGTTCATTATTTAGAACAATTCTAAAAAATATTCATAAATTTGTTAAAAAATGTTTTACCTGTTAATAAAATAGTTACACTAAACACACATGTATCTCATATCATATTGATTCTCAATATGGTGGTGTTTAGGGAGTGTTGAGATTTAATGAGGAAGTTAGAAAAGAATTACATTCTTCCTTATCAGGCACATTAGGATCTATATTCAAATACCTACTAGGTCGTTCTAGAATGACCATCCCTAGTTCATTAGTCACTGCCCTCTCCATATTATGCCTCTCCCGTGTTTCATGTTTCAATATATAACCACCCCTAATTTCCAACATTTTTTTGCATCAGTCGTGGTGTTATACTACCCATGAATAATTTTATTCTAAAGGATGGTAGGGGATATTTTCCTCATCACTATGACTATGGGTATAATTTTTCTTTTCCCAAACTATATATTTCTGGGCCCAAAGTATTTCCAACACTCACAACATGGGACCACATATTTAGGAAAACAAAACATGATTCCCATAATTCCCCAATCCTTGAGATCCTTATATTCCCTCATTTAAAACAAGACCACCATGTATTGTAAAACTATAGGAAGTAATGGGGTATTTTATTATCCATACACAATTATAATGTTTTACTACACTATTTGGAAAAATAGATACCAACACGTTAAGGATCTTCATTGATGGATATTGAAACGGGTGATTATTTAGTTTCATTAACAATTATAAAAATTAAAATAGCTCCTTATAACATCTAATGGTTGTTTTATACACCCCATCCATTCTTAATGGTGACTATTTTATCTGTGATTAAGGAATTTTTAGTGAATATTAAGACTATGTTTAAATAGTTAATCTATTATATAAAATCCATCCAATTTCACCATACTAAACATTATATTCTCGTATATGTAAATTCGAAAAATAAACATTAATATAAATGTATATTTTTTGACAAATATCCTCATTGTGGTATACTTATAAAAAAATTAAAAACATATATTTGATATAATTAAAACCTCAAATAAACCATTTTAATTTGGATGATTTGTGTATATAAATCCACCTCATCATTATTTCATTGAGTTCTATCCACATTATACACTTTATTTTTGTGATTTATCTTTGTAATAAATATTACCATCCTTATATTTATGAATATTACATAATTAATGTTCATGTTTTCCATAATTAAAAAATTAGACTTATAATTTAGATTTAGTAAACACACCTTTCACTCCTATCATGGTAACAATTGTATTCCTTTTATGAGATCAATTTGATGCTTGATGAACCCTATTTCACATGTAGATTATGTCATTTTTTCTAAATGTCATGTATATGGTTCGTCATTGAAATTATTTAATATATTAAAAAATAACACATTTCTCTAATATTATTCATTAATTGATCTTTCATGAGACTCAATGTATCTCTTTTTTAGTTTCCTTCGTTCATTTACAGTGTTCAAAATTTTAATCATATTCGATGATAGATGGTTTGGAATTGTCATATGTTTTCTCATTACAACAAAAAATTTTGTTCACTATATGATGTGGTAATATACATGTTTTCCCTTGCAACCATATCTACTTATTTCTTTATCCATTTCTAAATCCATATGAGTTAACATTTTTTATAAAAATTTATAATACAAGGAATAATATTAATCAGTAAATAAATTCAACCATAGAATTTCATAATATTTTACATTATCATGTTGACATGTATTTCATTTAGTTTATCATATACCAATTTTATTTTCAGAAATGTTACATTATGGTGGGTAATTTTATGCTGCTCAGCAAAATCCATTTAAGTAACTATAAAATTTATCCTTCCTGATAGATAAATAAGCACATTTGATCAAAAAAACATATCTATAGAGAGAGTGAAACAAGGTGTGTAGTTTGTATACATTATCATTCATTGGGAGATGATCTTGATTATACCAAATCCATTATTGTAAAAATAATTACCCCTTGGTATAATGGTACAAAGACTACATCCCATTTTATTATTCATAATGGGTATACTTATATTTAAAATCATCTACTTAATAATTTTCCTATATTTTATTATGTCATCCTATACATAATATCAGATCATGGGTTTATGAAACATGTTCTAAAACCATAACTCCAAAAATAGTTAAGGTAATCTCTTAAAATAAATAAAATAGTTTCCAAAATGTTTAATCATTTTTCTGAAACCAATTGTAGAGACCCATAATAAAAATAACATAAATACTACATTAATCTGATGATTTAGATAATATATCCCTCAATTGTCACTATATCCAAGGATTGAAGGGACAATATTCTTGATTATTATCAACATAAACGTCTTATTTTAAAACAATTACTAAAATTTCTCCATGAAGATGTTCAAATATATCCTTTTGATATATATCACTTGGTATAAACATAGTCATAATACATGGAATATAAACACATGAGTGTGGATAAGGCAATTTTCTTGTAATGATTTAACATTAAATAAGATGATGTAAAACAAGAAGACGGCATAAATATAATATTAATGTAAGACAACTATTTGATTCTAATCTTAAAAAAAGTATGGGTGACATAAGATCATACAAATATAATTATGGAATCATAAATGATATGATGTGGATAAAAAACATTTCTCAACTATCATATTACATTAGATCATGAAATAAAAGTGAAGAATAGTTATAAAAAGAGGGTATAATATTTAAAATACCGGAATATCATAAAGATGAGATGATTCCATATTAATTAACATAACAAGATGAGAAAAATAGAATTTTTAACATATATAAGAACTATGAAACTATTGTGAAAAAACACAGTATGCCCATGATTATGTGAAGAATTTAATATATAAAATATTGAAAATATTAGAAAACTCATCATTCCCAGGCCATAGTAAAAAAATCATTATGACCATGAATGAATATCTAGTGAAATATATGATTATACCAAGGAATTAGAGGAAAAAATAGGACCTCCTGATCATAATCTATACATATGTGCTTCACATGTTATCAATAATCACCATAACATAAATAACTCTTTGAAAATTAAAGGTTTTTTTTGAACTTGTATATTATACAAAACATAAGAAACATTTAATATAAACATCTCATCTGTAAAAAGGATACATAAAATTATAACATGAAGTGTATAATGAGAACATTACATATTTTTAGGATAAAAAATTGTGGACTAATTTTATTGAAAATACAAATGTATTAAAAAATTAATCTATTTTCATAAAAAATTGAAATATAAATTACATTAAAAATTATTTTCATAATGTAAATAGAATGTTATTTTAGGATCCTAATATAAAAATAGTGAAATAAAAATAGTTGACATTAAAAAATGTTACCAAACGGATCAGTAAAAATATGTAAAAAAGTTTTAATTTTGGTAATAATATTTAATAATGACAATTTTAAATTTTCCTTATTCTTTGAAAAAGGGAATGTAAAAATTAATGGAAATTTTGATCATCTAAAAAGTGGAACTAAAATAATATACATCAAAATAGAAAATCTTTTCAAACATGTCAACTAAAATACATTGAAATACTTAAATTTTATGTTGAATATTTAGTAGTTAAAACATGGAAACACAAAAAGTTAATAAAAATAAAATTTTAACAGGATAGTAATAACAATTCTTTTCAAACTGATGGAAAATACTTCTTATAATTTGGAAAATTCCTTTTTAAAAACCCATATAATTAAATATATTCCTAAACCATTATTTTATAATGAATTAATGGAAGAAAATATTAATTAGAGATAAAAATAATTTCGGATAAAACTTGTTAATGGCGAAAATGTATGGATATAAATTCAAGGAGATAAAAGGGAAAATTAGAGGAAAAAGGAATTATTCTGATAAAAAATAAATTTTAAAAAATTAATAGAATCATAATGGTATATGACATTTGTTGGAAAAATTATCTTCACAGATAAGTAGTTATCTATATTACATAAATTCATTCTAGGGTATAGCGGATAAATATTGAAATATAATACTCTAATAAGATTTATTACGACCCAAAGTGAACACTTATGTTATAAACCCCCCTTACCTGATCTGCATCATTGGAATAAAAACATTGGGAGTTTTTACATTAAATATAATAATGAAAATCATAAAATATTCCAGACTCTGGATAAAAAATTAAAATGTTGACTTATTTAAAAATTTCAATAGTATTTATGGTTTTTACATAAAACTTGTATCAAGGGATTCATGTTTTATACAAAGAAACCCTTAATTTTTCTCCTACTCATTTATATACACTCTATTCTCTTTTATGAAAAAATATAAATATTATTAAAATAATTTCTAACTACATTCAAGAGAATAATTATTTATTATTTCCATTTTTAATATTTCCTTACATGTACATTAATTATGTTTTCCCTTTTTTACGACATCGATTTATTATAATATTGACAGTTGTAGTAGTTTCTTTTTTGTTATGGTTGTATTAGTTATTATTACAAATAAAATAGTTCCATGTTAATCATTTTTAATATAATGTTTGGATTATCATTGAATAATATGTTTAAATTTCCCCCATGTAATCATTGATCATTACCTTATAAGATCAAATTGAAAATAAATGGTTTTAGGAGACACTCAACCAATACTAAATGTTTTATGAATAAGCTTGTTAAATATTATTATATAAATTACATAACAAAAAACAACATTATTAATAGTATTATATCATATTATAACTAAATTTTGTTTTTATAATCATCAATTATATAATTTCATACATTTCTCAAAATAGTTTTCAAACTGATCTAGAAATGAACATACCATGATTATCAATGACTGTAACAGGATTAATTGGTAATATAGCTACTCCAGTAAAAAATTATGACATTTATTTTTAATAATTGTCATATATTAGAATTATAATGGATTTTGGATACAAAATGATGCATATGAAAATGTTACCTAATGAGAATTAATTACTTGTTCCTTCTTATAGTTATATTAAAGGATTGAATTTAAAATAATCATGTGTGAATAATTTCATTAACATGTTATCCAATTTATCATATATAAACCATAATAATATAAAAAAATCATATTCACATGTTAAATAATAGTTTTTTTTCGACTCCTCATGTATTACTCATGTTTTAATGATCACAAATCTCAATAATAATATTGTTGGACTCCTCATGTATTACTCATGTTTTAACGATCACAAATATCAATAATAAATACACATCATGCCTTAATGATAGAAAATATTATGGATGATTAATTAATTTCCCTATTATTTACAAATCTTATGTATGATCACAAATCTCACATATCTTATCAAACCATTGTATTTATATTTCAAATTATCTTATTTTCTAATGGTTAAGCTTAATTCATATTTTGCATATTACTGTTTAAGTCTAAATTTAGATATTTTCCTAAGTACGCAGACACCGTGAAGGACACACCGTGACCCAGACACCATGAAGGACACACTGTGACCTAGACACCATGAAGGACACACCGTTACCCAAACACTGTGAAGGACACATCGTGACCCAAACACTGTGAAGGACACACCGTGACCCAGACACCTTAAAGGACGCTCCGTGATCCAGACACCTTGAAGGACACACCGTGACCCAGACACCGTGAAGCACATACCGTGAAGAAGACATCATTTACATAATAACTATGACACCATTTCTTAACGTTTTTATCAATAATATTTAAATAATACTAAAGGTCATATTTGATGTCTTTAATGCAATTAATGTAATTTAATGATAGTTGTTGGTCTGTCAGGAAACTGTACCTCGTATCTATGAAAAGGAAATCATTCCTATCACCGGAGCTCATGGAATATAAATAATATTGAGCTGCTGTTGGGGATACACGTGTTCTTGACACGTCTCGACGCATATACAACAATACTAGAAAGCTCTATACTGAACAAAAGAACAATCATGAGAACAACTGTGAAGAACACATTGAACAATCCTCAAAGAAGTTCCATAAATGCAATCCTACATTTTTGGAGAATACTCGAAGTACTCTGGAGTCAAGAGAACATCCTCTCTCTTGGAGAATCAAAAGTTGAACCATGAAACACTTTTTTTCAACAGAAAAACCATAGAAAGACTCAGAAGCTATTCTGCTGAATCCAATGAGCCCAAATCTACACTACCAAATCACTAGAGCTTTCTAAACATTCATAGACTTTCTCTAAGTGATCTATTATTTTCCATCGAGCAGTGTATGTGTTCTGTTTATTTTACACATACACTATCTCCTGTGCTGAACTGGAGGATATCACAATCCTCATAAATAAATTCTTTTCTCTTGTTTACCCACGACAGCTGTGGAAGAGGTCCTTGTGTGGCTTGGTCTTTATTTTCATTTCCCACGAAGAATAGTGGTAGAGGTCCCTACGTGGCGTGAATAGTCTTATACTGTTGTTAAATATTATCCAGGGTTTGGATAACTTTTATTAAAATATAAAAGTGAGAGGACTAAGTATTGTCTTGATACTGAACCTCTTGGTTATATTTGATGTGAAATTTTAGTTTATGTTCAAAATATACAGTATCTAATTTATATACCACTGCCTATTACTTTGAAATACAAATCTGTTTTAAAGTTACTTTGATAGTTAATCTACTAAGTGTTTGTATCTATTGTAAATCAGTAGGATAGTTTCAAAAGATAATTTAATCTTCTGATTAGATTAACTAAGAACTAATCAATCTTTTGAGAATATAATTGAACCTTTATAGTTTTAAAAATTCATTACAGATTAACTTGTTTTACAAATTTGGGATTTTATAAAAGTTTTTAAAAAACATTGTTTTTCAACTGTGATTTTAGTTGCGTCTTTAAAGGTCTTAAATTTATGTTAGTTCTAAATTTTATCTCTTTAACTTTACCTTCTAAAATCTAGCTATGGACAATTGACTAGAGGGTGCTGCTACTAACCATCCACCTTTCTTTAATGGTACAAACTATACCTAGTGGAAACTTAAAATAAAAATTCATTTGGAAAGTATGGGTTTTGATATCTGGACTGCTATTGAATCTCAATATAAAATTCCAGAAACATAAAGAAAAACGTGGGATGAACCTACTAAAGTAGCTTATAATAATAACTATAAAGCTATGAATGAATTGTATTGTGTATTAGAAGATGAAGAATTTAACTGTATATCTTCTTGCAAAACGGATTATGAAATTTGGGATACTTTGGGAGTTTATCATGAAAGAACAACCAATGTTAATGAAATGAGATTAAATACTTATACTATTAAATAGTATAATTTTATGATGAAGACTGATGAACCTATTTTTGATATGTATCTCATGTTTAATTAGATAGTCAATATAATGAGTTCACTTGGTAAAGTTGTTCTTGAAAATGAACAAATTATGCAGATACTGAGTTGTCTGCCAGACCGATGGAGAGGCATATCTATTTCAATCAGAGAATCATGTGACATTGGAGCTCTGCATATCAAGGAGCTTATTATCAAATTAATGATATATGAGGAAGAACTCAAAGTGAATAAGGAGGAAAATGATGATCCAAAAAGAACGTATGTAGATATAAAATATACTAATTCTAAGAGATAGAACAAATAAAAAGTTAAAATTCAAATTGAAAGCTCAACTAGTGAAGATTCGGATTCAGACAGTGATGGTGAGATGGATCAAATAGCCAGAATATTTTAGAAGGTTTATAGAATGAAAAAACTCTTTAGAAAAACAAATTATAAAGGAAAGTATGACAGTAATGTTCATTGGAAAAAAGACTGGAAGAGAGCTGATAAAAATGATGATGTTTTCTCCTATGAATGAAAAATAAAAGGTCACATGAAAGAAGACTGTCCAAAACTGAAGTTCAAAAGGAAACATGATTATAAGGAAAGTAAGTATAAGAAAGCTATAAATGCTACTTGAAGTGCTTCAGAAGACAGAATTAGTGAATCTGAAATATCTAATTTTGAAAAGAATCGTGCCAACATGTGTTTCATGACCAACACATCTGAGGTAAACATTGATACTCCTATTTTAAATTCCTATTATTCTAGAGATGAAGCAGAATCTGATTCTAATTCTAAAGATATTTCTAAGCTTGAATTATATGATTATTATAACATGCTAGAAGAAACATGTAATGAACTTAAGGACAAATATAAGTCATTTTACAAATATCTTGCTCTCACTTCAAATGTTAAATTTTCTCTTGATACTGAAAAAGAAAATAATGCTCAACTTTTAAAGGAAAATACAAAATTGAAAATTTCTAATAAGAAACTTAGAAAGGACTTAGAAAAATTCACAAAGGGAAAAGATACATTTACTCAAATACTAGGAATGTAGGTGGCACCGAAATACAATAATAGAATATGCCACCAACCTGTACATAGAAAGATTACTAAGAAGAGATTTATTTCTAAATACGGACAGAATACTGTTAGTTCCAGTTCTGGAAATTCACATGCATCAACTGGCTATTCACATATTTTTATATCAAATAGAGTGTATCTTTCAAAATATTTTGACTCTGTAAAATATATGAGACCCATAAGACAAATTTGGGTACCAAAATCATCGGTTTCTAACCTGTCTAGACCCCTGAAGATCTGGGTACGAAAGTCATTTTAAATTAAAATCTATTTTATAGGAAACCTGTTTGAAGAGTTCCCACATGAAGACATGGTATTTGGAAAGTGGATGTTCAAGACATATGTCTAGGTATTACTCATGCTTCAAGAGACTAATTAAGGTTAATGGAGGCCATGTCACCTTTGGTGATAATTCTAAGGGAAGAATCATCGGCCTAGGCCAAATTGGTAACACTGACTCAGTTTTAATTTCTAAAGTTTTATTTATTGATGGATTGAAATATAACTTGTTAAGTATATCTCAATTATGTGATGATGGATTTTATGTAAAATTTTAAAATAATTCTTGTAATGTTTTTAACTCTAAAAATGTTTTAATATTCTCTTCCTTGAGAAATGAAAATGTTTATGCTGTTGATCTGAATTCATTATCTAAGAAAAATGTTAATTTCCTAAATGATTTTCAAAAAGAATCTTGGTTATGGCATAGAATATTAGGACATTTCAACATACACTCACTTAGAAAACTAACTAGGATGAACTTAGTCAGAGACTTACCCAAACATGAAATTCCAAATGACCAAGTTTGTAATCCTTGTCAAAAGGGAAAGCAACACAAAATCAATTTCAAACCAAAGAAAAAAGTGCCAACTTCTCAACCTCTCGAGTTGGTTCACATGGACTTGTTTGTACCTTATAGAGTTTCTATCTTAAATGGGAATCACTATGTCTATGTCTAAGTAGATTAATTTTCTAGACATACTTGGGTATACTTCTTAGCTCACAAAAGTGAATCTTGTTCTTACTTTATTAAATACTCCAAGTCTGTAGAAAACATTAGTGAACTTATGATTAAGACCCTGAGAAGTGATCTTGGCCGTGGGTTTGAAAATAAAGAATTTGAATCTTATTGCTCACATAATGGCTATAGTCACAACTTTTATGCCCATAGGACACCTCAACATATTGGTGTAGTAGAAAGAATAAATAGAACCCTTCAAGAAATATCTAGAACCATGCTTAATGAATATGATCTGCCTATTTATTTTTGGGCTGAGGATGTAAAAATATCTTATTATATTATTAATAGATTCTTGATAAGACCTGTTCTCAAGAAGACCCCATATGAACTATGGAATAATAGAAAACCCAAATTTAGTTACATTAGAGTCTTTGGATGCAAATTTTTCATTCTTAATACAAAGTATAATCTTGATAAGTTTGTTTCTAAAAGTGATGAAGGAATTTTTCTTGGTTATTTATTAACTAGAAATCCCTATAGAGTCTTTAATAAAATAACCAAATGTGTGGAAGAATCTATTCACATAAAATTTGATGAAACTGATCCACATAAGCCTAAGACCTATCTTGTAAATCTTGAAGAATATTTATCTATTCTGAACCATAATGATGAAATCAATGAACCTGCTGATATTAATGATGAAGTTGTCTACTATAAATGAAAATGAAAAGGTCACATGAGAGATGATTGTCCAAAACTGAAGTTCAAAAAGAAACATTATTATAAGGAAAGTAAGTATAAGAAAGCGATGAAAGCTACTTGAAGTGATTCAGAAGATATAACAAGTGAATCTAAAATATCCGATTTTGAAAAGAATCGTGCCAACATGTGTTTCATGACCAACACATATGAGGTAACATTTGATACTCCTGTTTTAAATTCATATTATTCTGGAGATGATGCAGAATCTCATTCTAATTCTAAAGATATTTCTAAGCTTTAATTATATGAATATTGTAACATGCTAGAAGAAACATGTAATGAACTGAAGGACAAATATAAGTCATTTTACAAATAGCATTCTCTCACTTCAAATGTTAAATTTTCTCTTGATATTGAAAAAGAAAATAATGCTCAACTTTTAAAGGAAAATACAAAATTGAAAATGTCTAATAAGAAACTTAGAAAGGACTTAGAAAAATTCAAAAAGGGAAAAGATACACTTACTAAAATGCTAGGAAATCAAGTGGCACTGAAATACACTAATAGAATATGCTGCCAACCTGGACATAGAAAGATTACTAAGAATAGATTTATTTCTAAATCTGGACAGAATACTGTTAGTTCCAGTTCTGGAAATTCACATGCTTCAACTGGTTATTCACATATTTATATATCAAATAGAGTTTATCTTCCAAAATATTTTGACTCTGTAAAATATATGAGACCCATAAGACAAATTTGGGTACCAAACTCATTGGTTTCTAACCTGTCTGGACCCCTGAAGATCTGGGTACCAAAGTCATTTTCCATTAAAATCTATTTTATAGGAAACCTGTTTGAATAGTTCCCACAGGAAGACATGGTATTTGGACAGTGGATGTTCAAGGCATATGTATGGGGATCACTCATGCTTCAAGAGACTAATTAAGGTTAATGGAGGCCATGTCACCTTTGGTGATAATTCAAAGGGAAGAATCATCAGCCTAGGCCAAATTGGTAACAGTGACTCAGTTTTAATTTCTAAAGGTTTATTTATAGATGGATTGAAATATAACTTGTCAATTATATCCCAATTATGTGATGATGGATTTTATGTTAAATTTTAAAATAATTCTTGTAATGTTTTGAACTCTAAAAATGTTTTAATATTCTCTGCCTTGAGAAATGAAAATGTTTATGCTGTTGATCTGAATTCTTTATCTAAGAAAAATGTTACTTGCCTAAATGCTTTTCAAAAAGAATCTTGGTTATGGCATAGAATATTAGGAAATTTCAACATCCACTCACTTAAAAAACTAACTAGGAAGAACTTAGTTAGAGACTTACCCAAACATGAAATTCCAATTGACAAAGTTTGTAATCCTTGTCAAAAGGGAAGGAAACACAAAATCACTTTCAAACCAAAGAAAAAAGTGCCAACTTCTCAACCTCTCGAGTTGGTTCACATGGACTTGTTTGGACCTTCTAGAGTTTCTAGCTTAAATGGGAGTCACTATGTCTATGTCTAAGTAGACTAATTTTCTAGACATACTTGGGTATACATCTTACATCACAAAAGTGAAGCTTGATCTTACTTTATTAAATACTCCAAGTCTATAGAAAACATTAGTGGACTTATGATTAAGACCCTGAGAAGTGATCTTGGCCGTTAGTTTGAAAATCAAGAATTTGAATCTTATTGCTCACATAATGGCTATAGTCACAACTTTTCTGCCCATAGGACACCTCAACAGATTGGTGTAGTAGAAAGAAGAAATAGAACCCTTCAAGAAATTTCAAGAACCATGCTTAATGAATATGAGATGCCTATTTATTTTTGGGATGAGGATGTAAAAATATCTTGTTATATTATTAATAGAGTCTTGATAAGACATGTTCTCAAGAAGACCCCATATGAACTACGGAATAATAGAAAACCCAAATTTAGTTACTTTAGAGTCTTTGGATGCAATGTTTTCATTCTTAATACAAAGGATAATCTTGACAAGTTTTCCTCTAAAAGTGATGAAGGAATTTTTCTTGGTTATTTTTTAACTAGAAAAGCCTATAGAGTCTTTAATAAAATAACCAAATGTGTGGAAGAATCTGTTCACATCAAATTTGATGAAACTGATCCACATGAGCCTAAGACCTCTCTTGAAAATCTTGAAGAATATTTATCTGTTATGAATCTTAATGATAAAATCAATGAACCTGCTGTAAAGACAACCGGTTTTGGAAATATTTCAGAATATGCTCTTAATGAACCCGAACCTATAGATGAACATGAAATTTCTAGTCCTACTTTTACTAGATCAACCAGAATTATAAGGAATAATCCTTTAGATGTTGTGGTTGGTAATCTTGATAGAGGGACACAGACTAGAGATTCTCTTAGAAATCTGGTTGAACATCAAGCCTTCTTGTCACAGCATGAACGTAAAAACATTGATGATGCTATTAATGAAGTATTTTGGGTAATTTCTAAGTAATAATTACTCGATCAGTTTTAATTAAAAAATGTTTTGAAACTAGTAGAAAGACCTAAGGACACATTCACCATAGGCACTTAATGGTTATTTAGAAATAATGTAGATGAATATGGAAATATAGTTAAGAACAAGGTTAGATTAGTTACAGAAGGATATATTCAAGAAGATTGAATTGATTATGAGGATACTTTTTCCCCAGTATCCATACTAGAATCCATTAGGATTTTACTTGCTTATGCTGCACATCTAAATTTCAAACTATATCAAATGGATGTCAAGAGTACATTATCAAATGGGTACATAGCTGAATATGCTTTTGTTGAACAACCACCTAGATTTAAAAACCCTCATTTTCCAAATCATATTTCAAAATTATCAAAAGCTTTATATGGTTTAAAGAAATCTCTAATATATTTGTATGATAGATTAAGTATTTTTTCTAATTTCTAATGGTTTTACAAAAGGAATAGCTGATCCTATTCTTTTTATAAAACGAATTTCTAAAGATGTTTTACTTATAAAAATTTATGTATATGACATTATTTTTGGATCTTAAAGAAATCCCCTATGTACTGATTTTTCTAAAATGATGCAAAATGAATTTGAAATGAGTTTAATGGGTGAACTTAAATTCATTGTAGGATTTCAAATCATTCAGAACAATAATGAAATTATTTTAACTCAATGTAAATATAATAGAGATCTTTTAAAATGATTTGGATTGGATAGTACTAAAATTAGTGACACCCCCATGAGTACCACTTAATGTTGGATCTTGATGAAGATGGAATATCTATTGATCAAACCACTTATAGAGGTATGATTGGAAGTCTACTCTACTTGACTGCTAGTCATCCTAATATTATGTTTAGTGTCTGTATGTGTACTCGTTTTCAAGAAAACCCTAAGGAGTCACATTTATATGTTGTAAATAGAATTTTCAAATACCTCAAGCATACTCCCAATTTAAGATTGTTCTATCCAAAAGGACAATCTTTTGAACTATTTAGCTATTCTGATGCTGATTATGTTGGATGTATGTTAGATATAAAAAGCACCTCAGGAACATGTCACTTTTTAGGCATGTCACTAGTATCATGTGGTAGTAAGAAAAAAAATTCATTTGCATTATCTACTGCAGAAGCTAAATACATAACTACTGGCAGCTGTTGTGAACAAATTTTGTGGATGAAAAAAACTTTACTAGACTATGGATATCTATTCAGACATATAACAATAAATTGTGACAACACAAGTGATATTAACATTTCAAATAATCATGTTTCTCTTTCTAGGACAATGCATATTGATGTAAGACATCACTTTTTGAGGGATCATTACCAAAATGGTGATATCAATTTGGAATTCATTGGTACTGAAAATCAACTTGCTGATATATTCACCAAACCATTAAATTCTGAGAGATTAGACTACATCATACATGATGTTGGTATGATTAATCATAAATATACATCTTATAGATTTTATTTTTTACTTTTTTTCTATTTTTTAATTTATGGTTTCATATTCATTATTTCTCAGTTATTGTTTCATGCTTACAGTCTCACAAAAAACACCTTATGTTCACGGTATGTCACTTAACTATCTCACCATGATAGAATAGTTCACTCACTCTCTCACAGTGACTGTAAAGAATAGTTACTGTCTCACCGTGACAACTACCAACTGTCTCACCGTGAAGACTGTTTTTCATCACACCGTAATGCCTACTCACGGTCTCACCATGAAGATTATTTGTATATTCTTTTAACCCGCATCGTGGTAATTTTTAATTCACCGCTATTTTATTTCCAACCTTTTTGTTTTTATGAAATTTTACATTCCCAAATGATAAAACATAAGGGGTTTTCACACGATTCATTATCCGATATCTCTTCTGCTCACTCTCTCGAACCCTATTTACCTTGAAAGCCTTCTCATCTTCCTCACCTGAACCGTCAATGAATGCCAAGGATGAAGCTTCCATCTTCACCCTTTTTTGAGAAGCGCCGCTCTAAGAAACAGAAAAGATCACCGAGGATAGCACCCAAAGGGCCTCTAAATCTGAACCTTGTAAGCCCTACTGTAGTACCTGAAAAGGATATTTTCCCAGAGTGGTTGTTTTGTAGAAAGTATTTAGTCTTGAATGTCTTAAGAGAACAAGGATGGCTTGATTGGTTCTCTAGAAAAGATAGACAGATTTACCCAATGTTGGTATTTCAATTTTATCATTTTGTAAAGTTTTCTTTTGATGCTGGAGAAAGCTATATGGTAACAAGCTGGATCAATGGACAAAAGTGTTCATTCTCTTCAAGGCTGTGGGCTGCATGCTTGAAGATTCCTCATGAAGGAATTTGTGATGATTACCAAAGAGAACCTCCTCCAACAACTGACATCTTTGATCTGGATAATGATTTGGAAATCCTGAATGGAAATGGCACCAAGAGAAGGACCATAGTAGCTGAATTGGATGGGGAGACAAGAATACTATTCAAATTTGTTCAAAATTTCATTAGTCCAAAAAAGGAGATTTTGCTGTGTTGAAGTATCAGGACGTGTTCCTGATACATCTTTTGAAGAATGGACATAAGATAAATTTATGAAAATATGTCATTAACCATATATGTGAGATGATTAAAGTCACATCCAAATACACCTCCTTGTTTTACTCAATGACTATTTCGGCCATGCTAGTTTCCAAGGGAGTAGTTGGAACGAATTAAGAAAGGATAGATGATCTTGATTTCTGTTTATCCAGGCATATCATCAGATGAATGAAGATTAATTGGAACCCCTTGAAGAAGTAGTGGGTTGAGGATAATGATAATCTTTATAAGAAGTACAATCCTATTGATTATCCAAGAAGGCTAAAGAATATAATTGATCCTGGTTTGGAAAAAGATGAAGTGGCTGAGTACCCAGATAAATAAGAAGAAGAGGTTGAAATACATCAAGAGGAAGAAGCACCTCTTGAGAAAGAAATGGATGTTGTCCCTGCAAATGTTCCTACTGAAATACCACTTAGAGTGGAAGTTGTTGATGTTTGTAGAGAAGAAGAATCTCCTGCTTCTAGAAATGATGTTGGTCAAGAAGTTCAGTCTGAGGCTATAATAGGATTGGTAATCCCTCATTTAGAGCAGCAAATCATGGATAAAACTGATCTAGGATAAATCCCTACTAGGGAAAATGTTAATCAAGAGGATCTCCTTGTTGAAAAAGAAGCAGGTCTGGAAGCACAACCAATGGAACAATCAGTTCCTGAGTACATACCCTTGGTTGAAGAGTGGATGGAAATTGCCTTTTAGTTGGAAAGACAATAATTTGTTGAAGAGATTAGAGTTGATCCTATGGATCTTGATCATGCAGTTGTGCCTCAAGAACCTAAAATGGAAGCACATTTTGAGGGGGAGGAACCACAAAACCTTGAGATTTAAGAAGTTGGATCTGCTGGAATATCTCAACCAATTTTCACACATTCTGTGTACGCTCAGTATGAGTTCCCATGTTTTTATGATGTGAGTGAATCACAGCAAGTGACTGTAACTAGTATAGATCTCTCTTTATTGTTTAAACTGAAGTCAATAGCTCACCCAGAACCATAACCACAGCCTCAACCCATATATGAATCTGAAACTAATTCAAATCACAATCAGAACCTGTACCACTACCTTCACCTACACTCTTTACCGAGAAAAAAATCCATTGTAACTAAGGATGATTTGAAAGTATTTAGAGAGACTATCTTACTGGTGTTGAGAAGATTTTATCCACTCAACCTCGACCAGTGACTCAACTAAGTCAAGAAGATTCATCAATTCTTTTGGAAAATATTATTCTGCATATTCAACCAAGGCTGATTCGAGAAATACAAGAAGTTAGAGTTGAATATAGGTTTCTCAGTGCTGATGTTTCTAATTTGAATGGTTTGGTGGAAAAACTACAAACAAAATTATATTAAAAATCAGAGATTGTTCCTGCTCTTGTTTCTGCTCCTGAACCTGCTACTGCTTCTCATGAACCATATGTTTCCAACCTTTCTCGAGAGATTGTGTCTCAAGTGCATCATTATCTTCTATATATTCATGACAATATTGGAACAAGACACACCAAGATGTTGCAATGCATGGGAGAGCTTGTGGAAAATCTGAATAAACTCACATATGACTACACTGGATGTATGCAAAATGTTTTGAAATAGCTCAATGTTCTAACCGAAGCTGTCAAGGCTTCTCCTCCCTCTGTTCAGACCTCCACACCTTCGTTTGATGATTCATTTCTTAGGTCCATAATCAAGGAAGAACTTCAGAATGCCCTAAGTGGTTTCGATCTGTCTCCCCTTTCTGAGGTTATGAAGAACTATGATAGGGAACATGATCCTATTCAGATCAATTATAAGATTGCAAATGATGCTCAACAAGAGATCACCAGGAAGATAGACTTTTATCTCACCCAGATATTCTCTAAAAGTGACATGACAAATCACTTTAAGTATCTTGTGCAGAACCTTAAAATCCCTCCAGTGCCTCAAGATTTTAATGCTCAAGATCAGAAGCTTACAGAATTCACCAGATTGTTGGAAAAGATTATAGAGAATAAGGACGATTTTGCAAAGGCTATACAATATGGTAGAAAAATCATTACTGATTTCATCAATCATTTGAAGCTGTATATTCATGTGCAGAGTACTGCTATCGTTTCTCCAGCTATTGCACCCCTCAGACCTAGTCTACCTGCCTTAGCCTCTACTGCCATGTCTGACAGCCAAGCACTTTCTCAAATCCGGCCAGTCATTCTTGACCAACCACAGACAAGATCTTCTACAACTCCTACTTTATCTCCCTATATTTTTTAAAGTCTACCCTTACCATCTTTGTCTACCACATCTATGCCTTCTTCTACATCTGCATCAGCTCCTACTACTGATAAAGGAAAGTCCAAGGCCGATCCATGAAGAGTCAAGTGACTATTTTCTATTTGAAGGGATATATTTTGCTGTTTACTGTTTTTATTTCTACTGTATCATGTATTCTTTACGTTTTTAATGACAAATGAATTATCTCACTCCCTTCCTTCTGTTTCACCTTTTGATAATGCCAAAAGGGGGAGAAAGAGTACAATTATTAGTATTATTATTCTAAATAGATATGTTACTCTATTTCTAACTCAGTTATTATATATGTTATCTCTAACATTGCATTTCATTTATATTTTCCATATACATGATTTTTTATCATCAAAAAGGGGGAGAGTGTTGGACTCCTCATGTATTACTCATGTTTTAATGATCAGAAATACCAATAATAAGATTTTTTGACTCCTCGTGTATTAGTCATGCTTTACTGATCAAAAATCTCAATAATAATTACATATCATGTTTTAATGATAGCAAATCTTATTGATGACTAATTAATCTCACTATTATTTACAAATCTTATGCATGATCCCAAATCTCACTTATCATATCAAACTATTGTATTAATGTTTCAAATTCTCTTATTTTATAATGGTTAAGATTAATTCATATTCTGCATATTACTATTTAAGTCTAAATACAGATATTTTCCAGAGTACCCAAAGACCCTGAAGGACACACCGAGACCCAAACCCCGTGGAGGACACTCTGTGACCCAGACACCGTGAAGGACACACCATGTCCCAAACACCGTGAAGGACACACCGTGACCTAGACAACTTGAAGGACACAGTGTGACCTATACACCTTGAAGGACACACCGTGACCTAGACACCGTGAAACACATACAGTGAAGCACATACTGTGAAGAAGACACTGTTTACATAATAACTATGACATTTTTTCTTAACCTTTTTGTCAATAATATTTAAATAATACTAACAGTCATATTTGATGTCTTTAATGCAATTAATGTTATTTAATGATAGTTTTTGGTCTATAAGGAAACTGTATCTCGTATCTATGGAAAGGAAATCATTCCTATCACTGGAGCTCGTCGAATATAAAAACGTTTTAGCTGCTGTAGAGGATACATGCATGCTTGAAAGGTCTCGACGCATATATGAAAATACTAGAAAGCTCTATACTGAACAGAAGAACATTCCTGATCCCAGCTGTGAAGAACAAATAACATGATCCTCAAAGACCTTCCATGCATGTAATCCTTCATTTCTGAAGAACACATGAAGTAATCTGGAATCAAGAGAACATGTTCTCTCTTGGAGAAACAAAAGCTAAACCACGACACTCTATTTTTCAACAGAGAACCCAAAGGACTCAGAAGCTATTCTGCTGAATCCAACGAGTCCAGAGCGGCACTGCCAAATCACTAGAGCTTTCTAAACTTTCATATACTTTCTCTAAGTGATTTATTATTTACCTTCGAGCTGTGTGTGTATTCTCTTTATTTTACACATACACTATCTCTTGTGATGAAAGGGAGGAAATCACAATCCCCATACAGAAATTTTATACTCATGTTTACCCACGACAGCTGTAGGAGAGGTCCTTGTATGGCCTGGCCTTTCTTTTCATTTCCCATGATGAACAGTGGTAGAGGTCCCTACGTGGCCTGAATAGTCATGTACTGTTGTTAACCCCGATCTAGGGTGTGGATCACTTTTATTTATATATAAATGTGAGACGACGAAGTCTCGTCTTGAGACAGACCCTCTTGGTTATAATTGCTGTGCAATTTTAGTTTAAGTTCAAAATATACAGTATCTAATTTATATACCTCTTCCTATTACTTTGAAATAAAAATCTATTTTAAAGTTAATTTGATAGTTAATCTAGAACATTTTTGTATCTATTGTAATTCAGTAGGTTAGTTTCAAAAGACAATTTAATCTTCTCATTAGATTAACTTAGAACTAATCAATCTTTTGAGAATATAATTAAACCTTTACAGTTTTAAAAATTCACTACAGTTTAACTTGTTTTATAAAATGGGGATTTTAATAGAAAATATTTTAACTGAAATTTTAATTGGAACTCAATTCACCCCCCCCCCCCCTCTAGAGTGTCCAATCCGACCAACAGTTCTATAGTTGAAATGTGGTGAATGAAAGTGAATAAATGTATCATTATGGAGGAGATAGTCCACCCATATCATAACACAAATTTTTTTTTACTCATTGGAATTAGGGAGGGAGGATATGGCTTATACCATTATTATAAGATGAACCCATTATAATACTAACATTGAATTTGAAATTTTGTGATCGTTAAATGAAATTTTTGACCAAGTTGTGCAAGGAAGTAGAAAAATAAAATTGGGAATTAGGAACATATTCATCGCTTCATGGATTATCTCCCTCAAAAATAGGATTAATAATTTTAGGGTTGGTATTTTGAGAAGTAAAATCATATTTATGACTGAAAAGAGTTCTTATTGGTGTTTTGGGTAGTGTTTGGGACCAATTCGCTGGTTTTTTGTGATGTAAAATGAGTGAGGATTTACATTTTTTTAAGTTAAAATAATTTATATTTATATAAATACCCAAAAATATCCAATAGTCGGTAGGCAGTCTCAAAAAAGTGAAAAAAAAATGATTGATAATGGAGTTCAGGAAATATAAGGTCCGTAAGTACCTATAACTTTATTTTTCAAATATGGTTTAATATTTTTATTAATAATTACCTCTAATGTTTACTCAATTTTACCATTGTTGTTTTCATAATTGTAAGTAGTTTTTAATAAATAATCTTTCAACTTAAGGAATAAAATAAAATGTTCCCAATTCTATAATTTATACCAACATTATAATAACCTCCATCATAGTTTCCAAAATTTGGGGGTTATTTTATTTCATTTTTGTTAGATACAAATGACCATACCCGAAAGGAAAAAATTAGTTCTGCATCCTTGAAAAACTAGATACATACCTTAATATCACATTAAATTTGAAGACATAAATTAAATATAATAAAAACTTTGAGAGAACTATTATTACATTTTCACATCGTTGCATAAAAATTATAATACACTTCCTAAGAATCCTGGGAAGATGACAAATAAGAAATGTTTAATCTCAGATACTATTCCAGGGTATGCGTATAGAAGAAAATAATGAGTATGGAACAATATGGCATGAATAAAGGATAATAAAACAATTACATATAAATAATCTGGTGGATTATAAACATATACATGGTATCATCAAAATTAAAAAAGGGACATTGAAATAGATAAATTATTTCATAATGATTGAATTCATAAGGTCAAACATATAAAAATTACCATTGATGCCTTCTTTGTGAGATTAATTAAATGGATAAAGGCTAAAAAAGAAATATTAATTTTCTTATGATACCTACAAAATAATTTAGGGTCTATTTTATTCCAAAAACTACCCTTCACTTGAAAATTAAAATAAATTATTTATACAAATAAGAAACACAACTGAATTTAAATGTTGTCTAAATCAATAATTACCTATATTTGAATAAAAAGAATATAGAATACCAATACATTCCCCATTAATGTTGATAATATAATCTCTAATAGAGTAGAGGATTCTATCAAATTATTATAACGTCATTAATCCTTCATATTTATCAAATTATGTTGAAAAATATGAAAATACTTTCAAAATTTAAATTGAATCATTAGAAGGAAAATAAATATTTCACATTGAAATCAAATATTAAAAAATAAAACAATTCTGAAAATATTTTAGAAAACATTTTTCATGAAAATAAATGTTTAATATTGTAAATTCTTATTTAAAAAACAAGTCTTGAAGTTGTAAAATAACATCCTTCATTATATATATATATATATTAAAAACATACTTCCTTTCAAACTTTTTTAAAATGAAAAAAGTTACTCACTCAAAAATATAAAATAATATACGTTTTAATGAATATTTTAATAAATTAAAATATGTGCAAAAATTTCTTTCACATATAATTGGATAATGTTAGAAACGTTAATTTATAGATTTTTATGAAGGCATTAAAATTAATGATAATTATTCCTGAAAACTATAACATAAATGGTTGGGTTCCCTATAAAAAATTAGTTTTGTTTATTTTCTAATTAAAGAGGTGAAAATGAAAGGAAAACATGAAAATTATGTAAATAACAAGAGAACGAGAAATTATATTTTGTTTAATATATATTAATCAATTAATTACCAAATATATTTTTAAATATAAACAATCATGAATAATGACGAGAATGTGAAATAAACCAAAACCTCAGGTCATACATTCTTCATATGTGTTTGAAAATCATACATTAAAAATATATATTTATTATAAAAATATCATAGTACTATAATAATATATTTTATACCTTATATTTTTTACTAATAACATTTTTTCTTCTTTATCATAATAATTCACTGTTAAAATTGATGTTTTGGGTAATAACTATTTTATTTTCCATGTATGTTTTTGTTTGGTAGTTTAATTTCTCAAATCATTATCATTATTTAGTATTATCCCTACTATTAATACTGATTTAATGTTCATTTATATAAATTTTATATGTATTTTCATTAATCTATATATTATATTTATATATAAATGTATTACATAAGTCATGCAGATGGGTAGTTGTACATACACATGATCACTTTCTTCACTATATGAAAGATTGTACAAATGAATGAAAAATACTAATTACAAATTAAAAAAAATTTGTATATGATATATATTCACTAAATAAACCCTTATTACTATCCATAAATTTTTTAATTCAAAAACTATTCGCATCACTTTTTGGATGTTGTAGTTCTACAAGTACACAAGAGTGACATTATCCTTTTTCATTTCATTGAAATTATATTTCAAAAAAGGGGGAATAATAATGCTAATAAAAAAATTTATATATAGGATAATTAAGATATTATTTTAGGATAATTGAGATGTATTTAGAGAACATAAAATAATAAGTAAGAAAAGAATGTTATAAATTAAATTGATTACATATTCTTTTCATGATCTCTTTTCGATCCCATGTAATTGTCCCTGGGGTTATTATTTTTGTTTGGAAAAAAAACTATAGAAATTGAATAGGTAATTTAAAAATTTGAATTTCCATGTGTTGGTTATCCTAAGAAGATATATGTTGTGACAATTAGAGGGAAAATGGGTTCTATTTTGTAATGGATAGAATGGGAAAACATTGAATTATAATAAAATATGGAAATATAAAAAATCATTAATAATTAAAATTATTCATAATTTCAAGAGATTAATTTAAAAGGTAGTATATTGGGTAAAAATATTCTAAAAATATTATCTTTTCTAGTTACTTTTGTATTTTAAACATTATCATTTGGTTTAACCCCTTAGTTATCCTATTTTAAATTTTACTGTGGTAATAACTATTTCAATCATAAAGAAATATAAATTAAAATATTAGGAAAAAATATATAAATAATCTTAAATCGATAAATTTATTGAACATTTATTATCTAACTTTTCTTACTGATTTTTTTTTGAATTTAATCTTATTAAATTATATATTGTTTTCATAAATTTTCATTATTTTCTTTTTGAAATGTTTCATATAATTTGACATTAAAGACATCAAAAAAGTATAGATATCAAATATAATCATCTAATACATAACTAATATTTTATATTAACATATAAACATATTGTAACATTGTGACTTAATAATCTTTTATGAAATTTATATATTTTAAAATCATCTGTTTTATTTTTCTAAAAATTGGGAATCAAATATTTTTTCACCATTGTGTAATCCATAAAGATAATTATAAAATTAATAAAAAAATATAAATATACTAATATCATTCAATTAATATAATTAT
This sequence comes from Viscum album, assembly GCA_963277665.1. Classification (NCBI taxonomy): domain Eukaryota; kingdom Viridiplantae; phylum Streptophyta; class Magnoliopsida; order Santalales; family Viscaceae; genus Viscum; species Viscum album. The sequence goes on along the minus strand of OY728153.1, from coordinate 1,706,768,429 downwards.
TCTATGTATAATTGTTAAAATTTATTCAAAACATTATTTTATACTTATGTGATAATTTAAAAAATATTTAAACTTAAGAGAGTGATATTATTATATTTTTCATTATTTTAAATGTTATATAAGTTATTGTCATGGTAAAATGTTTAATAAATAATTCATTTGAAAAAATGAGGTGGTAATAGTCAAATTAAATTCATCAAAAAGGAATTAATAGAAACAATGTAGACCATGAAGCAATGTTTTAGCATTGGTTAACCTTGTTTATCTTTTCCCAATGCATTGATTTTTTCCATAGTTACTATTCATAATGAAAAAAATGAAAGCAACATTTTTACCAAATTTAAGCCACCTAATTCCAAATATTTAAAACATTTTTAAACATTGATATTTTATATGATGTTGAAATTAATTTTATAATATGTTCACAAAACAAAATGATATTTTTTTCATAAAAATATTTTTTATGCATAAAAGTAGATTTATCGTTTTCCCATGCATTCAAAAAATTATAGATGAATTGTTAAAATTTTTATTTAATAAAAAAAATTATTAGATTAAATAATTCACTAATAGTGAATAATTTAAAATACTAAGATATAATTTCATTTTTAACTTGATGATAGTTTTTTAAGGATAAAAATTCTTTTAAATTTAAATAATTTTTAATTCTATGTACAAATAATTGATAACTAATGAATTCATTTTATAAATGTATAAACTAAACATTTTTCATAATTTTTGTTATCTAATCATTTCAAAAAATAATGTGGCTAGGATATGACTTCATGTTAAATAATATAGTTCAACATAGTTCATTTAATCTTAATGTTGTATTAAAAAAAGATATTGAATAAATTGAATTTATTTTAAATGAAATATAGCATAGAATATCATGGTATTACATTCCAAACGAAATCATTTATCTTATAATTCGAACTAACCATTTGTCTGGATATATATATATTTAACTGTCTATTTAATTTAATCATATATCTTAGTTACTTATATTCTTATATCAACTTCTTTATCAAAACACATTGTATTTATTCAGTTATTGGTGTAGAGGGATTCATAAGGATCCATATGGTTATATGATTGAAAACGATTATTATATGAAAATTATAAAAAGTTAACCTGTTTATCCAGAACATGTTTTAAATCCCAAGGTAATAATTATAAAAAATTTGTGATTTAAAATTCTCTTCTCAGATTGAAAAAGATTATTAGGATGATATGATGTAGAAAAAATCAACATTGTATCTGAGGTTCATTGACGACTTGTCTAGAATATTAAGGTAATCCTCATATCACGTTGACATAAGTTTCAATATTGTACCTCATATGACCATACTACTTCCTTAATATATATTATATAAATATAATAAGGAGATAAATATTATCTAATAATAATTAAGTGTTATTATTTCTCATGGATATTAACTAAAATCCTTAATAGAATTATTACCTTTTAATGTTTTAGAGATTTTGATGAAAAAATAAATAGTTATGTATTCTTTTATCCATTAAATTATAGGTAATATTTCCAACATAACCTAATAATTTATTATCATTAAAATAAAATACATACCAGATATTGATATATATACTTTTTAGTATCTATCTGTATGTTTTCCCACAATGTAAATCTCTTTTATATCTTCATACATCATTATATGTATAGGATTTATAGAGAATAATCAACTATTATTTTCTTAAAAAATCTCATTATATTTGTATGGTATAAATGGGAAACATTCATGATTAATGAACATTATCATTAATGAAAAAATTTGATTAAATTCATGAGCATTCAATGCCCTCTTATGCAATTCCACATCATCATTTTATTTCATCTTAATCACCAAATAGATTAATGGTTGGGAATTCTTTTGTGAAATTTAAATCATGTCCCCTTTCCTCGTGATTTCATGATATATCTTAATCAAATCCATAAAGTATAGATTTCTTTCAGTCTGTATTAATGAAAATATGGTATGTTCTTTCCAAATCATAGCCTCTACCACCAGGTTATCCTTCTAAGGATGGAAATGTATATATAAATTACAATCATTAATGAACTCACACCATATTCTCTGATTAATATTCAGATAATATTTTATATTTTTATACTCTAAAATTTAATGATATATAAATATATATATCACACAATTTACTGTATAGATAATTCCTCATCCACATAAATGAATAAATTTACATTTTCCACTCCAAGTCATATGTTTTGTAATTTACCTCATGAATTTTTAATTGAAAAGATTACAATTTATCATTGTGTCATTCTATATGAGCAAACATCCTAGTACCTAAATTAACGTATCACAAAAGCCCTCAACTCCATCTCCGCTTACTGGTAGTTTATGAAAAGGATCAATAACCAATCCTATCTTATTTTATTCAAAACAATACTAATATTAATGTTTCTATAATTATGTGAACCTATTTTGTTTCAAAATAGTGATTTTGTTATATCTTCATGAGAAATATCTCACAAAGCATCAGTAGTAATTTTCCATCATAAAAATGAATGGAATTAGATAATTATGGTCGGTCTAAGACAATGTTCAATAAAATAAATCTTTTATCTATTAATTTATATATACTCACATATTATTTTATAACCCATGAATGAATCTTTTTTAAACCAAAACTTTCACATTGTGAATTTAGCATAAAAAATTTCATTCTCTAAGGGAATTATCACAATTCAATAATTGTCTCCATACACATACTTTATCTTCAAATATATTGTAATATCATGTATATATATTTACATAATCTAATAATGGTAATATCTAATCAATATATTTTTAAAATCCATAAATATATAAAGTTAATTGGTATGTTCAAATGCAACAACAATAAATTCATAATTACCACACAACGTAAAAATGATGTCTAGGGTATATTCTCCTTCTCCGTCTGTAACTGATGACATCTAGATCAAATAATGTTCTTGTAAAAATATATATCTCCTCTTAATTGACCAAAAAAATCGTTGATACATGGTATGAGATAAATTTTTATAATAAATTTCATGTTATGTTATTGATAATAAATAAAAATATACAATGAACCATCTTTATTCATAAAAATGAATAGGTTCACCCCATGAAGAATCACTAGGAAAAAATATTCCTTTATCTACATTCTCTAGGATATTATTCCTAAATTTATTCAACAAAGTCTCTAACATTATATATGGATTGTTTGAAATGGGTGTAACACAGGGTATGAGATCTCATAAAAACTCAACTTCATGATTATGGGAAATATCAAGCATGTCGATAGGAAATACATAATGATATTTCGAAACAATGAATAAATTTAATATTTTGAGTTTATTGCCAACTATTTTATATAAATAGTACTCATTAATAAGAATAAAAAACCCTTTTATTGAAGTAAATTTAATTGTGTGATCATTTTCTTCCTTGCATTGATAAATGCTATAATGTTTATTTTGTATAAAAAACGAAACTAATATTCCAAAATAATTGATAAGGGTTCTATACTGATAGAGCCAAAAAATACCAAAAATTATATCTACTTTTAATAAAAATATTATTAAGATAAAATTCATACAGAAATTTATTAATTATGAGTTATTGATATGAGATGTGGTCATCACACAATTTAGAGTTTTCAATAATAAATCAATATCTAATCATTTTTGTGGTGATTGGGTAACACTAAATAAAATTTTCATATAAATGTTTTAGTGAAACAAATAATTAATAAACTATTTAAAATCCTAAATGTGAGGAAAAATGAATCTTTCACCACATCACTAGGATGTACTGTGGCAGTTGTACAAATTATATAATGTTAGCCCTCTCCCCTCATCTTTTTTTGTCATTTAACTTGAAATATGTGGCATTGGATGGTATAATTGCCCATCTCTATAAATTTAAGGAAGTATAATTTAATTAATTCTCCATTACACTATAATTCATGAGCATAATAACTATTTTCACTACATAATAAATAAACTAATTTTACTTTTAGGTATGTACCATGATGTTTCTTCACAGAAGTATTACATGATAGAATATTAACACTTCTATACATTCCCTTATTGTGTTTTTATTTTTCTTACTATTATTCTATTTAATTCCTTAAAATATATAACTCATGAATAAGCCTTTATCATTCTTGATTGTACATGATGTTGTATCCTTATAAGATGTGAATTGTCGGCAGTTTTATTACATTCAAAGGATGTTTCTAATCACATAAATACAATTAAAAAACATTCTATTTAAATTTTGAATGTAGTATATAATAAAACATGAAATACCAATAACTTAAACTTCTTAATTTTAATCTTAATTTGATTCCTTTTTTCTCAATCTCAAGAATTGTCTCCCAATATTGATTCATTATTTATGAGAAAACTATTTTTCAAATAAAAGATAATTAAAATTATTATATTCCCTTATCCTTATTTACTCATTGTTATTTGTGTTTTCATTCAATTATAATCATTGACCCACACCACTTAAGTGATTATAAACTTCCTTGAGAACCTTCTCTCATTAATTACATCTCAAATCAATAAATTACTTTATAATAATCTTATCCATTTATAATATAAAAAAGGATTTTATGTCCCATAAATTGGTGGATTTTTTAAAAGCATTATCTAATATATCATCGCTAAATCACATTGTAGATTTGTAGGTCACTCCATTCAAAAAACATTATTGGTCATAACCTAATTCATCTAATGTAATATATTTATATTTTTTTGATCTCCATATACATCTCAAACACCAGATTCCTTAAATATCCCATAAGGGTAATCATAAAATTGATATATAAAATAAATATGTCTCCATTTAATCTTCTAAGTTTAATTTATAAATAATAATATACTCTAGATTATATAATAATATTATGAATCATAACATATAATTTTGAAAATGTTGAAATAGTAAACAAAAATGGAATAATTAATTCATAGCTAATCGAGTAATCCTAAACCTCATATCATTGGGACTTTTCAAAAATCATATGAATATTTTAAATTATTACCTAATGGATTGTAATGAAAATATGAATTACCCAATGAATATATCAGATATTTTCAAACCTCATGTGTTCTATGGGAATAGTCACTATGCATTAGAATAATAGTCAACATATGATTCAACCAACCGTTTTATGGTTTATTACCTCAAGACTCATTTGTTACCAAACCATTTCAACTTATAATATCCAAATACATATGTATATATAATAAATCCACATAATTAATTACTTACAGAAACATTAGGGTGTTATACTATACATATACTTATCATAAATGTGAGTTATAGTGTTATGTTCCTAATATATGTTTTTTAAATCAAGTTCTAAAGGATTCTATTAAACATCCCATGATACCAATAGTAGTGACCCATAACCTGTTATCCCAAAGATAGTGTTCTCATTATTACATACTAGTTATAAATAATAAATTTAATCCCTATGGACAAATTAGATTAATAATTTTGGAAAACTAGATACTCACTTGATCATTAATTTATATTTTAAAAATATAACTCTTTATTTTCAGTGAGAAAAATATTATTACCTTTATTATATCATTTTATATAATTAATAATACACTTTATAGAATCATGTTTTAAGGGATTATAGAAATGGGGTGATCTTAGATGTTAATTAAAGCGATGATAATAGAGTAAGATAATAAAGAATGAATAATATGGTATGAAAAAATAATGATCAAATATTACCACATAAATAATAAAATGAGCTTGATTAATATACATGTATATATTATCTATTCATATAAACACATATAAATAAATAAATGTTTTCATAATGTTCAAATTTAAAATATCCTTCATCAAAAACATACCATTGAGGCCTTATGTGAAAACATATTTCATAAATTGATATGGAATTGGGATAAAAAGTTGATGTTTGAATCATGATACATTTATGTTTATTGTGAAACTATATAATTCAATGGCCCATCCATATTTTAATCTTTCTAATTCATTCATCATTTTATTAAACAACACAACATAATCAACATGCCTGAAAAATTAATAACTATCTGCATTTGTGGAACTAGATTCGGTAATATTCGTAATTTTTTCAAAAAAATATTATTATAAACAATAAAATTAAATTTGGTGTGTAGTATAAAAATATTATAAAGAAATTAAATATTAATATCTATTAAAGGATGTTTATATTCATGAAAATAATTTTAAATGATCGTTGAAAACATTTCGAGGAAAATAAAAAAATTACACCTTCCCATAACATATTTAAATGTAATTAATTCCCTAATATTATGCGAATCATTTTATATGAAAATAATATTTTAATATTTTAATATAATTAAAATAAAAAATAGTTCATGGTTGCTATAAATTCATTCAATATCATATAAGTTAAAAACAAATTTCATTTAAACTATAGCTAAATGGTTAAAAATTTCTATTTTAAAAAACTGACCACATGATTCCTATTTTATCAAAATTAAAAAAAATTAAACCATTACTATAATAAATAAAATTATAATTATAACAAAATATAATTTAATAATTTAAATTATAATATAAAAATACTTATAAAAATTTCTCTGCTGAGTTGAAAATACAAGGTTGATTTTACATAAAAACAAAAATTTGGTATTAATAGATAATAATGAGAGTAAAATTATAAGAAAATTTAATATATGGAAATAATTAGATGATATTATAATCTATATTTTTAAATTATAAATATCTTGTAATTTTTTCAATCGATACCAAAACATAAATAATCCCAATTAATGATTAAAATGTGAAATAAAACCCTCAATCGGGTCTGACATAATTAACATGTGTTTCATAATCTTGTATAAATATTATATAATTATTATATTTGTATAATTAAAAACATTTAATTTATATAAAAACATATATCTATTAAAAATAATTTTTTAAATCATATAATAATTACACCTTATTAAAACATAAATTTCAAGTAATAATTACATCATTTTTCTTGTATGTTTTGGATCATTAGATTTGATCATTGAATATTGATTTTGATTCCATGATCTTCATAATAATAGTAATCATGTAAATAAAAAATAGATTAATTATATATTTATTTACAATAATATATAAATGATAGAGAGAGAAAAATTAATTACATCATTCATGGAGAGGGTAGGTGGTACATATTCGAAAAGATTGTTTTAAAATTTTAACAGATCAAACATATCTTGTAAAATAAAAATTATAATTTCAATATTATTTATTTAATAATATATATCATATGTATTAATTATACAAACTATTATTACCATACATGTAAATTTAAAAAAAAATCACATTACTTCATGGTGGTGGTGTTTCCACACTTTCATATATGCGACCTTATAATTTTTTATTTGATTCAACATTTATGGATAATGGTGGTTTAATAATCATAAAAATATATAAGTATATTTATAATACCTAATTTATTATATTATGAAAATTACCCAATATTTTGAATAAATAAAATAATAAGTAAATAAGAAACATATCATTTTTGGATATTTCATCTTCATTGAAGGAACACATTTTGATCTCATAATAATGAACCTATGGTTAGTATTTTGAGAATACATAACTAATAGATCATGGATAATGATTTTTAGAAGGTAACGTTTATGCTCATGGTCCATGTAGGTTTTTAAATGTTTTTTGAATAATATAGGGAAGGTGCATCATTTTATATTGGAGGGGAAAGACACACATGGACTTATAAAAAGAATAATATAAAACTATGTAAGTATAAATAAAAATTACCCACAATATAATAATATTTAAACAAAAGGTGGGATATTTTTTAAATATATTTACACAAAAAATGTTATTTAAGATTATACGGTATTTTAAATATAATATTTAATTAAAACACCTAGGTTTACATATATATTAACCATATACATGGTAACAAAATATTCAAAGATAATGGATTATAATAATAAATATATGTTAAATATTATATCATAAATGGAAAAGGGATGAACTATTCTACTTTATCATACACCCATTTCTAAATTTTAAATTTTATGATTTTTTTTATTTAATTTAATAATGTTTTCTTAAAAATTTCATCATTGTCATTATTGAAATTATTCAATTAATTTTACAGTAATCACTTCAAGAAAATATCAAATTCGAATATAATATAATAAAAAATCATTAATATGATATAGAATTTTATAGATTTAGTTTGAAACATTTAATTACTCAAATTATTTAACTTTTAGACTTTTTAACATCATTAAATACATTTTTCTATTAATTGAAGAAAAAATGAATCATCATTTGATAAAAATATGTGTTAATTATATAATCATTAAAAATTATAAATAATTTACTATAATTAAAATAATTTTATTATATTAAAAATAAAAATTAATATTCATCAACAATATTCATGTATCACTTCATGTACTCATATGATATAATAAATATATAAGAGTGACATTTTTTTATTTTCCATTACATTAAATTTTTTATAATACCTTTTCATGTACTAATATCCATTAAATAACACTATATCAAGCCCACTATGGTGAGGTTTGAAATACCTTCATCCAATATAAACTTAAATAGAGAATAGTCTCCTTAATAATTGGTTTTAAATTAGGCTATCTCGATTTATCCTTTTCCATGGTTTAAATTTTTCAGTGAATAGAATTCATAATGACGCAAAACAAAAGAGTACTATTTACCAAATATTAACTTCATCATTATAGCTTTGGAAAAAAATGGATTTAATTTATATATGTTTATGAAGTTAGTTATAAAATATGTCCCTGAAACATGATGAATGAGCACATTAAAAAAATACATTTTAAACATAAAAAATGATTTAATCTTATCCCATTTCTATAAATATATTAAATGAATAATAGAAAATATAATTTCATACATGATATATATATAATTAAAATAATTCACACATATTTATTAATTAAATTTATTGAGTTATAAGGGTATTTAATGCATAAAAACATTATTTTAGAAAAAATATCTTTTTCTTTTCAATGATTTTTTTAATTTATAATCAATTTATAACCAATGAATTAAATTCACACATGTGAAAAGTAAAGTGGTTTTATTATTTAGTTATTCCGATTCACACCCACAAATACAACAACTATGAGATATCTATCATTTTAATGAATATAGTATATCATGAGTCATTTAAACCCAATATTTCTTATATGTAAATATATTTGGAAAATTAAGTTGGTAAAAATAATAAATATATCATAAAATATTTGGAATATATTCAATGATTATAATGATGTAATAAAAGTTTAAAAATTACATATCTATGATTTTTAAAATTAAATATATACACAGGATCATGTAATACGTAGGAACCTATTTTTTGAAAATGAATAATTTTAATGAAAAATAATTATAATTATGGTAAGATTATAGATTCATTTTTTTGAAAATAATTTTAAAATAATTTATACTTATAAAATTATTATTTATCTAAAATTAAATTAAACAAAAAACATTATTTTATCCTTTTATAATTAATTAAAAAATTGTCCATAATTATTTTTCATTATAATTCTACAGTTATTGTAATTGTTTTGATCATTCTTTTAAGAATTAATCCATGAATTTTAAAACTACTTATTATAATTTAAAGTGTATTATTTTTTAGTAATTTTATAAAAAAAATTCAATTTTGTTAATTAATAAAATAACTTTATAATGTTATTAGAATTAAAAAATTCTATATATTCAACATTGGGATGAAAATAATTTATTTCCCTAATATATAAAAATAAATATTTTGATAATATATTTATGATAAATAGAAAAATGATGTCAATATTATAAAATTGTTAACTTAAATTTTGAAATTTTAAATTTTATTGGAATCATAAAATCATTCAAAACACATATTTAGAGAAAAATGGCTTACAGACTAATAACTACATTTTATAAAAAGTAATTATTAATATTGAGAAAATATTTCTTGTTATTATTCAATTAAAATAAAAAATAGATGGAATGACATGAATATCTATAATGAAGTGAATTTTAAGCATAAAGATAATTAAAAAATAATTCTTAAAGAGTTTATATATTTCTGATATTTCTATATAAATATGTTATTTACTTTTGATATAATTTAAATTTATATGTGCATTCCACACTACGATCTCTATATAAGACTATGTAATCATATAATCATTGTTTTCAGTTTTGGGTTGTGGTTCAAATCACCTGTATATTATAGAAATTTCAATGATCATGAACTTCTCCCCATCAATGGGATTTTACAAACCACAATTGCATAGGTTTTTCTTGTGTTTTGTTCAATCTAAAACCCTAGTGAATCTATAGAGAAGGAAGGTGCAGGACTAGGCCTAATGCCCAGTCCCGTGAAAATTTATTAATAAAAGAGAAAGTACAAAGAGCATAGGAGAAAGAGAAATATGATAGCGTACCACACAACCTTACAACCTCATACCTTAGAAAACATCAAACCCATCCTCACCACCACCTTCAGAAAACTCATCTGGATCCGCCGACTCCCATTCAGATTGAGGAGCGTGTTGGTTGAGCATTCGGATATACTGCTCCCTTAGACGTAACTTTGCTGGAGACATTGGCTCTTTATTCTGTCGTCCCTTCTTCTGCTCCGGATCTTTCAGCTTTCCATTTTTGGTAGATGACCTGGTGGATATGGTCCTCATCGTGTTGGAGTAGTCTTTTCTGGGCTTCCTCTTTTGTGGAGCAGCGGAAGCCCCATTACTCTCATCCCTCTTCTCCTCTTTCCTAAGAATGTCACTATATGATTCCTTCATAGAACTCTTTGATCCTCCTCCTTGATTTTCTTTCCCCTCATCCAGCCTTGGAGATCCTTCATGCACCAAGGAGGATGCAATCCTGGAAGACTTCTTGTTAACATCTATGGGTGTCAGACACGGATATTGATCCCTGCTAACCTGATTTTTGCAACTTGCCTCCAGAACATCCTGTCTGTTCGGTGATTTCTCCCTGACATTCTGCTTCTCTGGGTTGGCATAATCATTCAGCCCCCCCTCTGAGCTGTTTCCAACAGCACCCACATGAATTCCCTGCACCATGTTCAAAACAACACTCTCTTGTGGCTCACCACAGCCCTCAAGCGGCTCCTCCTGTATCATGAGGGAAGGATCGCCAACAGCCCCTCCAACATTTCCATTCCCAATTTTCTCGGATAAAGCAGCATCAGCAGTATCTGTATCCTGCTGTGATAAGGGTGCTTCCTGCTCATTTAAAACTAGATCATTCAAGCATGCAAAACTATTACCCAGAGGCACATCGCTGCCTTGCTTCAAAGCATTCTCACAGCCTCTCTTATTCAGCATCCAATTGCCACCAACAACATCTGGACAGACCTTTGCCCTTCTTGATTCAGCACCAGCCCCATACATTAGATCATGTTGCAGCCTTTTAAAAACATCCCCAACTGAGGAATTGACAGACAAGTTGGTTTTCTCCTTCTGAACAGGATCAGGAACATTGTCACTTGGCATGCTGATATTTTCCTTCTGGACAACAGCAGGAGCAGTGGCACTCGGGATCTCTGTGCTTGCACCCTTATCAGATGCAGTGACAGCGAGCTCCAGTGACCCCCCTGTCACCGGCAGTGAACCATGACCAGAAATCACATCACAAACCACAACAACATCCTTCCTACAGAAAGCCTTACGACGACACTGAGTATCCGAGTGACCAAGTCGACAGCAAATCGCACAATAAGGAGTTCATGATTCAAACAAAACAGGCTGATGCCATCTGATCTCCCCTTCCACTTCAACACAAACCAAATCAACTGCTTCCTTCGAGACATCCACTTCAACACAGATGCGCGGGGCAACAGGATGACATGCAACACGGGTTCTCATGTCCATACACAGGAAACACCCAATCAAATTGCCAATGACACGGAGGATTGCAGGATTTTGAAACGGTAATGCCAGACCAGGTAGCGTGACCCAAATCGCAGTGGTAGGAGGATCGCGATGAAGATGGAAATCAAAGGACCAACGAATAAGAGAAAATCTGGACTCATTAACCACCCTCGATGCAGAAGACCAAGCATAGACTAAATCATCTTCACAGGAGAAACGGATTTGGAAATGCCTCGAATCTAAAATCCCGACGACCGCCTGTTCTTGAAGCAACCGGGTAGAGGAAACAAACCTGTGAAAGCTGTCCACTGAAGGTCGAGACTTTCCAAACCTTGCGACAAGGATGAGATCCAACCGCGACACTGCTTGCGCGAACTCCGAAGAAGAAATCAGAACCGAGAGCTCACCATTCACCCGATTCGGCACCTTAGGGCAAACGTCAATCTCCGGGAAGTCTGGGAAGGAAGAGGGATCCACTCGCCGTGAAAGAGGAGAGTCATTGCCCCCATCTGGCCGAGGCGCAGAGGGGGCATGCCACCGCGAAGTCATGCTACGCCATTTAGGGTTCGCCGGAGATCACCGCTACGGGAGCTCCTTTTTTCCCCTAGTGAATCTATATCCATTAATAGATTGTATAAATGGTTTCATATGGAAGAAATATTCATCTAGATTCTATTTATATATACCTTTTAAATAGGATCTATGATATAGTTATTGTAACATCATTAGATTTCATCTAGGTATATTTTATTATAGATTTTTAACCCCTAAATTTATCCCAATGGTATGTTTATTTTCTTCATCAAAGGGAGTAGACATATGTATGTAATATAGTTTTAGGCCTAATACAAAATGTGTATTTAAATACACAATGTCAAATTTGCTAGCCAGACCCCATTCATGAAGTGTAATGGTTTTCATAGGGAGGGGACAACATTATATTTTCAAGATGCCCAACACATTAAAAATCCATGTAAATTACATTAATAGTATAAAAAGGAATATAAACCCTTATTTCCATACATGGGTTCATTTCACATCACACATAGGAGGCCATTCGTGTGAGACCTCCTTGCCATTCACACCATTGGTAACTCATATTCACATTCATAAAATATCTATTTTCTTCGCCGTTAGTTGTATTGGATTCAATATTTTAAGAACCACATTCTGCCACCTTCCATTTTTCATCAATCATTCACTAATTTGTGCTATTTTAGTGAAAGATCATATGCCCTATTTTAAATATTTCATAATATTCTTCCCATTTATCCCATTACTACACGTTTTGAGGACACATATAGGATGAGGAGAGTTCAACATTACTTAGGTAGGTGGTCTTGTATTTTTTTCATTAAATCGGAGTCATATTATATCATGTGTCACTGTTCTTGATGTTGTAATATTCTTCACGTTTCCTTAAATTTAATATTTTCCATATTTTATGATTTTACCCATGATATATATTCATATTCTATTATTTTCTATGGAACGTGGTTCCCCGAATCGAATAGTTCCACCCTGTATGGTGTTCTCGTGTGATGAATCCTAAATCAAATTACGTTTTATTCAATTAAAAATCCTTTTATGTAGTCTTGGAATGATTTTTAAGTGTTCTGACTGCATAAATTAAAGGGATTTTTTTGGAACCACATTCCTTGAACTAACTACTACTAATGGTATTAGTCTTAATTAAATGGAATGACACATTAAGTATAACTCATCCCTTGGAATATTTAATAATTGGGAATATATTTTTATCTTTGTGGTTCTTGGGTAAGGAATCCCATAAACTAGCGATAAACATGTTTGGAATCCCATATATTTATGACACTCAGGCAGGGAGTCCCCCCAACTTATGATACTCGTGAAGGGTACCTCACATACTATTGGCACACGTAAATGGTATATCAGTTACTTATAACACTTGGGAAGATCTTCGTGTCTATATTTGGACCATGGCATGGGAATCCCACATTTTTTATGACTTTTCATGGAATCCCGTGAAACTTCTGTGATTCCTGATACTACCCTTGGACTCATGAATTACTCATTGAGTCCTTAAATTTAGTAGTATCCATACATATGGATATATATTGTACTACATATATAGATTATACATACGTATAAATATAGTTAAATTCTTATATTTCATCCGGATTATAATGAATCAAGATGTGTCATCATAGTATCCATTGGGAACCAGAGGTGATTTGCTTTCATTTTAAATCTTGGTTTATATTATTATTTATGGACTATTAATAACTTTTCAATCCTCTTTTTTTACAAGATAGTGTTCATGGTTTCCTTATTAGTATTTCTCACACCATATTTGGTCATCCTGTTTTACCTAAACTGACACATGACTAAATTCATAGATAAATGAAAGTTCCTTGCTTTCAATGATTGATTCATTGCACTAGCGTGGAGTATGGTAATTGAGTACCAAAAATATTTTGATGTTTCAAGTGGTGAAATATCATTAAATGTTTTATTTTTGAATTGAATAATGTATATGACTAATTCCTTAGCATCCCATTTACTAACGACTTATATTTCTAGATTAAATGGTTATAAATTTTATACGGATATTGATTTATGATCTGTTTATGTATTTTAATGATAAATTTTTATTCCACCATTGTATATTTATTTATACTAATACATATTTAATTAATTATGTTCACTATGGATTTATATGATCACGAGGGTATACTATCACCACTAAAACATCACAAATCCTAAATTTCATTTGTTAGACTCTAGTATTTTGGGATTTACTCTTTTATTCTTGTGGCTGAATAGTTCAGTGCACCAATTTTTGGAATCTAGTTTGGTTACTAAAATGTGGTATTAGATCTGAAGTTTTCATTTTTTTTCCTTACTGCCTGGGTATTATATAAGGAAATATAGAAATGTCATAATCCTATAATCATCCTCATCCTTGGTGTATAAAAACACATGAACATGGGAATCCCAAATACCATATGATAGGGTTATTGTTGTTATTTTTTATTATTACAGTTGAACAAATTTCACCAATGAGTGATTCACATGATTCTAGATGTTATTATTATATATAAATGATTATTATCTAGTTACATTCTTTAATTATTCCCTTATTGAAAGGAGATATCATCTCATTTATCATTACAGGAACTTTTGGACTTATATTCCATGCGTTTTCCTGTGGCACATTGACATTCTACATGATTTTATTGCAGCTTATTATTTGTTCCATAATTATTATATATTCAAATGTTATATCATTTCTTACATGGAAAATTATTTTAATTAAATAAATTTCCTATATCAATCTAAACTTTTTTCCTTCATAAATTTATTAAGACATCATAATTACAAAATTATTCCACACGTGTTATATGATCTATTGGTTCTATGGACATAGTGATATATTACTTTATTAATGGAGTGTAGCTTTTAATTTATGAATGTTGAAATTATAAAAATTGGGAATCATGATTCATCTTTTAAAATCACCATAGATTACATCTTACATCCAAATACAAGATGTGAGTGTCTAATCGATGTTACGTAATATACCCATTTCAGTTTACAAAGTGATGGCTTTTTATAAATTGTTAATGGTTATGAAAATAAATATAATATTATATCAACGTACACAAAAATGAGAATGAAATCACAATAATTTAAATTATAAAATAAAATTAGTACCAAAAAATATGTAGGCCAAATCTAAATTAATTGGTTCATTACCTCTATACGTTTAAAATTAAAGACCATATACTGAAGCCTCAAATTAATTTTTTCATATATTTTCTACAAATTTTCCACAGTAGTGGGTAGTAGGTAGTGTTTATTAATATTTATTATGATATTCTTATCATGTACACATGATTTATGAATAGTAAGATACATGTGATTCATTATGGAATGAATTGTAACATTCCTTTCCTTTTATTGTTGATTCATATCTATTGCTAAAATATAGCCAAGGAGTTTGTTTTAAAATAGTATAACTATGATTATCTGAAGTAGTAGATTTATATGCAAAGATGGTGATAAATACCATGCTTTAGAGGGTGTGGTCCATGCGACAATAGTGTTACCTTAGGTAGTTCCAAATGAAGAACCTCCTATTTTTCCTCTCCCAGAGACTGATTCAATTCATTGATAGAGATTAATTTACTTCATGTAGTCCTTATAAAGATATCTATGACATACCCATGCTATGGAAGAGTTTATATACGAATTTTAACACCATTATCCTCCCACTTTCTCATGGGATTGTGGCCCTTAGGCTAAATAATATTAGATAAAGAAAACGATATATATCATTAGGCATTTGGAAACACCTCTAGATTACAGGATCCTGATTGAACCCAATATTATCATTGATTCTTATAAATGATGGTGGGATGTTCCAATCAAATATAATCAGAGTAATGGTAAGGTTTATGATGACTCCCAAATATATTTATTTTTTTATTCATTTCAATAAATTCTAATGGAGGATAACACTATTGTTTTTATACATATATAGGAAGTAAGTATATATGTCTTATAATATTAGTCTCAATTTACCGAGTTTTACTAATTCAGATTGACTATTACTTGTGTTGAATCGATATTTGTTAGAGGATTTGAGGATCGGTTAGTATATCTATCTGATCATTATTGATTTTTTTTTTTAATTTTATGGCTATTTTAATGATTGTAAATTAGGATCTTAACAACATTTGAAACCAAAGAGAAGCCATTGGAGTTGGTCAGAGAAGTTCCTTACAGAGACAGTAAGTATTTTATTTACCATCTTGAAGTGACTCCTAGAGTTTCCATGCAAGGGTAACATAAGTTAGATTTTACATACTTATAGTTACATATTATGCAACTATTTTGGAAATTTGGTGAATTAGAAGCCCCAATTCCATAGTGATCCAGTTGAATTAATGTCTATAGTAAGTTGGGACAACATTATCTCTTTTATAGGACTCTTCCATGTATTCCTTGGGAAAACAGACCCATACAACTTCTTCCATTAGGATAATTAACACTTTACTAGGAATGTAAGTCGTCTATTATAAGCCAATCAAGATAAATAGGCGGTCACAAACAAGGAAGTAAAACATCAATATTTCAGTAGAAACATATAGGAAGTTTTCATGGTAGTAAATTTCCATATTTATGCCAAAGATTAGTCTATATCTATGTAGTGATCCAACACCTGTTGAAAAATTTCTAGGGACTTCTATAGTTCGAGGTACTATTCTAGTAGCTTATAATTTAGTATATTCTTTATTTTATATAGGTCATTCTCCCTCTTTAATATCATTTGGAATTATGGGGAGTATGGACCTGCAAAAAGAGTACATCAGTGGTGTGATTACTCTTGACACATTGTTAAGGGTTCAATTAGAGAGTGCACACTAGTGAAATGGGTCACCCTTTTGATAGGGTTGTACTAATTCATGGGGAATGTCTTTTTCCTTGATATTGAATTCTTCAAAATCATTCTCGCGATAGACAGTATATTTTCATTACCATGATAATAATGAATGTTTTCAATGGAGGGTGTCTTTCTAATTTACCAAGAAAAGTATATATATGTTTAAAGGATAATAGGATGTCTATGAGAGTTGATCCTGACCAGTGAATCCTTGGTAGGGTGCAATAACCACCCATATAGTTGGACTAATTGTGATCGATCAAGCAATGTGGGTTATGGAATTTCATCCTATAGTAGATCTGTTTATAGATTTATCTACTAAAGACTTATTAGGCTTACATCATGAGATAGTTGAGGAGTTAACCATTCATCTAGTTCTTGGGGTGTCACTTATTTCAATTCCTCCGTATAGAATAGATCCAAAAGCACTAATAGAGCTCAATATTTAGTTATATTATTTGGATGCAAAGGGTTTTATATGACCCAATACTTCCCCATTAGGTTCACCATTACTTTTCTTCAAGAAGACCTATTGTAACCTCAGGTTGTGTGTCGATTATATCTAGTTAAACCATATTTGGTTAAATAACTAGTATGAACTTCCTCGTAGAGATGATATCTTCCCCTAGATCCTAAGAGTAATGGTTCTCTCTAAGACCTATTTTAGTTTGGGATACAATCATGTATGCGTTAAATAAACTTCCGTACCATTTATAGTGGTGTAGAGTAGATATCTATTTTATAAGTATTTGTTCATGTCATTTTTTCTCAAATATGTTACAATAAAAATTATTGATTTGATGAATCTGGTTACCCACCAATACCTATATTAATATTTGGTGGTTTATGAAGATGAAATCATGGTGCATTCTCATACTAGCCTGAACCATGAAGAAAATCATAAGATGATGATGAAAACACTAATAGAGGACTATATGTATGATAAGAACATGAAATACCACTTTTATATCATTGAACATTACTTCTTTTATCACATAATCTCATACGATGGATTATTCATTGACCTATATAAGGTGAGAACCAAGATTCACTAGGAGTTTACGACGGACATATTTGATATAAGAAGTTTCTAGGTGTTGGGTTTGTATTACAGGTGTTTTATTCAGGATGTATCATTTCAAGTAGTTAATATCATGGGTTTGACTATAAACGGTGTGAAATTCATATGGAAAGAATCTATGGAGGTATAATTTCAATAGGGGACTGATTCAACAAAAATCCGGATTCTCCTAGAGAAGGGAAGAATCTATATAGTCTATTATGATGCCTAATAAATTGGCCTTGGATTAGTAATGAGGAAAACATTTGATGCTCAGTATATAGGTCCCACCATATTAGTACACATGAAAAAAATTAATGTTCATATAACCTTGAGAAATCTGTAATGGTTTATGATTTATCCCTTTGGGATATTGATCTTTTGGGTTATTGATTATTCATTTGAATGAACCATAAAATCTAAAAATATATTTCATCAAATTTTCATTTTAACCTTTTGAAGTGTTTTTGGTTAGATTATCGTCATATGTTTGACATTATGTTTTCCTACACCCCCATAAAGGTTAATGTAGTGGAAGATGCATAGAGCTGATTGAATTTGACATACACTATAAAGAAGGCTAAATGTGAGTTTAAGTAGATGACCCCAACTCTAAGATGAACATAGAGGTACATGATTATCAGGAGATACATTCCATAGAAGTTTTATTAGATACATCACCCCTTATATTATATATTTTTATGATATTAATTTTAGTTATCGTGGATATATTTTTGAGCGAGAATGTCTTAGGTGAGGATCCACCTCCATGTTGGTCTGGTTATGTGAATAAGATTATGCTATTTCATATATGTTCGTGGATTCAAGGTCATATATGGGAATAAGTGATGTCTATATCTCATTCACCTATTTGGTTAGTACACTATGGTCTTACGAAAATATAATGATACATACATCTTTAATATTTGTGGCATGTTATGAATAGTAATATTACAGGTTCTATATTGAGGTGTTCCACTTATCAAAGAGTGAATGATGAGAACCAACGACTTTCTGGACTCCTACCAATGATATCCCTTATAGAGTGTAAATGGAATGACATCACTGTGGATTGTGTGATGTGTTTTCTGATATCCCCTTGAGGAAGTGATGTGGTATGGATGATTATAGATAAGAATTTTATGGCCATTCAAATTATACATATATGATAGACCTTATCACCTAATGAGATATGGAGTCATTAAATTATGGTTATTGTAACCCTTTAGGGTGTTCCACACTCTATCGTATCTAACCAAGATTCTAGTTTTACATCACATTTCTGGGAGGTGTTGGAGAATGAACAGGGTATGCATGTTATCTTGTGTACAAAATATAATCCTTAAATCATCTGTGAATCTAAGAATATGATATGGGTCTTAGATGACATGCTATAGGGATGCATCCTCTATTTTGGATGATCATGGTAGAAACACCTAGTTTTTGTATATATTTCAATAAATAATAGTTTTAGGGATAAATCTCAAAGAATTCATATATGGACCATTATAGTAGGCCATGTTTCTCCCCACAGTTCTTTTTAGAGGTAGACAGTGCCACACTATTGGGTCCTCTTCTCATTTTGGAGACTTCAGATAAGGTAAAACTGATTAAGAAAACGTTTGGCTATATATCTATCTAGGTATAAGTCATATACATATCATCATGGAAAAACATTGGAGTTTATGGTGGTACATCAATTATTTCTTTGAGATTATTTGAGATTGGATCAATGTTGGTTTTGGAATATGTAAAGATAACACCTTATTTATTTTTCCATTTGAGATAATGGAGAGATTCCAGTTATTATCCTTTTAGTTTTAGTTACCAATAAGCTATTATGCCCTACATGATGACTTCATTTTATCACAAATTTAAAAATATCATTCTAACTAATCAAATTTGTTTGATTCTAAGGTTATTGATCTTGAGTACAATACTTCCATTGATCAGATTCTGAAACTTATCATTCATCAAAACTCAACTACTCTCTGAGGCATATAATTTTCCCTGGTTTGTGTTCTCAAGAAGAACCAACATGTGCATGATGAGGCTAAGAAGATATAAAATGATGTACGGGCTTAGTGGTTAAAACATTTCAATGATGTTACATTACCACCCATAGCATATCAACATGGGGATGATATTTTCAAAGTAGGGTACGTTTAAATGTCCTTGTATTTCAGCAATATATATATTTTTTTACTTTAATATAAACAAGGAAACCATGCCCAAGGGATGAAATTTTTACTTCTTGAATGGGAGTAGTAGTTTGAATGGAACCTAGATGTGAAAAAATGCATGGTGTGTGTTAAAATTCATTTTTTTATTTAAATACACAATGTGAACTTGGATATCTAGAACTCATTCATTATGTGTAATTTTTTACCTAGTATGAAAAAACCATAGCATTGCATGATGTGTAGTGAATTTACACTGAGTGTGAATTCAAGGTTCTGTTTCATAGAAAAGTGAAAAGCATATTATTTACTTATATGGGTTAATTTATCATCTAATATATGAGGAATGTTGGAAACGACAGACTCCCCATTACCAACATAGGTTCCTTTGGATCCTCTTCATCCAAGATTCATTTTCATCATTATTGGGTTTGTGGGATCAGAAATTATAAGATATTAGTTCATATTCCTTCCATTCATGATTTATCTATCTATATGAATCATTATATTTTTTAGGGATTATATAACCTATTTTCAACGTTTCTATCCATTATTTTAATTTCCCTCATTCTAGCTTGATTCAAGGATTGTTACTATATGAGAAGAGTATTACAGGATTTAGGTAGGTGGTATGGTTTTTTCCCTAAAATTTGGGTCATTTTAAATCTTGCAATGTCATGTTACATGCTTGATTCTTCATCACATTGCCTTAAAATTAATATTTTCCTTAATAAATGTTACTATCAATTAAATATATTATCTATGTACTTCTGTTTACAGTAACTGATTCACCGCCATGACTTATGACAACCCATAGATTTTTCTCATGTAATGCCACCTAAATTATTAAATTTTTATTCAACTAAACCACATTTTGTGTTGTGTGGGATAGATTACTAAGTGGACCAATTATAAAAATTTAATTTAATTTAAGTTGTGTGACCATACTCTATATTCTACCTTTGACTAATGGTATTCCTCTTAATTACAAGGCATGATACATAAAGTGTAATTTTACCCTTGTCTTATATATTTAATTATAATATTTTTTTTTCTTGATATACTTAGACTGGTTATCAAATATACATGTGATACACCAGTAGGACATCCCATATATATGAGACAAAGGGGTAGGGAATCCCATATACCTAAGATACATACGAAAGGTGTCCCACATAGTTATGAAACATCAGAAGCGAATAAAAAACTTATGAGACATGGTTAGGGTGTCCCATCTATGCATGATACTCGAGCAGAGTGTATCTTCTTTTTTTTGATAACTAAGAATGTCATTCCTTGACACTTATGTGATTCATTCTACAACCAATGGAAACATGAATTACATATCATGTATAGAACTGTATAATAATTTACATACATGGATATATATATATAACTACACACATCGACCATATATTAGTAGACATATAGTTACATGACAAGAGATCCCAAAGAATAAGCTGAAGAAGGTAGTGCCAACATTCCATCCATTGGGAACCAGAGCCGACATGTTTATATTTTAAATCATTGTTTATATTATTATGTATTAAAAATTAATTTTATAAACACAATATATATTACACTAATCACTGTTGTTGGTGGCATATTGAGTATATCTCACACCCTACATGGGATTCCTAGGATACCTGATTAGACCACATCAATGCATGTATTGAAAAAGAGAATCTCTTAGCTTTTGATGCTTTATTATTATCTTCAGGATGATGTATGTGATTTTAGGACCAAGAATATTCTTCTGATTCTTGTTGTGGAATTTTTTTAGCCTTTTTCCTTTTTTGAATAGAATTTTATATATTCCAAAATACCATGAATCATATATACTTACTTTTTTATAGGTACATGAAATGATATTTTTGTTATTAATTTTGATTTAGCATTATACTTGTATTTTTATAGATGATTTATTATTCCAATGATGGTTATTTATTTTCTGTAATGAGGTCTCTATTTATTATTTCCACTATGGATTACACTGATCAGGATAATATAGTTTCACCAATATACCATCATAAACCCTTGTTGGTAGTCGACATATTCTAGAATACGAGGTGGGGGCGCACTAGAGTTCATGTGGCCAACCATCATGGGGTACCACATAGTGGAATCTGGGTCTGGGCACTACAATAACTTTGATTTAAATAGAATAAAATACTTCTAATAGTTTAATGGTAATATCTAATATTCAAAATATATCAAATTCTTTAATGATTTTTTTGTGAAACATAATATTGGAAATATATTTAATTAATTTTAATATATAGTGAAAAATGGAGTTGTTACAAATCTCTTAATTGGAATCTTCTATAATTTCGAAAATCATGAAGCCTAGAACACCCATGGATCACATTGGGTTCATTGGTGAATATGACCTAAACATGAGGTCACATGAGTAGTGTGACTACCCCCAACCAATATTCAGAAAATGAAAAATGTTAACCATGGATCATTTGATGAAATTTATATAATATATTATTGAATTTATTAATTCATAAATTGAAAATTTACTTGAAATAATTGACTTATGATTGGATAATTTTTATTGGATTTAAAAATGTCCTAATTTCATAGTGAGACATGAAATGAAAATTGGGATTATTTGGAATGTTAATACGAATTATAAATTTTTTTATGAGAATAATATTATAAGAATGAATATGTTAATTAGATTAATTCTACGCTATAACTTTTTTAAATTTGACAAGATAATTTCTAATCTGAATTAATTAACTAATATGACATATTTTAACAGGCTTTTTCAGATTTAGTATTTTGTCTTGAAATGATTATTTCTTTATATTTAATTTCAAATAAAAAATCGTAAATAATATATAAATATTCATATGTAAATATAACATTATATCCTAAATGTTAATTTATAATTTGAATTCATCCTCGGAACAATGATATTTGAAACACACCATTAGCATTGCAATGTTCTCTAGGAACATATGAGGAGATCTTGCATGGGAACTCACACAGTGTTTATTGAAATTTGGTAAACAATATTTATCTTTATAATGGGAATTATACTTGGGTCATATAAATATGTGTTATTGGTCGTTATCATTGGAATACTCTAGGGCTTAGGGATTAACATGAGGAGAGACATAAGGAAAAAATGTTGTTATGGTTTGGATGATCTTGAGGGTTAACCTAGAGCTTGAAGGTCGGTGGATTTATTATGATTTTTTAAAATTAATTAAAGAACTAATTCATGTGTATATTGTGACAAACAAAATTTTATTACATATTCATGTTGAAATAAAAATAATTTTTTTATAGCTCACGATATGTGAAACCCCAGGTTTAAACAAATCATTAAGTAGTATTGAAATAGCATTAATTTAAATGATAATAATTTCCTAGCCATTAGATTGGAAAGTATTGATTGAACTAAATAAATTTCGAAAAGATAATGGTTTAGACTTGTATAAAATTATTTCATTTTTTCAATTGATTGTAAATGAAAATAAATATCATTTGAATGATAAACTGATGATTTCATGATGAAATTATTTTTTCATTGTGGAAAGTTTCATTAATATAATTATTTAAATAATTCACTATTGGAAAATTATTTTTATGGACTATAAGTATTAGTCATTAAAAAATCAATAATCATGAAATGTATTTTTTTTAATGTTATAAAAATAAATATATTTTTATTAATTGAAATTTATTTTTCTAAAAAAAAATTTTACCTTAGTTTACATATTTTTTAAATGGCCCAAATCAGTTATAAAAAATGAATATAGAAAAAAACATATACCACATTTTAAATCATGATGTTTAAATTTGGTAAATTGGTGAATTTTAGTTTTTATCATTATAAATGATAATAATCAAACATATTTATTACCTCAGTATATGTAAAAAGGGTAAAAATGGTTAAAATCATGAGAACATGTTTACCCATATTTCTGTTGATGAAACGGAACCTGTTCAGGTTGGAGGTATACCCAATGAATTAGTGGATGAGGATGAAACAGATTCTAAGGAATTCCTAGCAACAAGTTATGTCGGCCCCTGCAGCAGGTGGATGTATTCCAATCAATGAATATAATGTTTTCGAACTACCATGGTCTTGGGAACTCTCCCACGGCCAATGCCCTGAAGAATATCATCATGACTAATAAACTCATGTTATTGGGTATTGTTGAACCAAGGTTGAATTTTTCAAGATGGATGGCCTTCAACTGGAATGCTATTGGGTACTCCCTGATTTCTACCAATCATCCAGAGAATGGAAATGAGTCTTTATGGGTGCTAAAACACAATAGTGTTATCATTGATTCTTTTCAGACTGACCAATAGGCAGTTACTTTATTCTGCTGTCATCAGTCCAATACCCTCTGTGTGAATTTTGTTTATGCCTTCAATCAATACATCAAAAGGAGATCATTATAGAACACCTTACTCACCATATATGAGAATATGTATACTACATGGATTTTTCTTGGTGACTTTAATACCATCTTGAGGATAGAGGAACAAACATGAAGCATCTTCTACAGAGTTTGAGCCAATAACCTTCATTACTGCATTGACCAATGAAAACTGAGTGATGTTCCCATTTCAAGTGCAGATTTTACTTTGAGAAGATACACCCTTAATTAGAGGCAAGAAAGTAAATTAGATGGGTTTATGGTGCAGATGGAAGAAATATGTGACACAATGGAGGTTTCTAGCATGACCCTTCCAAGAATACATTCATACCATAATCATATTTTTTGTTGACATCTATTTTAGTACTTTTAGATCAGACCCTTTACCCTTTAAGTTCAACAATTCATGTATGGTTGTTCCAGGTTGTAGGGAAATAATAATAGAGGCATGTAGAAGTGATGTCACAGGTAGCTCTCTGCACATTTTGACTTCCAAGCTAAAAGTTGTGAATCTATACTCAAAGAGTGGAGTACAATATCCTTCTCTAACATTGATAAGGATATCAAAGGGGATGAATCTAATCTATTAATATGTCAGCAGAGGAATATGAATCAGCACATACCATCTCAAGAAGAGATACAAGCTTCCATTAAGCTTGACAACCTCTTGACTCTTAAGGAAACTTTGCCTCGAATCAGCTACAGGTTAAGCGGATGAAGGATGGGGATAGGAACTCAATATTCTTCCATTTCATGCATAGAAATAAAAATATTAAGAGAACCCTTAAGTCTAATAAGATTCATAGCACATTGTTCACATCTTAAAATGATATTGCTAATGTTGTGACTTGTTACTTTGATAAGATATTCCTTGACCCTGGGGAGAACAACTCAAGCAAGATAATCAATGTTTTGAACCTTGTCTGGATGAAAATCAGAATAAAAAAATCATTGAGATTACTTCCTACAAGGAGATACATTATGAACTCTTCTCCTTAAATATGGACAGTGTTCCTGGTCCTGATGGGTTCACTAATAAATTCTTTATGTTCTTCTTGGAAATTATGCATATTGAAGTAATTAATCCTGTTAGGGAATTCATTTATCATTCTCTTATGCCATTTGTGATGAACTCCAATTTTATTGCTCCGATACCGAAGAAAGAGAATGCATTGGATATTAAAGTCTTCAGGCCTATTGGAATTGGGAACTCTATTCCTAAGGTTATTAATAATATCATAGAAATCCAGTTCGGTGAACTTTCTAAGAATCGTATCTCTACTAATCATTTTGGTTTTACCTAGTAGGAATATTCATAACAATATCTTTACTGCATCAGTATGTATATATATTATTACAGGAAAAGTACAAAATGGAAACATGGCCTTGAAGGTTGACATATCAATAGCCTTTGACAAAATACGATGGGATTTCATTTTCACCATCCTTGTGATTCATGGACTCTCAGGGAAATTTATTGGTATGGACTCCTCTATTTTTAAAAGTACTGGTCTATCCATTCTTGTTAATGGATCCCCTAGGGGTTACTTTCAATATACTAGAGGAGTTAGGAAAGATGATCCTTTATTTGGGCTTCTATTATCTATGTCTAAAGATTACCATAATGTGTTCCTTAATGATCATTTAAGTACTGGATTTTATCAAAGAATGAGAGTAGGTAGGACTTCCTTTTCTCCCTCACACTTACTTTATGCTGATGACATACTTTTGTTCTGTAAGGCTAACAGGGAAACTATTTATTGCATCAAAAGTATCATTTCACATTATGAAGAAGTTGTTGGCTAGGTAATCAGTTGGAATAAATATTTAGTTGTCTTTGGAGAAGGAGTTCTAATATCGAAACAAAACACGGATTCTCGAATGCTTGGTGTCCAAAGAGGTGCTTTTCCCTTTTATTATCTGGGGATCAATTTGTTTTTGGGAAGGTTGAAACATGTCCACTTGGAAGGCATAGCTGTGAAAATTAGAAATCAATTGGCAATATGGAATGGGAAGACCATGTCTCATGCTAGTAGAGTTTGTCTGGTCAACTATGTTATCACTTCTATGTTTGTTTACTCCTTTTTTGTTTACAAATGGCCAAGAGATCCTCTCAAGGAAATGAGTTTATTGATATGTAATTTTATTTGGACAGGGTCAAAACATCAAGGGAAACTTTTCATTATTTCTTGGAATGATTGTATAAGGCTAGAGAATATGGGAGTAATGGGAGTTAAGGATATCATAATATTCAATTATGATCCTCTTTAAAATTTCACTTGGAGACTTTTGGCTAAGCCTGATTACTCCCTTGAATTTCTTGTTGGTAGGGTCATTGACAGGTTACAAAACATAATGTGTATGTATCTGAAATCATCATTTTGGCCTTCAGTCAGAAGCACATATTCTAATATCATGTCTCATTCTATAGGTTTGTTCTGTCCTAGATCCCATTTGAATTGCTGGAACACCCCATGGTTGTCCTCTCCCATTAAGGACTCTATCACCATTCCACCATCCAAGAAAAATATGTCTATATCTAATATTCAATAGAACAGTATTTTCTATGACATCATTCCTAGTAATATTTGTATTGAGATTAAAAATTATGCCTATGTTTATACTGATCTACTGATCTATAAACCTTCTCTTAATGGTTCCTTTTCCAGCCAAGATTACTGAAAACTTATTTTTGGTTTATCATCTGGAGTTCCTTCTTGGGTGGAGGCTCTTCGCAAGCCCTATATATTCCCCAATGATGCCATGTTAATCTGGAGAATCTGGAAATAATGTCTACTCATCCAATCTGCTTTGCAGCGTACATGCCTCAACATTGCTCTTGTATTCATATTCTACCTTAAGGGTGATGAATCTCTTATGCATATGTTTATTCATTGCACCTTCGCTGACCGATTATGGACCTATATGCAAAAAAATGTTTCAATTTCGTTTCGATTTCATCTCAATTTAATTTCTTCTTTGCTCAGTCTTTTATTCTGCTTTTAGTGAACAACTGAAATCCCAACTTATTTCTGCTACTGTCTCGGTTATCTCTTATATCTGGAAGTCTCCGAACAACATTGTCTTTAATAATGGAAATCCTTGTTTTCGGGAAGTTGTTATGAAGATCCATCAATGCATTAAACATAATTCGATGAATCAAACCAGATCAATGAACAACAATTTATATGACTATATCCTTTTCCGAACTCTTGGTGTTAATGGTGGGAAAAAACCCCAAGAGTGATTGAAATACATATGGTGGATTCCACTAATCTATAATTGGATGAAAGTGAATGTTGATGGGGTGGCTTCTAGTGCACCAGGTCCTGCTGGGTGTGGTTGAGTGTTCAGAACACATCAGGGCTTTGTTAAAGGCTAATTCTTCCATTATATTGGGCATGCTCATGCGATTGAAGAAGAACTGTGGGCGTTGATTTAGGCCATCAGGTACGCGGCTCACTATGGTTGCTGTAGAGTATAGTATGAATCCGACTCCTATGTTTCTATACATATTTTGAATGATTGATCACAGAATATTCCATGGAAGATGTTATCTATCTGGATTTCCTGTCTCAATCTTGCGGAACGATTATCCCTCGATGTTTCTCATGTTTATCGTGATGCAAACCAGGTTGCTGATTCCCTCTCCAAACGGGCTATCATGGAGGTTAGTTCCATTTGGTCTTTTGTTATGACCAACTATCGTGATAGTTTAGTTAGGAATGATTGTGATTGTGTTCCTTACATATGTATTTGTAAGGTTCCCCTTTTTTGAGTTGTATTATATTGTTTATCTTTTTTATTTAATAATTTATTCAGAGTAGATTTCTGCTTGTCTCTCAATCCTTTGGGCAAAAATATTATAAATATTGTTATAAATTTGTATATAAAATAAAAAATTATTTTTATATCACTATAATTTATTAATAATTTTATTTACTATTTAATTAAATTAATTAATTATTAAAATAAATCATGTTAATTTTTCATCTAGAAGATTAATAGATGAAATGGATTTCAAATTTTTAATAGAAATAATATTTTGGTAAATTATTTTTTCCATTAATTTTTTAATGAATATAAAATATTAGAGATGTGTATAAGGAATATATTAGAATTACATTATTTTCAATTTCAAATAATGTAAATATTTCTTAAAATGGGATTTGTATTATGTTATGAAAATTTTATTATTATATTTTTATATTGTCTTAAAAATAATGAAAGATTGTAATATGGATGAACAATTTTCGAAAATGACAATACATTTTCATGTATGATCGAATATTTTCATTTTAATTAAATTTTTATCCCTATAATATTAAAAAGTTCATCATCATGGATAATATTTAAATTTTATAAAAAATGGGAAAATCTAAAATATATTTTAAAGAAAGACATGAATACCTACTAAATTTTATTTGATGAGGATATTTAATTCATATACTATGGGGCTTGAATTCTCTGGATGTTGGATACTTTTTGTGTTTATAATTACAAAATTATATTTGAACCTTTTCAGGGATTCCAAGTATACGCATTCCATCCATTATAAAAGGAAATCACTTCAATCATTTCATTAAAGAAATTTTAGCAATAGAACTTAACCAGCCCATGAACAAATATGTTCTAAAATTCCTCAATCATGAATTTGAGGTAATGGTATTCTTGAAGGACACTCCAAGGTTTTTAAAATGGGACCAAAAGTACTCAAACCAATGAATATTTAATCTAACAATACAGCCTATTTCAAATTATTTGTCCTTATACATTCCCAAAATATGAGAAATATATAATAAAATAATATTTTCATAATCATAAATTTTTTCTAGCCCCCATTTTCATGTGTGTAACCCTTACATTAAGTGCATTATATATTTAATAATTTTTGGTTAATTTTTTTAGGTTTTGGGGGAGTTATAGAGTGTTATTAGGTCTTTATATAGCTGTAAAGTTTTTGCATGGTGAGTATAATCCATGAAATTCCTTCCGGATACCATCAAAAGGCATATAATGGACGGTGGGTATAAGCACACTTTGGACCGTTGGTTTTCCAAACCGTGTGGCCATCAAAGAGTAACCATGAAAAGTGTACTAGAGGGGAAAATTAGTTGGTTTATGCTTTGCAGAATCATGTGATCCAACCATTTGAAGGAAATTTGGAATAAGAGGATGACACATGACTAGCACCCAATTTTGCAAACTAATTATCTTGACCATCAATGGTAAAAACGTTGTATCCATGTGATGTGGATCTCAATCCGGTTATCACATTGATAACTTATTTTTATTCTATTATGTCTGAAATTAGTTTCTATCATCTAGAAAGTTATGAATACTCTTCCTTTCAATCCAGGAGTGATTTGTTTACAAGTCCTAGCAAGCAAAGAAAAACAGTAATTAGTAAGTCATTATTTTATCTTTTATACTTACATATCTATTAATATCTATATGGGATTAATATATCTAGTCCATTGGGGGATATATCTATGATATTTATTTTCATTTATGATGATATATAGATGTTTTGATGATATAAAATGAAATATAAGGCCATGTTTGGGTTTTTAATACCATTTCATTAAATAATTGATGTCATTCTTCATTTTCACCATAGATTCATAGGTTGGGGGATACACTCTCAAATAAAATTATTATAATATGGAGGAATAGTTTTAAAAAATTATGGAAATTTATTGTAAAATTCTTATGTATATCTAGGTAGAAACAGTGCATAGTGAAGGTTTCTAGAAATATGAATGTTGGTTGTTGTGAAAATTGATTTGTTTATGGATTTTAAAATAATGATTTTAAAATTTTAATAATTTTTTGATTCGTTTATATGGTTTGATGAAATTTATTCAATTAATTAATTTTTACTATTGAAATGAATTTAAATGGATGATTATATAATTGATTTTTGGAATGATGGTTGGTGTGTGAGTTAATGCTCATTTATAAAGGAGTAGTATAATGACCCATAATTTACATATAGATATTTCATCATCATTATAGAATATTTATTACACAACATAACAAAAACCACACTAGGACTGTATAGTTTTTGTGTCTCAAAAACTAGGAAACACAAACTACGGGTTCACAAAATATCTACATTATCTCCCACTTATTTATTCATAACTAGAATCCTTGTTGACGTATCTTACTTAATACCTTTCTTCATGACTCGGGGAAAAGAAACATATGAGTGGATAAGCTCAAATTCTCAGTAAGGGTAAACAAGGGAAAATCAATCATATCATTATCATAAGAACATGTCATTTGAAAATCAAATCATGCATAAAAAAGATCATAATATCATCACATGGGATAAATCATAAAACTGAAATGTAATACCAATAGTCATAAGAGAATACATGAAATTTTTTTAATACATACATAATCACTGAAAATCATTTAATATTAGTCAAGGAAAATTTATAAAACTATCATAGCAGATAAAGACCATTTATGAACCGAGTTCACTTTGGATTCCCTCCATATATTACTGAAAAAGATATAATCTTCATTCTAGTCCCTCAACACTTCCTCCTGAAGAAACATCGGTACCATGGTATATCCCCAAAAAAGGATGACGTGCACCCCACCATTATAAAATCTATTAGGTGCCTATCCAATGGATATCTGAGCATGTCGAGCCCTGCAGTCAGTATTCCCATGCTGCACCTCCCTGAATCGCTAAAGAAGTAGGGGAATGACTATAAGAAACTTGAGAAAAGATTCTCCATCTTTATCTGGAAAGGATATCTATAAAGATGTCAGCTGCTCCATCTCCTCGCTTATCAGCTGTGTACCAGATCTCTTGGTGAGTGCATCAGCTACAATGCTCCATTTCCTATGAGTATAGACTATCTCGAAGTCATTGTCATGGAGGAACTAAAGCCAACGTAGTTGTCTCAGGTTCAGGTCCTTCTATGAGATGATATACCAGAGACTCTTGTGATTCAAGTAGACTATTAAATGCATTTTCATCAATTAATGTTGTCACATCTTCAAGGAGAAGACCACTACTGCTAACACCAGGTCATGAGTGGAACAGTTCTGTTCATGTTGCCTTAGATGTCAAGAACGATATGTTATCATTGCTCATTCATGCATAATGGTGCATTTGAGTCTGGTCCCTGATGCCTCACAGTAGACTATATACCCTACACCCCCCCTCTGGAAGCCTCAAGATGGAGGCACTAGTCATCCTCTGCCTTAGCTCATGAAAACTCCAGAAACATTTCTCTGACCACACGAAGGGTTTCCCATTCTTCGTCAAAACTGATAAAGGTTCTACAACTCTAGGGAAATATGGCCCAAACGTTCAGTTTTATCATGCCAAACCAAAGAAACTATGTACCTCCGTCACACTCCTGGGTGGATCCCAAGAAAGTACCACCTCAATCTTTTCTGGATCCACTGCAACTCCATCCATTGAGATGATGTGTCCCAGAAAGTGCACCTCTCGGATCCAGAACTGGCGCTTCTAGAGCTTACAATAAAACTAGAGCTCTCAGAGTGTGTCCAGTACTACCTATAAATGATTGTCATGCTCCTCCTCGGTAGCTGAGTAGATCAGAATTCCATCAATGAAGACGAGCACAATGTGATCAAGGTATAGATGAAAGATCTTATTCATGAGTCCCATGAACACTTATGGAGCATTTGTTATGCCAAATGGAATAACCAAGAACTCTTAACAGTTGTACCAGCATCTGAAAGTCGTCTTCTGCACATCCTCATCTCAAACTCTGTACTGGTGATAGCAAGATCTGAGGTCTATATTCGAGAACCACTATGCTCCATTCTGTTAATCAAAGAGGTTGTGAATCCTCGTAAGTGGGTACTTGTTCTTCACAGTCACTTGGTTTAGGCGCCGATAGTTAACAAAAAATCACAAGCTCCCATCTGCCTTCATGGAGAACAAAATATTGGCTGCCTAAGGAGAAACACTGGGTTGAATGAATCACTTCTCCTGTAAAACCTCTAGCTATAACTGTAGATTAGGATGCTACAAGAGAGCCATCAGATACACTGGTGTAGATATCATTTCCATTTCAGGCTATAAGTCAATGTAAATGTCCACCACTCAATGAAGAGGTTTACCCGAAACATCAACAGGGAAGACATCTACATACTGGTCCACCACTACAGGATAGATCAGACTCTCCACATGAACCACTCTTAGGGTAAGGCTACACAACTGATGAGTGATCGACTGCACTTTCATTTGGGTAAGTCCAACCTTTGTTTCAAAGGCTCTTTTCTCACTGGTGAAGGTAAACCTAGTCCCATCAGTGCGGACACACCACACATTGTTCCTAATACAGTCAATCTGACCATGGAATATAGATAACATGTACATACCCAATATGACTTCATAAGGCCTCGATACTGCTACTAGGAGATCCCGTCCAAAGCTCTCACCTCCTAGAGTAAGCTCACATTGTCGTCACCAGTGCGTAATTGTTGAATCTGCTCCCATATGAATCACTTGATGTAAGGATCAAGCCAACAGATCCATCGGAATCTCCGAGCTTTGAATGAGGCTGGTGGAAATAAAACAATTATTGTAACATATGTCTATAAGTACTACAACTTAGGTGGATTAGACATAGATTGTATATCATATCATCTCTGGAGTTCCATGGTAATAGGACTTAACTGCCTGGAGCTGAGCTCGACCATGTGCACCTGATCCCTGTGGTCAGGGTGGACCACCTGGTGGTGGTAACAGTAGCATCTCGAATCGTATCCCACTACTAGCTACACAGTCAACTTCTCTACCACATTTTATTGCTCCCCGCGTACCTCCTCATTCGAATCTATGTCTCAGCCTTTGTGGTGCCTCGATTGTCTGTGGATCATCCATACAGTGGGTTGGACCATCACGATCCATGTGACCTTTCCCACAACCTATGAAACAATGTCTGTTCCTCACATGATTGGCTCTATCTCCGGTACCCCATTCATCCCACCATAAATCATGTGGTCGTCCAACTGTAGGTCTCTTCCTCATAGACCAATGTGACATCTATCTACTTCCAACTGTAGAAGAGTCTGCTACGTGACGACTGGCGGTGGGTCTCAATACTGGTGACTGCTCAGCAAGAAAACTCTCTACTAAGAGGGCTAGTTCTAACACCCATACATGTGTCAGGATGCTGAGTGAGATCATTGATGCCCTAATCTTTCGCTTCAGTCCCTGGTCGAAGGTTTGGGTCCTAAATAATGGATCCCGCACTATATCTGTGGAGTAGAGTGAGAGGTCAATGAACCTCGAAATGTACTGAGCCACATTCAAGATGCCCCGCTATAGATGAAGAAGATCTTGAATGAACACTAAATGAAGAGTTACTGGGACAAATGCTACTCGAAACAGGCTCTCGAAGTCTACCCAGAGAAGCATCACCTTGTAGTGAACCGGGAATATCAATCCCCACCATCTGCATGTTGTTGCCTATAGAATACTGGCGACAATGATCACCATGAGATCAGCTCGTGTCCCTACCAGTTGGAAGACTCTCACCACTGCCTCCAGCCAATCCTCAGCCACCCGTGGGTCCATCTCACCCCTAATCCTAGGTGGCATCTGGAAGTGGAACTCATACAACACTATCAAGTGGCATGCACTATCTGCTGCTGGGGATGGTGGCATCAATGTCCCAACAGGTAATGGTACCTCTGGTTCCTCTACAAGTTGAGGGCCCTACACCGAGGCCTCATCGCTTTGTGGGCTATTAGTGTTTACTACACCCAGAACCCTAGCTAGTTGTCTGTGTGGAGGCATCCTGAAAAGAAACAGGTGTTCCATGGTCAATAAGTTATTCCTGGTGAGCTGAATCAAAGAGATCACAAAGATAACTCTTTGAAAACAAACACACAATTAGGGTTTTCGTGCACTGAGTCAGAAATCAGAAACCAGAGTCCTGGTGTATGGATATGTCGGCCACGGCACCAACACTGGGTTCCCTAAAATGATAACCACACTCACAAAACTTACAACTATTTACATTAAAAGAAAGATCAAATTCCTATGTTCTATGGTAGAAATGAATCATCTGATACCAATTTGTCATGACCCGTCCCCCGGGGCCCATGCTGTGACTAACTCAAGCCTGGCTTCCATACGCCAGGGGCTTGTGAATAACATCGAAAGGTGTATCCCCTAAAACCGTGATGTAATTTCCTTTATATCCTTTAAACACATACAACAAAGCACACATCAAGTTAAGAATACAAGTTAACTGTATAGAAAAAAAGTGTTGAATGTAAGAGAGACCAGAATACAAGCCCAATAGTAAATGTACAAGTACAACTGAAATACAATAAAACTGAAGAAAGAGAAATACATTTACTAGGTCATACTCCGAGGTTCCTACCTAAAGTGTAGGTACATATTTCCTCCTAAACACTCCACTTCCTCTAGTCTCCTCTGCGTACCGACACGCCGTATGGTCCACCTTCGGGCACCGTCCTGTCCTGGTACCCATGTCCTCATTCATCACTATCTGTTGTCTGCACCAAACACAACAAGGTGTGGTCATATCTCATTCAGAGGTGAGTATAAAGATACTAAGTAGGGATCTCAAGACACTCATGGTCCCACAAAATCGACAAAGGATAATCCAAAAAGAATGAAATCAACTGAAAAACATACTTAGGTTCATTCCCATACATATACCTAAGTTATCAAGTATACCCAACTCAATCATGAAGAAAACACAGGGTCCAAACCAAAATCACAAAACATACCTGTTCCACAATGGAAGGAATATCACAAAGGTAAGTACCACACCACTACAAACTCAAATAACACTAGGTATATCTTAGGTAAAGTAGTAAAGATGATTAGATTTAACTACCGAATCATATTACGTTGATTAGAGGTAGACCCATGAAGGATCCTAGATCATCATCATACCCATAGAGGATCATAGTACATCGTCAGACCCACACAAGATCCTAGTACCTTGTCAGACCCACACAGGATCCTGGTACATCGTCAGACCCACACAAGATCCTAGTTCATCATCAGTACTTTGTCTTACCCACACAGGATCCTAGTACATCATCAGTACATCGTGAGACACACACATGATCCTAGAACATAAAAATTACATCTTCAGACCCACACAAAATCCCAGTACATCGTCAGTACGTCGTTAGACCCACATAGGATCCTAGTACATCCTCAGTCCATTGTCAGACCCATACAGGACCCTGGTATGTCATCAATACGTCTTCAGACCCAGAGAGGATCCTAGTACGTCATCAGTACGTCGTCAGACCCACATCGGATTCTAGTACATCTTAATTATGTCATCAGAGCGACATTGTATCCTAGTACATCATCAGTACGTCGTCAGACCCATATAGGATCCTAGTACATCGTTAGTACATCATCAGACCCACATAGGATCCTATTACATCGTCGCAGCCCGCTATAGGGTACCCGCACTATGTTTTCTCATCTACTAAATAGTCTACTCCTCAATCCATGGGTCGATACGACAACATCCATTAAGTCCCATGAAGAAGTATCCCAAAGTACATCCAAGTAAAAGGGGTCTCAATGCAACAGATGGTGCATCAATCGGACGCCAGATATATTAGTAATTAGCCTTCAAGTCCTGAGGGCCCAGTTTGATTCGTGCTCGATCCAACCCGATTGTACCCTATCATTATCCAAATATCATGTGGGGTATAGTAGAAGGATCTTCTCGATCCATGTTTTCTGGTGCCATAGATGGTTCGTCAAATGAATGCACATAACCCAAGATATGGCCGGAAGAGTGATTATTTTCAAAACTGGTCGGGTTTCGGTCCGACCCAGTTAGACCGACCAGGCCCCACTAGGCCTAGGACGACCTGGTTTGGGTTGACCTGGCCCGAGCTGGGTGGCCCATCTCACACTCAGTCCTGCCCGACGTGCGCTAAGCCGCGCGAACCACGGTGGGCGACCCGACCCACGTTGGGTTGTTCGACCCGCTCTGGGCGGCCCAAACTGGTCTAATGTTTATGTGTTGGGGGGTCTGGATGTCACACTCCCCCCACTCTCAAACACTAAATGGATCGGCCATTTTTTTTATAGACATCACACAGGACCTGAGTGGGTCCATCTTGGTCCTGCTCGGTCAATTGAAATGGACGGCCATTGAGTCCTCCCGGCGGTGCGTCGTGCGCCGACACTCCGTGGTTGGTCGTGCCTCCGCCGTTCGCTGCGGCCAGAAGGGTCGTGTCCCTTTTCTCTGATGGTGGTTCATTATGAACCGCCTCTACTCAGCCGACCGAACGCCGACCGCCTTCCCCTTCGTCGTCACGACACAAGCCAAGGCCCTTGATTGATGGGAAACATTGACGTGTGCCACCACCCCATCATGCAGCTGGCCTCCACTGGCCACCACCTTTCTCCACCACATAGGATACAACAACCATGAAAACATCGAATGGATCGGACCATGTTCGTTTGGACCGCACCCTGCACGTTAGTGCAGTAGGAATTATTTCACAACTTTTGAAACAAGAAGAACATGAAGAATCAGTAAGGGATGTATTTAAAATATCAAAGCCTACCATGTTCATTCGTTGGTTTTGGCTTGTGGAATAATTTGAAGGTGTCAACGTTCACCATTGCCACCACATGGCTCCAATCATGGGGCCATTTATTGGATAATCTCTCTTCTATAGAGGTGATTCTTCGTTGGAGAACTTTCTTCGTTTGGAAAAATTATTCATTGGAGAAGCGTAATCCTCCCAAAATCTCTTCCCTTCTCCTTTTCCCAACCAAAATATTCAGGTTCCAATATAAATTAACATAATAAGATTATTTATGTTAGAAAAATAAAATGCTTACACATTTCATTAAATGTATGTTTTCTCCAACAATTTAATTGGGAGTTGGCATTAATAAATAATGGGAGGAATTTCAAGAGTTACCTCCCATTAAAGGGGTTCATGTGGTCCCCACCTTTGAATTAAAAATGGAGGTTTTATTTTTGGTGGTCCCCACCTCCATAACCCATGTAGAGGGGTTTTTATAGAAATAAAACAAATGTTTATTTTATTTTATTTTCATTTCCATGAAAAACCCAAAATCTGTCTTTCACCATCGACCTACTACGGTTGAGGTGAAGGACTACATAAGTGAATATCGGTGCTGTGAGTTCAATAGTGTCCTCAGATTTTAATTCCAATCATTGATTCAAGTGTTACAAAAACCCACTCATACATTTACTTAACATACCCGAAAAAGTTTAGAAATTCATTTTGGGCACACCGGGCCTTAGAATCACGCTCTGTCAATTTTTGTTGAATCATAAAGTTCCAATATAATTAAAAAAACATTTACATGGTATTTCTGGGTCTTTACATATAATGACCAAATATCATCATATTTGGAATCCACTAACCACGATCTTTTTTAACGAGCGTATATCTTGGAAACAAAGATAAGAGGAGAAGTAGACATAAGGAAATCTATGAAACCCTTCATGAACAAAGATGAAAAATCACATACCTCAAGAATCGTACTTCAACTCACAAAGGGATGACTTAATATCGACTCCATCATTATTGGAAGAGGTAATATTACATTCAATTGAGATTAATCTCGAATTAAGTCCATTTAGGCGGGGAAATGAGGGAGTTATGGTACAATGAGTGAGATCCAATTATTACGTATCTCATTTTGACTCTTGGCACTGTTTGGCCACACAGTTAGGAAAACCATTCTCTAACCGTGTGTTATCCACAACCTAAACAGCCACCCCTTGAATGGTCTCCCAAACTATTCTCCAACTATTCTACAAATAATACCTCAATAGGACCGTTCCACGTGTTTTTGTCGCACGGTTTGGCAAACCATGATCTACCCATGTAACCTTCGTTTACCCCAAAACACTTCCAATGTTCTCTCAACACTCTCAACCAGATCTCATATTTTTTATAAAAAAAAAATCTTGTATGTTTTACATACCAAAAATTGGGGATACTACATCCCTTTTGGATAATTCGATTCAGATACTTGGTTTTAAGACCAAAAAGAATCGATCAATTTACTCTCAGGTGGGATAATAATTCTAAAATCATACCATGAAAGTCTTCTAATATATCCTTCTTAGTTACCAATGTATTCATCATCATTTTTATTAAGTTCATGTAAAAACCTCTTATATGTTTTTAATTAATACAAGGAAAGTACTTATTAAAAAATAAGTTCATGAACTCTTCCCATTCTATGGAACCGTTTTCATATAATTTAATCACATTCCAGGTAAGACATCAGCATTGATTAGCTTCACCTCCAAAATGACATAGTACAAAGATTAATTAACCATGTTCATAAAATTTAAGAAAAAAAAATAACTTTTAATTGGTACTCAGCAATTTTTCATTAAAAAATGGATCATATGACCCACTGAACGAAGGTGGAAACTACCTCATGAAGGATTCAATAGAATGGTGTTCCCTCCTTTGCTCATTTGGATTTTGGTCATGATTCATAGCCTGAGAATGTTTTTTGAGAATGTATAAATGATTTTTTATTCGAACTCCTATAACATTTGGTTTCTCATGGGTTTCAATCATTGCATTTCCCTTCAGATTCAACATTAATGGGGTTCTTTCAGGATCTGGACATTGTCTAAAACTAAGAACCATAGTTTGAGAAACAATAATAGTAATTGTAAAATCACATAATTCAAGTATAAAATTTCAATTTATGATACTAGGTTTTATCCTCCATTATTCATGAACAACTATAAAACACTGGGATATGATTTTTAACCTATACATAGACATATCCTTAGGGTTCCTACTAATTATCTCTAACCCTAGCCTCCAACAGTTAACTATACCTTTGGTCATATACCAATAATAATGGACCATACATTACAAATAGATATAAATCCATAATTGTAGAATAATATTACATAATGTAAAAAAATCATTTCAAGAGTGTATAGGTTTAGTTTCCCTAGAAACTGGGAAACATAAACAACTGGTTTATAAAACATCCACATTATCCCCCACATATTTCTTCATAACTAGACTTCTTATTAACATATCATACATAAAACCCTTATTAATGACCGGTGGAATGGAAACATATTAAAAGTTGAGATCAAATTCCTTATAAGGGTGGAAAAGGGAAATATCAATCATAAAATAATCATATGAAGATAACATTTTAAAATATTATCTTGCACATAAAACATCATAATATCATGTCATGGGATAAATCATAGAAGTGGAATATGATCCCAATATTTATAACATAAGACATTAAATATTGTTCCATAAACAAAAAATAATAAAAAAATGATTTCATATTATTTAAGGCTCATTTCCAAGACCATCATATAAGAAAAAGTACATTAATGTGCCGAGTTCACTCCTCATTCATGACCTGTATTAGTGGAACAAATTTACTATCCATTCTAGTCATATCTATCTCAAGAGATATAAATATTTACTAATTTAATTGTATGGAGAAATAAATCACTTCCATCTCATAATGAAAACATTTTTACATCTTCCACAATAACCAAAAATCATTCACCATAGCATAACCCATGAAACAAAATGGGTTTCTTAATCATCATTCCATCATAATTGATACAAACTAAGGGATTTCCTAAATAAAAAACAATCAAATCATAGTAATAATAGTGTTAGAAATATAACCAAATTTAAATAGTTTCATATTATATGGAAAATAATTTTTATAAAGCACATTATACTAATTCCTGATAAAAATGTCATTTCTTTTTCAAAAACATTTTCCTTCCTCAAAATTCCAACCAATTTGTGAAGAAATAATTTTATTCAAAAATATACTTGTAATCATTGTAGGGGAATCTTCAAGAAAAATTGTTATTATGAATGCGTAAAAATCCATTCATGCCATTCAAGTTAAAAAATCATTAATCTATTACTTTTTCCGTAAAAGTGAAAAAGTACCTCATATCGAAAATGATGAAAGATTTCATTCATGTCATTCAGCAAAAATTTTACTAATGGTTAAAATTTACATATAACAAGTATAGAAGGATATAAATAATATTTTACAAAAAATATTAATAAAACATGTATGTTTATGATAAATATACCCATGTAAATACATACAAATAAAGAATCTCAGATAAAAAATGAGATTTGCAATGTAATCCATTACCATAGGTCCGATATCCATCATATGTATCTAATCCTGATATATAATTATATATATAATATTATATACTAAATATAAAACCATAATAATAGTTATGATATCACGTATGATTTTTTTCTCATACATTTTATAGTAACATTTCATTTTGACTCCTTATTTAGATATTGACTTCTTTATGTTATTATGCAAGATTTGTCAGATAAGTTCATGTCCTACTTCATAGATTATAGTTAAATAATTTAAATAATTATATATGTAAAATATATATCATATTTATTCAGTGAATTCATTTATATAATCATGGTTTAATAAAAATAATGTCTAATGAATCGCATCACATCGTGGAGACGGTAGGCCGTACGTACACTTGAGCGACGATATCATTTCCAAAAAAAATTTGAATGGTATTGAAGTTGAGGTTTTATTCATAATTTTTATCATGTTATTATAATCATATATAACTTATTTTTAATCGTTTTACCCAAACAAGTATGGTTCTGGTGAAAAACATACTACAACACAACATGGAGATGGTAAGTCGTATGTACACACATGCGGTGATTTATTTTTTCATATGATTGATAGAAGGTGAAATATTGTTTTCATATTTATTTATAATAGCATAAAATTATATTGGTGATACTAATGTTTCTTATTTATAATGAAACATCTAATTAATAGGATGTATAGAAAAATAAGTATGATGGAATTAGTAGATGATAATACCTCTTATTTCTCGTGCTTCCTCTAAATATATTCTTAGACCACTAGTGTTGATATTTGAATATGAGAATAACCTATAGAATTAATATAGGTAAGTTGATAAGTAAAAAGGGTAGGGTATGGCCGAGTAGAAAGAACAAAAATGAATTGAAGATGTGAGGGAGGTGGTTCCGCTTTATATTTTAGTTAAGAGGTATTTTTGTAAACTACATAAATAATTATTTATAATTAACTCAAAACCTATAAACGAAATCCTCCAAAATATCCCAATTGAAAATATGATATGACATTGGGATGTAATACCCTCAACCAATAATTTTTTGAAAACTTATTTGGCAATTTAAACAATATATTTTTAATTGAAAAATAGTTATTCTATTAAATTTTAATTGTGGTAATAAAATTTTAAATATTTAATTGTTTTAATTATTTAATTATATGCTGTTAATTGACCATAAATGGATAGGTTATGACATTTTAGATCTTATAATTTTCAAATTTTATTTTTTATTTTTTTATGTAAAAATAATTTAATAAAATTGTGTTTTTATAACATATCAATAGTGTAAATTTCGACACTATTCATATATTCAACATTACAAAAATCCACACATAAGATAAATTCAAACCCAAATATTAAATAAACTCCTGAAATTTCATTATCACCTAGAAAATTTTAGGAGTACATTAATTAGCTAATATGATATTTCATTTATAATTTTAAAAACTATTTATTTGATATTTCTATTAATAATTTTTCATTACATCATTATAGTATAAACATTAATGGTAATTATTTAATCTCTAATAATTATAAAAAAATTATCTAATGTTGGTATTTTTTTTGATTTCCAGGTAATATATATTCAATAATATTTTCTAGATATCCATACATTAAAATTAATATACTTTTCTAAAATGAGATTATGTCATTTTGTCACATTCATTAGTTTATATTACATTCATTTCATACTCAAAAGATAGTGTCCATAAAGTGGTTCCATTATGAAAAATTGATGATATGTGTCCAATTTAGTCATCAAATAGGTTTCTTATAGGAGTTAATGTAATTTTATAATATTATTAATATATTTAATAACTTGATTTACCTTTAACCGTGGTAATAAAAATAATTACCAATGTTACTATTCATAATATCCAAAAATAAAAGTAGCTAATGAAAATAATTTAGACCAACTAAATCCTAATATGTTGTCTATATTTTAAAATTAAAAACATTGATTCTAATTTTTTTAATTTAATACTAATACCATTATTGGAATAAGAGACTGAGGTTTTTAAAAGTTCAAACATTGCTAAAGATTGAAATATTTTTACATATGAATTCAATGTAAAATTAATTCTAATTACAGAAATTATTATTTTTTGATAAAAATATACTCTATTTATACTTCAGAAACGTCCAATATTATAATTTAACAACATATATTGTCCTGATGAAAAATTTGTTCTCACTTAAAATTTAGTGTGTTTTCACTATTCATCAAAACATTAATGTTATTAGAAAATATCATAAATACAACCAAAGTAAATTTTTATATCCCACATTAAAATTAAAAGTTTAGGTTGTTATAAAAAATTTATTAATGCATCAAAATTTTAATTTTAAAGGGTTTCTCCATTCAAAGGTCTAAGGTCACACTTTTTAGGAAAAAAATGTTTTTATACAACAAATAGGGTTTATTCACACCCTATGATTGAAATATCAATTGGATGGATGAAAAATATTTTATTACATATATATCAAATATATATCATTAATTTTATTACCAATAGTAATTAAATCAAAAATAAAAATGTCTATTTTATATTTTTCATAAATAAATGACTGACAATGAATTTAAAATTCATTTTTCATTAGTTAGTTATAATTATTCCCTTAACCTAACAGCTAGGGTGATACTATAATTTTATTCTAATGGTGTCTCCCAGTTCTTTTGAAATCACGATTGTGTGAAACAGAAGAAATTAATAATAAAAAATAGTTAAAGAGTTTTTTTTCATAAAAATATCTTGGTGTTACAATTAGGGTAATATGTTTTAACAATAAATTGTGGGATGTATAAGCGAATTAACTTTTACCCATAAATATGGCTCACCATGTGATGAATTTTTCAAATATGACTCATAATTTACATTTATAGGTACATGTATATTTTCATGCATGGTTGGATGTGTGGATACGTGGAATGTAATGGGCTATTCCAAAATTGTTCTGTTAAAATATTTTTAAAGTATTGTTTGGTTACATTCCTTGGAAATGGATTTTTTTGGGATAACTGTATTGGTTTGGTAATTGTGATATATTATAATATAAAATATCTTTAATGGTTTCGTATAAATTATTTTAAATAACGTTCATGACTTGTTGGGTCCTAGTGGCCTGAGTAGGGAAGTCATTTAGGGAAAACATATTATGCTTTAT
This sequence comes from Viscum album, assembly GCA_963277665.1. NCBI lineage: Eukaryota > Viridiplantae > Streptophyta > Magnoliopsida > Santalales > Viscaceae > Viscum > Viscum album. The sequence goes on along the minus strand of OY728153.1, from coordinate 1,706,724,053 downwards.
TACTCAACCCCTTCATGGGAATCATGGTGATTTTGCAGATAAGTTTTATCAAGATATAGTTAAATGAAAGGAATCTCATTTATTTAGTAAATTTTCATTAAATTTTGAGTAAGAATTGGGGATATGGAGCTAGGAGCATGTTGGGATCTTTGGAGTTTGTGTCCTCAATTTCCTTGAATGTTGTTTGTTTATTCATATAATTTGAACTCTAATGTTGTTATTAATTTCATATTTTACTCAGATATGGACTTAGTTACTAGTTTTATTGTTTTCATTTTGTTTTTACATTTAATTTTATTACATTTTTATCATGAATCATACATTGGTTTTTGCTTATGGTTATGAACTTCTGTTTTATTTGTGTTTAAAAAGGAAAATCCTCCCTAAAAGTTAATGATAAACAATAAATTTATTACCACATATTGTTGTATGGGGGATGCCACATAAGACCAAGTAGCACCTCTACCTCCTCTCATTCCAATAGGAGGGGGTGAGATGTTGAACATTGTATAATTTTTGGTCACTCTATCATTCTATTTGGAAAACAATTACATTGGTATCATCATTATTGAGTTTGGAAAACATTTTTTATTATTTCTTATCATTCGATCGTAAAAAAAGAGTAACATTGTGAGAACATGAAATTTAGAGCATAAAGAAAGACATAGTTAATGGGAATATTTTGGTTTTATTGCGTCCTGAACGTTTATCAGTTTCTCCATATATGTGTACATAGTAGGGTCATTCCATAATTGAATGGTCAAAGACACAGAGAATAACTATTCTAAGAGTAAGGAACACACTATTATTTTTATTTCCTAACGTTGGATTATTTGGAAGGACATGAACATTAATCAATATAAAGGGAACTACAAATCTAATATTTCTTTCATTCAAATATCCATGATCAGGTTAATTGATCTTTCTAATATTATCAAAGACTTATTTGAGGACCCCTATCTTACTTTTATGAAGAAAAACGATGTCATCCCTCCATTATTAGTGACTATCAAGGGTGATGGATTTGCTGGCTACCACATAATATGGGGTTGAAGTTAAACACTGGTTAATCATGAGTTCTATATGGCATGTGGTGAGGTGGTATTTTATTTAACTGTAGGGGTTTAGTCATAATGACTTTCACTTCCAACTATGGTATATGTGACTCACTACAAGAAGATGTTATTGTGATTTTAACAGGCCTTGATATTTACGGTAAACACAACATTGATCAAGATGATATTAGGATTAATTCTAGAATAATCCAAGACTCATTTTATAACTCCCACAACATACCTTATTCAATATAAAAACTAATTTATAAAAATAAAAGGCTCATCAACAAAAAAACATGGGGATTCTGCATAACCATCGTGAAGGGGTCAAAGGGGATGACTTTTCTTATTCAAAGGGAATAATAATTTAGCTATCAGATATTTATCTGACTTGGTATCCTTTAGTCAAGAAGTTGTGGATTTATTATGATGGTATTCCCTTGGGATACATTACATTAGACAACCTTGATACTTTTTTATTCTCCTATAATATTTTTAAATCTGAATAAAAATTAGAAGATTATTATTTCAAAAAAAATAATGATTTAGGATTTGAGGAAAATAACCTGATTTGTTAAGTGTTTTGAAATAATTAACAAATGTGACCTTTTGAAAAAGAATGGTAGTTTTATTTTTTTAATGGTTTAATTTTCAAAATAATTTTTATAATTCTCAAAAATGGTTACAGGTAAAGAAATATTGAAGTTTGGAATGAAATTTTGTGATATATGTGATGTGGTAGAATGTGAAATTGTTTAGCCTTTTCTAATAATATATTGAGACTTGTGTAATTTTGTTGTCATATTAAATGAATCCTTGTAGGAATAGAAGAAGTTAACCAGATTATGTTATTGATAACGTGATTTCAACTGATACATATTTTAAAGTATTTACAACGATTTTTATGCTATGGATAGTGGGTACCAAATGGATCCACTAAGTCCAGTGCATTATTATGTTCAGTTCTAGAAAAAGAATACACAAATCCTTAAGGTGACTTGGATCCAGAAAAGGCATATGTGTGTTTGAATAGGATGAAGAAAATTTTCAATTCTATAGGCACACAATTAGATCTGAAATTATTGTTATAAATTTATAATCAAGAGGATATTGAAAACCTATTTTATGATTTAGCAGTTCATGCTAAAATAGAGAAAGGAATTTCATCGAAGGATTTATAATAATTTTTTGATGAACAGTTATATCATCACATGTTTAGTTTTTCTATAATGACAGAAAATTTTATCTTGAATCAGGAAAGTATATTTGTGATAGAATATGAAGAAAAATATATTAGTTTAGTCTTCTTTTCACTTGATGTTTCTATACATTCATACATTAAGGAATGAATTTTTTAATTAGTGTTGATTCAAGATATTACCTTAAATATTTTAATTCTTTCTACATTGTATTATAAAAAGATGGTCAATAGAGTGATGGTGGGGGAAAGACACATCTCTAGAACAATGGGTGGAGGAAACATGTTGATAAATATTTGAACTTGTGTGAACTATAATTCTAGAAAAAAAGAATATGGATATATATTTCTAAGTTAGTGGAATGACTCAAAATCAGACTGATTGATCAGTTAATCTTCTTTACAATCACATGATAATGAATGTATGTTTTCATTGGGTTTATTTTAATTACAAGAATAGAAATTTTATGGAACCACCTTGTGAATGACACAATTACAACTACATGGGGAATCATCTGTGATATTGTCATAGTGAGTCGCAGTTAGGTATTTTTGACAAAATATGTGGTTTTAAATCATTGTATACATTTATGGGGAGAGGGAAGCATAATACCACACTTCATTAGAACCATGATAGAAATTTTGAATCAATTAATACCATGACTCTTGAAAAAGGGATGTCTCAACATGGTAAAAAATAAAAAAGTTCAGTTTTCAAGAAATTATTTGGAGAAGAGAAATTTTTATTGGATGATCAATCTAGACAGAAAATGGTGAGATTTACGATTATTTTTTATTATACCATTATACAATATATGATTGATACAGGTGAATCAAATTCATTGATTGGTTCTTGTGATATTTATCTGTTTGGATTTCTTGTTTAGATGATGCCTTATCTTTTTAAACATCATACTCCCCAAGGAAAAAAAGAATATAAATAATTATTTTTTAAAGAATAATTAATAGAAATTGATGGATCTATTTTGTTAGGTTATATAAATTTTCTTGATATAGATGTTTATAACATATTCTATGGTACAGATTGGTTGTAAATGATAAAGGATCACATTAATTTATATAAATGAAATTCAATTTTTATGAAATATGTGTGAATCAAGTATCTATTTAGAATATAAATTAATTTTATGTTTTGTGAAATAGGATTATTGGCACCAATAGTTGGAAATATCCTATTCTAATTGGGAAAAATTACATTTTCAGCAGTAGAAGATATTCACAAGATTCATTTTCTTGAAGTTTTTAATCGATTATCTCCCAAATATTTCTCAAGGATTCCAGCCAAATGGGAATTTCTGTTTCCTATTAATCTCCTCCTAGGGATATGTCATATTTCCCTTCCATATTAAAATATGGACGAAAAATAAAAAATGGACTCAAAATTATAGGTGGATGAGTTTGAAAGAAAATAGTTCATTCAGATTAGTATGCCTTCATGTATAGCCCTGGTCTTGTTTTCTATTAAGGTTAATGTAACTATAGATCATTTTTTTACATTATCATAATCATATAAAAGTTATCATAATGAATAATCATCCATTTCTATTCACTAATAGTCTATTTGTTCAATTGAGAGGAACCAAATGGTTGTATAAAATTGGTCTACAATCAGGATAACATCCAAACATAGGTTCATAAGAGGTATAATCTGAATGCAACCATTATTTTTTTATATAATAATTTTAATATTTATTTATGATTTTAAATCATACTAATTCACTTGTTCTCATTATGCAATTCATGAATCAGTTATTTCTTTGATATCTATATTCTTTTGTGGTAGTTTTTGTGGATGTCAAATTGTTGTATTCAAGGAAAATGTATGATCTTGAGAAGCACTTAGAAAATGTGTTGAGGATTTTAATGGATAAACTTTTGTATGAAAAATTATCGAACTATTATTTTTTGATACAAGAGGTTTGTTTAAATGGCCATGTCATTTTTAGATGAGGACTTTCTATGGATCTAGAAATGATAGAATCATTGATATCTTCATAGCTGCCAAATAATTTCTTCGAGATACTTTATTTTGTTGGATTGGATGGCTATTACCGATGATTTGATTGTGAATTTTCATTACTAGGTTAACAAATGATATCTTTTACATGGAATAATTCTCTATTATAATATAATTTGTAATGTTATAAGTATTTTCAAGAGAACAAGCTTCTCCTTACATCAGCATAGATAATTATTTTTCTTGAATCAGGACATGGGTATGTGTCGAATTTTGATTATTTGGTAAATATCTAAGGATTTGTTTTCTAATATAGGGATATCATGTTTTTTCTTATGGATCATGGAAGTTACATTTTCATCAGAAGTCATACCCAACACAATATTTTGATTTTTTCTTCCATATTCCATGATTTGAAATCATTACATAATTACAAATTTCATGATAATTTTATAGTGTTTATGTATCATAAGATATAGAAACAAATTTTCTCACAAAGGTATCATAATATCAGTTAAATAATTTGGATGAATTTTCTCCATATTTTTTACGTTGACATGATTTATACACTGGGAAAATAAAATTTAGTGGAATCTGAATTAAGCCAAAAGTCATATATTCAGTTGGTAAACATGGGTTTTGATCAGTGATAGTTTATGTTGGTGATAGCTAACGTTCACTAGGGTTGTGAATTATATGGTTATTTTTCAATTTTTCTTCTATTATATTTTCTCTTAATTTGGTTGATACAGTTAGAGATTCACAACTATCAAATTAGGAATATAATACAATGAGATAACGAATATATTATGGTGAGAACATTGTGTAATTGAAGCTATAAGGGAAATAAAATTTTTATTTTTGAGGATAGATAGTCATACCTTGACAAGAATTAAATCTTCATGCTTACCACCAATATTGATGAATGGTTGATCCTAGAATATAGAAGATGTATAACTAATAAATCAGTTTTTTACTATTGGAATAAAAATAAGAGTGGTTGAGTGTGTTTTGAGATTCCTCACATGGTAGTAGGTAAAGTATGTGCACCAGTAGAAAGATATAATGTTTCAGTAATTACATATTCCTTACTATACATGTGAATAATAACTATTGATTTTTTGATAGGCCTCTGAAAAATGATTTGAATACATAATTTTATATGGGTGATAATGGATCAACTCATAGTATCCACCCATTTCACACCTATTCAAGAATATCATATGGTGGATGGAATATAAAAAATATAAATCCAATATGTTTTAAATATTCAAGGCATACAATTTTTTGAAAATATTAAATTGATATTCTTTTTTTAGATATATTTTCATGATATCATTATAGTAGTCCCTTAGGGAATATTTGATAATGAGTATGGTGTATTATCCTCTGATGGATAGTCAATATGAAAGGATGATACAATCATTAGAAGGCATGATTCCTGATTGTATAATGGATTTTTTTTTCTCTCATGAGATGAGCACATACCATAAGTATAGTTCTCATAAAACAATAGTTATCAGGGCTCTTTATATATGGATATTTTAGAAGCATTGTATGAGATTCCATATGCTTCTCAACTCTTTTGGGAGGATAAAAGTGATATATTGTTGGTTAGACCAAATATTATCATAGAGAAAATATTGGACACTTTGTTTATCGTAAAAATTTTGGAAACAACTCAGAATCAGCTAAAATCATAAGACAATCACCATAGAAGACTTCATTCATTTGAATTTAGTGAACTTGTGTTCTTGAGAATATGTCTAATGTTTGGGTATCATCATTTTGTAAATCATGGAGTGTCATCTCATCAAAAAATAGTCCACTTTGAGACAATTGAATTTATTGGGGAGGTGGAATATAGGATGGATTTTCCACCATGGTTCAGGGTAGTGAAAAATGTGTTTTTTATATCTTAGTTAATGATGTATCAGCATGATCCTATGTGATTCAACGGTAGCGTATTGCCCAATATATAGATTCTTCATTGCAAATTTTTTTTGGAAACATGGTTTGATTCAGAATGAATCATGGGGACTTGAAATGGAAATGGTCGAGTAGTGGACCGATCTCCTTAATTTAAAGCAGAGCTTACTAAATTACAAGTACAATTAAAATTATGTTTGAGAGAATGTAGGACACTCTATTTCAATTAAGTGACCCTTTGTTTATGTATTTTATGTATATAAATTTGTTTGGTTATAGTTATGAGGTTAATGTGATGATTTGGAATGATATTTGGGTTTTTATGGGGTATCATTGTTTCAGAAAGCTTAGTAGAAACAGTGAAACCACATAAATAAACTATGAAAAGGAATATAGAAGGATTTAGGAAGCCTAATTATTAGATTCATGGTTTGGAAAAACCGTACACCCACCTAGTATTAACCGTGAAAACTGAAATGGCAGGAAAAAAGGGATGGAGGATAGTTTTTCTAACCATGTGATCCAACTATGCAATGGGTGCTTGGAGGTTGTGGAGGGAGCATAATTGAGACACATTTTTCATAGAAGTGGGCTTAAACCACAAATGTTTTAAAACATATATCTAAAATTTATGGACCTCATTCTCAATTTTTCCTTAAAACACATTTTTCCTCCATTACAAACCTAACATGAATTTCCCTTATCCAAAATCCTATAAAGACTCATCCCTTTAATCTGGGAGAGACCCATTGGAAAATAATTTTGTGTTGAAGGCCTTATTTCTTATTATATATCAATTATTGGTGGGTTTATATATATATATTATTCATACATATTTGGGACTCATAGATCATTTCAGTTAGGGATATGTCTATGATATTTGATTCTAGTAATTGTGATATGTGGTTTTTTTATTATAGGTATCAATATCTAAGTTGTGGGTTTGATGTTTCAATCATATTTCATTTAATTATTTGTGATGTTATTATTATTCACCATAGTTTCAATGATTGGTGACTTCCAACTCAACTTCTCTTATTAGAACATGAAGGATTAGTTTGAAATTGCATTAATTTATTGAAATTTATAGTCAAATTATTATGAAATGATTTTTAGAAACAACCTTAATAATGGTTTTTTGAATTTTTAATATAGGTTGTTGTGGAAGTTATTTTTATGAATTTTAAAATGATGATTTTTGAAATGTAAACTTTTATTGGATCATAGAAAATGATTAATGGTAATTTTTTAAACAAATGATTTTTTAATTTGAATCTCCTAAAATGGTTGATTTTGCATAGATTTCCATCACACTGATTGGTTGTTGTGTTAATATATATTTTTGGTGGGTATGTTTATTATCATTCCACCATCAAATGTGGTTGTATATAGGTGTGAAATTTTCCCCATCAAAATGGTTCCCCAAGTGATGAATTGGTGGATGATTTTCTCATAACACGTGAGTATAGGGAGGTCCATGGTTTCTTGACTCTATAGATCTGTGGATATATGGAATGGAATGGGTTATGAAAATATGGATGTTTGGAAATGGTTTTAATGTATAGTTTTCTTTCTTTAATTGGGAATGGATTTGGTTTTGAAAAACAGTTTTGGTAATTAAATTGCATTATATTGTGATATAAACAATTTTAGTGGGTTTATATAACTTTTTTAATATAAATGTGACAAATTTTTCTATCATAGTGGAGTTAGTAATGAATTAATTTGGAAAAATATATTGAGTTTCATTATTCACCCCTTGCATGGAAATACATGTGTGTTTGTAGATATTATTTATCGAGGCACCTGATAAGAAAATTATTTCATTTAAATAGTAAAATATCATTATAATTTGATCATGGATTATGGATTTGGAACGTGGATCATGTTGGGAGATGTGGATTTTGACTCTTTTCATTACATGATTGTTGTTGGGTTTGTATATTTTGTTATACTATTATGTTGGTTTTATATTCCACTCTTATTATTATATGGTACATTTTATGGTTGGTATTACTATCTATTTGGTTTTACATAGACTTGTATTTAATTTTGATCACCCATCATATTTTTTGTTTGTTCTGATTTCCTGGTTTGTTTTTTTAGAGGTAAAATCATCCCCTTACTATAAATGAAGCCCATTGAATTTATTTTCATCCATTCATATCTTTAGGATTTCACCTAAGGAAAATTAGATCCTATGCATTTTCTCAATCTAATAAATAGGTGATGGATGTTAAAATATTAAATTTTAATATGATTATGAAACCACAATTATTCTTTCTCTTTTATATCAAATGATAATTAAATGTATCACTAATGTGTACGTAAGGACCATCATATCCATGTAGAAATACTATTTTTTCAATAACCATATTTTAAGGATAGTAATTATAATGGGTTTAATTTTAATAAATTAAATATAAAACTAATTTTTTTCTCTTTATAATTTCTATATACTTTCTTAAATTAATATCTGTTGGAAAATTAAAATGTCTCTTGTGCATGCATGTGGACTACCAACTATAATAAGAGACATGATTTGTTTTCATTTTCAATTTACATGGATGGTACTAATAATTGATTTAATGAATATATATAATATTTATGATATATTAATTCTCCCAAAAGAATAATTATTATTTAATTTTTTTTTTCTATTTTTCAGTTAAAATGTAATAATAAAATTCATGTATACGTATGGCATACCATCTCTAAAAACAATGTAATTCCTTTTTATTTCATTAAAATTTATATAGGATTATAAATATATATAATTACTATATATAAAATTTATATAATAAAAAAATTATATATATTATAAAAACATAGATACTGTATCATTATAGGAACCACGAAATAGAAATTCTCATAATAAATGAATCAATTAACACCCAGAAATGACATTTATATGGAATTATTGATCAATTTATGTTGATTTTTTATATGTGTACCATGTTTTTTTAGAGTATGTAAATGAATTTTTTATAATATTATAATATGATTATACTTTCTATTTATGGGGTAAATCTTCATTCGATGACATTCTACCTAATGGTTATTGATTTTCATCTCAACATTATTATTATGGGACACATTCCATATTAACCATTTATTTTTTTGCAGTATATATACTATCCCCAAATAATTTTTATGGTAAATAACATGAAAATTATGGATATTTACATTTTCATATATTGTTATTCCTTTAGTGAAGTTGTTATTTGAATGTAACTAATGTGGTAATGGATTTTCATTACAATCTCATTGTTTATCAAGATTGTTTTTTATTATGTTTATAATTATGAAATGTAATATTCTATGATTCGATGTTAACATTAATTTTCTTATACTAAGGGTATTTCTTGAGAAAAAAATTTCCATTCATTTCCCTTGCATTATATTCTCATGAGGCCAAAATAAGTTTTACGGAAAGATGGTATTATTTCACTCTTCGATCAAAAATTATTTTTATCCATATTAATGTATTCTTAAAATAAATTCCTGAAAGTTTTCATTATTATAATATAACTATTCAAATTAATTTTCTACAATTACTGATTTTTAAAAAAAATTAAAGGAATCCTCTTGTAATTTTCCGAATAAGGTACTTTTGACTATTTATTAATGTTTCGAATGGAGTCATTTTTTTAAAATATATGACTTGAATGGAAGTTTCTATTATAATGACCACTAAATGATATGAAGGTTACTTTATTATTTTCTATATTACATTTCAACAATATCTACTCCATTATAATTTGTGGTTTTTATGATTTTTAACAAGTTATTTAATAATTTAAAGTGTATTTTCGTTAATGAATATTCTGGGGATCTTTTGAATATATTTTTTTCTATGATAATAATTATTTTGGTAAATTAGGTTTTATAACCAATATTACCCATTGATACCAAAATTATTATTTATCTATATAGTTTATGGACATGATGGTCAAATATCCATGAAGCCCAATTTATTTTCCCCAAAATCTGTTTTGATGAATGTTTTACTGATCATATGAAAATCATATGAATGGATTTATTATTATATTAAAGATTGATCAACAAAATTATCCATTAAATAATTTGTTTAAATATTAATGTTCATTGATATCAAATGGATCCTAGGATATAAAAAACATAGATAAAAATAAAAATACATTGCATCGTTATTATTGAATATTCATTACATTATGTAAACGCATTTTTTTAGGACCATAATAGTTTAGTTCCTTTACAATCATCAAAATAACACTTGACAACAAGTAAACTAAATCATCTCCAACTAGGATATTCATAACTATATCCCTTATTATTAATATAAAATGTAATACAAATCATTATAAACTGGGTAATGGAATTATATGAATGGGAGAGATCAGATGCTTAGTAAGGGTACACAAGGGATATATGTAATCATATTAAGAAAATAAGGGTTATTAGAACTTGATTATTACTCTAGAAAACCACACCATACATATCAAAGATCATAGACCTAGGTTAAGGAATAAATATTTGACATTTATTGGGGATTGATTTGAAGATAACCATGGAACATGAGCCATATGAAAATAATATTATCTTAGGGAATGGAATATTTGGATAATACCAAACCATATGAAATCATTTACATAATGTATATTTCCACTGTGTGTGACATCATAAAAAAAAAACTTCCATTACTATATTGATATCACCTCATGTTCTATCTATATCTTACACTTCTGGGTTCACTCCACATACCACTCATTTATTATAGTATTTATTTCACTCCCAATTCCATCTATGTATATTTGTCATATGATGAGTCTCTTTTTTAGCCATGTCTATTTCACTATATATATAAATCATTACCCAATTAATTAAAGGTATATATATATCCCACCAGTTACAAAATGAAATTATATATATGTGTACCATGATAGAATAAACATTCATCATATCATATACTTGTAAATGTAATTGGAATCATAAAAAACCATCATATCATATATTATATAAAAGATATAGTTTTAATAATCAGTTCATGATTAAATAACCCATTATTATAAATAGTTTTCATAATAATTTAATCATGTTATAACCCAAGGAATAGAAATAGGATTCATGGAAATCATTCAATCAAAACAAAAATCATACAAAGAAATAATATGAATGGTGTCCATTGATAATATCAATAAATCAATTTAATGAAATAATAATTGATGTAATTTTAGATGATAAATTAATTTCAATGATTATTTAAAATATTTATTTATGAAAATTTCATTTCTATATTGATAAACTCGTTTTAAAACATTATTTTTTCCTGAAAGTGTTCTTCTTTTCTAATTAAAAATTTAAAATATAAGGTAGAAATCAAAAAATGGTTGTTCCTGAGATTATAAAAAAAATTCATGTCATACATATTAAAACGATGATTCCATTTACTTTTTTGGTAATAGAAAAATATGCATTATTCTATAAAATAACATGAAGATTACATTACATTATTTTTCAAATGTAATACTTTTGAAAACATTATTCTTACAAATTATAATATAGTGACAAATATTTTATGAAACCATTTTTAGAAAACATGGTTTTGAATGAAAATTGATTTTCCAACCAATGAGAGAAATAAATTAAGAATTTATTAAAAATGGTTTTTAATTATCTTATGCAGCAAAGAGTGGGAAAAATGTAATCATTACATAAAGATTTAATTAATAACCATAGGAGAAGAAATTTCATGATAAATATTGTGTGTTATATCATTATATTTCAATATTATAGACATGACCATGAATAATCCCCATAAATGATGATATTGCAACATTGCATCTTTACCACCATGGTAACATTGAATCAAACAACCGATGAAGGAATAACATATAATGGAAATTAAAATATCATAATAATGAATAATATTCATTATAAATAATTTCAAAATGATTTTATATACATCATATGAAATAATATAATTGCGTAACATAATGTACATCTCAAAGAATTAAAATTTTGACCAAAATTTATAACTAATTTGGTTACTATTGAAATTTTGTTCCCATGAATGAGAGATACATTAATGGATATATAAATAAAAGATATTATGTAACAAATTAATAAATTACATTCATTGGAATTGTATACCCCACATAGAAGAGTGATTTGGGGGATAAGCATGTGTTTCAAGAACGTGAAAAAGGCAGACAGAAATCCCTTACCCAGAGTTTTGACTATATTTATACTCATTAAAACCTTGAATTTAATATATATTTTTTATTCATTATTTATAGAACTATTATCATATATATCATACCATTTTTTTTTCTTATGACATATTATTACCTTTTTATTGAAAATATCATCTTAATATCTTGTTTCAGGTAATAAACTCTTTGTTTTTCATATAAGATATGTTTTTTATATTTTATGATCTATTAAATGGATAACGGTTTTCTTATATAATGAATTTAAATAATTATATAAATATCTTATATATCTGGTATATATAAGTGTCTATAGTAATCAATAATATTTTCTTTAATAAATGAAATATATCGTTCATAGAGAAGGTTTGTCGTATGTATGAAATAAAATGTTTTTCATTTTATGAATAGTTTGAATGAAATAAAACTTAATGACATATTATCATTATAGAAAAAAAATTATTTCATATATAACACATATTTTTATTAATACCTTCTTAAAACATTCCATGTAAAACATGATGGATTCAAAACGCTTCATGAGGTCGTATTTTGTCATAAACATGAACATCGTTATCATATTATAACAAATTGTAAAGAGTGATGGTATGTGTGATATTACAATTAAAGAATAAAAATAATATAATTAATATCTTAATTATCATATATAAAAATAATGATCATTATTATAACCATCCTTGAGTGGTGTTAATGGAAAAATGTATGACATCTGTTCACGAGGTGGATGTGAGTTGTATTTTAGAACGATGATTTTGTAACCAATTTAATCAAATTGTTCATTGTTATGGGTAATAACATTAAAATTGGAACATTTTATTAGATTTATGACAATAAATTTGTAATATAATCATGATATAAAACTTATTAAATGGTTTTAAAGAAGAAATAAAACAAAACTGTTCTTTTATGAACATTACCACATATACAAGTTTCTTTTTTTTGGATTCAACAAAGACTTTCTTTGGTTGGATTTATTCACAATTTAAATATTATTGGATGATATAATGGATGCAGAGAAGTTATTTTGGTTGGTATTTTCTGAATAATTTTTTTTAGGTGTGAAGTAAGGGGGAGTGGGTGGCCATTTATATTGGAATTGAGTGAAATTTTTTTTTTGTTTTTGAAAGAGAGGATGTCACTGATAATTTTCTTATGGAAACATTATAATATTTTTCAAATTATAAACTAAGATATAATATATTTGAAATATGTTTAAACATGTGGTTTTGTAAATGTTTTGGGATTTTTTACACCTTATGTTCTATGTTTAAGAAATAAGTAGTCTTATTTCGACCTTAATTGTTATAATTTAAAATAGTTTCATTCACTAATCACATTTGAAAAAAAAATATTTTGAAATTATTAAAAATTATAAATTTTCAATATTTAAAATATTTTTTCAATCCAGACAAATTAAAATAATAGAAGGGCCCAATATTAATATAAAATTAATCTCATAGATGTCAGAAGAATGTGACTTCTTAAAAGAAAAAATGATCAATAGGATAAAATACTTTTATATTCATTTTCGGCAATAAATTTATTAAAATGAGATAAATTTTCTTATTTTATTAATTATTAAACTAAATATTATTTATAAAAAATTAAAATATTATTTAACTTTATAAATAAATTAAAAGAAAAGCAGTTTTCAATTGAATCTTAGTATTTTTAACTATTCATTAAAAAAAATAAAACATCTTAGAAAAAGACTCCAAACTACACCTCCAATAATTTTGAAATTATGATTATACTATTGAATTACATTTAATAAATTTATTTTTATAAGAGTATAAAAAAATAGTTTTTTTTATTTTTCATAATGATTCCAAAAAATACTTTAAGAAAATTTAATTCCCACACATTTAAAAAGATTATGAAAAATTATATATTTTATTATCAATATGTTCCATTAATATATAATCATTATGATTAATATTAAGAACATAGTTATTTACATTCATTATTTTAATGTCTAATGGGTGGGATATATCAATCGAGCTAAAATGAATGTATTATTAACATGATGTTATTTTATTAAAAATCATTGTCATGTGTCACGAAAGCTAAACCAATGTTGAATTTAATAAAAGATAAACCATGGATTCATGTAACAAAAAATTTAATTATAAGTACTGTAATTCATGAAAAAAACTTATTTAATACATTTTCTTATAAAATATTAGGGTGTTACATTATATCCCCTTAAAATGAATTTCACCCTTGAAATTCATCACTCTGATTAAAAATTTGAGAATACATCTATGTACCCATATCCTCATGTTTAAATGTAGCTTCCTCAATACATGGTTTCCACCATACAATATTTACAATTTGAGTGGTCTTGTTTCAACGAACATTCTCTATAGGTTAAAGAATGTCCACTAGTTGTTCATCATATGAAATATACTACACTTATGGTATGACCTCAATGTTCAGAACATTTGATAGGTCAGGTACATACTCCCTCAACAGATACAAGGATCACAAATTGTGTAATGACTTTTATTTTCCATTTATTTTTTATTTATATAATATATATTATTTTTGAGACCATAAACTCTGATGAAGTGTAATTTGAAGGCCCTATGTGCCAAAAATAAATGATTGAAATATATTAAATATATTAAATAGGAAAAAAAAAATTTTTTCTAAAAATTTATAATAGGTGACCAAGGGTGTCCCGAATCCAAATTATAAGTGAAACATTGAGTTCATAATGCTGGTTTTACCTTCGATGTGACATAATCTATGTTGACCTGAGCCATTTATTAAAAATTCATCATGGGTATAAATATATAAAATAAAATTAATTAATTAAATATTTTTTAAATTTTGAAATGATGACGGATTTATAATATAATTATATTGTTATAGGTTTTCTACAATGTTGTCAACTCATTCCCCATAGATTGAAGAAGTTTTTGGAATGATTTCTTATAGAATGATAATGGACCAGGACCTGATCATGGATTGATGCGCAAATAGTGTTCATGGTTAGCTTCAATAGTGGTAATGTAAATTATAATTTTAGTTAATTATTCCAAAAACCATATATGATTTATGATCATATTTTTCTATCGTGTTTCATAATCCCAAATGATCATAGATTAATTACATGAATAGAATTGATACGTGCATCGTCAGTAGATTTTAACTATGAAATTATTCTTCTTTTTCCTCCTTCTAGTATAATGAATCGAGGCTCAATAAACAGATTCCATGGTTCATTCCTCATATCTTATGGTTTGTGGATTTCATTCCCCATTATTCCCATATTCATCAGGGGAATCTTCTTCAGACCAGTGGACAAATATTTTTCATGTATTTGGTCATTTCTCAACCATTCACAACAAAATGGATGAATATTGTAGTTTTTTTCATGATTAATGGTGTGATTTAGCTGCAACGATGGTGTGGTATGATAATATGTGGATGAAATATATTTTTGGGTTTTGTTCTTCAAAATTTTGGATGCACATTTACATTTCCGTGACAATGCAGTTTACCTGTGGATTCAGGTTTGTTTGTTTATCAATTACTGTTGGAATGGATTTTAAAGACCTTGATCTATAGGTTCCCGCAAGGGATAGGGATCCATCAAAACATTTAATATTTCATAAGATATCCAAATGGATCATAAAAATACCAAAGTATATAAAAATTCCCAATAAACCTGGTATGTACTTCATGATTAGACACAAAGTGGGGCCATCTTAGAGGAATCTAGCATTCTGAGATGTGGTTAATGATCACACGGCTTTTCACAGACACATTTATAGAATTAGGTACATAGGTTGGTATATAGACATAGAAATAGGTACATGAATATGGACAATGACACACATTCAGGATCCTAGTGATCTCTACACTTTGTTTTCCATTTTTAGATGCCATGTATTCTAATATTTTCATGTTATGTGATTCTTTTCCATGTGGGTAGTCTTAGGGATAGATGTACACATCATTTACCCCATGTACTCACTAAATACCCCATAAATAGTGTTTGTAGCTCTTCATTAACATATTTTGGACAAATAGAGGTTGAATGTGTTTCCATGATCTATAATCATGATGGTAAGTGTGAAATTACATCCAAATCTAAGTATTATGTTCCCATATGGTGGTCGAGTATCAAATATAGTTATGGTGTATTTTGATGAGTCTAGAGTGGGGACATCTATCTAATGAATACCTTAGGTAGGTTTTTTATAATAAGCATGAAATCATTATGTATTGAATTTATCCTCTATATATAAAATGGTATCGATAGGGTCTTTGGTATCATTGGTGTAAAATCCTCTATGAAGCGAGTTTATGTATTTTGCATTCGTGGTGCCCGAAAATGGTTGGGGGACCCCTATCTATGTATCACGGGCTTCTTAGACTATTGTTATTTCTTTATCATGGTCTAATAATATAGAACTCCTTATTTAGGTGTCTCACATTATATAATTTCTCATGGAGTGGTTTCTCCTGAAAACAATTTCTTCAAGTAGAACTATATGGCTAGTAGTTGGTTTTGACTGCCTAGTGTCATGGTGTCTTTCATGAGTATGTCAAGTTGTTTCTATTATAGATTAATTTTTACATATTTTAATTAGAAAACTATAATATGTTCTTCTTGTTGATTATTTTTGAGGTATCATATTGGGTATTATTTTACTCACCCAAGAATTTTCATTTCTGCACATGTCTTTTATTATAAAGAAGATGACCCATTTCACATACTCCTAGGAAGACATATAGTGGGTGGAGCTTTTGTGTATCTTGAAAGAAAAATGTGATTACCAAGAGTCTTCCTTTCACTAAATTCCCCACCCTTGGAGTAGGTTTGAATCTTTTATATTTTTTGGTTGGATATGTATTTGCCCTGGTTTTCTAATTTCAGTACATTATTATCATACCCTATTGTGGGATCTCTTATGTACGCATTATATACTTACATTTGATTGAAATAACTCCATTTTTGTGTGGTTTTATATGTTTTATCGTGTACTAGTAATTTAAGATAATGACTCTCCATTAAGGAATATTCATAAAAGAAACTTGTCATGTTCCCCTGACCGATTGGGTGTGGGGTTGGGGTAGTGTAGTGTTATACCTCAGTGGGTCGGGTATTGACAGAGTGATATTAGATGAGTAAGTTATACCATAGTACTAGAGTCAGGGATATTAGTTTAGGACAATATTGTGTATTTTTTCAAGTTTTACTTTCATTCTGGGTACTCTAGTGTTGTTGTAGTACCCAACGTATAAATGAAATAGGACTATGAGCACCATTAATTCAACTAATTACATGTAATAATTGGTTTCATGAAATAATTTGGAACAACTATTTTAAATGAATTGGTTATTGTCTTTAATTTCATTCCTGATTCAGATACCTATATAATCTTTTTTTACTATATAACATATGTTTTTATTTTAGGATTCCTCCACATAAATTTCTAGCCCCAATTCCACTTCTTTACCATCTGGTTGATCAACCTAGTGATGTGAAACTGGTACATGGTCCTGTTTCAGAAATATAACCTATAAAACACATACTTTTCAAACATAAAAAATATTCATACATAGAATAATATTCATTTCAAAAAATAGAAAAAACATGTCATCCCCATATAGGTTTATTGTCATTACAAACCAATAAAAACAACTGGTTCATAAAAAATCTATGTAATCTTCCACATATTCATTAATTTATAGAATCCTTTTGGAAAAATCTTAATTAATAACATTATTCTTATACTATAGAAAACAAACATAACAAAAGGGTGATCTGAGATGGAAAAAAGGATAAACATAAAATATATCTATATTATCATTAACATAACACTTCGTAATATAAACATAACATTTTTAAAATAATTCTTGCATATCCATGATCATGATATCATATCGTGGGATAAATCTAAAAAGTTAATAAAATGATATATTCCATGAAATCAGAATATAAGATATGGGATTTTTGGAATTCACATAAGAAAAAAATAACTTACTTAATATTAAACACTAATTTCCTAAACCATCATAGTTGGAAAAGTCCTTTACTAAATTGGGTTCACTCCCTATTCTAGTCCAGTCTAACTGTATTGAGAACATTTCTCATTCCATACATATAAATATCTTGACATATAAATCACTACCTAAATAATTGGAGAGATATATAGGTACCAACCATCTCATTATGAAAAACATACATATTTTTGCAACAATAACACAAATCACTCTTTATATCATAACATATGGAATGAAATGGGTTTTTTATTCATCATTTTATCATAACATAACACATGAAAAATAAATGGGTTTGAAAAATATCATTCCACCATAAAGTTAAAATAACCATAGGAATTGTAGGGATAATAGCCTGGAAAAAAATATCGCAATTAAAGTATCTGTAAAATTAAGCGATGATACTATCGATGAAAAATACATTTCATATAACTCTTAAAAATAATCGTTGAGAATTATATTCTTTCTTCTTTAAAAAATTATTCTTTTCATAAAATGAGAGATAATTTAAAAAGAAAATATTTTATTTGAAAATAAATATATAATCATATAATAAAAAATTCAAGTTATTAATGTATCATGAATGAATATAAATTTGTTTTTTCTGTATAAGTTAAAATAAAACATT
Organism: Viscum album; assembly: GCA_963277665.1. Classification (NCBI taxonomy): domain Eukaryota; kingdom Viridiplantae; phylum Streptophyta; class Magnoliopsida; order Santalales; family Viscaceae; genus Viscum; species Viscum album. The sequence continues at coordinate 1,706,705,035 of OY728153.1, read as the reverse complement.
TACCTCATTATTTTTTCAGGAAGACACAATGTACCTCATTCGAAATAATATTCCATCAATAACATTTATTAAAAATTAATACATGGTTAAAATGAATTTAACATTTATATATGTGTAGTAAAAATGTTCTCGAAAATAATTATATACAACATGTACACTAATGATAAATTATCACCAATAAATACATACATATAAACAATCTTGTCTAATAATGTTATTATAAAATTATCCCTTACATTGGGTTTGATTTTGGTTGTATGTATATGAAACTCTTGTATAATGTTTTAAATAATGTTAATGAATTATTTAAGATCCATATTTATATTTATGATGTCATACATGATTATATTATTACTATTTTGTTATTAATATTTCATTACTACCATTCTTTTGGTTGTTAACTTCTTCATTTTTCTATACATGTTTCATCATATCAGTTATGGTTATTATTCATATGATATAGTTACATTACTTAAATAATGATATTAAGATAATATATATAATATATATTCATTATATTTATTTGTTCAATTATTATTTAATTGTTATTTTGGATAATGAATCACATTCTGTCATGGAGACAATAGACCACACGTACACACGAGTGATGATATCATTCACCTAATAGTTAAACGATATGGAAGTGGATGATATTTATTTTGTTCGTAAATCATTATAATGTTTTAATTATTATGTATATTTTTTATTTCCATAGTTATACCCGTCAAGTTAAACTTATTAAAAAAATAGTTCACACCACTGTGTATAGATTGTAAACCATACATACGCACACATGGAACATTCATTTTTTTGTAAGATTATTAAAAGGTGGAATTTATATCTTCCATAAACGTAATAAAATCTAATTATAAATGTGATACTATATATATAACCATAAAATGAGAAACACATTATGATGATGTATAAAAAGAAATAATCTTGAAAGATTCGGTGGAAGAGATTACCTCTTCTTCGACAAGTTCCCTCTAGATCTCATCTTTTTGACACAATTGTAGGTATTTAAAAAATACAAATACATCTATAATGTGAAAAGGGATGTTTCTAAGGTTAATGGTTCATTGATGATTGGGATTGGTCTTAATTTGATATGTATAAGTGAGCGACGAGGATCCCTTTTATATATGATGTGACAACCATTTTTGGATTTTATTAAAATATTAATATATAAGAATTTCAATATATATAAACATATCAAAAAAAACCTTGGATTAAAATATAGGATGATATAAATTTTGTGAAATCATAAAATAATATACTTTTTAAAACATTTTTTTATCAATGGAATCCTTATAATTTTGGTTAAGCCTTAGTTAAAAAATATTAATTTTTACTCATGTTAGACATTTAAATATTAAAAGACTGAAAATATTACTTATTTGGTGTAACATAGACCATAAATCACCTATTAAGAATATTATATACATTATTATAATTATTTTTAATTTTAAAATATATTTTTATCATTTTTATATAATTTCATATAACATTATTTTGTTAAATTATAAATAATTTCAATTTTAACAATATTCATTTCATGGATGTTTCAAAAATATAAATATAATAAGTAAAACTAGAAAAAAATTATGTCTCAATGTGTTAATATTATTACTGAAAATTAGGGGATAGCATTAATTAAAAAAAATTAATTTTATTTTAGTATTTTTAAAAAATTATTATTTTTTATTTCCATTAATAAATATTTACTTCGTTTGTGTTATGTAATTATTTTATTGAATAATTTGTTTACTAAAAATTAAAAATTTAATACCATGATAAATATAAATATTCAATACATCAAAAAATACTAAATGTCAAATTTCTGTAGTTTATTACTGTATAATAAAAATAATATATTTATTAAAAACATAAATGTGGTATCTTTAAATGTTAATTAAATAAATACTTATAAATTGAATAATATCACCTAAGTGGCCCAAAATTTAAAAAATAATATTTTCTCATGAAAATATGCTTATTATGTTAACAATTTGCATTTATATTCTTACATAATAAATTTTTTTCCCTATGTGGACACATTAGTGATATTAAAGACAAGTAAAATGATAATTTGTGTCATTATATGATTTAAATATTTTATAAATAATTTTATAGTAAATATTTTAATTAAATGGATTAATGTAGAAAATAAATTTTTTGCGTATAATTTAATTCATCCAATAAAATTTTTTCATTTTTATGGTTATTTTATTGTCATTATAATTTAATTTTTAAAATAAATTACTACTTTTAACTTTTACTATGGTAATTTTGTTTTACCAATGTTACTATTTAAATTGGAAAATACAAAATAGGACCTCAGATCTAAATTTAGACCATATGAAAAAAAATTGGTATACTTTTTTCAAAATTCAAAACACAAAAGTAGTTGAATTTAATTTAAAATAAAACTATAAAAATTCCATGAAAAACAATTTTATTTAAAATGTCATATTAAAACATTTTAAATTTTGGAAATAAATTCGTGCATAAAATCAACCTAATAACCCATAATTGTATAAAAATAAAAATTTAAAATTTAAAAAAAACCAAAATATAATTTAACCTTTCAAATAATTTATTATAAATATATATTTCTGAAAACAAATCACCATTTTCACTTTTCTATAAATGTTTTCAAAAAATTATAATAATTTTAAGATAATTTTGATATAATGATTTAAAAAATTATTGTAATTATTCGAGATATATTTTATATACCTTCTAAAATTAATAATCACTTACATAAAAAACTCATTTTTGAAGGAAAAGTATTTTTGAGGAATAAAGTAGGTTTTCTAAAAATTCTTTGACTGTTTTCTAAGAACGTACAAATAAATTTATATTTAGTTGTAATGTTATGTTTATTTCATAAATTAGTTATTAATATTTATTTACACCAATTTAACTTCAAGGTTATAACATTCATTTTATACTAATATTGTCTTGAAGTTCTCTAAAACTCATGACTGTGTGCAGTGAAAGATATTGAAGAAATAAAATTAATTAAAGGAAAATATTTACTAATATATCAAGGTGTTACATTATACCACTATAAAATATAAATTTTCACTAAAAATAATTACTTGTATACAAAATTTGGGGATATATATACCTCCTCAGGTCCCTATATAACTTCGTCAATTTGGGTGGATCCTCTATAAAACATTACCAAGAAAGTGTTCTTATTTTGTATTAATTTTTCATTATAGTCAAGAATATCATTTAGTTGCTCCCCATACAAAATATATAGATCTAGTACTATGAATTATATGTTTACTAAATGTTTTGTTCAGGTATGAACATTCTATTGAGAGATACATGTAACAGATCATGAACTTTGGAGATATTCAGTGGAAGAGGTAATAAATATGCTACCTTCCAACCATGATTCATATTTTAAAAATAACCAATATACATTTGTATTGGTTTTTCTATATTTCCAAATCACTTCACTCTCTTCCAATGATATATTTATAGAATCACATTGTCACTCAATTCAAAGTCTTATTCTTTACATCGATTGTCAGTATAACTCTCTCATCAAATCATACCTTATCTTATGTGTTGTTGAATAGATATAAAATTATCTTCTATATCTGAAAATAAATCCATACCCATTAGAATTATTTAACCAACTTTATACCTGAATGGTCTAGTTCTACATTTCCTTCCATTAATGGCTTCATAAGGATCCATCTGAATTATATTGTAAAAGTTTTTATTATAAAAATATTCATCAAAAGGTAAGGGTTGATCATAACCACCTTTGAAATCCATAGAAAAATCATCAACATGTCTTCTATAGTTTGAATTGTCCCCTAAGATTTACCATCTCTATAATAGAGGTAACAAGTACTAAAACATAACTCTATATGCTTAGTTGGCTGATGACTATTCCAAAACCATGACGTAAACCTCAGTTCCCAATTATATATAACTAAAAGTGTTACACCATTAAATCATCCCATTTCCATTATATACATATCATATAAAAATAACCAATATGGAAATATTATCTACTATAAATGAAGCTTAATGACTTCATAAGATAATAAAATATAACCCATTTATCATTATGGATATAATATGTTTTGGGAAGCTCAACGACAAAGACCAGGATGATGTTTTTGAATTCCCATTCTGGTATTGATACTGGTTGTAACATCACCTTAGAATTATATCTCTCATCATTAACTTACTAGAAAACCCTACAATAAGAAATATATTATGCAATATATTTCTTTATGACATCCTACTAGAAATACTATTTCATGTCTATATACATCATTGTACTTACAAGATGAATAAGGAATGGTGAACTATGAGCCTCAGCAAATATATCCTTTTATAATTTAGGTATGATAGAAATACAAACACAGCTCATATATAATATTATATCAACATAATAAATTTTTAACTTAGTAATATTACTCACCATAATTTTTAGTTCCACATCTTCTTTCTATACCAACATAATGTTCACTATTATATAGATAAACGATTATTTAATAAATATAACAATTCCACTATTTTATTATGATATCCCTGATACTTTAATTACTAATCCATAAATATGGTATCTCTTGTGATCATCATCATAGATAGGTTATCATGGACCTTTGGTGTCAAAGCATCTTCCACCATATTCACTTTCCCATGGTGGTAATATATTAATCAACCTTAATAATTAATCAACTCCAACTATATTATTTTATTAATATTCAGATTATTTGGAGAGAAGATATACATTAAAATTTTATGATCAGAATATATGTAACACATTACCCTATAAATATAATCCTCCATATCTTTAATGAAACAATTACCATAATTTACTATAAATCAAGAGTTGGATTTTTTATGGATTTTAAATTTTCATGAGGCATAAGGTATCACCATATTGTTTTTCAGGAAAACACATCTCAAAAAATTATTGGATTAATCATGATAGATCATAAAAAACTATCTACTAAATGGTAGTGTGAGCATATGTTCACTAACTAATCTTCTTTTTAGCTCCTTATCTTCAGATTCCTCTATCCATATTTACGTAATTTATTTCTTAGTCAACATGGGGAGTAAAATATATAATCTTGATAAATCATTCGCAAAACATTTATAGTATCTATCCAAACAAAGATAAATTCATATATCACTCACCATTTATGGACTAGGACAAAGATCAATAACTTATGTCATTATTATATCCACAGATATTCCCCTTCATGAGATTATGTGACCAAACAATGAAATATTCTGAGGCCAAAATTCTAACATTGTAATTTTTCCAAAAATATTCTCCTTTGACATGGAATTTAATGTAATCATCAAATGATATTCATGTTCTTACATGATCATTTAATGTCAAATATGGTCATATATAAATAATAACAAAAAATTATCAAGATATATTCTAAATACTCTATTAAGTAAATACTTGAATATCATAGGGGAATTTTTATAACCAAAATAAATCACTATAATTTCATAGTTTCCGCAACATGCATGGAATTTGGTCTTGGATATATCCTCCTTATGAAACTAAATTGATGAAATTCAAAATGATGATCAATCTTGAAAAATTATTGAGTTGTTCTTAGTTTGTCAAATAAGTCATCAATATGGGGAAGATGATAATTTTTTATTTATTATTATATTGATAAGTTCTTGATAATAAATTAATTTTCTCCTTGATCAATATTTGATCTTAAAAATTGAATATGTTCACCCCATGGTGAATCCCCAGGGATTATGAATCCCTTATCAATATTCCCATGTATTTTATTCTTAAATTCATGCATATCAATTGGTTAAATTATATAAGGAGACATTGAAATAGGCATAGCATCCAATATGAGTACTATAGGAAAATAAACATCAAAATTTAGTGGAAGACATGAGAATTATTTCATAAAGGAATCACACAACATTTGTAAAAAAGGGGTTTCCTTAATTTTGACTTTCCCCCAAACCATCTGAGAATGATAACCATTATTTAAAAGGATCAAATCCCATACGATGGATGAAATTTCAATTATAATTACATATATATCATTGTAGTGATATATGATCATAGATTAATTTAGAATATGTAATGTGAATTAACTTCCTTGGAAATTAATACTCTCTTCATATAGGGAATTATAGTAAATTCCATGAATCATAAAAAATTAAACTATACTGATAAAATGAGATTTTCAGGAAGTAGTTTCCCACAAAATTCAATCAGAGAAGAATTATAAACTTGTGATGTGTCAGTTTTTCAAATATGATTTTTAAAATTTATCACAATATCTAATATATGAGAAAATGTAATGATTAACTTATAAAATTATTTAGAAATAAAATAATATGCATACTGAAAATAAAAAATAACATTAACAGTTTTATAGTTTTTGGTAAGTGTACATTTTACCACTTCATTATCATATGTCACATCACCAACGGTGGTCAGAAGGCATTTTTTTTATTTTTCCTTAAGAGGTTTTTGAAATTGATCATCATCAATTTACCTTAGATTTCTGAATAGGTTTTCATGAATACATTTTTCCTGGAAATATAATTATTTATGTCTCGAAGGATTATACTATGTAGCCTTTTTTTCTATTCTATTAATTAGTTATCTTTTTTCCATCACATCAGTATTAATCTTCCTTATAACCTTCTTTCCCACAAATATGAAAATTTATCGTATACTTTAAGGTAGTTTACTCCATGTTCCTTTTAACACTTTGACCATAAAGAAAAGGACATATTATTTTCATTATGGTTCTTGGATTAACCCTAGAATTCAATTTTAATCTTATTATCTAACTCGTGAGATTTATGGGTAACTCCTATATCCATCAAAAAATTGATATCACATTATATAATTTCTTCATGGCTAATAATGTTCTATATGGCTAATTCCCAATATATATTTTTTTGTTCCACTAAATAATTGATCATTCTTACTCGGAGGATGAATTATAATTCATGAAGTGTACATTCCTAGAATTGTAAAATATTCTTCATAGGTACCAATGAATTCATCATCCTTTTTGTATGTTCAAGTAACTCATTATCCATATTCATTTGAAGAAAATGAGGAAATTTCTTATTGAAAAATATTTTATTGAACTCATTCCATTTCAATTAATCAATTTCATTTTTTTCATGATATTATCTACTTTACCTTCCAAATGATAGGCATCCAAGTTGGATTTATCGTGTTTTGAACATTGGATAATTGAAAATATATTTTGGGCGGTACATATACAATATTCATCTAATAGTGGACCAGAAGACCCTCTGATAGAAGGTGGACTCCTCCTCATAAAGGAATCAAAAAAATATTGTTTCATCAATTTTCTTTTCAATGTCCATCTTGATTGATAGCATGAGAATGTTGTGGGATTATAGAAACAATATTTTTTAATCCATCTAGAGTAACATTTGGTTTCTCAAGGTGAAAATAGTTTTATTTCATGTCACCTTCTATACTAACAAAGATCCTTAAAGTTATAACCATTGACTATAAAAAATAATCATAGTGTGCGGAACACTGATCATAATTGGAAAAATCACATAATAAATGGAAATTATATATAAAATTTCCATTTAGGAAACCTTAGGTTCAATCCTATGTTATTTTTTATCCCAACTTGAAAATTTAGATTGTATCCTACACTGAGACTTGTCCTTGGGTTTCTTTATAAGGTTTTCACATCCTAGTTTACAATGGATATATAAATATATTATAAAATACCAACAATAACAATCCATACATTTCATACATTGACATTATATATTGACAGAATAATATTCATTGAGAAAAAAATTATTACCACTAAAAACCTGTATCTATTTAGTTTCTTTAAAAACATAGAATCATAATTAATCATTTCTTAAAATATTTACATAATCTCACACATTTTATAATATTTATAGAACCCATTTTATCATATCTTACTTGATACCATTTTTAATATCCTAGGTAAAATAAACAAATTTAAAGGTTTGATCATATTAATTATAAGGGTAAACAAGGGACATTTCAATCATATCATAATCGTAAGAAATGACAACATAAACATAGAATTTTCAAAATTATATCTTGTATATCAATTATAATGATATCATGACATGGAATATATCATAGAAGTTCGTTAGTGAACTTATTCTCAGATAACGTAAAATACCACATGGTACATGTTTCATAAAAATAATCATTTAAAATAACTTCCATATTAGTCATGGATCATTTACTAGACAATCAATATGGACACATTCCTTTACTGAACAAGGTTCACTCCCAAATCCATCCATGTATTAGTTAACATATATCTTTTCTCTTCTATCCTTGTATATATTTTAAGATATAAATATTTATCTAATTCATTTGAGATAAATAATTCCAACCATTAACATAAAGAAAACTGCACACATATGTGCTATAATAAAATTAATCATTTATCATATCTGAACCCATGGAATGAAATTGGTTTCATAAACATCATTCAATTTGTCATAACCCATCCCCTAAGGCACATGTCATGAATACCCCATGTCTATATTCATTATGATAGGGGATGGTGACTAGAATCAAAAAGGATTAGCCCAAAAATGGAAGGCCTTATCTTTAATCCTCTATACACACAGACATGGAATATTGCACAAACAAAAATATGAATGAAAAAAAATGTTGAACCACTACAAAGTTCTACCCATGAGGGTAAATGGTGTACATGGAATGTGAAGGGGAAATAATATAAGCAAAAGAACCCACAATATAAATAGGATTATCGATGTCCTCTCTAAAGTCTCTACTTCTATGGTAGTGGGAGTACATTTTTAAGCTATATAAGTATTCCTCGTCCGCTACTACAACACTGACCTCAAATGAGTCTCGAACCACCAAGTTCTGCATTGTAGCATCTTTATTTTTCACAACACACAATATTTGCAGGTGAAGCCTATGTAGGCGTGAGTATACAAGCTCAGTAGGGAACCTGAGACCCCATAAGCTCTCTCAAAAATCAAAAATACAAAAAACCAGAAAGGAAATATCACAAATGAAATACCCCCAAGAAATATTTCAACTACATATAACAACCTAAAAGAAAACTCAAACCAGGTATAACATAATTAAAATATTAAAAATGATTAGTAGTAAACCTAGATTATCTTATTCTGTTAAGAGGATCTATTGTTTATCTACAAAGGGTCAATCTACTACCAATCCATGAATGGCCACTCTGCTACTGATCCATGATGGGTCACTCTACGGCTGATCCATGACGGGTCTTTATACAACTTATTCATAAAGTTTTGCACTAATGCTGATCCATGGATGGTCACTCTCATGATGACCCTTGAAGTTTTTCTCCATTGTTGATCCATGAAGGGTATCTCCATTGCTAATCTACGAATGGTCGATCTCTTTTGATCTTTTCACAACCAACAAATGGATTCCAACACATAGAACACTTGATTGTGGGAGGATATGTTCCTCATTCCATATAATGTACCTAAACGTCATGTAAGTCCCACATAGAACCCAAAAGGACTCTCTTGTCATAAGGGTACCAACCCAACAAACGCTGCATCGAACAGATGCCTGGTCTATAATATATGAGCATTTTTATAAAATAAGCTCTGTTTTATTCAGGTATGATCCATCCAGAATGTATGACCACCTCCTAAAAAACTATTGTATAGTATCTCAAAAGCACTGCCTTATCTCAAGGGTCCTCATGCCATAGACGGTGCGTCAATCAGAAGATTGGTGTGTTAGTTACATGTGTTTCAATGAAACATGGGCCAGATTGGTCTTCACCCGATCCAACCTATGCCTATCCCGACTAGATCCATCCTGGACCACTGGGTCACAGGTTCGACCTTTGGTCAACCTAGCCTACCTTGTAGGATGCACCAACCAACAGAATCCTGGCCTACTGAGGCTGCCATCCGGTCCATCCCGGATGTAGCTTAGCTACGTCTGGTTCGTTACCAGGCGGCGCCAGCTGGCGGGACACCAGAGTTTCTTTGATGGATTTTTTCTCTAACCTTTTGCATAGATAGGTTCCATAGGTTTTCACCGTTACTGAGAAGCCCCCAAAATCACATTACCACCAACATGTTCATTTTTCCATGATGAACACATAAGAAAAATCTATGATGGAGGGACCTGGGCCTTGTTCGTGTAATCTCAGGCCCTCTGTGTGATATTTTAAACATAAAGGAAAAAATAATAACTACCACAAAACATTTTACATCCACATTTTTAATCCAAAATTATAACCCTCCTGTAAGAGAGATCGTATCACAGAACAACTCATTTGTGTGTTGGTCATCACTCATCATTAACCTCAGGAACGGGGAAATAAACATCAATCACAATGAAAGCATGAACCCCTAACTTGATTTTTGGATCAACTAATATGGATGGATGAGATATTCTTTTTTTTGTTGATCCATTAATCATTGGCATTCGTCTCCATTCGTTGTGTCTGAACCATTCTCTAGGTATTTTTCTGAAATATTTTTAATATTTATCGTTTGATGATGGTGTATGTTTCCTTATGTGTTTAAAAAGAGAAATTCCACAGTAGCGTTTCAACCCAGAATCCATTATTAACTTATAATGAAAATTCATTGAGTGTTGTATCATCACCACATTGTTTCATTAATGAGTTTCATTAATGAATGCACAGCCACCATAGCACAACTTTGACAAATCATCTCTCAACCGAAAGAGAACAAAAAAAATTAAAATATAAAGTTTATTATTTTTCTCCTTTATGTATGAAAAATTTACTTTCCTAATTGACCCACACTGGTCGATGTTACTCCCCGCCAAGGCCAATCTCAACACTATTAGAACTACAATGCCCTCATATTTCTAATCTGATCACCAGTTCTTAGGATAGGAAAACCTACTTACATGTTCAATTAATTGAACTTATAATAATTTCCAAATTATATTCTAGGAACCTAGGTCCTTGAAATAATGTTTCGTCTTAGCACATGGTCTCTAAATATTTCAAATAAACTATGAAAAAATTTATGGAAAATTACGGGTTATTACATTCTCCCCACCTTATGGATTAACATCCATAAAATCCAATACAAGGGATAAAAAACATATGAGGGTACTAAGAATGAATATTAGACTCCTTCTCCCATTTGATCATTTATAAATTCTCGTGTTGCCATTGAACATGCAACATAGGAATCATAAATCCATGAAGTATGTTCTTTTCCGATCCAATATGTCCACTGGGTACTCCACGAAATTCTCCCTGTCTTCAATCTCCATGTCTTCATGGTCAATGATGTGATAAGGTTCGTGCATGTATCTCCTCAGCTGGGATATGTGGAAGACAACATGAACCTTCACTAATTGTGGATGTATAGCTAAGTAGTACGCCCCCACATCCACTCTATGAAGAAACAAAAATGGTTTGATGATCCTTATTGTTTTCTTTCCACCAAGACCAAATAATTGTATTCCTTATCAAGGGGAGACCCATAAGAATACATGGCCCCATCATTGAACTTCAAAGGCCTTTATCACATATCTTCAGATTCCTTCTTCTTTATTTGTGCAATATTCATCCATTATCGGATGACCTACACTTCCATTGTGGTAGCTTGTACCTTCTATAGACCAATGAGTCTCGACTCCAATAGGATAACATTGCATAAAGGTAATTTTCATGGTCATCCATATAGTGCTTCCATTGGTTCTGTACCAATGGCGGAGTGTTATCTATTTTTGAAAGAAAACTCCACCAATTTTAGGTGGTCCTCCCAACTACGACCAAAACCCAGGATGCATGAATCAAACATTTCCTCCATATTCTGTATAGTTTGCTCTGTTTGACCATTAGTGTGTGGGTGAAAGGTTGTGCTCAATCATATTTGAGTCTCAAATGCCTCCTGTAATCCCTTCCATAACCATGATGTAAATTGAGTGTCACGATCTAAGACTATCATCGAAGGCACCCTGTGAAATTTCATGTTCTCCAGAACTAAAAGGCATCCAATGATCTCTACTGAACCCTTCTCTCAAATATCAAGGAAGTTTTCCGACTTGGTTAATCGACCAGAAACCACTCAGATGGTATCATTTCCTCTAGACCTATATGGAATGCTCATCACAAAGTCCTTGATATACCACTCCACTTCCACTCTCGTATCTCAATGGGCTGGGTCAAACCCACTGCTACCTGATGCTAAACCTTCACTTTCTGGGAAATGAGGTACCTAGAAACAAACTCTTCCAATGGCTTCTTTATCCTTGACCACCAGTACTAATGTTGGAGTTCTTGTTATATCTTCATCACTATTTTATGTACCACTAAGGGGGATGCATGGAACTCCCTCATCACCTAATCAAAAACTGCCACTGGTACAATGACATGCCCTCTGAAAAGGATGGTGTGCCCCCCACGTACTGAATGTCCATCAGGTGCACATCATGTGGATATATGGGAACATGAAGTATTGAAGCTAGTATCTTTGATTTGAACCTCCCTTACTCACTATAAGAGTGGATGGGAAATAACCATCGACTGACTGAAAATAGTCTCATCTCTTTCCAGAAAGGATATCTGGAGGGAGGCCAACTTCTCTGAGGACACATTCAGTAACTGTGAACTCGATCTTTGGCTGACTTCATATACCACGATGTTCATGTTCTGATGAGTATAGACTATCTCAAATTCATAGTCATTGATGAACCCTATCCACCATTGTTGCCTTAGGTTCAGATCCTTTAGTGATAATATATCCATGGGTCTCTTATGGTCCGAGTAGACGATGAACTGCTAACCCATAATGTAGTGTCACAACATCCTCAATGGAAATACCACAACTATGAATGTTTGGTAATGAGTTTAATAGTTCTTCTCATTTGTTGTTAGCTATCATTAGCCATAAGCAATCACTAAATCACCTTGCATTAGCACACAACATTGTATGTTCCAGTTTCATCATATTATACCACATAGTAGATTCCCTCCTCTGAAAACATCATGATGGGAGACCTGGTCATGCTTTGCCTTAGCTTATGGAATCTTTGAATACATTTCTCGATCCACAAAAATGGTTTTGCCTTCTTTTTTAAAGTTGTCATAGGTTCTGCTACTTTAGAGAAGCCAGGTATGAATCTACGATAGTATCCTTCCAACCCAATGAAACTTAGTACCTTTGTAAAACTCATGGGTGGTTGAAAAGCAATAACCACCTTGATCATCCCTCTATCCACTGAAATTCTAGCCTCTACAATGACATGTCCCATGAAATAGTGCTTTTTTATCCATAACTCACACTTCGAAAGCTTCCAAAAGATGGTCCACTCAGAGCATGTCCAGAACTATCCTCATGTGTACAGTGTGCTCTTACTCTAGCGTTGAGTACACTATGATATCCAAAATGAATAATACTAAAAACCAGTCCAAGTAAGACTAGAAGATCATGTTCATGTGTATCGTGAACAATGTTTGCAAGTTCTTCATTCCAAATGACATCAATAAGTACTTGTAATGTCTGTATCAACATTTGAAGGTCATCTTCAGGGTTACCTTATATCTTACATGATGCTGGTGATAGCCTGATCAGAGGTCTATCATTGAGAACCAATTCACTCCCTTCAACTGATCAAAGTCGACATTTATCGTTGGCAGTGGATACATGTTCATCACAGTCACCTGGTTTATGCACTGGAAGTCCACACATACCCTCAAGCTCCCGTCTTCTTTCCTGGAAAACTAAAATGGGGATGATAGTCAAGAAATAATGGGTCATATGAACCCATTCCACTACAACTCCTCCAAATATACTCTATGGTCCCGAATCTCAATTGGAGCCATCCGATATGCAGGTGTAGATATCGGTGTCGTCCCTTGGTTAAAGTCAATGAAAAATTCAACCTCTCTACGAGGAGGTATTGTTGGGAAATTTTTTGGAAAGGCTTCCACAAACTCATCCACCACTGTTGGGAGTTGTGGACTCACCTCATCCACCATATCGAAGGAAATGATATCTAATTAATGATTTACCTTTAGCATCCTTATAAGTGTGAGTGCATCTCACGTTGCACTATTTTATTTCAGACAAACAACAATAAATTTGTCTCCTTCTATTTGTGTATATTACACTATAAATATCAAATAGTCTATCTGAACATGAATTACTGATAGACAGAACATTCCTGGAATGACATTATAGAGCCTCAAAGCTGCCACTTGGAGCTGCCATCTTAATCTCTCTCCTCCAAGAGTAAGGTTAAATTTTAGACAGTAGCGTGTGACTGCAGAATCTCATCTTGTGGGAGACTCCAATCATAATGATCAATCCAATGGTTCAGTCATAATCTACGTGTTCTAAACAAGATATGTGACGTGGAATTTTTATCGGAACCCGTGTTTATAAGCACTGCAGCTAAATTGGAGAAGACAAAGTTTGTACCTCGTATAATCTCACGAACATATTGATTGTAAGCCACTACTACCTAAATTCAGGCATGCCCCTATCCACCTGCTCCTAGAGCCTATAGTTGACAGCATGGGGGTGGTGGGGGTTTTTCATCATACCTGCATCCACCTACTTCTTCTCAACATACTCCCCTGCCACATCTGCCACCTGTCTAGCCACGCTACTCCTACCATTGACTCTATCTCAGTAGTCCCTTGACCATATATCGGCCATCTGTGTGGTGAATCAGACTGTCATGAGCTATGTTCCCTTATCCCCACAATATTAATAAACTATAGCATTCAGCTGACATAATCTTCTTCACAAGATAGGCACCTCTGACATAACATCATGGGGTTGTCCTAAAAAAGGTTTGGCTCATTTGGGCCTTTATGTCGTTTTCCTACTATCGGCTACAGATGACCAACCACCTATCGTCTAATGGTGGGTCTCACTGTCAATGCCTACTCGGATAGTAATCTCTCCATCAGTGATATAAAAACCAAGCTATTTATTACACACTTATACATGATTTATCACATAAACATGCACTTAAGACAAATCTGAGGATAGATAGTGTTAGTATCTTGGGAATTTAGGAAAATTATTGAAAAATTAACACATAAAATAAAACATAATTATTGAAAAGCTCTTTTACATTACCACTACATTACTTCGAACTTATCATTTTAGCATATAACCTGAGGACATACATAAGAAAAGGGTTGGCTATAAAGCCCAGTAATAGAGTAAATAAGGAACAACATGACGAATACAATACATGTTAGTCAATAGGAATAATAATAGATAATAATAGAAGTATGAACATAACGGAATTATATACAATGATTATCATAACATGGAAATGTGGAAACAAAATTTAGAATTATATTAGCATTTGAAAAGGCTCATTACATAATGACCATGAGTAAACAGTCATTTCACATGAATTAGAGTGAGTAAACTCTCATTGAACATGAATTATCATGAGTAAACCATTATTTCGAATTGAGTGTCATGCTAATATTCTTTACCTAATTCATTGTATCATTATTCGTGTTCTCCTTTCTTAATCATTTCATTTCATGAATATGTGTTCCACATAGATCATACAACATGGATTCGTTAAGCATCATAATTTATTCCACTAATAGAATTTGTGGAATATGTAAATGTATTTCTTAAATAAATAAGTCCATGTGAATAAATGATAATACATTTGAAAGAGAAATGGGTATAGTATTCACCTTACATGATGATTTTGGCATGGGAAATTTTGGTGCAACATCTGTAGCATAACGACGTTAAATAGAAATCATAAAATGGGTTGATGAGATAGAAAGGGGTCTCTCATCATTAATACAAGAAAATGGAATGTAAGGGGGTCATGCAGCTTAATATTCCAACATGTGTAATTTAATTTAGATGAATTATATACAATAATTTCATGAATGTAAATGAGAATAGAGAAATCTCATAAAAAATTTCGGCATGGTAACTGGTGTACAAGGGCAGAATTAGTGAGAGAGAAAGGGGTCTCTCATCATTCAAACATAAGTATGTAAGTATAGGAGAGGTTATAAACCATAAAACAACATTTTTAATTGAAAATAAAAGGGCATAACAATATATTTAAAAATGGACATAAGGAAGGATGTATATTAGAGATCCTTTACATGGAAGGGTGATCCCAAAGGCTTGGGAGAGGCTTTAGGGAGGCCTCTTGAGAGCTTGGAGAACCTTGAGGGAATATAGAGAGAGGAGAGAATAGGTTGGTAAATCTCCAAATTGTTTTAGTGAAAATGAATGGGAGATTGAGTGGGTTTATATTGGAAAGTGTAGGGAATGCTTTATTATTTAGGTTTTTGACACTACATATTAAACTAATCAAAACCACAAACCATCCCATGGTTTTTGCCCAATGTTTTTTCCAATTTAGAGTGGATGAAGTATTTTATATGGCTAATGGTTATATGTATTAAAATATTTATCTCACTTCTGTGGAGGTTAGTCACAATCTCAAGAAACTAATTTTAAAAGAAAAATTATTTAATTAGTCTTAGAGGATCCACATAGGCATTGTTAAATTTATAAATAAAATATAAAACCAAATTATTTTATAGGTAAAACATATATTGGATTTTTTATACCTTTTTTATTAGTCTATTACATCACTATTGGGTCATTATGATGTCATAAAACCAATTATATATTTAAACGATATTTAATTTTTACCCACAAATTTTGATGTCTCAAAAAATAATGAAAAACTCACAGTTAGATGATTTTCATTGTCCTGAATCCAATATTAATATAATTTTTTTTCTAATTTTGCTTCTAAACATGTGATTTTTCAATTTTATGATAAAAAAATGATAATTAAAAAAAATAATATGTTTTGCCAAAAATAGCTTTCAAACAATAATAAAAATTATAGTTGGATTCAAAAAAAATTATAGGATCAATTTTATATAATAAATGTAATTTAGTAATAATATTTTATTAAAATATTATTTAATATTAAAATCCATTAATTCTTCAAAATAGATTTATTAATTGAATATTTACTAGAAACACCATTTGTCTTTTAAAAAAAATTACAAAGTAACAATAATAAAATGAATGTATAATATTTTTTTCATAAATTAATGCACATAATCCTAGTACTATGGTCTCATTACAAACCCTTTATAAAACATTCATAAGATTGAGGTGTTTGTTTTTTTGATGGTGACAGACTATTGGGGCAGCTCAGATAACATCGCTTGAGTTGTAATATCAAGTAACATCTACTTCTCTGGAGGGCTGTTATGATAAAGCATAACGTGTTGAAGCTCATATTTGGCATGGACATGAGAAAATCCTAGTGATGCTACCTACTTTTCAAGACCTGGAAAATTGGATTTATATGGAGCAATTCTAATAAATGAGGGAAACACATTCTTTATCTAAGTAAATTGGATTTGTTAAAGCCCTATTTTTATACTAATCCAGGGATCGTTGTTCAATGGCTATAGTTGCAATGGTAAAAATTCATAAAGGTGTTTTAACATCCAAAAACATATAACCAATGAAGTGCATATCTTTTATATAAAAATTTTACATAATGATACATTTAATTAAATCAAGATAAATTTTATTTAATAACGGATCAGGTCGTTACAAGTATTTCTCTCTCTATCACTCATGCCTACATCGGGATGCTGAGTGAAGTCATCGATGACCTAATCTCATTTCAGAGTCCCTACTCAATGGTTCGGGATCTAAAGACAGTGTCATGTACCATGTTAGTGGGGGTAGTGGGAGAGGTCATTAAACCTTGACGATTAATGGGCCATAGTGAGGCTTCCCTTCTGTAGATGTAGTAACTCATGAATACAGACTAAGAGTAGTATAATTGGTATGCACTCTACCATGAACATGCTATCAAGGTCCAACTGGGCATGGATCAACTCCTCATATGTCTGGAGCATCATGCTCCACCATCTCTCTGTTGTGCCCTGAAAAAGGATAATGGCTAGGACATCCATCTAGTATGTAGGTGTCTCTACTAGGTAAAAACCCCATGTAACTACCTCTAGACAATCCTCAGCTATATCAGGTTCTTTAATGCCCCAAAACCTCAGAGGACACTGTCTCTAGAACATGTGCAGTTCCCTCATTCAGAGTGAACTTTCTACTTGTGGGGATAGTAAAAACTACTTCTCTAAGATTGCTGGTGTTTCTGTTACACCACCTGAATGTGCTATCGATGTAAGTGGTACTTACACCAATATCTCATCGCTCAGTGGGCCATATTTTTGATCCATAATAGGAATCATGGTCGGATATCTTCATAGAGGAATCCTGTAGGGAAATTGATGCTTCATGGTCAATAAGCTATACCTTGAGAGATAACTCAAAAGGTATCCAGAGAAAAACATTTCCAAAACACATGAAACTAGTCTTTTCATGTACCGAATGGGAATACTAAATTCCGGGCCCTGATGTATGGAAACATCAGCCACAACACCAACACTGGACTGCCTAGACTGAAAGTTGAACTTAAGGCACATATCACTATTCCCCCATCCAAAATAGAAACTCTTACTTATTTCGGTAGAACAGACCTCCCTTTGATACCACTTCGCAATGACTCATCCCATGGGGCCCAAACCATGACTACCCCAAGATTGCCTTCCATAGGCCATGGACTAGTGAATAGGACCAGAAATGCATATACATTAAAGGGAAGGAATTACCTTTAAACATGTACACACACTGACATGGAATACTACACTAAGAAAACCACACAAAAAAATTACAACCACAACAATTTACCATCAGTGAGAATAAAATGTGTAACTAGATTTAGTGGGTCCATAAAACAATCACAAGAAAGAAAAATGTAAATAGTAGTATGGAAGTCTACTCTGAAGTCTCTAGATAGAGGTTAGTGGATGTAAAGACTGAATATATAGAAGTAAGCCCCGTATGATCCTGCCTCACTATGATCCATCGAGTCTCGTACCACCATGGTCTATGTCATAGCTTTGGTTTTCTTCACAATACACAAAACATCTGAGTGAAGCCCATGCAGGGTTGATAATAACAACTCTGTAGGGACTCTGAGAGCTCCTATGGTTTCTTTGAAATCCACAATGGAAAAATACAATAAAGGAAATACCACCAAGAAAAATCTCAAATAAATAGGACAATGGAAAAACAACTTAAACCAGGTATAAATTAATTATTGATGTAAAGAAGATTAGTTTAAAAGGTAGATCATATAATTCTATTGAGAGGCTCTGCTTCTGATCCACAAAGGGTCATTCTACTGTTGATCACAAAGGGTCTCTCTACTGCTAATCCTCGACAGGTCTCTCTATAGATGAGCCTTGAAAGTGCACACAACTAATGATACATGAAGGGTATCTCTGAAACTGATCCACAGAGGGTCTCTCTCATTCCAATCCACAAAGGGTCGCTCTGTTGTAGATTCACAATGGGTCACTCTCTTACTGATCCACAAAGGGTCCCTCTTCATCTTTCATATCACAGCCAGTCACTGGATTCCCGCACATAGCATGCTTGATTATGGTAGGATATAATTTTCAAGACATCGATCATACCTTAACAACCATAAATTACCACATAGAGTAACCTATTGCACGGTCTAGTCTTAAATACTGAATGCAATAAACATCTCATTGAATGGATGCTCGGTCTGTAAGATATGGGAATTTTTGGTAAAAAGACCCCAGTTGGATTCGAGTCGGATCCAACCTGGCCATATTTCAACCTCCTCCAAAACCCAAATAGAGAATCTCAGAATGACTTCCTCGTCACAACGGTACTCATGCTACAGATGTCACGTCAATTGGACATACGGTCTGTCAGCAAAAAGAGTTTTAGTGAAATGGGGGATGGTTGGGTCTGAGCCAGGTCTGACCGGGGCCCAACATGATGGGTTCCAGCCCATCGTGTTGGGTCATAGGTCCATCCCACGGTGGTCCCGACCTTCTTGGTGGGATGAGGCCCACCCACATCAACCCAGATTGATGAGGCATGCCGAATTCTCCCGGCCGACCGCTTCTTAGCCATGTTCGATTCATCACCTAGTGGTGCCAGCTGGTGTGACCTAACCTTGTATCTAGAACGCATAGCAGACCATTCTCCTACCTCTCGGACACAGATCTACCACGTATGTTTTTTCTAGCACAGATGGCTAATAGCTGTCTTATCCTCTCACAAGTGCTAGCTTTTCTTAGTGTCCTAGACGTGGGCCACCCCCTCAACATGGCACAAGTCGGTGCCACACATTCACACCTCCCCCTATATCGGTAGCTACCTTTGGGTTCCACCTCTACCTCTGACGCACCAGAGGATTCTTCTGATGGACACTAGAGTTACTCTGGCGGTCCGTTTCACAAAATACCTACACCAATAGGCTTCGTAGGTTATTACCATTAATGCGATCCTTTGAAATCGCTTTACCAAAAAATTGATTATTGGACCATTAATAATGCATCAAAAAAAATTCATGAATGAGGGAATCGATCCTTGTTTGTGTTGGCCCACACCCTCCACAATAGAGTTTAATCACGGGGGAAAATTATAATAACCACACAACATACTAAATCCTTATTTTAAATCCCACATTATAACCCTCTCGCAAGGACGATCAGATTGTGGACCAACCCATTAGTGGGTTGGTTTGAATTTGTTTTTAACATCAGTAACAGGGAAAGAAACATCAATAAAAAAGAATGCCTGGACCGCTACTTGGATTTTTTGATCTGCTGATGATGATGTATTATATCTTATTTCATCTATTTCCATATATGAATTGTTGGCATTTATCTCCATTAGTCAGATCCGATCTGTTCTCGAATTTTTTCTTCGTCGCATATGTAATCTCAATCAATTTTCAAGGGCAGAGAATTTTTTCATAGTATAATTAGGGAAATTCCAGGGTTGTTTATCAACCCTGAACCCCTGATTAACTAATAAATAAAATGAATTTTTCATTGTAGCATTTCCGCATTGTTCCATTAATGAGTGTCACTAATGAATGCAGCGCCGCTGCATCGTATTCTTGAACAATGGTAGCTCGACAGAATGAAACGAAAAAAATAATAATTTATTGTTTATTATTTTTCATATTGATGTCCAAAAAAATTATCTTTTCTCATCGACCCGCTTCAGTCGATGTTAGGCCCCGCCTAGGTGAATCATTACCCTACGAGTCCAACAGTGTCCTCAGATTTCTGATCTGAGCATTGGTTAAAAATATAGTAATACCTGCACAGATATTCAATTTTTTTAACATTAAATAAGTTAAAAACTTCATTCCATGAAAATAGGACTCAGAAGCATATGTCGTCTCAATGCCTGGTCACTAAATAATTTCAATAAACTATGAAAATATTAAGGAAAATATCAGGGTATTAAACATTTATAACATTACATGTGGAAAATAAATGGGTTTCATAAATTTCATTCCATAATTAAAATACTCGAGTAATAATAACAATAATATCTTATAATAAAATATCCCTATAAAATTATTATAAATATTATATAATGATATTGTGGATGAAAAATAATTTTAATAGAACACTTGGAAATACATCATGAGGACATTAACTTTTTTTAAAAAAAGATTCATTTACCTAAAAAGTAAAAAAATAAAAGGAAAAAATTTCAATTAAAATAACCTTATAAGAAAGTAAATTTAGTTTTTGTGAATTATGGACCCATGAAACTAAAGGAATTCATTCATACCGTATAAGAACAAATATAATGTTCTAAAAGTACTTTTGATGGAAAAGTCACAAAGTACCTCATTAAGAATATGAAAAAAGGTATCCTTTCATATTATTTAGTAAAAATTCTTACAATGAAAAATAATAATTTTAAAATTCTAGAATATTATTAAAATTATACCCGAAGATAATTTTTCAAAATATGGACATGGATGATAAATGTTCCCCATAAATAATTACATAAAAATAATCCCAAAAAATAATGAGATTGGGAAATTAACACTTAATATAGGTATAATTTCTATTGTACTGATAGAAAACACAAATATATCAATTAAAATAATGTTACTAATTCAAAAAAAGATGCATTTTTATATTTATGATATCATACGTGATAATATTATTACTCTATTTTATTAATATATAATTATTACCCTTTTGGGGTGTGAATTGATTCTTTTTCGTATGCATATTTTGTTAAATAAGTCCCTATTCTTATACATTGGATATAGTTCCATAACTTCCATAGTTATATTAAGATAATATATATAATATTATTTTCATTTCAAATTTTTATATAATCATTCTTTATTAGTGATCTTGGATAATAAAACGCATCGTGTCGTGGAAATGGTATGCCGTACGTATACATGAGCAGTGATATCATTCACTTAATGGTGAAATGATATAGGGGTGGGTTTTATATATATTTTCCATAACCAATATAATTTTATAGTTATAATATTTTTTTTATCTTAGTCATTATATCAATCCATATAAAGTGTTTATGAAAATCATATTACACCACGACATGGTAATTCGTACGTACGCACGTGTGGTACATTTTTTTTAAAAAGATATATAAAAGCTATAATTTGGTTGATAAATTACCATAATATCATCTCAAGATATCATTTATATTGTAGTTATTTTACTACAATGGGAGAAACATATGAAGAGGATGTATAAGAAGAAATAATATTGAAAGATTCTATGAAAGAGATTGCCTCTTTTTCTGCGAGTTCCCACTAGATCTCCTCTTAGAGACAATAATGATAATATTTTGAGATGAAAATAAACTATATAATGTGACTAATGATGTATATAATTGAAATGGCCAGGTAATGTTTTTGGTTCAGGTATTAAAGGTGTGTGAAGAAGTGAGCGAGGATGTTCCCTTTTATAATGGAATGTAGGGGAACTTTTGGAATTTCAGAAAATATTAATTTATAATAATTTCAATGCCCAACCAAATACATAAAAAAGACATGGATTAGAATATAATATGAAATTTTGTTGTAATATTCTCATCTAATAGATTTTTCACAAGTTTTTTTATTTATGTAAACCTTAGTATTTTCATTAAACCTTAGTTAACATATTTTAATTATAACTAAGGTTACAATCTTTTCAACATTAAAAGACTATAACATTACTTATGTTATTTAAAATAGAAAATAACAATACTTTTTATAAATTTTTACCCAATATTATATGTATTTTCTATTTTAAAATATTTTAAAATATTTTAAAATATTTTAATAAATCAATATTTTGATAGATAATCAATATTGTGAATTTTGACCCTAGGCATTTCAAAGAATTATTAAAATATCAAGATAATAATATATATTAAAAATATTATTTTATCCCTAATAGGGCAAGGTCATCTATAAAATAATTTTTTACATTAATTATCTCAAATGAAATTTATTTTATTATTTTTGAAGACTTGTATTTTTTATTTCCAATTATAAAATGATTACTACCTCCGCATTGTGAATTTATTTAATATAATTAATTATTTAATAAAAATTAAATAAAAAACAATTTTATAAGGAAAGGTATAAACTATTTTATAATAACATTTCATGTATAATTTAACTAATTTATAATAGTATAACAATAATGATATATCTATTAAAAACATGAATGTGAAATCTTAAAATTCCTATAAAATACAATTTTATATAGCTCATAATATCTCCTTAGTAGATAAAAATGTCAAAATACATTATACCATGAAAATATAATAATTAAGTTAATATTTCATAGTTTTATTCATTCATTACATTCTTTTGTCCCTATGTGCACACATAAGGGAAATTAAAGAAAAAGAAACTATGTTTTGTGTATTTATTTAATTTAAATATTTTATAAGTCATTTTCATAGAAACTTGTCCAATAAATGAAATAATTTCGATCCTTATATGTTAATTATATAATTTAATTTATCAACATAAACGTTTTTCATTTCATAGTGTCATTTTATTGACTTTATAATTTTATTTCTAACCTAAATTACTAATTTTACCCTTTTATTGTGGTAACAAAATTTTAACAATGTTATAATTAATATTTACAAAAAGTAAAAGGTATGTTTAGTAAACAAGAACTTATGAATCTAAAATTTTCATCCATTTATTAAAATAAAAAATACAGAATTTGTAGGATTTAATTTGGAATAAAACCTGTGAAATGTCATAAAAAAGTGTTGTTTTTAAAACCCTATTGAAGAAAATGTATTTATAGATAATTAGTGTATAAAATCCTTTTCAGAAACCATAATTGAATCAAAATAAATTAATTAAATTTTAAAACTAATCCAAACTAAATTTTTACTTATTAAATAATTTTATAGAAAAATACAGCTTTTAAAAAAAATAGTATTTTTACTATTGCTTAAATGTTTTTAGAAAATGATTTTAATTTTTTGATAATTTTTAATTAATTATATTAAAACTAAATACTTTTTGAAAAAGAAATTTATAGAAAATATATAATAATTATTCATTATGAAAATAGTCTCTTTTTTTATGAAAATGTATTTATGATGAATAATGTAATATTATTAAAAATTGTGTGATTATTTTATAAGCATATATAAATTAATTTATATTAAGTTAAACAATTATATTTATTTACTAAATTAGTTATTTTAATTTATTCCATTTAAATTAATTTATAGGTTATAATAGTCATTTTATACAAATAATATCATATAGTTTTATAAAACTCATGATTGTGTGCAATGTAAGCTATTAAATAATTAAAATTATTTTTTTTGAAATATTAATTAAGATATGTAGGTGTAATAGAACCTATAAGTGGTTTATTATATATACCACCACCGATTGAGTAGTATCTAATCTTGGAAGAACTGGTTGATGATGAACATAGGATGAGTGTGTTTCATGAGTTTTAGAGGAAGTGACCTCATAGGTTTTAGAGTGAGAAAAACCCTTAGGATACTGAGGAATGGTTTGAAGCAACCTTTATCATTTTCCTCCTTCTTAGAAAGCCTCCTGATTTGTTGGTGGACCTCATGGTGACTATTTTTTAGTGCTCTTATAGTTGAGTATGGAGTATAGTGAATCAATCCCAATACAAGGAGACTCATACCTATTCATACATTCCATGAATCATTTATAAGGATTTCTATATTTAATCATTATGATAGATATGCATAACAAAGCATTTTTCATCTGTAGTAGGTTTGTTTGACCATTTTAGTGTCCTCAATAAGTTTTATTATTCTCTAAAATTACTCCTTGATTATGGTGTGTTATCAGTTCTTCAGATATTAGAGCATTAATATGAATTGGAAATCAGACATCTTAGATTCAGTGGACTCCCTTGGAATTCCAACCTATATTGGGGTTCTTGATAGATCCTTCGTATGTGGGTGATTTCTTGAAAAAAGAACCATCCATGGGTGCCAGAAGTTAGTACCTAGTAGTGGAGACCTATGATGTAGGTATCCAATGGTATATAGAGGTATCCATGTGGGTCATATTCTTAAGGATGTGATCTTAGGATGTACATTTAGGTGTGTCGAGATCTTAGGGTGGCTATTATCATCTAAAGGAGAGGCATTGTTTCCCTTGGTATGGTCGAATAAATCTAGATCGAGATTGTCCAACCCGTCATACATATGATCCTGAGATAGTCATGGGACCACTTAGATCTTGACAAAACTAGTATTTCCATGGTTCATAGGGAGGAGGATGTGGATGAGGGTAAGCTATAGTAATAAGAGGTGGTCATAGGTTCAACCTATTACCACCACCACCACTAGGTGGCACATGCCAAGCTCAGGGAGCTTGTGGATTGGGACGTTAGATGTACTAGCTATGGAAGCATAAGATGTAACACCATAGTATTTAATTGTATGTAATCTCTTCAAAGTAATTCAATAGTTTTTGCTACAGGAAACATTGAGTTTAAGTGCACCAAAACTTACCAAACAAGCCGTTCAAAAAGAAGTTATTAATCGTATTAACAAAATTTTGAATTTTATATACTATATATAATTTTAACATCTATATTTTGTGTTCTTTAGCCATAATATAATAACAAATTCAATTCTCCTGATAAAATATGTATTTCTCAAAAAAATGCAATTTCAAGATCTTTTAATGGAGAACCCTTTTAAATTCCAATATTTGACACTTTTATAGATTCAACTTGACAAAACAATCTTCTTCTTTACAAGATTGAGTTAAAAATTTATTTTGGATAAATTTTTGGTGTTTTTCTTATAATATTCAAATTTTGATGAATAATGAACGATACTATATTTTAATTAAAAAGAACATTTTTAATGAAAATAACTTGTAGTCTTAAATTATACATTTGAATGCTTTTAAAGTAAAATTATACTATATTTTTATCTTTTAATCCTATATTGGTAATTTTTAGTAATTTGACATTTAAATTGGACATAAACACGTATCATTCTTTTGATAATTTTTACTTTCAAAAGCACTCTTTATTGTTTTGACAACATGAATTAATTTCAAATTAATTAATAAAAAACATATTTTCTTTTAATTTGGTAAAATATAAATCATTTTTTTATTTTGAGTATCAAAATTATATTTGGGTGAGTTTTTGGTATTTTTCTAAAAACATTCAATTTTTGATGAATAGTGAAAAACACACTATTGTTGATAAAAACAAACATTATTCATTTAAATAATTATTTTTAAATATAAATTTACCTTATAGTCAAAATAGATAAATAAAACCTATATTATTACAATGTAATTCATTAGAGACATTTTATAATAATAATATACATATAAAATTTAATTTAAATTTTAACGTCTTTAACCCACCTTCTTGGCACATTTAAAATTTTGCATAAAATGTATTATTACAACTTATGTGAATTGAATTTCAAAAATCTGAGAGACACAAATAAAATATGTAATTAAAATGTGGTTCAATAAGATTAAAATAATTTTTTGTGAATAATAAATTTTGCATTTTATTTACCACAGTTAAAAGTAAATAGTGTAATTATAGGTAAAAATAATTTTATAATTACCATAACACATGTCCTAATTCTATTATATAAGTGTATTTCGACCACAATAAACTTTAGAAATTAAATATGATCCTTTTTCATTCACTTAGATTTCATCTGAACATTTATTATTATTTTATTAAAAGGTGACTTAAAAGTCTAAAATTAAAATTTTAATAACTAAAACATTTTTAATATAGTTAGACTATAAATATAGTTTGGAACGCTAAAAATATTTCCTACATCAGGAAATTTCTTATATAATTTTTAAAAATTAAATAAAAAAAATTTATTTATGACACAATGATGAGGCACTAATTGCCTTATTAATGAATGATAAGACTAATTGCTATTATAAATACAAAACTAAAGGTAAATTGAGATATTTGATTTATTAAAATAATTTTATATGTTAATATGACATTTTATGGTTTATTTGATATATTTTTTCAAAGTAATAATTTTTTTCCTTTCAAAAAAGCAAAATACTAAATAGAGTCAAAATTAAATTAAATGGGATTTGAAATCAAATAGTATATTATTAAATGATATAATATTCCAAAAAAATATAAAGCTCTATTAAAGGACTTATATAATTATATATATGTCATTAATTAGCAACTTGACCTTATATTGTAATTTTTGTGTATGTTTGTTAAGCAGGTAATATAAAAATACAAGAAGACATGGTAAAAGCTAAACTATTTAACTAAGAGTTATATAAAAAATATAAGATTAATATGGTGACCTAAAATTTACTTAAACCAATTTTTTTTGAGGATTTATACCCATCCCCACCTTAGAATCTAAATAAATTTAATTGGAACCATTATAAAAAGAAAATTATTTTATAATAAAATGATATTTTAGTCTTTTCCTAAAGTGCCCCTCACCTCACTTATAAAATGGTATTTCTCCATCTCTTAATTTCACAATTACAAATCCATTTTATAGAGTAAAAACCTTCTCAAATATCCTTCCAACTACCCTAAATTCATTAAATAGGCCTTAATGTGATCATAATGTCAACATAAGTATCCCTTCTGATCAAATTAAAAGGAAGAACGCGAAGAAGGGGTAATAATTTCATCACCTTTTTAGAAATTGTTTTCTTCATCCACATAATCTTTAATTGTTTTATCCACACCAAAATAATAACTCCAGTAACATATAAATACTGTGATGTTTTTATAAATGTTTTACAACCATATTTATTATTATAGTAATCCTATTAATGGAAATTTCACCATACGTGCGTACAAACGGATTACCATATCCACATCGTGGTGTAGTCTGTTATTCAACACTTCATTATTTGGATGGGTATAATAATTAGTATAATTGATGTAAATAATAAATAAAACTTTTTAATTACTGAATATATATATATATATGATATAACATCCAATTACATAATATTTCACCATTGATAGGAAGATATTGGCACTCATGCATATGTACAACTTATTGTCTGCACAACTCTGGGAAATTTCATTCCCCATCATAACCATTCATGAGTAAATTTCATTTCATGATTAAAAATAATTTTTAATGAAAATAATATCATTTTTAATGTGAATCTAATATGTCTTATCCATAACAATCATTACTAATGTTAAAAAACATATAAATGAAAATGAATCAGTTAACACCTGAAATAATGATACTACTGAAATATCATTAACATCACAATATTAAAAGATCATATATGATATAATATTTATGTATGTGGTTCTTGTATAATTTAATAACAATGATTTCACCATTTTATAAGTGGTTAATGTACCCTAAACTAAGTAAAAGTACAAGGTAAGGGTTATTTTTACAATCTTTTTATTATCCAAGGTTGTTTGTTTGTATGTATCTACATTGACTTCCTTATCATCCATATCTGTATTTCATAAAAATTTATTTCAAAAAAATTATTATTCTCTATAATATGGGTTAAATTCATTTATACCCTTGTTTAAATTTTTATAAACATTTTAAAGGAATCTTTCCATCGTATTCCAAACAAGGTTCATTATAACCTTTTCTACAAATTAATGTATGAATGTTTTTTTAACTTATACGGTGAGTGCAGCAATTTTCCCCCATTATAACAGCATTGATTCTTCCCTTAGAAAATTATTTGAATATTTTCAAAATTAAATTTTTTTATATTGATTTTACTTTTAAATGATTTCAAAATTAAAATATATATTTCTATCAAATAGTTTTGATTTCATCTATGTCAACATCCTTTGATGGATTTTACACTTATTTGAAGATGATTTATTATTATACAATCTTCCATATTGTAGTGATGGTTTTATGATATGTTTGATTGTGGATGTGTTATATTTATACCATTAATGGTTTATCTTTAAAGTATTAACATTTAATATTCTAGTTTAAATAATAAATTTTATGATATGCTTAATACTTTTTATATGAGAAATGTGTTGGACTTAGTAAATGATGGGTGGAGCCCGTTATAGATCCTCAGAGCATCGGTCGGTGTAATGAGACAAACTATTGTCATGGAACAAGGACTTGACAAAATCATATTTTTAGTCTTGGAATGAGGCCTTGACTATGTGGTTATGATTTTTGACATTATTCATTCCATCATTATGAAATTATCTATTGATATTACATGTGATTATTCGACTAGTAGAATATCTATGTGAATAAGTAAATGGAATTATTTTATTTATCTTTTCTATAGTATTCTTAAGATTATGTGTAAAAATCTTGTGTTTTATACTTATACATTACCTTAATTTTTTATACTTATTTTTGATATTTTATGCTATATTGTTATTCTTAGGAAGAGAATCTGACCTCCCCCCTATCTTATGTTTTCTTTTTCACCTGATGTGAAGAAGAATATTATGATTGACCTGTAGGGATAGGATATGGGATGTGAGTTTGTTCAAAGAGGACACAATGTTGTTGTTTTTTTAATTAATGATTCAATGTAAAACATATGTATGTATCTATTACATCCAAGGCTACAAAAATAATCTATCATTTAATAAATGATCAATTATGATCATTCCAATGTTATATAACAATTCCCTGATTCTGGGTAACTAGGGCTTGAGACTTACAATTTGTATTAGAGGATGTTCAGTAAAAACCATGGAAACTAGATTTAGATAAACTCTGAAAAAAACATTACCCTAATATATATATATTGAGGATTAGTATAGGGGAAATCAAAAAAATTGTAGTCTACATAAAATGTGGGATTTCTAAGAAAATACATCCTTGTCTATATAAAAACGGGTAGAGGTGGTTTTGAAACATATATACCTAGGAGTGAAAACTCTGACAAAGAGTTTTAGACTTGACCTGTGGTATCTAGTTATAGGACAATGAGCCTTGCTAAACTTTGGGTATTGACATTCCTGATGGATATGCTTAGGATAATTCACATTTTCTGTACAAACCCTTATAAATTATTTATGAGTAAATACTACCTCAAAATTGATTTATGATTATGAATTATATGCATATACTATTCCATTTATGTTAGATATTTTACTTTTTTGGAATTATGTGTTGTGATTCATAAACTATCCTAGTGTATTCCATTGTTCGGAAATGGTTCCTGGTGGAAGGAATGAGAGATCCAAAAATATGCATGATCAAAAGAGTAAGAAGGATTGTATCTTTCATGGTATTATGAAAACATTTTGAAGGAAAATAGTATCCCATGTATTCTAATCATAAAGAGAAATAGTATCATGTATTAATAAGACATGTATAGAATTTTTTGAGTTCTATGTCTTCAAATTAAATCTATAGAAGAAAAGAACAGTATAGAGAAAGATGGATAAAATGTTTCAAATGTACAATGCGTCATCTGCAAGGAGTTGGGACGCTATATGAATCAATGTCCCAATCATCATAGTATAACACAAATGATGCTATTGGATAATAATAAAGTTATTATACTACTGCAGATGAAGAGAAATAATTTGTGTTATTATATTTTTATTAATTAATTATGACTTTTGTGTGTTATATCAATGAATTATTTTTTATATTAATTATGTAAATAAATAAGGATTGTACTGCATTACTATATCAGTGAGTATTTGATATTATATGGTACTAATAAAAGCGAATCAACAACAAGTTCAATTTTTTTTTGTAAAATACATGGTTGAAGGAAAGATAATACTTAATATGGTTCTAATATTGAGCTAGTGATTTTTTATTAATAGATGGTTGATTTGGATAAATTATATTGGATATTCTTGGCTACCTTGGAACTGATTAATGGTTTTTTATTCTATCATTGTTGGAGTATTCAATATTTTTGGATATAGGGAATATATCTTCTATTTTTTAAGGAATAAGGGAGCATGAATGTAATCAATATGGTTTTATGGTAATTCAGGTTGTTACCAAGTTTTAAGGGAATACATTATGAAGGTAATCGCATGATATTATGTGAAAAAAGGGATCTTCATCATGTTATGTCAACCTTCCTTATAAATATTTGGACTATGATTATGGACACTAGTATTTTGGATAAGTCTAAATGTTGGAATGTATTAAGTTGGTCATTGGATACAATTTTTTTAAGGATAAAAAATTTCATAAGATTGTTTTTTTATTTTTTGATAAAAAGGACATCCTGACAGTTGGGAGACAACCTATCACTTCTTGCATGGCTGCGAGACTTGAACCCATAACTGAAGGGTGGCAAGGGTGTATCACCTAAGACTATCCTACATGATGTCCAATAATGAATAATGTAGTTTTTTTAAATGGTCTGATAGATGAATTGGAATTTTTTTGAAACCCTATATTATTAGGATAAATAGAATATTTTTTATTTCTATTATCTTTTGGAGTAAAATATGAGTTTGTGGTAGAAATTAGTTAAAGGGTGGAACTCTACTTGTCGTGTATTTTTTTTACTTATTCTAATAGGAAATTAATTCTAAAAATTTATGGAAAGTATCTTAAAACCGAAAATTTGTTATTCAAATACCTTCTGTTTTATGAACTAATAATATTTTATGTTATCATAGATTTATGGCATTGAGGCCTACAATTTTATATTTATTGTTCACTTGTTTGTGATTGATAACCTCAATCACTTCCTATAAATATTTACATATTCTTCCAATTAAATGTCTAAAATTACCACTCATTTTCTCCTATTAAAAATCATAATTTGGTGGTGACTTTTTCATTTCCCTTTCCCTATTATTAACAATAAATTTTATTAAACCTATTTCTGATGGGGGATTTTCGCAAAGGTATTTTATATTTTTAACAATTTATTTTTGAAGAAAAATTTCAAATTGTGAGGACACAATTTATTGAATTAGGGGATAATGTAACACCCTAGGACTTCATAGTACATTATCTCTTTAGAGTAATTTAATAGATTGCACTACACACAACACAGATTTCGAGCGCACCATGATATACCAAACTAGCTATTCTGAAAGCAGTTATGAATATTATTAACTTAATTTTTAATTATATATACACCATATATTTTTAACATCCATATTATGAGTTCATTAGACCTAATATAAGAAAAAAAATCAATTTTTCAGATAAAATCAACATTTTTTTAAAAAAAATGTAATTTTACCACCTTTTAATGGAGATCCATTTTTAAATATGATATTTGACACTTATATATATTCGATATGATAAAATAATCATGTTCTTTATAAGACGAACACAAAAAGTTAGTTTGGATAGTTTTTTGGTGTTTATCTGATTACATTCTTATTATGATGAACAATGAAAGATACTAAATTATAATTGAAAACAACTTTTTTCAAGAAAATAATTTATGTTTTAAATAATGCATTTGAATGATTTTGAAGTATAATTAGATTATATTTTTATAATTTAATACAATATTGGTCCTTGGATGTATTTTGACAATTAATTTTTACTTAAACACATATCAATCTTTTGATAGTTTTTACCTATCAAAAATCCACTTTCTGGTTTTGACAACAATAATTAATTTTAAATTAATTTATGAAAATACTATGATTTTAATTTGGAAAAATATACATAATTTTATAATTTTTAATATCAAATTATCCTTGTGTGAATTTTTGGTATTTTTCTGAATACATTCAATTTACGATGAATAGTGAAATACACTATGTTGTAGATAAAAAGAAACATTTTCATTTAAATACTTATTTTTAAATAAAAAATTCCATAAAATAAAAAATAGGTACATTTTACATATATTAGTAAAATTTATTTCCATAGAGACATTTTATATTAAGATTAGACATATATAATTTTATTGAACTTTTTAACGTCTTTTAGCCCTCCCCCCCCCCACCTTCTAGGAACATTTGAAAATTTGCATAAAATTCAATATTACCTCTTTATTGAATTGAATTTCAAAATTCCAAGATACATGATTGACATCATTATGTAAATTTTTTTGTTATGATTAAAATAATTTTTGGTGAATAGTAACTATTAAATTTTATTTCGCACGGTTAAAAATAAACAGGGTAATTAAAGGTAAAAAATGATTTAATAATTACCCAAACACATGTCTTAATTCTATTATATAAGTGTATATAGACCAAAATCAACCATAGGAATAAAATATGATCCTTTTTTATCAACATCGAATACATTAGGACATTTATTGTTATTTTATTTAAAGGAAAGTTAAAAGTGTAATATGCACATATTAATAACTAAAACATTTTTTATAAACGGTTATACAAAAGATATTTTCGACTATAAATATTTATAAGTAATTTAAAGTGATGTCATACATCATTTAATTTTATTTATAATTTTTAGACATTTTATATTTAAATTTATTTATGACACAATGTTGATGTAGTAATTACCACTTTAATAAAAGATTAAACTAATTGATATTATAAGTAACAAAATAAATGTATATTGTGGATTTTCATGAATTACACGAATTATATTTATGATGGTGACATATTATGTTTTATTTAATGTATTTTTTTTGAAAGTAATAATGTTGTTCTGACTTTCACAAAAATAAAATACTAACTAGTGTCAAAATTGACATAAATGAGTTTTGAAAACAAATACTATATTATTAAATGATATAATATTTTGAAAAATATATGTTTCTTATAAAGGAATTATATAATGATCTATTTGTTATTAATTAACCACTTGAGGATCTCTTGGAATTTTATAGTATGTTAATTAACTATGTAATATAAAAATACAAGAAGACATGGTAAAATCTATACTATTTAACATAGAGTTAAATCTAAAAAATATGGTTAATATGGTGACCTAAAATTATCTAAGACCTATGTTTTGAGATTATTTTGATCCATTCACACCATATATTTCTAAATAAATCTCATTTGAGCCATTATAAATGAAAAATTATTATATAATAAAAAATATTTCAATAATTTTAAAATGTACCCCTCACCTCTCTTATAAAATGGTACTTCCCCTTATATTAATCTCACACCTCCAAATACATTTGGATCAGCCAAAACGTACTAAAATATCTTCCCAGCTACCCTAAATTCAAGATATATGCCTTACTTTTATCCGAAAGCCAACCTATGGAGCCCTTTTGATCAAATCAAAAGGAATCACACGATGAAGAGGTAATAATTTCATCACCTTTTCCAATGTTTTTTCTTCTTCCTCATCCTCTTTATTTTTTGTATCCATACCAAAATAATAAATACAGTACCATATAAATATTATTATGTTATTATAAATATGGTACAACCATATTTATTATTATATCCATCCTATTAATGAAAATGTCACCATACGTGCGTATGTATGACTTACCATGTTCAAGTCGTGGTGTAGTTTTTTTCAACCCTTCATTATTTGTATGGGTATAATAATTATTATAATTGATGTAACTAATAAATATAACATATTAATGATTTTTTACATATAATATACTATCCAATTACATAATATTTCTCCATTGAAATAATGATATTTTCAGTCGTGTGTGAGTACGACTTACTATCTCCACGATGCGATGAAAATTCATTCCCCATCATAACCATTCAAGAATAATATTCATTTTATGATTAAAAATAATCCTTAAAAAACTTAATATAATTTGGTATATGAATCAAATACATTATATCCATAACAAACATGACTTTTGTTACAAAATATATAAAGGGAAATGAATCAGTTAACCCCCAAAACAAATATACTAGTGAAATATCATTAACAAAGAAATATTGGAAGATCATATATGATATAATATTGATGTAAATCATTCTTTTATAATTTAATAACAATTATTTTACCATTATACTATAGGTTATTGTACCCTTAACTAACTAAATATAAAAGGTGAGGGTTAATTTTACAACATCTTTATTATCTGAGGTAGTTTGTATGTAAGTATCTACTGGGACTTCTTTATCATCCACATAGGTGTTTCTTAAAAATAAATTTAAATATATATTTAATATTTCCTAGAGTATTGGTCCAATTCATTTATACAATTCTTTTAATTTTTATATATTTTTTTGAATGAAATATTTTCACCGTCTTCCAAATAGGGTACTTTTTGATGATTTCAAATATTTAAGATAAGAATGTTTTTTAACTAATAGGAAGAGTGAGACTATTTTCCCCCGTTATAACACCTTAGAATCTTCCCTTGAAAGATTATTGGAATATTTTCAAAATAAATGTCTTCTTTTATAATTATTAAACTTTTAAATGATTTCAAAATAGAACGATATATTAATATCAAATAGTTTTTATTTCATCTAGGGCAACATCCTTAGATGAATTTTACACTTTTTGATGTTGAATTATTATGATACAATCATCCATATTGTATTGATGGTTTTGTGATATGTTTGAATGTGCATATGTTATTTTTATACCATTAATGGTTTATGGTTAAATTATTAACATTTATTATTCTATTTTTAATATAAATGCTTATGTTATGTTTATACCTTTTCATATGAGGAATGAATTGGACGTAGTAATTGATGAGTAGATCCCATTATATCTCTGCGGTGCATTGGAAGGTCTCATTATACTAACCGGTGTCTTGGCATAGGTCCTTGACCAAATCATATTTGTAATCTTGGCATGAGGCATTGATTATGTGGTTAGGATGTCCGACATTATGCATTCCATCATTATGAAATTAGCTATTGATATTACATGTGAATATTTGACTAGTAGAACACACATGTGAATAAGTAAATAGAATTATTTGATTTTTTGCTTCCATCTTATGATGAAATTTATGTTTAAAATTCTTCTGTTTCAGTTTTATAAATTGCCTTAAATGTTGGTGCTCATTTATGATAGTTTCTATTATAATTCTATCATTTTAGAGCATCTGAGCTCACCCATACCTTCTGTTTTCATTTTCCCAGGATGTGAAGATGTATATTATGATTTACCTATATGTATTAGCTAAGGGATATGATTGGGTTCAAAAGGGACACAATGTTGTTGTTTTTTTATTTCATGTTGCAATATAAAACATATGTATGTATATAATAATTCCAAGGCTACTAATATAATCATTCTTTCGAGACATGATCTCTTGAGATCATGAAGATGTTATGTAATAATGCACCGACCTAGGGTAACTGGGGTCAGGCTGAAACATAGGACCCCAAATCTCCTAGGATGATACAAGGTTGGATATCATTCTTTTCTACTTTAGTTAATGTATTCACAGACACATGTTCAATTTCATCGATTATTTCCACCTCCTTGGTTAATGAATTAGAGATTATGGTTGAGTCGTTGGCTCAAACCATGTGGATTGAGACTCAAAATACTTTTGACATAGATATTGTGCACTTCTTCAAACATTGTGCCTTGCTACTTGTATACGAGAGTATTACAAGTGATATCTTTACAGACGTAATAGTCTCTTATAAAATCTCCATACGTATAGAACGACTATCCACGGTTCAT
This sequence comes from Viscum album, assembly GCA_963277665.1. NCBI lineage: Eukaryota > Viridiplantae > Streptophyta > Magnoliopsida > Santalales > Viscaceae > Viscum > Viscum album. The sequence continues at coordinate 1,706,668,054 of OY728153.1, read as the reverse complement.
GCCACGATTGACTATTTTAGGTGGAGAATGTAGTATGTAGAATGTGACATAAATTCCTTTCCTTTGACAATGAAAGTGAAGAATTTTAAGAATTAGAGGAGCTCTGAAAAAAATAGAGTGCGTACGATTAGTAACTAGTTCGCTGAAATGACTCTTGGAGTAGTGGATTCATTTGGCTATAAGTTTCTTATAGTTGCGAAACAGTATGATTATTCCATTCATGAGGATGTATCAGGGTTACCTACATTCAATGTGGTAGAATTATTAATTTACATGCATCCCTTGATAGAACTAATTTCTACACTAGTATATCAGATGGCTCATGAATTCATTTGATATCTAAGGGTGAAGTTGTAGGACATTCAAGAGAAGGTATTTGTGATAAAATTCATTTTTCAGAAGTCAAATGCAGTGTTGTTCACCATGATGGAGTATGGGGGGTTGAGGATAAGTGTGGATTAATTGTGCATGGATCATGTGACCGTGAATAATATGTATACACTAATGAGGAACAAAAACATCTTTTATGTTTTGGGAGGGACACAATGGTTCTTGTATATTGAACTTGAATCATGATATAATTAGATGTGAGTAAGGGATGATGATATACCAAAGATGACATTTAGATGGCCCTAATTTCACTATGAGTCTATGAATATGATGTTCAGTGTGATGAAGTCTATATCAGTGTTAATGGGACTAATGAAATAAATCCTTCATCCTTTTTAGACCGATTTATGTTGGTCTACATTGATGACATCCTAATGTATTTTTCATATGAGAAGGATCATGTGAGAGACATGAGGATGGTCTTGCACACACTTTGAGAGAACTATATTTATAGGAATTTATCAATGTGTTAGTTTTTTTATTCAAGAGGTCCCCTTTATAAGACACTTTATATCAGAGGTAAGAGTAACAATGAACCATGGAAAACATGAGGTAGTTCTTAACTGGGATCCACCTAATATATTTACCTAGGTGTCATGTTTATTTCGGTTGCTAGGGTAATATCAGAGTTTTATACCATGTTTATTCTAAGTGTAAGCACCTTTCAAATATTTGAACATTAATTGGAATACTTCGATGTGGAAGAAATGTTGTGTGTAGTTCTTTTAGGAGATAAATAATAAGTGTACAAGCTTTCTAATCATGATATTTTTGGAAGATGGTGTCGAGTATGTACTATTTTCTGATGCATTTGGGACTAGAATTGTCTATGTTTTTATGTATATAAATATGTTTATTACATTTGGTTCATGTCATTTGAGGCCACATGAGTTGATCTATGAAACCCATGATCTCTTGTTTGGAAAAGTAGTCCTCTCGCAAACGATTTTGTGACAATTCCTAATGGGTGAATAGTTTATCCTTTAATAAAAAATGTATAAAAAATTTCATCTAATAGAAGGATCTTAAATTGAGAATGATTCGATGGATATATATCCATGAAGACTATCACTTCATGATTTTGTATTCTCCTGGGTAGGGAATCATGGTGGAAAACTCTCTCACTAGGGGATATTTTTCTTAATTATTGGATGAGCTATCGGAGGAGTTAGCCTCATTACATTTGTCCATAGTGGACTATGCTGGTGCATCATAATGTCAGTTTATGGTTTTAACCCCACAAATTATACATCATGTGAGATATTTTATGTGTGGAGATATAGCCTATGATACCTTATGCACTTAGATATCAATTGTACATACTAATGATGGATATTGTGAATCTGGGGGGCATGTTATCATTTTAATAGGATAGACTGTGGAGCCTTTTTTTCATAGGAGGTGGTGATGTGAGAGTTTCATGCATCCCCATTTTAAGTACACCTGTGTCTGGAAAAGATGTAATAGGTCCTCTTACATCATTATTGGTGGCAAAAAATGAATAATGGAGTTGCATATTCTATCACACGATGCCTTACTAGTCAGCATGTTCATGTAGTGTACATAATTCTAGAGGGTTTTTTCTCAACCCCTTGAGGTAACAGAGTGGATGTTGGGTTGTATTTATATGTAATTCATGATGGATTTTCCATGTATTTCTAAGGAACACAATTCCATTAGAATGATCATATAAAATATACCAAGTAATTAAACGTTTATGTTATTCAAGAGTAGAGTTCAATAGAGAGAATTGGTCATCTCTTTGTGCCGGGTATATTATGCCTCTGTAAAGTTTCCTTGACAGTTGTATGTTACCATGATGATATCATCACATCTTGGTTATGTATGGGGTTACAAGACAGTTTCATGACACATTAACTCTTATGCCCATCATTTCACTTCCTAAATCGCAACCAGATATAGTGGAATAGATAGGACCTCCAACATATGTGGGAAAATCACCTAACCTTGTTGGATTTTTTTTTGTAAAAACTGCAAACATATAACAATTAGTAAGTCGCCATTTGAGGATTTTTGTGGGATAACATGTAGGTCACCACTTGGTTGAACTGATCCAGCAGATATAGAATTTATGGTCCAAGATTTTGTGTGAGCTGCTATAGAGAATGTGAATAGCATTTAGGACTAGATTAGTACTCCATAGATAAATAAAAATCCTTATGAGGATCAAAAAATTATACCTCCGGAGTTTGAGGAGTGAGTACATGAGTTATTCGTGCTCTCACCTTGACATAGATTTAGAAGATTTGGTGGTTTTGGAATGTTATCTTCATGTTCCATTGGTCCCTTCTTGATTTTGTGTGGACTTTGTGAGGTGGAATACCATATAGCTCTACCATAGTAGTTAGACTAGTTACAAAATGTCTTCTACCTATCCAAACAATGGATGTACATTCACAGTACGTCACACTTTATAAATTTGGGTGAGGTAGTAATTGAGTGTGGATTCAACATTGTGGAATACCAAGTACTGATCGATAAATAGAATGAGAGGATCCTTTGTGGGTGATAGACTCCCCTTGTGTGTGTCTATTGGTAAAATTACAATCATCATGATAGATTATTTTAGAAGGTGACCCAAATGCGATCCTAATTGCCTCGTATTTTGAGTTGGGTATTCTCTATTCATGAAGAAAATACATAAGGTGGGAGTATTGTAATGAGTCATATTTTACATGTATTTTTTTATATTATATAGATTATTTTAGATACATCTCACTGAGGTGACATGCTATTCTATGTCTGAACATTAACTGAATACATGTTTTCATTACATTAAATATTTCAAATAGCACACATGCGATGTTTTCAATAAAATAAAAAATAACTCTCCAAAAGGTACCTTGATAAAAATTATGATAGCACAGTTTAGATCAGAATATAGTTTTTCATTAGGCATTAAATAACTCTTATTTGGGAATATCATTTGTGAAAAAAACATTTTTTAAAAAAATGAATAAAATAAATAAATTTTTATATTTGTTTTTCTATTTTGTATTAGTGACTTACTTCTCATAAAAGAATACTGTTATAGGATTTCCTCAAGGTTTTCCTCATAAACCCTATTAATTCATGTAACCATTATAGGGCTTTCTTGGTGAATGATGATGGGTTGGGAGCGGATGTTATATAGTTGTTCCAATAGTGTTCTTGGATCTAATCAATGATAAAAAAACCCATTCTTCATCAAATATTGATCCCAACTCCATGTATGACATTTGATATTGTATTTTCGATAATATTTCTTTATCCTAAATATACAAAGATAAATTCAGTGAATATAATTGATACAATCATCATTGGTTTATTTTAAATAGATGAAATTATAAATTTTTTCATTGTTGGTTAGTTCCTCATCATTCGTTTACATATATGATAATGAATTGGGGGAAACGAACAATGTATCAGGATTATTCCACATATCATGTGGTTTTTGGATTTCTTCCTCCATTTTTCACATGTTTATCAAGATCATTTCATTTTTATACATGTTTAGATGAATAAATATTATTTTTACATTTCACAATCATTCTTTATCATAACAGATCAATACAGTGGGTGTGGTTCAAGATATAGGGTGTGATCGATGTGTAAAAATTGCAATAGATGATCAGAAGACTATAAAATAAATTTGTGGGTTCTATTATTCCTGATTTTTTTATGAAAATATATAGAGTCTTTATGGGGGAATATATTGATGGATTTGATTCCATTTTTCTATAGATCGATGTTATAAATGACCATCAAAATCTAAGTGTAAAGGTTCCATCAAGAGAACATGTTATGGAAAAGAATTTTATGGTGTTGAAAAGATCCTAAAATTAAATGAAATCCTAACCAACATGTTATGTATTTTGGGATTGTACATTTTTTGTGGCCTATCAATGATGTATAGGGTTTCATGTTGAGGTTAAAGATCAATAAACTTGTGACCCCATTAAAATGTAATGTGACCCCTATGTGATGGATTAGTTTGTACTTTGAAAAGTACATTAACTCTGTAAAAGGTACATGGCTATATGAATAACATGTACTCATACATGGAAATTAAAAGTTGTACATGGGTCGGTACAACGACATATCCACCTTTACCAAAAAAAATGGATAACGACATATGATCAGGTGTCCAATGATATCAAGATACTTTTTAACATTTTAATATGCCATATATTCATAGATTTACAATCCATCTGGGGCCATTTCACACCTGAAGGCTTGGGTATAGTTAGACACATTGTGTATTCTTATTACATGATGTGTACCCCATTTAATAACTTTTTATCATAATTTCATTGTTTCCAATTATTATAGGTTTAGTGTGTTCCCTTGGTACAATTCTTTGACGGTATAATTCAATATTAGATCCACATCACATGATTATGACCCACTCTCAAGGTTGAGTCTGGGATAGAGTTTGGTTCCAATTTATTAGACTTGAGTGTTATCCTATATTATCTATATACACAAGGTATCCTTTTTTTGTAATCATTGTGACCAACTTGAGTTTGGTTCCAATCCTCCGTCTTGTGGACCATATCGATATGGTTCCTGATATAATTTTCATGAGGTCTCTTATTTAGTTGGTTAAACTATATTGGGTTCATAGTGTCCCCAATAGGTTTTGGGAATGACCACCTATATGTGTATCAGGGTTCTCTCAAACAATTTTACTTTCTTGGGTGAGGACTAATGATCATTACCTCTTCGTCTATTGTATTATGGGATTGTATGGCTCATGGGGAGGGTTCTCCTCAAACAAGTGTTGCTTCAAGAAAAATCCTATGGTTGGTAGTTCGGTATGATTATATAGTTGTGTGGTGTCTTTCCAAAGTATATTAGGGAGTTTCTATTATACATTCATTGATATATATTTTATTTTTATGACTGTAGATGGTCCTTATGTTATAGTGTTTCTGAGGTTCCCTACCCATCGTCATTATATTCACCCATAGATGGGATTCTCCTATAAGGTTCACATCTTATAATGATGATGGACCATTTAACGGTGTTTATGTAGGACTAGGAGTTCGTCAATATAAGATATAGCTTGACATAATAATGTGTTTTCCTATATATTTCATTTTACTTTACTTCTCATCATTAAGGTAGGATATACCATTTATAGTATTTTTCTTGGATTGTATTTGGACCTATTTTTCAACTTTTAGTACTATACTCACTAACTGTGTTGTTGGATTTTATATGTATTCTTGCATTGCTTTCAGTTTTTTTACATTTTATCATGGCATTGGCTTAGAAATGTGTGAATTTGTTTAGGTACATTTAGTTAATACTCCCATTTGTGGGATATGACTACTCAGTGATGGTGGCCGACCCATAGCCTATTGGAGGTGAGCATGGGGTAGTCATGGGTCAAGCTTCTGCAGGATAGGTCATGAAATCATGGACATGATATAATTTTTATAGAAGAATCAAGTGACAGTAAAACATACCATTATGATCAATAGTTTCCAAGGGATTGATTTTCCTTTGGATTAGAGTCCCATTCTTCCTAAATATCATAATTCTCCTTCATGGAGAAATTCATTCAAACTCCTTATCACCAACATATAATTCTATTTAACTACATTTATTATCTACATAAATTATCTGTCGCATATGAGCTACCTTGATGTTCCACTGAATTACTCCAACCTTATTATCCATTTCTTCAGCTATATAAGGTCACAATAGCTTTCTTTCTCCAACTTCATATTGAGAAGTTGGAACTATAAATTTCATTTTATATAGAGATAAATGATGATCCATATAAATGTGTTAGTAAAATATATTGTTTTCATAAATATCAACATTATTATGGGGTTATTCACACCCATATATGAGATCAAAAGACTATGATCTAAACATATCCTCTATATATTTATTTTTTATTTCATTATATCCATCAGTCTAAGGATGACATGAAGTATTCAAAATCAATAATATTTTAAGGGAATAATAAAAATAAACCCAAACATTAAGGCTAATCACAAACTATAATTTTGTACAATTTAACGAGGTAATCTAGGAAACCTTCCCACTTCATTAATTTATATCTATAAAGTTGGTCCAGAGATATGTCTTCTCTAATAGTAATTTATTCTGCTAACATAGTAAAGATATCGACGATAGCCCAAAGAGAATTATTCCATTTAGATGTTTTTGGGAGTGGAAGGAAAGAATTCATTTTAATATTTTATAATTTCCAATCTACTATGCATTATGTATGAAACACACTCATAGAATATTTACTTCTAGTATTTTTTGTTGAAATTACATGTGTGGCGAAACATGTTCTATGATATCTCTCTTCATTCCATCCATCCAAAACTATTATTTCAAATCTCTATACATATGCATACAAATAAGATGAATAGAGAATTCATAAATATGTTCTTCCTCAAAAATAGACATCTTTTAGTCCAGTATGGAAGCAACAGATACATGATTCATGAGACGTATTATTCCTTCACAATATTGGTTAAACTCATGAACATTTAAAGGACTTTTGTTTCACTAAAACATTCTTTTACACACCATTAATCTTCACATGGATATATTCTTTTTCAACGAATTGGGAAATATAGTATTGTCCCCCTCCCATCCAGTTTTAAAAACCCATCAAGTAAATTTTTTGATATTTTAATCTTTCATGATTCACATCATGGATTTGCTTGCATGATCTATTCTACTCAAATGATCATCCACCATGTTAATTTTCCTTGGGTGGTAATGTATTGAGTATTCACAATCCTTAATCATCACAAATAATATTCTATGGTTCATGTTTAACTCATTATATAGTAATATTTTTGTAAATATTCTTGAATGAGTATATGTATCATAGTTTTCTTCGTAAACATAATTCCACACGATCATTAATGAAAAATTACTAGACGTAAATCCAAATCTTGAGTTGGATTTTTTTTTTCATAAATCTATACTTTTCATGAGGCAAAATTTATAACAATATTATTATATATAATAACTAATACAATTCCATTATTTGATGCACATGTCTAGATTACAAACCCATATCCACTACATGGTGATGTAAACCTCAGGGAACTGAATAACCCTTTCTTCGGATCCAGGAATGTTTCCTCACAATCATTTTTCAAAAAGAACTTCTTTCCCTTCAAAGTTAACATGGTAAAGGTATTATATATAAATGATAAATTATCTAAAAACTATCAATAATAACATGTTAAACTGATAAAAATATGGATTATAGTCATTGTGGTTCGTCTGGTCTAACATTAAATAGCATCTATATTTGATGGATAAAATAATATACCCTCTTTTGAGATTATTTGACCAAAAAATGAAACCTTTTGAAGGAAAAATTAATACATCCTATAATTTCTATTAAAATTATCCATCCATAGGAACTTAGTAATATTGTAATGTTGTCGTAATTATTTTTTTTAGTAGATAATAATATCATCAATAAATAATACCTAAAAATGACTAAGGTTATCTTGAAATAATTTATTCATTAAATCCCCAAAGATAATAGTTGTATTAGTAAGACCGGATCACATCAATATATATTTATTGTGTCTATACCATTTACATAATGATGTCATTGGAATATCCTCCTAACTATCCCTCAATTGATTATATATTGAATGTCGATCAATTTTGGAGAAGTGTTAGGCTCTGCATAGGTGACCAAACAAGTCATCAATATATGTAAGATGATACTTATTCTTTATTGTGATATTTTTTAGATCCTGATAATCAATGTTGAGTCACACCGATCCATTATTATTTTTCAAAAAAACTAAATAATTACCCAAAGGAGGAAAAATTGATGAATGGATACATTATCATGTTTTTATTACAGTATATTCTTTGATTATTGTAACACAACCAATTCCATTCTATAAGGATTTGTTTTAATTTTTGTGCTACTAGGTATGTTTTCTATTGAAAACACAACTTCATATTTTTGTTATGGTTGATGAAATTATTCCAAAATGAGATCATAATATTCTTATTCTATAGTAAGATCCTCAGTTTAGAGTATATCCCCTAATATATGAGATAAAAACTCCATATGAATTCAAATTAAGTCCCATAAAATGGATATGATCCCCATTAGAATCTCATACTTATCGATACATTTATTAATGATAATACGTTTGTTTTGAATATCGACTATGTCTTATAATCCAAGAGACATTATATGGTATTTATGTACATAAATCCAATACAAGCATATAATGAAGTCAAATTAATTCAGATAAAGATTGACAAGATTCAGAGGAAGCACATTCGCACCAATTTCCACTAGGGAGGAATAATGTTTTTGAGATGTGATCATAGTACCATTTGGGGTTTTTACTACTAATTATATATCTAATATTTTTAGTGGAATCTTGAAACCCTTATAAAATTCAATAAATATGATGGATTTGATAAATATTATTACAAATAATAAATTAGATGTACTAGAGTTGATGTTATGCACACCAATCCAATTTGGATTATTTTACCCTTCACAAGAAACATAATTCACAGATGATTTTCCCTTGTCCCCCATCTTAATAGGTTGTTGACATAGAGCATCATCATTTACCCTCATATTTAGGAATTTGTTAGAATATTTCCCATACTCCTTAGGCATAAATCATTTATGTGGGTTCAGTTCATTTTTTGATGCATTATATTTATTCACATTGTTATCTATATTAATCCCATCACATTGGAAATCCATTCCCCGATGATCAACCATTAAATACATAAAAAATTTAGGAGTCCCCTTAATAAAATTTCCAACATGTTTCTTCTCATAATTTTTGCATAATGAAAATTTAATCCTCTTTTAAAAATGGATTTTAGATTTATTATTTAACTACATATAAGTTTTCTTATCAAACCCATGAAATTGATATATAGCTCCAAAAAATATTTCCAACTTGATAGAATATTGACAAATATATTCTTATATATTAATGTCTCCTGTGGATAACTCCCTTCAAAGGATTGGTTATAGGAAATTGAATAGATGATAAAACTTACTTGAGGTTGGATGAAAATTCATAATTCATACCTCACATGTATTTTAAAAATAGTCTTGTAGGTAACAACATATTGATAGACATTTTACTTCAACACAAGGAAATCATTCTGAATATTTGTATAAAAAACATGGAGATTATTTATAGGAAAATATTTTCGTATACTCATTTCAATAAATTGAGACAATTTCATCCTATTGACTTGTATTCTCAATAATATTGAACTATTGATATAGTTGACCTTTCAAATGGTTGAATTCCAAAATGATTTTCTCATGTTCTGAACAATAGATAATAGAAAAATATATTTTCAGATGTACTGATTTGTGGCTAAAAAACAAGTAGATTAGCATTTACACTAAAAGAAAGTGGTTGGTTACTAATTAAGGACTAAAAATAATGTTCATCCCTCCTTTTATAATTTTAAATGTTTTCACTATTGATAGATTAAAAAAGAATTAAGATTATAATAATAGTATTCTTTACTTCATCTCCAATAACATTTCGATTATAAGGAGGAAAATAATTGCACTATCTGACACACATATCTTTAATGTGATTACTTTGGGTTATATCCAATTAATAAAATAGAACATAATATTGTTGAAAAAGTATTCATGATGGGAACCACATATTCATGAAAATTTACTTATATTATGCATAAATCGGTAAATATTATTAATTAATATATTAAACCTTATTTTTTCATTATATATTAATATTTAACATCTATTTAAATCATTCATGGTGTTTTTTAATGTGTATGTTAATTTAAAATTAATATCCCCCATGAATGATAGACTAGGTCTACAAAAATTCATATTATCATGCATTAGTTTTCGATTAATTCAAGCACAATACAGTTATTTTAGGAATGATTCCCATTTTTACATATGAGATAGAGCCACTTCCACTTGCAATATCCATACATGGATTTCATATCTTGGAAACCACTCACTCAATCCATTACCAAAATTCCAGGACATTTTTCTGAACGTTAACTCATCCTAAGACTAATCGATAAACATGTCCTTTGGGATATCTACATGTTTTTATCATCATACTTTGAAATGGTTTAATAAAACTATAATATGGTACTATAGAACCAATTTTTATCATATATAGATATTATATTACTTATGAATAATATTTAATAAATTATAAAAATAGATGCACAAATACAATATTGGTTTAGTTCTATTGGAATCAAGTAATCAAATACATTGGTATATAACTCAACAGATTATCTCCCACTAGGTTATCCATAACTTCAATCCTTATTAGATAGATCATAAATGTTACATATCTTCATAACATAGTTAAATGAAAAATAAAATCATTTGATCTCAGATGCTCATTAAGGGTAATCATGGGATATATTTAAGCATAATCACGTGAATATGGGTATGAGATCATGATCATAACATTAAAAAATCATACCCACCATATCAAATATCATAATAAATATTCATGGAATTAATATTTTATGTTTATGAGACTTTTTTAATAAAGTAATCATGTGCATAATCCATGAAATCATATCATATGAATAAGTCATGGAAATGTGGAAGATAGATAATAATTTTTTTTTGTTGTAGTCAAAAATTACTAAAAATCCCATATTAATTGAGGATTTCACACCCCAAACAATATTATTAGTGATTTCTCACTTCCATCTCCATCTTAGTATTAATGGTTTACACCCATGACTAAGACCATATTAGAAAACAATTTCAATTACTAAACTGAGTTTATTCTCTATTCAAGCCACGACAATCATATAGGATATAAATGATTATCTAATTCATCTTAGGGAGATAAAGTTCCCTCAAATATCATAATAAAATAATACATATGTGACCCATAAGATCATATACCTTCATTATATCATAACCTGTGAAATAAAATGGGATTTATGAATGTGTCATCCTATCAAAACTAATGAAAAAGATATAGGCTTTATAATAATTTCATATAATAATAAACCATTTAAAGGTGTGTCTTTCATAAGCATCTAAAAATTGGGAGAGAAATATGGGTCATAAAAATCATTCCATAGAAATGGAACCAATTATGAGAAGAAATTTGAATCGTAATTTTGGATAATATCCCAAAAAATTCATGAGCTACACCATCTAATTTCATCTACATAGGAAAATTATTTTTCAATATCTTTTAAAAACATTTCATAAGGAAATTATCCATTTTTCATTGAATTTTTTTTAAGACATAACAACATATGGAGAAAAAATTAATTGAAAGTACCTATTAAAATAGATAAAGTAATATGTGAAAATTATATAATTCATTTTCATTGTAAATAATATTCAAACATTCATTTTGAAAAATTAATTTTTTTAGAAAACATGGTTTTGGAGTAGAATCGATTTCCAAAAATATAATGATATGATGTCTTATTTTCCTTAAAAAATTATTAATAATATTAAGTACTAATTGATGGAAAAATAGTAACATTACAATGGTATATCATTAATAAAAATAGGAGAATAAAATTAATTAAAATTATTGACATATGTATCACAATATTTTAGTAATGCAAGTATAATTATTAATAATCCTCATAAATGATGTGATTGAAGAAATAAACTCTCACCATAAAATGAATTTATCCATAGAAATTCATCATTATTATAGAAATATATGACGATACATATGCCTTATCTTATCCTACATTTTTCACATAGCTTCCTCTAACTAGAAGATTATATACAAAACATTCACCAGGTGAGTGGTCTTGTATCAAAGAAATATTTTTGTCTGATCTAGAACTTCAACTCGTTGTTTCTCATAATCTAGATCTTGATCCAATAGTATAATATCTAAGTTCAGTAGATGTTAATGATAAAATATTTAATTTATCAGGAGAGATAAATAAAACACATCATGGATGTGAGTTATATTTGGTGGAAGTTCCAAGAAATAGGAAATCGTCCTGATTTGATCAATATTTTAAAAATGTTATAATTTACTTAGGGATTTATTTCACCTAAATCCTAAATATCATGACCTTTTTTCTGTTGAGAGACTCATTGAAACACCTTCTCAATGAATTTAAATTATATATCACATCAATGGTTATAAACTTATCTTATTTCAACTTTTTTCTTGTTTGATAAGATGATGAATGGTTTTAAAATTCACTTCCATTTCTTTAGTGCTCTCAAGTTCAAATATCATACATTATACAACTTCATTCCATTATGGTTGAGATTTAAATTTATTTCCATATAAGGATTCATAATGATCTATCTAAATTCATCAATTAATGCTATTGTTGCAAGAGAAATAAAATATTAGAAGGTGTTGATCCCAAACACTTTTTAAATCCAATTAATAGGATATATGATAAAATCCTATTGATATATCACTTTAAATTCAAATATACCATCTATCTAAGGATGATAAGCAGTGATGAAACTCAATTTTTATCATGGAATTGCTGAGGACTTCCACAAATTATTGATGTAAAACATGGATCCAGATTAGATATATTTGTATGTTATACTTCAGTAACCATTGAAACTTATTTAATATATATCATAACTATATGATATAGATAGAATGAATTTTTTATAGTGATAAATTATTCTAAATAAGAATTTATATTGAATATCACCGATATAGAATTATTAGTTATATTGATTTTGTAATTGGAATGAAAAAATACATTGTGATGTCCTCACATTTCTAATATGGTATGGTTAATAGATGCAACATCCTCTTGTAAATTTTCCTTTCATCCTTAACATGATGACATACAAACAACAGAGTAATAAACATTGTGGCATCTGTCTTCATTCCATCCAACCAGAATTATTCGTTCATGTCTCTATAAATCTCCATACCTCAGGATGAATAGATAATGATGAGCTATGAGATTCCTACAATATCACTTTCTTCATATCCAATATATATGATACACATACATTGTTCCTAACCATTCTTATTAAATCTTCATCAAGGTTAAAATCAAATCATTTCTAATCTTCTTCTATAGTTTTAAATATTCCTCATATTCCTCTTAAATATTCACATGGATAGAGGTTTGAACATTAAATTTGAGAAGATATTTTCCACATTAAATAGTATTTCTAAGTCCATAAATCAAAATATAGAAATATTGGATCACTTGTGATCATCATCATGGATAAGAAGGCCTGATACTTCCGACTAAAATCATTATCAACCATGTTCACATTTTGAAAATGATAATTTATTGAGAAATAATAATCCTTTATCAGATATTACCATCTTCTATAGTGCATTTTTAACTCCTTCTATGTTCAAGAATACTTCAATATTCCATTAGTGGAATATATATATATATATCACTTTTCACTATAAAATTTTTTCCTCTGTATCATTAATTTATAATTTAATACATCCAACTCCAAAGCATGATTTGGGAATATTTTCAAATGAATCTTCAATTTTCACGATTCATTTGCTATAACCCCTCCATATTCATAAGAAAACATACCCATAAATTTTTGGATTCATCACTATATGTTACAAACCCTCCTCTACTATAGGGTAATGTAATTATAGGTTCACTAAATAACCATCTCATTAGTTCCATAAATTGTTCCTCACGTTCCTCTATCCAAGGGAATGTTTAACCCTTATGAGTCTTCATTATCAAGAGATTGGATAGTCATGAGATATTCCCAACAATCCTTCAATAATATCCAACTAAACAAAGAAAACTAATTATCTCTATCACTATGGTAGGCATGGGAAACATACAATAGACTCCATTATTGATGGATCGACTTCTATAAACTCTCATGTGATTATATAACACAAAAATGATAAAATTCACAACCATAATTCAAAAATTATAAATTTTCCATAAAATTTATTTTACCATAGTCTTTAGTAAAATTACTAATTGGTACTCATTATCTTCCTTAATATTTCAATAATTATAAATATAATCAATAATGACTACCGAAAATTGATCAATGTAATATCTAAAGACTATAGTCATCAAATCCATGAAGATGGAAGGGGAATTACTAAGACCAAACAGAATCACTATATATTTTTGGTTTCCATACCATGTACGGAAAGTCGTATTGGGTGTATTATCCATATTTACTTTCATATTATGATATAAAAAAGGAAGTTCAATCATAGAAAATTATATAAGTCCATGTATTTGATAAAATAAATCATCTATATGGGGATTTTAATACGTTTTCTTGATCGTGATCTTGTTCAACTATGGATAATCAATGGAGATCTTATTGATCCTTCTTTATTTTTTCATAAAAAGAATAGATGAACCCCAAGGGTACAAAATTGGTAAAATTAATACATTTTCAAGGGTTCCAAATAGTTTATTCATAAATTACACTAACTCAATTAGTTTTAGTAGATAGGGTGTCTCCAAATATGGATTGGAACCAGTTATGAGTTCAATTGAGAACTCAACATCACATTTCTATATAAGGCTAGGAAACTCTTTTAGATATATATCCAGAAATTCTTGAATGGTAGGAATATCATTGATGTCATGTTTCCCTCCAACCATTTGAGCTAAATATACCATCTAAAAGGTAATTGAGATGCATAAAATATATGTAATCTGCATTGGAATTTCATACTTATCATCACATTGATATAAAAAATCAAAGTTTGGTTTTAAATATAAAATGTAACTTTTCTTCCCTGAAAAAGATTATTGAAGTTATTAAGAGAAATCCAAACCATGCATGAAATGATATCATATTCTACCAGAGGAAGAACAATAATATTTTCCAAAAGAATATTCCAAAAAACATTAGCTGGAGAAGAAACATAGAACTAACATAAAATCATCGTACCATTATGGACTTTTACTAGTAATTACACATATAATAATTTGGGTGGAAAATTATTAACAATATAAATTTCATTAGATATGATAGAGTGGAAAGATATGTTTTCAAATAAGACATTATCAGTTCTAGAGTTAATGGTATGTGTACCTTTTACTATGATGTTATTTCACACCATTTAAAAAACATTGATCGCATGATATTTCCCCTTTTCCATAATCATAAGAGGTTGTTAATATTGATTATCACCATTAACATTCATTTTTTGTTACCGGTTAACATAATTAACATTCCCATTAATCTTTATTCCTTAATGTAGGGGAGGTGAATTATTTGTATCTATCTCACCCTTCACATTATTAGATAAAAATTCACATCACATTGACAATAAAATTCCTCATAACCATCCCTTCCATATTTAATAAATTAATTATACCCCTTATAAAAATTTCTTCCTTGCTATTTCCCAGACATAGAGCATAGTCGGGACCGCATCTTCTTCTCTCAGTGGTTTTTAGATTTTTCCTTTCAACCAATATACCTTTTTATGTAAGACCCTAAATATTGATATGTATCCCCATCTTACCTTTCAGCCATTTATAATAAAAAATATCTTTATAAGTACTAAAGTATATTTTGGCAAGATCCTATCAGATATTTGTCTTTAAACCCCTGAATATGTGACGAAACATAATTTCATGAAATATGATAATAATATAATCATACATCAAACGTATTGTAAAAATTTCTTCATAGTTACCAACATATTCATTATAACTTTGATTTAACTCATTACACTCATTCTACATCTTGGTATGAAGAATATAAGGAATTTAATTATTAAAAAATATGATCATGACCATTCCCCAATTAATGGATTCAATTTTATCATTCTTCCTCATATTCTTGACTGGATTCCACCGTTGGTATGCTTCACATTCTAAAAGAAAAACATCCTGATTGAATTTCTCATGCTCCAAAAATAACAGAATATAGATTAAATTTTTAGTGGTACTGATACATTTTTTAGAAACTAATGGATCATAAGACCCACTGAAATAAGGCGGATGTTCCCTAATAAAAGACTCAACAAAACACTTTCCCTCAAATAATTAGTAATTTTATCATGACTCTAACTTGAAAATGTTTTGTGATAATAGAAACATGGTTTTTCATTATAAATATCATAACATATATATGGTTAATAGAAAAAATCAGTGCATTTCCATACACACTAAGCATTAATATGGTTCCTCCAAGTTCCATCCATTTACTAAAATAAAAAATCCCAGTGTAAGAAAGAATAATAAGAGTGGGAAACTACATAATCCTATAATTTTTTATAGGATTTCAATATTATGAAACACCATTTAAAATATGATACAATAGTATTATTCTAATTTTTCGTATTGAAAATGTATTTTAATCATTCATGATGGATTGTGAATAGTTTATGAAATTACAAAGCACATTACGTTGGTGTTTCAAACTATGTGTCCTGCAAGTCCCATTCTCATATACCATTTCTTTACCGAGTCTATATTATGATTCAATATTTATGGATTCTACCCCTATAGAATTATATTCTATCGACACATTCTCTTATATTATACAGACATTGAATTTTTTAGGTAACCACTCAATCTATCCATTAACAAAATTCGAGGAAATTTTTTTATATATTGACTCATCCATAGACTCATCCTTAGATATTTCTGTAGGGTTCTCACTGTTTTTTTCATAATAGTTTCATATGGTTAAAAAAATTATCAGATTCCTACTATACTAAACCTCCATTCACAAACATATATATTACATCACGTTTTCATAACATTTAATACATTTCACAAACAAATGCCCAATAATCATATTAATTTAGTTCCTTTGAAAACATGAAACAAAAACACTTGTATATAAGTGAGGAACATTATCTCTAACTAGGTTATCCATTACTATCACTCTTCTTCGAAACATCATACATAATACATATCTTTGTAACCTTGGGGAAGAAAACAGAAAAGAGTTGATATCATGTGCTCAATAAGGGTAAATAAAAAAGATATATAAGTACAATAAAGAGTATAATGGTTTAAGAGCCGTATGATAACATTATATGATCATACACTACATATCAAAGATTATAATCACAAGTCATTATGCATGTATTAGAAGTTTATAAAACATGATTCCTAATGGAATAAAGAGAAGAATAATTGCTAAAATTATATAAGAATAATATATTTAATTATTGTAGAAGTAAAATCATATAAAATGAATTCCATAGTAGTCAGGCTTACTTACAATGTTATATCAGTGGAATGGGTTCACTCTCCAATCTATCATAGTATTCATGATTCACTCCCATGATCATCAGAGCAGTAATGGTTCACTCCCCAATCCATATTATTGGAAATACATCATTACTAAACTGAGTTTAGTCCATGTAGTATCCATGTATATCTCATGAGATACAAATATTTACCCAATTAATTTTATGGATATATAGGTCTCACCATTCTCATAACTAAATCACACATCTCTGAGACACAAGATCATAAAAATGCATCCTATCATAACCCATGAAATGAAATGGGGTTCATAAACATGTCATTATATCACAACATGTGGAAAAGAGACATGTTCTATAATCATCTCATAAAATAAGAACCTATGAAAAGAATTTGGGTTCATATGTATATAAATTGTGGAATAGAAACATGTGTTATAGAAATCATTCCATCAAAATAAAAACTATATGTAAAATAATAAAATTGGTACCCTTGGAACATATTACCATAAATTCATGAGTAAAACCAATGGAATTCATCTTAGATGAAAAAGAACTTTGAAATATCTCTTAAAAAAATTATTGAATGGAATATCCTTGTTTCATTGAAAAATAATATTTATTATATAAGATAATTGTAAAAACATTTTTCATTTATAATATATTTGAAAAGTTAAAATATTGGAATTGAAAATCATTGAAATTATTTTCATGGAAAATTATATTAATAAGGTAACATAAAAGTATTTGTTAAAACATTTTTATAAAAAACATTATAAAAAAACTATTTTCCCACTAAAGAGAGATATGAAGTCTGATTAAAAAAAATAAATTCATAAAGATTTTACATTCCAAATGTAGAGATATTTTACCATTACATGATTATATCATTATTAAAAATATGACAATAAATATCATGGAAACTATTGATTTATGGATCATAATATTTCATCAATGGAAGCATAATCATTAAAAATCCTGATTAATTATGAGATTGTGGCAATATATTCTCACCACAAGGGTATCATTGAATCAATATACACATAATAATATAAAATTAAATGAAGAAAGAAGTATATATTGAAAATAAGTTGATTTTTTATATCAAATTTCTTATGGTAAAATATAAACCTCTTAAAATAATATATGTTAAAAACAATACATGTCTCTTAAAAATGACCATTTAAGACAAAATTATCTCATAGGTTTATTAACTTTTGGAATGAAACCATCATGAAATTCAGATCATAATAGAGATATTTAAATTAACATAAATTTAAGGACAATTATCATATAATTAATTCATGGGGAGTTTATACAACACACGAAATAAATGAGTGGTGAATAAGTCATAAGTCACATGGAAAATAAAAGTGAGACTAGGAATCCACTTACATTGTCTGTTGACTGTCATTATACTCATTTCAACCTATTGTATATTAAAATATGATTATTATACATTTTTAAATAACCATATTCAATTATTATATACAATATTTTACTTTTTTAGGATCTTTTGTTATCTTTTTGTTGATAATTCCATGTTAATGTCATCTGTCAGGTAATAACAACATTGTTTTTTGCATGTCTGTTAAGTTTGTTATATTTATAATATTCTTAAATATATAATTATTTAATCATAAAAATAATGATAAAATTATATAAATATAAAATATATTATTTTTATACATATTTGTAATAATTTATAAATTATATAAATATGAAATGAAATACCCAGTTCCTGGGGATGGAAGGTCGTACGTATTCATCAACACTATTTCCATTTTCCTATCATATTTAAGAAAGAAAGTAGGTAAATGATATATAGATATATATAACTATTAATGTTGAATTATTATGTCATATACATCACATATTTTAATTAAATCAATCTCTAACACAATCAATTTAAAGATTTAATGAATCATGTTGTTTTGAGGATACTGTAGTTCACACTTCTAGAAATGGTGTTATAGTATTCTCACAAAATGGAAACAACGAGGGTATGTTTTATATAATTATTAAAAATTATAATTAAATCATAATTATAATAAATATAATTACAAAATTGTATTTCTATAATTATTTACATCCTTTAGTTGTAGTGATCGAAGAAGAAATGACACTAGTTCGTAAGGTGGTAGTCTTCTATACACACAAACAATGATTATGTATACCATTTTATGGAAATGTGGGAATCTATATGTCATAACCTTAACATAAAGAATTTTTTTAATGGGGATACTGAGGTTATTTAATAATCATTGAATGAGAATATTTTATGGGGAGAAGAAATTAATAATATTAATGTGATTATTTAAGGTTATTGCCTCTTCTTTGGGTAAATCCTTTTGGATTTCACTAAAGGACTTACTTGGATTAGTTAACTTCCAAAGTTATTCCTATAGTATAATTTTTGGGAATGTTTTTGATAAATTGGATTGGTTTTTAATGATAAAAAGTTCTTGATAAATGTGATGAAGTGAGGGGGTGGGATCCCTTTTATAATGGTGGGGGAGTAGCAATCCTGTAAAAAATATGACAACACTATTAAGAGGTATACATTACATAATGGGGCGAAACCAATTTTAATTTTAGATAATATGTTTGGTATTGTCAAAATATGTCCATAAAATTAATTTTGGACATCTTTATACATTATTTGGACCTATAAGATAAAGGATGACCACTACGTAAACTCATTTAAACCTTAATAATTATACTTATTTAAATTAATTTTACTTAATAGATTGATAAAATATAATTTGACATTGATATATTTTATAATTTATGATGATTTTAAATATTTGATATATTTTTACATGTTATAAATTGAGAAGTGGAATAAAATAATTTAAAATTATTCCCATATGAGGGATGATATGACGTGTTTTTAATGTGAATAATTTAAAATCATTGAAATGATTATATTTCCAATGTCATTGTGAAATTGGATCAGTTGAATACATTATATTAATTTAAATATAATGTACCTAATTATAATTCAAAATTAACATGAAATATAATTAAAATATATAAACAGTTTTTTTTGAAAAAGAAGTTTTCAATTACAATTTAATATTTTTCAATATTCATAAAAAAATAAAATATTATATTAAAATCCAAATTATTCATCCAAATATAATTTTGAAATTGTGAATTCATAAATGAATCTTATTATAAAAAATTAAACTTCCCAAAGGGTCAAATATTAATGTTTTAATTTTCACGTAAGATCATAAAAATATGTTATTTATTAAATATATTAATTTTCTAAGAATATATGCTTTACCAAAAATCATATATTTAATTATTAATATGTTTAATATTTATGAAAGAAATTATAAATAATATTTTAAAATTATTAACTACAATTTATATTGAATCATTTTATGGATTTTTCATAAATTCAATGATTAAAATAATTATAATAATAAAATGTTGTTTTGTAGAATCTAAATGGTGCATGTAATGAAAGCTTTACAAATTTTGTTTGTAGCACAGGATTAACATAGTGTATCATATAAAAAATATTTTATTTTATTTATTGTTAAATTCAATAAACCAGTGAAATCTAATTTATTCAATAAATTTATAAAAACATAAGGTGTTACATCAACTATCTATAGAGACCATAGATTAACATTCATAGACATTACATTTTTTTATGAAATATTCATTACCTACATTGACACTCTCTATATGACCATGTTATTTTACTACATTTGGAAACATGGAAACATAATAAGTGAAACATAATTAAACCCCAAAATTCCCCACTAGAATATTCATAACGAGAATACTTATTTTTCATATCATAAGTAATACATATAATGATATCTTGGGGAAAAAAAATAATGGATGCACTCAGAAGAATAATAATTATAAAGGGGAGATTCCTATGAATAACATGAACATAAGGCTGTGATATCAAGATAATAACGTTCGAAAACCAATCCATGCATAAAAAATATCAAATACATGAGTTATATACTAAATATTTGTATTCAATAAGACATGAATCAAACAAAAATCAATGACCATGAGCTATAAGGTAATTATATTAAATTAAGAAATGTAAATTATAAAATATACATAAGCATAGTGAATAATTTCCATAATTTTCAAAGCTTACATCCATTCCAGTCATAGTGGAAGATTTTTTTTAGAGTACTTCATTCAATTTTGTTCCAGGAAAATCCTACAATATGTGGTAAAATAATAATTCCATCCCTATCATAGTATACTAGGTACACTCCCCATTCCATCTATGTCTATATGTACTAGGTTCAGTCCTCGATCCATCTATATCTTTTGTATGAGATATAAAAATATTTAATCAATTCATTAGAGGGAGATATATGCCCCACCTTCCATATAATAAAATCAAAAATATGTGTACCAAAAGATAATCATCTCTCAAAATATCATAGCTAATTAAATGAAATCAGTTTAATTAACATTTCATCGTATCTTAATCAATGGAAAAGAAATAGGTTTCATAATAATGTCACTATAAAAAACTCCTTTAGAGAAGTGGGTTTCATAAAAATTTTATCATCCTTTAACTCGTGGAAGAGTAATTGTTTTCATGAACTGAATTCCATAAAAATATAAACCATTAATGTAATGAATATTAATTTTATCAATGGATAATAACCATATATAATCATTGGTAACTCCAACTAATACAATATTATATGGAAAATAATTTTGGAATAACTTTATAATATTATAAAAGAGTAACCACGGGAAAACCATTGACCCTTTATTAACAAAACAAAATTTTAGTAAACTATCACCATAGACCAAACACAACAACTACATACCATCATAACCAAACCCATCACCATCTAAATGATAAAAAATCTTCCTCTGTAGTCTCTAATTCCCACTCTGATCATTCATAATGCTTTATAACATTAGCATACTTACTTCTAAGATTCACTCGCTCCAATGAAATAAATTTATTACTAATTTTTATACCTTCATGTGCTCCAGAGACTTCCCCAACGTCTTTTCAGACAGAGGATCAAGTGTAAATTGGGATCAATAGATATGATTAATCCTTCCTCAATGTTCTTCGAGACGAGGCAATAATATCCTCCTGATTCCCAGACAACATCTTTTTTCCTCCCATAACAATGTCACAATATGGTGGCCTGACTATTCCACCCTCATTTTCTTTATCACTAATAGAAATATTGCCCAATTTTCGATGGACATGAATCTCTTTTTAATTCAAAATTTGATTCTATTGATGTTGATAGTTTACGTCAATCATAGAAAGGCTATATGGGTGTTCCACTATCTTCTGACATGCACATATCCCATAACCCATTACCTCAATCACTACAACATCTTCTTGTGGATCAGTCTGCAATTTGGCTTCCACTCCCTCATGCTCGAGCCCCTAAAATTGTTTCCCCTTGGAAACCGTGACAAGAACACTTTCATCCTCATCTTCCCCTCCCTAGAGACCATCAGTATATACCTCTGAATCCCCCACAACAACACAAACATCATAATTCTCCATTGAAACATGAATCCTTTTTTCGAGCAGACCACTCTCTCTGGATGCTATCAAGAGGATCATGGCCATGAGGGGCCACTAGCACCCGTTGACTCTACCCTTCAACCATATGTCCACTGGAATCCATCCCAATAGTATCAGCAATAGCAGCTCCCTTTACACCATCCCCCCGGTTCAGGTCTAGTCTAAGTCTGTTCTGCACTATAGATACTAAATGATTAGCTGAAACCACTTCTAGATTCCCCAGAACCAATGAAACCTTGGGTCCAAATCCATGTGTGTTACCAAACCCATCATCTATAAATGGCACCCTCCTCATATCAACAATTTTACCAAATCTCTTATCCAGATTGGAAGACCTCATACTCATGGATCTACTATGACACATATATTCTAAGAGCCCCAATATGTTGCATGTTGAAAAATAGTCAGTCCATGATTCATAAACCATATCCCAATTCCATATAAATTCTTCACCCTCTGAAATATAGACCCATTCCACCAGAGGATTACATATATCCACCTAAACACAAATCTGAGTGTTGATCGGGTGACATACAGTGGATCTACGAAAATCCAAATATGGGAACCGACCTACCTGGTTCCCAATAATACGTATAATCAATGGGTTTTTGGAAAGGTAATAGTAGATTCGGAAGTCATACCCAAATCAAAATGGAGGTTGGGTATCGATTCATAAAAAATCAAACCTCTATCATAGATGAAAAAACATGCGACATTTACAAAAAGATAACTAGAGTTTCATGTTCCTAAAACAAATTATTTCTTTCTTTTACCAAAGAGTGTAAAAATGTATCCTGACATGATGATATAATTAATAATAACATGGTAATAAAAATAATATTCATTATTTAAATTAAGATCATGATATTTCATCATTACAGACATGAATATAAACCATTATGATAAATAGTTAGTTTATAACATAACATCGTTACCACTTTGGTAACATAGAATCATAAACCCCCTGAAGGAATAAAGTAAAATGTAAAAAAATCATGATTATGAATAATATTTATTATAATAAATATCAATTAGTATGTATATAAACCTCATGAAATAATATAGGTGCATGACATAATTTTTGTCGCTAAGAAGGAATAATGAGAAAAAATCTCGTACTGATTTGTTAACGTTTGAGCCCTAGTTCCCTTGAAAGGAAGAAAATAAAATGGATATGTAGACATAATATAATTTTTCTATAATAATAATTAAGTTCATTGTTTGTTATTTTATATACCACAAAGAATAAAGATGTGGTTGATATAGCACGTGTCTCGCGAAAATAAAAATTGAGTGCAAAATCTGTTACCTTAAGTCATGACTCTCATCGTACTCATTCAAACATACTATATAAAATGATAAATTTAATATAAATATATTAAAGAATAATAATAATATATATCACACCATATATATGGTTTTATTATGATTATTTATTACCCTTTTCTTAACTATAACATGTTAAAATCACGTTTCAATTAAAAATGGTGTTGTTTTTTGTATAATTTTTAATATGATATATTTTTTGTTTTTTTACATTTAAAATGATTTGATAATATTCAGATGGAAAACCAAGATATAAATATAATTTATATTATATATATATATATTAGGTTATTGTGGGTACAATTACCTTAAACACACACCCCACACAACCATGGCAGAATGGTCGGCCATAGCCCTCTCAAGGGATAACCCACCCACCAAGGCTTATTTATTTAGTACATAACAGAAAGGACCAGTATATATGAATCTCATTACATAACCCAAAGGGCCACTGACTATACCTAAGGCCCAATGTAGCATCATGCCTACATCATAATGCACGCGTCACCATATACCTACATCACTACCTACCTGTAGAAATTTGCATCCACCCAGATTTGAACCTGGGTATGATGCAAGATTATGGAGATCATTTAAAATTAAGTTAATCCAAAAAATTCCTATATATTAATAATATATTTATTTAGAATAATTGATAAATTTATTTATAGGAAATTAATTGCACAATTCATGGAGATGGTAGGTCGTACGTATAGATGAATATCTTCTTCCATTAGCTTATCAGTTATAAACATAAAACATTAAAAGATAAATTATCATTCCATAATTAATTTTATTTCATATCTATCAAATACATTTATTAAAATCATTCTTAAAACTGTCCACATATTGCATTAACAAATAAAATCACTTCATGAGGTGGTAATCCACTATACACACAAACGATGTTATCATATTCCCAAAAATTGAAAATAAGGAATGTACATGTGATTTAAATATTACATAAGATAAATAATATCAATAATATCATAATTTTCATATATAAATAGTATATACATCATTGTTTCCGTCCTTGATAGGTGGAAATGGTAAAACGAATGACATCAGTTCGAGAGGTAGTAGTCCGGTGTATAGACAAAAGATAATTTCACAACGCATTTGATGGATGTTTCGTGGGTTTAGGTTGTTACATTAAACTAAAAACATATTGGTATATGTAATATAATATTTATTTTTATAAAAACATCATATAAAACTAGTTTAATGGGTTTGAGGAAGAAATAAAACCAAGGATATCATGTATGAATGTTATCTATTCTTCAAGTATCTCATTTTGTTCTGCACCAAAGGCTATCCATGGTTAGATTTCTACAAAATTTATTGATTCCAGGTTTATATTATAGGATTTTAAAAGATATTTTGGAAGGTATTCTTAAAATAAATTGGTTTTGATGATGCGAAGAGAGGCGGAGCATGTGGCCTTTTATAAGAGAGGCGAGTGGGAAACCTGTAAATTTCCTAAAGAGAATATTTAACTTGATGTTTTCATATTAAAATAGTGTCCAAAATGGATCAAATTCCATCCTTATACACTTCAATGTATAAATAGATCCACTAAAATGTTTTTTGGACAAATAGTTTTTCATTTTTAAATCTTATGTTATATGTTTAATAACTATATACTTTTTTTACCTTAATCATTGTAACAAATTCTCATTGCATTCACTAATCACATTAGAAAAACCATAATTTGACGGTATAATAAATTGTATATTATACTGATTCCATTTATTAAATCTATTTTTCTGAATTCCAATCATTGAAGTATCAATATTTAGTTTAAAATAAATCCCATTGTCATGATGAGAAAGTAGGGTTGTAAAGTAGAAATGCTAAAAAGATTATATGGTTTATATATTCAGTTTCATTATGAAACTATTTATAATTACCCAAATAGAACTAATATATATATAATTGAATAAAATATTCCATAAAAATTAAATATTATTTAACATTAGGAATATATTAAATGAAAATATATTGGTCAATTAAATCTAAATAATTTTCACTATTCATAAAGAAATAATCTTCTCAGAAAAATGCCAAAAAATTATGAAATATAATTTGAACAATACTAATTATAATTCCGTGTTTATTTATTCTAATTTCGTCGCTAAATGTTTCAAAAATTTATTTTTTATTAATCAAAAAATAGAAATAATTAATTTATTTTTGAATAGTATTTTCAAACATATAATGAATTTACATAATATTATATCTTTTGTATCAATATGTTTATATTATGTAAAAACATTATAATTAATATTTAAAATGTTTTAATTACTATTAATTTTTTTATATCTAATTTATATGATATAATATTAGTTTTTAAATTAGTATATTAATAATATATTGAGGGTTTGTTAGAAAACATAGTCATGTGCCACACAAGGTAACCGAGTGTTGAGTATGGTGTACGGTTACCCAAGATCAAATCTAAATAAATCATGAATTAATGTTTAATGTAACAACATACAAAAGATAATATTAATTTAAAAAATCAATGTTTATAAAAACATGTGGTGTTAAATGGGAGGTTATTTAATGCTCGAAATATTTTGCATCGGTGGTTATTCCTAGCTTGAAATATTGAACAAAGGTGGTTATCCATTGGATTAATAAGGGTATATGATATGTTATATCAAACATGATATATTATGAATTTCTAGGATTGTATCATGGAAAGATAATTTTTTAGTTGTTTATTTTGAAACATTTTAGTCCATGCATTTATGATATAATCATATCCCAAGGATATACTCTAATGGATCATGTTATTTGATTCATTTATGATTTATTTGATATAAAAATCCATAAATTTTCCCATGAATCGTGTATATAATATAAGAACATCTATGTGTGATTATATAGTGTTAATATAAGGTTCTCTTACACATCATGATCACGTTATTCTTAAATGATTGAGGAAAAATCCTTTGGTTAACCATGTTGAGCATATTGGATCACCATATATTGTTTTTCTTTTTACTAGATTTTGAAGAAAGGATATAAGAATTATATATCTTAGAAGGGTTATATTTATGATTAAAATAGTTGGATAATATATAAAGCTCTTATAAAATACTTTCTTATGTATCAATGTGTGGAATTACACTAATATAATATGATTCTACTGTTTTTGGTGATATTAGGTTCTGAATTATCGTCTATAGATATGTAATATTGGTTTTTGAAATTTATAGTTCACTATAGTTTGTATCTGATCAAGGACATGTTACCTATAGAATATAGAATAGTATAAGTTTAGTAGAAAACATTAGATAATCTTCTATATATGTTAATATCATATGTCATCATATATAAAATTATGAAGTTTTCATAGATAATATCCCTACTTCTATCTTGTAAGGGAATTTGGTTTTGGGGAAGATGAATTTATGTGTAATAACCTCAAAAATATTTTGATGAGTATATTTTGGAATGTATTCTAGTCCTTAGTGAGTGCTAAATTACTGTATAGGTGATTTTGAATTCTTGGAGGATATTATTAGGTTAATTACGATTTTCATTTTAAACCATCATTACTGATTTTAATAGATTATAATCATGGATTACCTATATTAAACCTACTGTTAAATATATTTAAAATTAGTGGTCAGGATTTAGAGATAATATATTTGTTTTTTTATTATGTGGCTTCCCAATATGATTAATATCAAACACACTATGATTTTAGGATTTATCCATTGTTAAAAACCATAAGTATTCATGTTAATGATGAATATGGGGTCCAACGTAATGCTTTTCCTCTAATGAAGGAAAATGTTATGTGACTTGTGATGAAAATAAAATTGTTATGATTATGAAATTTTCCAAATCCATTAATTTGAATTAACATCCCAATGGGGAATTGAGGGATCAACATTCTGTTCAGTCGTTAATGAGGGAAATTCAATATAATTTTAAGGGGATAAAAATATCTACTATTTTTTGTAGCAGATAAGTACCATTAGAAAATAATATCGATTATATTTTTTTTAGATAAAAAAATAGACATTTTTTCCACTATCAATTGGATAGAAAATTATATTAATACATTAATATCATCAAGAACACAAGGAAAATGGAAGAAATTGACATAATTGAGTGGTTCGGTTTTAAATGGTTATTTTTCTGCAAGTGTGTTACTAATATGGAAGTTATGAGAATATAGAATGAATTCCATGAGATGTGTATAAAGGATAATGAATATTTCAATACATAGGAGGGAATTGTTAAAAGGAACATGGGGTAACATTATGGTATTATTATTCAACAAAAATTTATAAACAATCAATTATTCAGTGGCATAAAACCTAGTCTTTCAAGGATGACAGCCATAAGGTACATCAATAAAATTTAATAAAACATTCAATGTTATACAATGGTAGATATATAAATTTTACATAGTCTTTAATATTATGTTTTTAAATGAATATAAAAAAATTTAATTAAATAGAATGTCTAAAAATTTAAATTATATAATGTAGAAGAGGGTCCTTCCATTATACTTGATGTCGAAAAAGAGACATGTTTGAAATTGTTTTAAGGGGATATGTATATTGATTAATTTTGGAAAGGAATTAAATTAGCTAAATGAATGTTAATGTGATGGGTATATTCTAACCAATGATATTATAAAAAATCCATATAATTTCCCACCCACCAACTAGTCTTTTAAATTCATGGAATATGTGTATTATGACAACCATTTATTGATTTCAATGTGTAATGAAAAATGATTTATATTTGCAACTACATAATATAAGAGACAAATGGAAATCACTTGTGATCAATATTGATGATGAATTGTATTATAATATTGTTGTGAAGGTTAAACATACCACAAACCATATAAAAAACTATCTTATTTAATCATTTTTCTACATACTCTTTTATATGTTAATTATATTCTAAATGTATTACAACTCCTGCTAAAATAATTACTGTTTAATTATCAATTGAATCCTCTAATGATATTATGATCACATCACATTCTTGTGATTCCCCTCTTATAGAGTTTTTTGGTAAATTGATTCGTAAAAATATTAGATGATTCTATGTATTTTAATTAGTTCTTATATTAGGAATGCATTGACTTTATATAAACAAATACCACATGCTAATCTGATTAAGGGATGTCATATTTTAAAATTTAAACCAACTAATAATCATCTACTTAGTGAAATAAATTTTTGAAACTTTCTATGAAAATTTAAACCTTTTTAGTTCATGATTCATATTGAAAAAGGTATATATCTCAAATGGTTATATATTAAAGCAACATTGAAGATATTCCTATTGTATGTGAATTTTTTGATGTTTTTTCTAAATCAGTTCAACAATCATTATCAAAATTAGGATATTGTTTTTTCAAAATAACTAATACTTTGTGGTACAAATATTTTAAGGAATATTAACAGAATTTATTTGATTTAGTTTTAAAATTTGATGGAGGCACTGTATGATAATAACAACAAGGTTTTTATTCATCCTACTACCTCCCCCTAGGGTGTAACAATTATTCTTTGTGAAAAAATATTGATCAATGTGATGTTTCAATGATTTTGAAGAACCTAAAAATATCACTATCAAGAAAATTATCATATACTTTGTATTGATGACTTCTTTGAGAAAGTGTTCACTGGTAAATACTTATTAAAGATTATAAATAATTCTGGATATCATCAATTAAGGCTCAATAAGGATTATATACCCAATACATCATTCTACTAAAGGTTTGGAAAATATGAATTTATAGATATTCTATTTGGTTTTACTTGTTCCTTAATTAACTTCATTTATTAGATGAATAGTGTAATTATAGATTACTATAATCATTTCGTGGTAACCGTTATAATTGATATTATTATTTTTTAGATGACCGTAGAAGAGAATAAAGATAAATAGTCAGATTTACCTGAATTCACTAAGAAGGATAATTTGTATGATAATATAAAAATGTTTAAATTTTAGAAAAAAAAATACTCATTTTTAGCTCATATAATCCCAACTCCTAGTACATCGGCAGACCCAACACATATTTTTTTATTAAATATTGTCTAAGACCTACCAATGTTACTGAGGTCTATAGTTTTCATTGTTTTAATTTTTATTATTGATAATTTTTAGATATGTTCAGATGGATATATAAGACACACAAAATGTCAACATTGAAAGTATTTATATTCAATTATATAAGTGAATGTAAAGAATATTTCCTATAATTGAAGTGAATTTTATCCATATCACAAGTTATTAACATACCATATAGAGGAGAAGGGCTAGTGATCTATATTGATTTGTAAAATAAATAACATGGATGATTCGAAATGCATAATGATATAGTGATATATTATTCCCCACAAATAAAGATGTTTTATGAATAAAATTACCCAAAATATGATTTGGAGTTAGTTGTTGAATTTTTCATAAATAACATAGAAGATTTACCATTATTGTTAATTTCATGATATATATGCTGAAAAATAAATTAATGTATATATTTGATCAAAAATGTTTAATATGACCTAGATAATATAAGTAGAGATGATTAATGATGATTAATTCATAGTATATTACCACAATAAGAAATCAAACAATCTCTTAACACTTTTAATCAAAAGGAAAATTATAGTTTATCAATGATATAGATCACATAATATCAAATGTTTTTGGTTTGGAAAATGATTATTCTGTAAAAACTGATGGAAATGGAGAAATATTTTATTTCTCTGATGAGTTTTTGACCATATATCAAGGTGAGGATTAAAGATATGTTGAAGAAAGATATCAAAATACATAAGTAGATCAAAACAAATAAATTTAAACATTGTTTTTTATGGAAGAATATTGTTTGGAAATGGTGTATGTATTACATCCATAAAATATTTAAAGAATTAATTTTTGGTTTATTGTTATATTTTATGACTCTATACTCATCCTGGAATGATGATGATATATAAAGATTTGAAAGTGTATTTTTTGTGGAATAAGATGAAAAGAGTTATTGTAGAGTAGTTCTATAGGTTCATGGAATATTAGAAATTTATGTGTAGTAGATATAATTTTTTCGAGATGTTACAACAACAAAATATGTAATATAATTATAATCCCAAAATAACCTTTAATTTGTTTACAAGACTCCACAAAACATCTAAAGTCCAAAATTATATTTGAGATGAAGTGAATTAATAGATAATTTCATCACACATAATTACTATAAATAAATATTTTTTATTAATAAATTTTTTAAAATGAACATAATTTATGTGTCATGTTTTCATAGATTATGAAATTTTATTTTATATCAAAATGATCCATGGTTTAGAAAAACGTTATGGTGAAATTTGAAATTAGTTCTGGATATATAGTTGTTCTTAACTACATAATATCATCCCAAAATGGATAGTTAGTTTGATATAACTATTCATATCCTGGAGAATGTTATAATTTCTTGTTCTAAGAGTATCAAAGGTGGTTGGGATTAAAAACTTCTTCTGGTGTATTTTTCTTAAAATAGTTGCTTTTACATGAGCATTCAGATAGATCTGTATCAATCACTTTATCCAAAAAAAGTGTAGAACTCCAAATTATTGGGATGATATTAGACAGTGAAATAAATTTCGACCTAATATTTCTGGGGAAATGTTATAAAATATATAATTTATCCATCATCATATTAAGTAAAATAAGATTTGATAGAAAAGGTCTGCTGACAATCATCAAGATATCTAGAATTTGTAGTTGGTGGGATAGTATTCTGATGAATTTCTCAATAGAATAAGGTTATAATATTAATAAAAAATCACTGAATATCACTTAGTATATTTTAAAATTTTATATTCATTTTTTATCTGGGAAAATATCTCATTTCATGGAATATCCACTGATCCTCACTCATGTTCACCATGTGTTCCATGAATCTCTCATGATAACGTATATAACTGATATATCTTGTGTATTAAATTCAAAAGTCATACCATTATAGAATGATCAATACTATGATGAATAAATTTATAAACCATTAATCATAGAGATAATTTAATACATATGAATACTACTCACTTGGTTAATGTTCTATAGAGGAACAAGCATCTCGAATAAGCTACTTTGGAACATGAGGATATGAAGAATTATAGAAATAATCATTTCCTAATAATGCAGTTATTCAATTTCAAGGGTGATATTCAGTTTATGTGGGTATAATGTTACACGAAAAAAATTTGGGATATATTTCTCTTAAAATAAATATTATTTATTTTATGTATTATGATACTTGCAACCCCTAATTTGAGTGCGAAAAGTTATAAAATTGAAATATTTTTAAATCATATATTTACCTGTTGTAAATTTAACTGGAGGGTATGGATAGGGCTAAAATTTTAATAATTATTTCATACAAATGTATGAAATTATTATTTTTAGTTATCAATTTATTATAAATTAAAATAAAAATCATTTTAATGTAAAGGTTATATATTTTTTTAAAAAACTATTTTTGGGTGCATTGTATTATTACCCTAATAAATTAAATTAATCACTATTAGGTAATGATATTAATGTAATTTTTAATATTATATATTTAATATAATTTTTTAACATTTTGATTTGTTTTTCTATTAATGAATTATGAATAAATATAGTTTTATGAATAATAATGTATTTATCTAAATACCATTTTCACCGCGTTTTATTTAATTATTTTAAATGATTTTTTATCAATTATATAAATTATGTAATTAAAAATAGGTACCATATTACATATTAGGATGATCAAGTTTTTAAAATTTTTGACATTATTTTTTTCATTATGAATAGTAATTGGGGTAATTATATTTCTCCTCAATAAGATTAAAATTTGTAAACTATGGTTACAAACACGATATAAGTTCACATAATCAACCAAACACTATAATATATTGATTTATTTTAATATATGTGATCAATACCACAAAAAAATAAAATATAAGGTATTTCGGCTGCACTACCCCTTGATGATGAAGTTTATATTATATTAATTATAGAAAATTCAAAAATGTCACTACCCCAAATTTAATATCTCAATAATTATTAAATGGGGATAAAAAGGGAAATATTACATTATAAATTTGTATTTGAAAAAACATTTAATTATTTTCATGTTAATTAATTTATAATTTTTACTTACTAAATAATTACCCTAAATGTTTTTTATGTCTGAAAAAATAATTATTTTATTTGTACAAAAATAAAAATGATGACAAAATTATTGTGGATAACAGAATGTAGGTGTATTTTTATTCGAGAAAATTTGTATTGTTTAATAAAACATAATAGATATGTGTGATATTTTTATATAAAAGTTCTTTTTATTCCTGTTTTTTTAAATCAAATAATTATACTAGTTATGATAATTTCAGTAATAATATTTTATAATGGAAATTTTTACATAAATGAGTCCAAATCCACAAAAATATTTCAATAGTGTAAATTGAATTTTAAACTCTCAATAATTTCTTCCCATAATAATTTTTATGCCAACTATTAATTTATAATTAAAATTATACCCCTTGAATATGAAAAAAACTATTTACCATAGTTAATATTTAAATTAGATAACACTTGGGTTAAAAAAAGTATAATGATTATAATGAAATCCCCTCTTCAAAATAATTTTCATTTCATATTTATTACTTACTCTCTATTTATTTGAATATGTGACCATTTTAAAGAATGTGGATTTAGAAATAAATTATTATACATTAATCAGTTTTATTCCAAGTGTTCTCGTTCTATCCCTTATAAATTGAAACCATTTGTCACATTTCTTTACAATTCATGTGGAAATAAAAATCCACAACACCTTATCTAAGTATCTTATCAACTTCCATTTCATTAAAATAGTTTCTATTTTATTTTAGAAGAACATTCCAAAGGTCCTTAAGAAGGGATGTGAAAGAGAAATAATGAATAAGGGGTAATTATTCTAACCAAACTATTTCAATTTATTAATCCATATAACATATCCAAATTTTGGTATTTTAAAAAAAATATCTTAGTTATACTTAATATACAAATATTTTATTATTAATTTTATATAAGAACCATTATCCATCACCTTTTTTATTAAATTGGTGATGTATCTATCAGTCCATCTTATGTGTGGACTTCTGCCTTGAAGTAGTGATGCAATTCATTTTCCATGACCATATTTAATTGATGGTTTTTATTATGGGATTAAGGATTATACAATATATATTTTGATAAAATTATTCTTCTATAATTATAATTTCTTATCTACATTGTTAGATTCAAATCCATTGGAAAAAATAATGTTCCTTGTGTGTTCATGTGGATTTCCCACACTCATAGAGATATGATTTTTTTAAATTTTTTATTTACAAGGATAGTAATAAGGCTATATTTAGTAAGTATATATGATATTTATGATATAATAATGTATTTATAAAGGGTAATTTTTGGTTTCCTTTATTTGTTTCTTCATTCTGAAAGGAAAAACATCATTCATGCTTACATATGGTCCATTGTCCCCATGAACAGTGTAATTCATTTTTCAGTGACTAGATTTTATGGAAGATTATTAATAT
Organism: Viscum album; assembly: GCA_963277665.1. Taxonomy (NCBI): domain Eukaryota; kingdom Viridiplantae; phylum Streptophyta; class Magnoliopsida; order Santalales; family Viscaceae; genus Viscum; species Viscum album. The sequence continues at coordinate 1,706,632,994 of OY728153.1, read as the reverse complement.
ATATATATCTCTCTGTGTGTGTTTTTTTATATATGTGATATTTATATATTAAGTTACATTATGATAATTATAGAATAATTTTTAGTGTAAAATTACTTGAACTACCAAATATACTTTCTAATGAAAAATTGAATCCGTAACAATAGGAAAGAAACATTTTAGTTCATAATTTTGTGTAAATTGCTTATGAAATGTTATAATTGTATAATAAATTATATTTTTGTTTTTTATATTAATTTTTACCACTATAATAAATTTAAATATGTTATACCATATGGTATAGAGTTTCTGAATGAAATTAGAACTCATGTAATTTATTTTCATCTTAGTTTTATTTATGTGATACATATTCCATATTAAACCCGTTTTTATTATATATGGTGTATATATGTTGTAGGAATTCCATTCAATATAAAAATAATAAAAATTACTGTGATTTTTATATATTTTAATATTTATAAATTTCATGTGGTTTTTATTCCAATTTTAAATAATTAATAATAGATTTCTGTTAGAATCTAATTGTTTATTATGATTTCAATGATTATGTTTATAATGAAAAAAATCAATATATATTTCTCAATAATCATATAAATTTTATTCTACTGTAGATATTTCCCGAAAATAAAATTTTTACATTTATTTTCATTAATATTTGTACTTAATATAATGATGGAACAATTTTAATAAATGTTAACATTATATTATTCCTTTTCTAAAAATATTTTTTTCTTCAAAATCATTTTAAATGATGAAATATAATAAAAAATATTTTTACATGTATCCAATGACTATTAAAATCCATGTTTCAAATTATTTACTTTTTTATTTATTTTAAGACATATTACCTTCATTTTCTCAAGAATGCACATTTAAAATATTACTGAAAATATAAAATAAATCATTGTTTTAACATACATAACAAGAAAAAAATATCCCAATATCTTAGTCAATCAATTATTTAAATATTTTAATAAAAGTATCAAATGTTTTATTCGAGAAAAATATTTTCAATAGTATTTTTTAAAAATTTATATTTTAATTGGTGATTTAAAAATGATATGTTTTTTTCCTAAAAATATTATTCAAGTGATTTTAGAAAATCATTTTTCATCTATTATAACTACATTTGATGTTACTAATTTTTTTGGAAGATATGATAAAATGATACAAGATTTATTATTTATTTATATATATTATGGTTATGATGGAACGATATCATGCAAACTCATTATCATTTTAATAGGATAAATTATGAATATTATTTTTATAATCTTGTGGAATATATTAAAATGAATTTATTAATATCTGAGGGGTAAGCCTAGAATTATATAGATATTGAATTCATTTGGTAATTATTATTGTTATATGATAATAATATTTCAATGAGGGGATATTTAAAGACCAATTCTTATAACATTAGAGGTAATACCTTTCTTGAATGAGGGTAGAGGAGAGGTTATACTAAGATAGATGCTCATACATGTGTAGTTATCATAAGCCTAAAATGTTATTAATGTACTTATGGGTATAATAGACATAATATTTCAATGATTAATATTTTGTATAATTTTATTCAAGACATTTATGATATGATCTTATTATAATGTCATTATCTCATGAATATTTCTATTTGATTCTTTTATGATTCATGTATTTTGACCAGAAAATATTTATCATGAATTATGTATATGAACTAAGTATTTCCAAATACAATTTTCATAGGATAAGATCTTGTTATAATACCCATAATTGTCATTTTTTGTTTAAGAAGTCACTGATATCTCCCCTACTTCCCTATATTTTGAATCTATTCAAATCTATTAATTTTTTTACTTTCACCATGATGCGAAGAGATGTTTGATGTATGATATGTATAATAATTGCTCTACTTATAAATATCATATTGGGAGATGATTTGGATCACTTTTGAATAAATTTTTTCTACATCCATGTATCCAAAGACACTAAAACTATATTATTTCGACATGGGTAGTAATTTCAAGTGATAAATATTTGTCTAAGAATATGTAATATTTATGCATGAAAAGTAAGAATCATTATAAATGTTTCTTAGTGAACGGTTTCAAAGACTTGATATTTTTTGAAATACTATGTTGTGAAATAGTGAGTTTTAATCAATCCATTTCAATGTACCAATAGTTATATATGATGATATCATGGATATAAAACTAGAAAACAGTAAGAGGACAGGGACATGATTGTTTTCTATTCATTCTAGGACTGATGGATGGAGATGGAACTTTGAATGGGGTTTGATTTATAGATTTTAGATTATTTACTATGTAGTTTTTATTTGAGTTGTTTATTTTCGGGATATTATTCAAGAATTTTAAATCTTCTTATTGTCTAAAATAACATGTTTATTATTATTTGAATGTATTCCATATACATGTTTACCTACTAGATTTTTTTTTATTTATTTATCATATTCATAATTTGATTCTTATTTAGTAACATTTGATTTAGGGTCCCCACTATATTTATTATACCATCTATACTATTAAGAATCATCTGGTGTATGGGTAGGTTCACATGAGGCCTCATCACAACCAGAATCCATAAAATTGGGGAAAATGGTTCATGTTAATTCCAAATTTGTATCAAACTGTTTTTTTATTTTTTTTGTTATTTGGTAAATGTACAAAATAAAATTGTATGTTCTTTTGAATATTAATGATATATTTAATTGTATTACCTAAACCATGTGTGAGAGAAAATAAGAGATTCAAAATATGGGATTTTTGTTGATGACATTCACCAGTTAAAATTGTAATTTAATTTGACCTTCTGGGATTCACTTGCTATTTGATGTATTATTTTTATAATATTTTACTAGTGGGTTTGTGTTATATGAGGCCTATATGTGTGGATTATAGTAGGAATGTATGAAATTATATATTCCTATATTATAAATTATATGGATTAATTTATTTCACATGAAATTTTATGAAATTTAATATATATAAAGAAATAAAAGTAATCAAATATAATATAATTAAGTAACTTTTTATTCTATTAAATTATGTAAACATGTATATAAGAATATCAGGTGTGTCTATAAACTTTTATGTCGATCCTATTTTGAACCCATTGATCGATGTAGTTAATTGACCCTTGGAGTTAATTTCCTCCATGTTATTCTCTTGATGAACATTATATTAGTTGTTTCAAGAACCCATGTCACCTAAAGTATCCAATTCATCTGATTGATTTATCAAATCCAAAGTATGTTTGACTCCATGATTGTTTTCTAAGAGACAGGAAATACATGTAGAATTAGTCTAAAAATTAATTTTATCCATATCTATGATAAAAATGTATTTTTATTAAAATCCCATATTTATGTTCACTACATAGGGAACCCCTATTATAGAATAGTTTTGTATTTAGACCATCTACAAAATCATTAGTAATAGCGATATAACCATTGAGAGGTGAGTAAATGTCTCTACATTTATACTATGAGGAATAATCTAGCACTGGTGGAAATCATACCAATATATATATAGAGATATGATCTATCAATGAAAATTTATGAAGATACATTTGTGATCAAATTCTATCCATATGTTAAGAAGGAAGGAAGGTATCAGAATTTTATACTCCTAACATATGAGAGTAGGACTTTTATCATCAATAATTGTCACTTCTTGTACCTCTAGTTTAGTATCCATAAATATCATGGTATACGGTATCTCAATAATGTTGAATCTAATAAAGTCAACAGTACATGATAAAGTAGTATCTATATGTATTCTACTTGAGTAACTTCTCTGAGAAGATTAATAATGATGTAATTACCAAATGAATCCAAAATGAGTCCACAAGTGGTGGGTAGGATGTGTTAACTAGACGATCAGAAAAATACACTTCGATAGGAAGTAAAGAATATTATGAGAGTTCCTTCTGTGTAATTAGTGTACATAGACTCCATGGGATTTTATAGGCCTCTCAAGAAAATTATTATATGTGATACGTTGAATGGGAGATAGCCACAAGGGAATCATTTTTCCTCTCCTCCCATGTTTTTATTGAGATTTCAATATGATAGGCCACCTGTAGATATTCTGCAACAACACTAAGAAGTCTATTGGTGAAAGGGGAATGTGGTTGGGAAAAAATTGTTATAAGAACATATTTACTCCTCAGTAGTCTGGTTGAGGGAAATCCATTAGATTCAAGTGTTATGGTAGGGTTAATGGAACTCTAATATAAAAGAAATAAAAATATTAAGAGGGAAAATTATAGGGATTCAAGTTAGACTCTAGGTTAAAGGGATGGGTAAATTACATGATTTGCAGTGTACTCAACCCATTATGTATAATGGACCATCCACTATATGAGGTAGAATTCATGTGATATATAAATTTTCCTCTAATTTTATTACTGAGTAGAATCAAATTAAATTATATATATTCAATTTTAAAACATATTGGTTTTCTAAATTGAATAAGAGGATTGTTTTATGACAAAAATTAATTGTTATGAGTGAAATCATATGGTATCTGGTACTGTAATGAGAGGTATAAAAAATTATGGGTAATTTATTTTCTTGGGATTTGATTAACCATAAAATAGATGGCTTAAATTTGATTCTAGGTATGGATTAGATAGTTCTATACTTACCTCATATAAATTATAAAGAGATGATTTTGTCTTATATATATATAAGGGGACATATATATATATCCATTATAGTGAATGGTATCATTAGGCTAGTCATGAACAACCTTTTCATTGCAGAATGGATTTTATCATGACCTAGGTAGAATATCTTCTCTTTAATGATGGTAATTTTCAATTTTATATTCATCCATTTATAGTGGAAAAATGTCATGATTTTATTACTAAAGATTCATCCATCATACTAACCAATTAGGATATCTAGTTCACTATCAGGTTTGGGACATGAGAGTATCTTTTTTTATTTCTCATTACAATATGGAACTAGAGGATAATTTTTAGTTTTTTGTTTTTGTGCATGATCTAGAAATAAGGGATTCAAATGACCAAGTAATTCATCATGGTTTTTTCAATGTTATTTTTCACTAAATCAAATAGCACACAATTATTATGTTTTTATTACATGAGACATAACCATATGAAAAGAATAACTAGTATTCTTTTCTGTGAATCGATGATCTCTTTGACTAGATCAAAGGATTCAGGTTTTATCTAATATTAAATTTAGTCCACAATATTATTATCTTATTTTGAAACTATCAGGAACATTTTTATGGGAATATGATTAATGGTAATTTTTATGAGTACTTGTTAATATTATTGGTTTGTAAAACCTACAAAAATCATTCATATTTATAATGAATGGGATCTTCCATCCATATTTGGATCTGTTTTTTCTTAATTATTTAAATAACATATTTTTATTATCCCATTATTGGGAAAATTATTCCCAGTATGATGGAATCATATTGGGTATTCTTAAATATATTCATCTATATGCTAAAATATCCAAATATCATTTCTCTATTAAAAATGTTCACTTATTAGGTTACTAAATATTACAGGATATAGTTTATGTTATCTTGAAGAAGGTAGATTCCATGGAATCTTTGGAATTACATATGAATGGTTTCGGGATTTGGAGATGTCTACGTTTGGAAATCTATTATCGGTGTCTTATCAAGGAGTTCACCCATATAGTATCTCAAATGTCCAGAATGACCCATATTGGGGTGATTTTTTTTGTATGATTCTAGAAGGGATTATTTTTAGGCATTTAAAAGATTAATTAACTCATCATTAATCCTCATCATTCCTAAGTGTGGTAAAGATTATATTATGTAGTATGGAATATCAGCATTCCATATTGGATAATTTCAATTATGGAGGATATTTGGTTACTAATATCTCTATAAATTTGATGTTGCATTGGAGGAATCATTCTATTAATGATATAAAATTATCTATAGTGGTTCACGCAAAAAAAAATTTGTGGAATTATCTTTTGGTTGAGATATTTGTTTTCTACACATAGAAAAATACCATTATGTACATATTTCTATAGTGGGAGGTAAACCATTGAAAGAGGTGGTTGGTAGTATATTTTTCTTCATTTTACAATGACTTAACCTATCATCCAAAAGAAATTAAAATTTCATTATCAAATTATAGTAAGATCACAAATTTATTGAGGTATATCATTTAATATAATTTCAATAATCATATTTGGTTTGGTTTTTCTCTTGTCTTAAACCACGCCCTTTGAGTTCCATGAAGATGGAGAGTATTTACTATGTAAACAAACATACTTTTAATGGATTTATATTCTCTAAAATTAAATGAGTATAATTATAAACACATAGAAAGGGGCTTTTGATAGTTTAACAGTAGTTTGGACAGGTTTATAGATTTTTAGGTGGTTTTTCATGATCTAGGGTTAAGGAATCATGTAATGAATTTATTCCCCATGAATATATATTACATGTCACTTAACTATATCCAAGAAAATTCCATGAAATGGGATCCTTTCACAAACTAATTTCATTTCGTGAATCTATTTAGAAAACATGTAAATTTTTAGCATGTGTAATTTTACCTGGGGTGATGAAAGTTTTGGAGAGTTTCATAAATTGAGAATTACACGTAATATAATACAATTAGAAACTATGTATTTATTGGGATCATTGGTTATAAATCATTACATGTACATTTTTTATTCATTCATCCTCGTAAAACCTTCTCCCACTAGTGCAGAAAATGTTATTTACGTCACCATTTTTTACGTCGATTATATATAACCAACGTAATAATCTGTGAAACAAGGTTTTTTATGTCTGTTATTATATAACTGACATAACAAATGTGGTGTGTAGATTTTTGACTTCGGTTATTTTAATAATCAACGTTACAGATCGCGCGTGTTCAGTTTTTACGTCGGTTATAAATTAACCGACGTAAAAAACAAAAGTGCGGGGGTTTTTTACGTTAGTTATTTGATAACCGACATAAAAAATGAGATATCTACAATTTTTTACATGGGTTATAAAATAACCGACGTAAAAAACCAAAGCGCGGGGGTTTTTTTAAGTCGGTTATTTGATAACCGACGTAAAAAACTCGTAGATAAGTCATTTTTTACATCGATTATAAACTAACCGACGTAAAAAAACGTGGCATTTTATGCCTTTTGACGTCGGTTATTTTATAACCGACGTAAAAAAATAACCCACCGAATGTTTTTTACGTCGGTTATAGAATAACCGATGTAAAAAACCAACATGCGGATTTTTTTACGTCGGTTATTTTATAACCGACGTAAAAAAAGTTGTATCTGATACATTTATAACATCGATTATTATAATAACCAACATTATAAATGTAAAAAAACAGTTTATAACGTCGGTTATTAAATAACCGACATTATAAAACATTTAAATAATTAACAAGCCCCGTGGATTGTCATTTACGATTTTTCGATCGACAGTCTGGCGACTCGTCTCTCTCGCGCAGTAAACCCTAATCAACTCATCGATCTCGCTGCGTTAAACTCGTTTTTCCTTCATCGTTTATCATATTTACTCTCATCGGATCTATCATCTCAACTCGTATCACTAAAGTAATCCTTCCATGAATTTATTTCGTTCATTTTTTTTCCAGATAGTCTATATATATGTTTTGCGATTTTTGTGTTTAAACTAGGTAAGATTCTTCGATTTCGAACCCTCTTACCTATTTTTCCCGTCATGATCTTATTTATCATCCCTAGATCTATTAGATCGACTCACAATATTCATGTAAGCCTCAACTAAATCTATTTAGTTTTTTTTTGTTTTGCGAATGCCCGACATTGATGGTAATTTTTGTTGTCATTGACAACTAATGATCTCATTCACCAATATTACTGCATAAAATGGTTATTGATTAAAAGTAAAAATTTAGAAATGATATTTCAGGTGTTGTTGCTGCTTATGTTTGTCCTATTTTATATGAGAATCTATTAGACATATAACGTAATAGTTTTTGACCTCTATGGTCCTTTGATGCATCGCTATGTCTCATGATTCCAAATAAAAATAGGTTCTGCTGAGGGATTACCCTAGTATTTTTTGAGGCCTTGACAATATGATTAAGATTTCTAGAATTATCCATTACCTCATTATTATATAATTTATCGAGAAAACATGGATCGTTTAACTAGTTGAGTATCAATGGTTATTTTTAATTATCATACGATCATTTATGTAGCCATATTTAATAATATTTAATTCCATCTATTTCATGTTGAAGTATATATTAAAGTCATGTGTTTTTAGTTGTTCAACATGCCTAGTTTTTATATGTTAACCATTGTTTGGGGGGTTTTCCGGGGGGTGGGGGTCTGTCTAGAGAGTTGGGGGTGTCCAGGGGGGTGTCCAAGGGGGTGGGTGGGTGTGGGGGGCTGTCCAAGGGGTTGGAGGCTTGTCCATAGGGTTTTGGGGGTTGCCTGGGGGGTGGGGGCCGTCCAGAGGGTTGGGGGTGTCCAGGGGGTGTCCAAGGGGGTTGGGGTTGGGGGTGGGGGTGGTGTCTTGGAGGGGTGGGGGTGCTGTCTTGATGGGTGGGGTGCTGTCCAGGGGGGGGGGGGGATTTGTCCAAAGGGATGGGGGTGTCCAAGGGGGTAGGGGTGGGGTGGTGTCAAGGAGGGTGGGGGTGTTGTCTAGAGGGATGGGGGCAGTCCATGGGGTTGGGGGGCTGTCTAGAGTGTTGTGGGGTGTCCAGGGGGTGTCCAAGGGGGTGGGTGGGTGTGGGGGTTGTCCAAGGGGGTGAGGGCATGTTGAGAGGGTTTTGGGGGTTGGCCGGGGGTGGGGGCTATCTAGAGGGTAGTGGCGTGTCTTGGGGGGTTTCCAAGGGGTGGGTGTGTGTGGGGGCGCTGTCCAAGGGGGTGGGGGACTGTCCAGAAGGTTTTGGGGGTTGTCCGGGGGGTGGGGGTGCTGTCCAGAGGGTTGGGGGCTGTCTAGGGGGGTTTCTAAGGGGTTGGGGGTGGTGTCAAAGAGGGGTGGGGGTGCTGTATAGAGGGGTGTGGGCTGTCCAGGGGGGGTTGTCCAGAGGGTTGGGGGTGTTCGGGGGGGGGGGGGGTGTCCAAGGGGGTGGGTGGCTGTCCACGGGGTGGGGGCCTATCTAGAGGGTTTTGGGGGTTGTCCAGAGGGTGGGAGCTGTCCAGAGGGTTTGGGGTGTCTAGGGGGATTGACTACTGCATCTTGGTTTATGAGATTATGACATGATGATTATGCCATGATGATTGGATTTACATTGTGATTTTTTCCATCGGATTTTTTATTTTAAATACGATTTGATTCTCAGGTTTACTCCATTCTCTCAAATTTTCTATCAATAATGTAGGTTCCATGGTTTTATTTTATCCAATGGAATTTAAAACTATTATATCTAACTATATTACGTTTTAATAATAATATTCAAGAATATTTTTTTTAAATACGCAAAGAATTTTTTTATATTTCAAGATTGTTTTACATTCAAATTATGATTTTTTCATATAAACTTATATTTTTCTTATATTAAAAATATATATATATTTTTTATATTTGTTATAGGAAATAATGATTCGAAGTTGGATTACGGCACATCAAATGAGAAATGAAAATGAGGAAGGTGTTGATGCCTTTTTGGAATTTTCTAAACGAAATGTTCCAAGTAGTGACATTTTTTTTCTTTCCATGCCTGAAATGTTTGAATATGAAGAAGTTGAAAAGTATAGAGATAAAAGATCATCTGATATGTCATGGTTTTAATTTTAGTTACAGCCCTTGGATTTGGCATGGTGAAACTGGATGAAATGTCACTGATGATGATGATTCACAAGATGGTAACTCCGATGGAATTGAAGAAATGATTTGCAAGATTGTAGCAGAACAAATTGATATAGAACCGATAGTTGCATGTCTATATGGTGATGCTAAAAACCCATTATATCCTGGTTGTACAGATTTTACGGTTTTGTCGGCAGTGTTATGATTGATTAACCTGAAGAAGAAACATGGATGGAGTGACATCAGTTTTACAGAGCTACTACAATTGATGAAAGAAATTCTTCCAAAAGATAACAATCTTCAATATTCACATTACAGGATCAATAAAATATTATGCCCGCTGGGATTGGGATACAAGAAAATACATGTATGTCTGAATGACATCATTATATATAGGAAGGATTGTGAATTTCTATTAGAGTGTCCTAAATGTGGGACATCACGGTATAAGGTGAAAGAAAAATCACAGGCTGATGTAGAGATTACAAAGCTCCCTTCAAAGGTATTTTGGTGTCATCCTATAATTCATCGTTTCAAACATTTATTTTCGAATTCACATGATGAAAAAAGGTTAATATGGCATGCTGATGAGCGGGTATGTGATGAAAAAATACGTCATCTAGCTAATTGTCCATAATGGATGAAAATTGATGCATAGTATTCTACATTTGGAAATGAAATAAGAAATCTCGGATTACGGTTGTGCACAGATGGAATGAATCCATATTGAACCCTCAGTAGCACACATAGTTCATGGCCTGTTTTATTGTTAATTTACAACCTCTCTCATGAAGTTTGTATGAAGAGAAAATATGTCATGTTGATTATAATGATCTCTGGTCCAAATCAACCCGACAATGATATTGATGTTTACTTGTCACTGTTGATTAATGATTTCAAACAGTTATGGGCTGATGGTATTAGGGTGTATGATTCTTATAAAATGGAATATTTTCAACTGCATGCAGTGATTCTATTCACCATAAATGACTTCCCAGCATTTGGAAATTTGTCTGGATACAATGTTAAAGGGCATAAAGCATGTCCAATTTGCGAACAACAGACGTCATATTGTCAATTTCATCATGGGAGGAAAACAATGTACATGGGTCATAAAATTTTTTTGCCTATGGATCACCCTTATAGAAGACTAAAAAAGGCATTCAATGGCTCACAAGAATTTGATAAGGCTCCAAAACCTTTATCCCCGGATATGTATTATGAGAGGGTGAAAAACCTTGATGTGACATTGGGAGAGACAAAGAAATCTGGTAATGATAGACATATTTGGATGAAAATGTCAATATATTTTGAGCTACCATGTTGGAAGTATCATGAAGTTTAACATAATATTTATTTCATGCATGTGGAGAAGAATATATGTGATTGTTTGATTGGAACATTATTAGATATTAAAGGAAAGACTAAATATGGGTTGAATGCAATATTAGACTTACTATCAATGGGAATACGTTTGGAGTTAGCTCCAACTCCTAAAGAAAGATGAACATTTCTTTCCCTGGGTTGTCATGCATTATCGAAGGGGGAGAAAATTAGCTTTTGTCCGTGTCTTCATGATATCAATGTTCTTCAAGGTTATTCTTCAAATGTAAAAAATTTTGTCTCATTAAAGGAATTGAATTTGATAGGTATGAAATCACATGATTGTCACGTCATGATGTAACAAATTCTACCAGTTGAATTGCGTGGAATATTTCTCATTTGTGTCAGAAAGACTATGATGAAGTTGTGTTATTTTTTCAATTCAATTTGTAACAAGGCGATTGATGTGAATTCTTTGAACATTTTGGAAAAGGATGAAATTTTTATACTTTTTCTATTGGAAATGTATTTTCCTCCAACTTTTTTTGATATAATGGTGCATTTAATGATTCATCTGGTTCGAGAAATAAAGCATTATGAAACTGTATATCTTCGTTGGATGTATCCTTTTGAAAGGTATATGAAAATATTAAAGGGTTATGTTAAAATTCCATAACGACCTGAAGTCTACATTGTTGAAAAGTATATTTCTGAGGAGGTAGCAGAGTTTTGTACGATCTACTTGGCTGCGGCACAACACATAGGTTTGCCTCCATCTCTCCATGAATGAGTTAATGATGAGGGAAAGGGGATTCGTGGCTTGAAAGTCAAATCATTGTCAGCTGAACAGATGAAGAAGTTATAATCATACATCTTTAATAACATAGCTGATGCTCAACCATATATTACATTGCATATTAATGAGTTTAAACAATGTCATCCAAATAAGAATGAAATTTGGATTTTGAATGAGCACAACAAAACTTATTTGTCATGGATTAAAAAGATTTTTCTTTGTAGATCAGATGTATCAGAGACATTAAAATAGATAGTGGGTGGTCCATGTTTAAATGTGATAACATGGTCCGGTTATGACATAAATGGCTATACATTTCATATGAAATCTCAGGACAACAGAAGTGCAGTTCAGAATAGTGGTGTATTGGTGTTTGCATAAGTAATGCATTTTTCGAGTGATAAGGACAAAATCCCAATTTTTGCATCAAGTGCATATTATGGAGTGATTGAAGACATATGGGAGGTTGATTACTTTAAAATTAAAGTTCCTGTTTTTAACTGTAAATGGTTTATCGGTAACAACAGTGTAAGACACGATGAATTTTGAATGACACTTGTTAATATTAATAGATTGGAAGACACAACTGATTCTTTTATAATGGAAACACATGCAAAACAAATTTTCTATGTAGTAGATCAATCAGATATGCAGTGGGCTATTGTTTTACAAGGGAAAAAACAATATGTTGGTTAGGATGAAGTTGATGAAGATTCTGATTTATGCGAGATCCCTGCTTCCATGGAATGATTAATAGAACATAATTATGAGCATGTTGAAGACAAGGTTTGTGCCATAAGGAACTATCATGATGAAGGAATTTGGAAAAACAATCTATTTGTACATTCCTAAAATTAAAGGTAACATATGTTTTATTCTTGTTTACATTTACTTTTTTCATAAATGTTAGATGTTGTAAGTTTTTTATTTATTAAAACATGTTTTAAAACAAAATAAGTATTAGTTTTTGTTTGTTTTTTGTTTTTTTAGTTTACTTTATCATGTTTACCATTACATGAATTGTATATCTGTTATTTTTGTTCATTGACAATTACTTTAAGATGTTTAACAGGTTTACCATGTTTACTATCTTTACCATCTTTACCATCATTACCATTTTTTAACATGCTTACCATATTACCGATGTTTACTATTACGTAACTTAGTACACTTTTCTATTTTATGATTACAATAGTATTAAAATATTTGAATTTGTATATTTTTGAACTAACGTTTGTTTTTTTTTTGATTTTAAGGATAATGATAGATCAGTCAGTTGATCAACCACATGATTCTTGAGATGAGCATATTTTTCATACCTCTGGAGAGGAACATTCAGATGTTCCTATTACGACAAAGAGTTCAAAGGTTGGTAAACGTGGGTGCACACATTTTCCAAAATTATCAGTTATCCGTACGTAGGATCAGAGGATAGTCGTTGAGTTTGATGATGATGATATTACTAGAGGGCCAAATGCAAAATAATTTAAGATTTTTGTAGCACCTCAGGCTAAGGGCAAAGTAAGCATTTTGTATGATGACTGGAGAAGTGTGGATAAAGCGATAATCTCTCAGTTATGGGAGATGATTTTGGTAAGATCATTTGCTATTGTTTGAATATTCATTAAATGTTTCTAGTATATATAATATGTTTAACCTCTCCTTTATCAGATGAAATTTGATATTCCTGACACTGGAGGAGTCAGGAAGAAATACTTATCATTGGCTTCCAGGAGATTGAGGGATTTCAAATCAGCCCTCTCATCTGATTTCATTTATGGTCATAGGAGTCATGATAATCCATGTCATATATATCCTCTTATATATTAAGACACATAGAGACTGTTTTTTGAAAGTAGAAGAAAAGAGTCATTTTTGGTAAGGGCAGTGTAAACTTTTATAATATTTCTTATATAAATGATCTTATTAACATTTTGTTAATGATTTCTTATTCTGAATTTATAGCAAACAAGGAACGCTCGTCATGAGATCCAATATAAAAATTTATACACTCGTAGTTTATCTTGGGGAGGGTATGTATTATTAGAAGAACAAATGATGGCGAAAAAATTTCAACAACTAAGAGCTGAGTCTTCAAGCTCTGGAGAGGTGGCCCCTCCATCCCCTCCATCTAGACATGAAAAATGGAGGAGAGCTCGGAAGGAAAAAAAGGGCAATATCTTTCGGATGAATCGAGAATCATAGCTGAAAGTATTGTAAGAAATATATTTTATTTATTTATGTTAACCATTTTCTTCATATAATTTCAATCATTACAGAAATGTTCAATTAATTAATACAGGACTCTCTTGAGGAGCATAGTTCATAGGGGACATTTATAGCTACTGGGAGGGAAGATATTTTATCTATAGCATTGGGAAGACCCGAACATCCTGGTCATGTAAGAGGATATCCGGCAGGTGTATTGGTAAGAAAAGTGTTTCCACATTCTTCAACATCAAATGTTGAGGGGGTTTATAAAAAAACAGAATCCTTGGAGGCTGAAGTTCATAATATTAATGCGAGGATGGAGGAAAATATTAGAGCATCGGTGTAGTCTATGTTTGCAGACATGAAAATACAATTTTAGACTGCAGCTCCCACTCCTCCACCTCCCCCTGCAGACCCCATTATTTGTCCTCCTCCTCCGCCAGTAGCTCCAAGTCCCCCACCTCAGCCTGCTGACCCGATTTTTTATCCTACTCCTCCGCCGCAGCTTCCCTCTTATTGCGAGTTGTATGTTGATGATTTTCAACATCATATAGTAGAATATGAGTTGGTATATTGTGTGGAGATATAGTTCATCATCACTAATTAGAGGTAGAGAATCAGAGGGTCACTGTACAGGATATTATAGATAGATCAGCTCGGGTACCATTACCTACAGATGACGTGCCGACAGTTGGACATAGTATCAGCCATTTTTTAATTTGGCCATCCAGACTTCTTCAACTTATTACCATAGAGGTATGAATGTTATATCTTTTATTTTATTTTTATTTTATTAATGTTGTTTTATCATTTAAAAACTAATATATTTTTGAATTTATTTTTACAGGAATACTTCAAAGGTAAAGAAATACTGTATAGACAACAACAAAGACAACTGGATATGACATCAGATACAGATTCTAGTTGTCTTGACAGATTGTCAAGATATTCAAATTTGTTGGCGGGTCATTCTGAGTTTCCAATAGAAGCTCATGTTTTGGGATGTGAAATAAATGTGGGGATTATGAAAACTGATATCATGGAGCTTGTTACTGGAGATAAGTTGGGCATCAACGTGGTGAAAATTTTTTCCATGTAAGTTTTAACACCATTTCCCTGCGTAATATTTATCAAAAAAGTATACTTATGTCTGTTTTGTATTAGGTATATTTATAAAATTTGTGAGAGGAATGAGCTGACAGATGTATATAGATTCATAGAGCCGCAATTGATTTCCCCTGAAGGATATGCATTGGATGAGGAACAAAGAATGCTTTATATTGCGGAAAGACTTGAAAAGAATATAGTCACACAATGATGGATGATTCCTTTTTGTGAGAGGTATGAAAAACATCTCTCTCAAAGAGTTAATTATCTTTTAACATAAAAAACCACTAACGTTAAATTTCCTTTTATCAGTGATCATTGGATTTTAGGGGTTTTTTCCCCAAGGGAGAAAGTCCTTTATTGGACATGCTCTGTCCATGATGATGTGCAAGAAAGTTTTAAGAATATATTAGAAAAGTATGTTTCAATTTCCCAATAGTTTTATATATTATAATAAATTTTAAATTTACCCCATTTTTATTATTTTCTAATAGGGCATGGGCCTACTTTCGAAAAAACACAAAGAAAAGGAATACAAAGATCAAATATGTAAATACGAAGGTAAATATCCATTAGAACTTTGTACTTTTTGCTTTATTACATTAAAATAAAATATTGAATTTACACTCAATCAAACAGAATTGTCATGAACAACAAGGCGTTATCAAATTCGGATATTATATGTTAAGATATATGTATGAAATAATAACAACTGGGACAGTTGTGAATTTTGACCTGGTAAGATTTCCTCTTAAACTTTGCCATAATATTTCAATTTGATTTACTCATTATACATGTTAACTAGTATCCTTTTCATTTGTGTCTTTTTAATGACCCCCAACCCTAAAATTCTGAAGACATCAAACACTTACAGGTGGAGTGGTCAAATTATTTTATAGGTTTGATTAAATTTTAGTTGTTTGTAATGTAAAATGTAATTTTGAATATTGTCATTGTAATTGTGTATTTGGTACTCAATTAGGTTGGATTTAGTTTATTTTTTGAAGTTAACAGTGTAAGTTTTGAATGTTATATATGTGAATGTTTTATTTTTCTGTACTTCTTATTTTGGTCTACTTATGATGGTTTTTCTGGTATGGATTTTGGTCTGGGGGGTTCAAGGGTATGGGGGGTGTTTAGTGGGGTTGAGGGTGTCCATGGGTCTGGGAGGGCTGTCCGGTGGGGGTGGGGGTATACATGAGGGTGGGGGGGGTTTCTAGGGGTGTTTGGGGTTGTCCTGGGGGTTGGGGGTAGACCAGGGGTGTGGTGGGGGCTCCAATGGGGTGGGGGAGGGCTTTCCAGGGTGTGGGGGTATATATGAGGGTGGGGGTTGTCTCGGGGTGTTTGGAGCTGTCCAGGGGGTCGGGGGGCAGTCCAGGGGTGTGGTGGGGGCTGTCAAGTGGGGTGAGGGTGTGCTCTTCAGGAGGGTGGGGGTTGTAGAGGGGTGTTTGGGGCTTTCCAGGGGGTTGGGGGGCAGTCCAGGGGTGTGGTGGGGGTTCCAATGGGGTGGGGGATGTCAAGTGGGGTGAGGGGTGATGGTGTGCTGTTCAGGAGGGTGGGGGCAGTCCAGGGGTGTGGTGGGGGGCTCCAATGTGGTGGGGGAGGGCTGTCCAGGGTTTGGGGGGTATACATGAGGGTGGGGGTGTCCCTGGGTGTTTGGAGCTGGACAGGGGGTCGGGAGCAGTCCAGGGGTGTGGTGGGGGTGTCATGTGGGGTGAGGGGGTATTGTTTAGGAGGGTGGGGGGGGGGGGGGTTGTTGAGGGGTGTTTAGGGCTGTCCAGGGGGTCTGGGGCAGTCCAGGGGTGTGGTGGGGGCTGTTAAGTGGGGTGAGGGGGTGAGGGGGTGTTGTTCAGGATGGTGGGGGTTGTCGAGGGGTGTTTGGGGCTGTCCAGGGGGTCGGGGTCAGTCTAGGGGTGTGGTGGGGGCTCCAATGGGGTGGGGGAGGGCTTTACAGGGGGTATACATGAGGGTGGGGGCTATCAAGTGGGGTAAGTTTTATATGTTATCAATGTAAATGATTAAATTTTCTTTATTTCATGTTTTGATCTCCTTCTGTTTTTGTGGTACGAATTATTGATTTGGTTTCTGGTTGATTTTGGGGGAGACAAGAGGACTGCAGTCGATTTCTTTTTAAAAAAAATCCGTCTTCCACGTCGGTTATTTTATAACCGATGTGATAAAGAAATTGAGAAGGGTTTATCACATCGGCTTTTTTCATAACCGAAGTCATAAACACCTGTGACCTGGTTTATCACATCAGTTATGTAATAACCGACATGATAAAGGACTTAAGAAATGATTTATCACGTCGGTTAATCAATAACCGACGTGATAACCCCCCCCCCGGACTGGTTTATCACGTCGGTTATTTAACAACCGATGTGATAAACCATCTCCCAAGAGTTTATCACGTCGGTTATTAAATAACTGACATCATAAACTCCCCCCACGTGTTTATAACGTCGGTTATTGTATAACCAATGTGATAAATCCCCCCCGGTTTATCACGGCGGTTATATAATAACCGACGTTATACACCCCGCCCCCTGGGTTTTTCACATCGGTTATTAATTAACCGACGTGATAAACACCGTGATGTTATGTTTGTTACATCGGTTTTCAAATAACCGACGTAAACAACATTATTTATAACGTCGTTCGTATTAACATCGGCTAAAACCCGACGTAAAAAATGAAAAATAACCGACATAAATAACATTTTCTGCACTAGTGTCCTCTCAATTCACATGTAATTTCCAAGGGATTTGGGAATCATATCTTCCCTTCCGAATGTCATGTTCAAGTGATAAATATTTGACGTGTTGTTTTATTATTTTCCAATACATTTTTTTTCTATTCATTATAGTTGTGTAATATTATATACACTATGAAATCATGTGTGGATCTTAATCATGTGTGATCTCATTCTTCTTGTGAGCTTTTTTTCTTTTCTTATTTTTGGTGTTACCAGTTGGATTTGTTTTCATAATCATGTTAGATGTTGGAGGTCTAAAATCTAAAAATATGGCATATTTAATTGTTTGTGTATGTAAATTATTGTGATTTCACTGATTTAATGTGAGTGATAATTAATTTGATAAATAGTAATTATAAATCATGAGTTAGAGTATATCATGGATCCCTTTTGATTTGATGGTACAGAGTGCAGACTTGTGGCAACCCATTGGGTGCGCCAATGATGGAATAATAATGATATTACTACTTTATTAAAGTGTGTTTAGCATAACATTGGACCAAAATTTATTTATAGTGATAGATTATCATTAAAATGTATAAATTCATTATTTATATATATGTGTTTTATAGGATATCATTGAGTGAATCTGTAATGAAAATGGTGTAAGTCCCCTAGGGTAAATAAAATAAGAAATTGGATGATAAATTTAAACTTATAGAATTTAACATTTATTCTAATAATATGATATTTTTATACATTTAATATTTTCATTTCATTTGTGATTCTGGTTATAATTCATATATTTTAGGCTTTTTATAGTTAAAAATTGTAATTCTTCCATTGTTTTCTTGGCCTATTTTCTTACTATAATGCTTGTATAGATGGCATGTACCAATTTCATGTTTTAATTATTACATAGTGGTCTAGGATTGGGATGATGGAATTATTATCTAGAGGTCTTTTCCTAGTAACTGAAATTCTAATAAAAAAGCTATTTCCCATTTATTTTAAATAACATGGATTTGTGGTTATGGTTACAATGGTTGTGTTACATACATAGAGATACTCCATCATGGTGGTGAAGAATTTTAATGGTTTTATTGTATTAATTATTTGATTAATTAACATTTTTATCACATTATTTTTGGAACTTATTATCAGACATCTTTTTTAGAAATTTAGGTATTGACCTACTTTTTTTTATGAAATCATATTTAGGCCACCATTTGGTAGCAATATATATTACATGAATACAGGTTTCAACAACGTCAAGGGAAATTGTATTAAATTCATACCTTTTTATTGGATGAAGTATGGTGGTAGGATCGATATAGGGAGTATATTTGAGACCTTTGATTTATTTGTGTCATTATTTTTATTTATTCTTATGAATCAAAAAATTTCATTTAGTTACATTTTTATTTGGAATTAAAAGGTACACTACTATTGACTTATTTGGTTCATCCTCCCAAATGCATGTTGTTTATTTTAATCTTTCCTATATTTCCATTACTATGATATTTTATTATTTCCATATTATTGATACTTTTTAATAGGGTTATAGAATCTCGAATATATTATTTCCACACCCATGTATATTTGATAGACTCTAGTATATGGGGAGGAATTATTCAGTTCTCCTAACCAACCAGATTAGGCCATGTGAGAGAATGTCATATGGGGGTACATTACAAATAGGTATTAGAGGATCCCAGGTAATTCCTTTATTTTAGTTTAAAATTTGGGTTAGTTAGAAATGAGACTAGTATATTTTGGGTCTTGGTAATGAGTCAGTAAATGGGTGTATCTAACCCATGTATGGTGGGGGTATATGAGTTACAATGGATTGGATTGTTGTCCACAATGTTTTCATTTTAAAATAGATGTTATTTTACCTTGGGTGATTCACATATTGTGTGATTTCATTATTTCTTGAGATTTACATCCATGGATCAATATTTAATGTGATGAGTATTCATTCATTATAATAAAAATATGTGGATATATATTGAAATTAAATTATAATTATAGGGAAATATTTTCTGAATATGATTTGTTTTATAGAATAATTGGAGAATTGGATTAATATTATATCTGATAAATGAGATGATAGAATAATTATATCTTGACAAAACACATGAAAACTATTTTTAAGATCCAATGAGTCATTTTTTCTCTTTTTTCTCACCTATTATGGTTTACCTTACTCTTATTTAGTGTTTGAGAAGTGAATTTGTATAGTACATAAAATTACTCATCATATTTAAGATGAGAATACAGAGAGTTTAAATCATTAAGCTCCAAATGTATCTGAACAAGAGATTCCAATAACTCTTGAGGATCCGATTTTTTTTCTCCATCACAAAACTTTTATGTCATATGATCCCTTTATGTATGAAAAGTAATGTGAGTTCATACACATGACATAAGAGGGAATGTCATGGATGAACTACGCTGGATTTTTCACCGACCTACATCGCTTTATTTTATATTTGGAAGCCTATCATATCTCGATGGAAAAAAAATTTAAGATACATTATTATATATGGTCTAGCAATAGGCCAATTTATTTTTCTGGATAATCTATTTATATTTAATAAATCCTTCACTCATCACATAAGGGAATTTGATATTGGCATTGAGTATGAGCCATTATTTTTTAGCAAGAAAAATTTACATATCATCTTCTCATGGAAAGAAGAACCACATTGACATTTATATCTACAGAAATATTTGTAATAGAATTATGGGTAGTGTAATTTCATCACATGATTGTGTTCCATAACACTTATATTATTGTGGAAATGTTATCCAAATGTGGCCTTAGTGTTTTTAACTTTAATGGGTGTCCCCTTCATGAAGTAACTTGGGAAAAATACAGATGTTTTGTTGGTGAATGTATTATCAATGTAGTGGTATGGGATCAGGTCATGTTCTAAATTATCAGAAGGAACCTAAAACCCTTCCATAGATAATTATCTAGAGTTCCATTACATGTTTAGGTTTATCTAGTTGATGTGTTACCCTAGTTAAGGATAAGATTTAATTTGAAGACGGAATATTTCAAGGGAATTACATTGGATCCCATGGTAGAGGGGAAATTTAGGTGAATGATATGCAGTTTACTCTAGCCAGTGTGGATGTAGTACCTTCAACCATCATAGGTAAAATTTACGTATCATATATCATTTTCTGTGTTTTTAACATATAGAATCATCACCTTCCATTTTCTCTAATCTCTATACAAATATTTTAGGATTGTTTTTGGAAACCATAAATGGTATTTTGACTATAAGTAAACCATTTGATGTCTTGTTAGAGAATGTAAAACATTGCAAGGTGTGTAATATAGAGATATTAAGATACCACTTACTTTGGTAACCATTTATGATAGAAATGAAATGTTATTAATTTATTATTGGTATTGAATGGTTGGTTCTGTAATAGGATCATATAAATATAACCATAGGAGAGTTATCATTCTATCTCCAAAAGGGGATTGAAATTCTCCCAAAAGTGAGTAGGATCTACAAGATAGTTGTGTAGGACCAATTATGTGAATATTGGATTGTAACATGGAACAAATGGTAGGTATTTATCTAGATTATGTTACAATTTTGTAGGCTTGTTTTCCTCCGATGATAGAATATTTTCATGATGTCTTTCTTATGGATATATATGCCTACAACCTGGGAAGGATATAATGTACATGATCATGTTAGTGACAGGAGCATAGCCATTTTTTGTCCCATAGTGTAGGATGGAACCAACATGGATTCATAAGTGTAGAATTTAGTTACATGATCCAAAAGAAAAAGTTTAATATGACCTAGTACATCTACAAGGTTTTCTCATGTAATTTTCTCCATGTACAATTATGGGACTCTATGCTTATATGTGTAATATAAGAGACCAAATGAGATCGAAACCAAAAACTGATATCCCCTTATAAATATTGATGATCTCTTCGATTTTCTGAGAGGTTATAAAATATTCGCCAATACTTATTAGAGAATAGGATAACACCTATGGAAGGTAAGACCATTATTCATAACTAATACTTCATTAAGGAGTAGATATTATTTATATGGGTTCATTGTGATACAATTTAGATTTTTGAATGTACTAATGATATTTTTGGACTTGAGGTCTCAAATAATTCTCCCCTTTTAGGATATGTTTTATATAGTTTTTCTATTTAACTTCACATTGTACTCTCAAATTATAATAAAGGAGATAACAATATCTTTAAAAAATCATGAGTATATTGAGAAAAAATTGAATTCATGACAAGATATCAAAATCTAATTTCTGGATTGATAAACGTCACTTCGTCAGTCATGTAATTTTATAGGAATAAGTTTTAGTATAACTATATATGGTTTTAACAATAGTATATTGGGGGTACCCCAGTAATGAATTTTGAGTCTCATAGTTTACTAGGTTTAGAATATTATTATAAAAATATTATCCAGGACATCATCCATCTTGCTTCTCCAATTTCCACGACAACCAAGGTGTAATTTTTAAATGATTCTATGATTTTAGGAGTTATTATTAGTATATAGATAGTAGGATGGTCTTATAACCTATCAATACCTTACCTGTGATGGGTATATGATATAAAATACACTATAATGAATTTCTATATATGCTTAGATTAGGTTTGATTCAAGATGATCTAGTGGTTTATTATGGCTCAAATAATTTTAGACCACATGACTAGAATTAACCATATTACATGATAGATTTAGAAGCAATTGTATATTCCCTTAATTCTATAGACATTAAATATTTGTCCAATTTTTTTTTGTTCACAACGAAAAAATATCTACATGTGCATCTTTTCAAAGCAAGACCTATGCATTAGAAAATAAAGGTGGGTTCAATATCTATAGAATTTCCACATTGATTATGATTATACATTGGGAAATATAAATTTTGATACCTATGAAATTATACAAAATATGTGCAAATGGGATTTGTGGGAGTCATATGATGATTAGTGGATGATTGTGTGAATTGAAAACACATATCTAGAAGTTTAGTATTCCTAGGGATGGGTAGATATGGCATTAAATTCATTTATACACTTACTTTATGACTATATAAAGATAGGTTAGTTATATGATTTGGATTTCTTAGTGATTAGGGACAACATATATTGTGGAAAGACACCACCATAATGTTATTTAGAGGTTAAAAACATTCTTCTATTCTGTGGTCGAGTATGGGTTCCTATTGGATTTTTCAACAATCTGATGAGAGTGTTTCATGATACTACATTTGTGGGACGTTCTAAATTAATGTAGATGAATTTTTACCTCTGTTGATAGTACATGTGGTTAGGAATGAATAATTATTTAGTAAGATTTAGGAATATTCTTTCACCAATCAGAATGTGAAAGGTTAGTATTAGAGGCCCTCTAGGATGTTGGAGCCTCTACCCATTTCGGAATATAAATTTAATAATTTCAATATAGATTTTCTTATAAGATTTACCAATACACATTATAAAGAATATTCAATATGGGTGATCATAGATCAATAAGAAATGTATCACACTTCAATAATATTCGGTATACCTTCACTATTGATGATTTTGGTTGTCTCTATATGTTGGAAATAAGTTGGTTTCATAGTGTTTTGAGTAGAATTTTTTTTATACAGACACTTGTTTAAAATTGAGGTTCTTGTTGGGTCATTAAAAGTGGTTGGGATCATTTATTGTTCTTTGTGTGGCCTATCATTCCAAGTCTGATGGACAATCTATGTTTACTATTCGAATTATGAAGGATATGTTATGATATTATGTTTTATATTTTGGTGGTACAAGGATATATCATGTATAACAACTAGAGTATTTTTATATTAATGGCTTATAGAAAATGATCTATATGTCCTTTTGATGATTTTTAGGGATGAAATTTATATTCTCTTATTTACTGGTTGGAGGTTAGTGATTATTTTCTAATTATCCCAAGTCTCATGTAAGAGATATTTGAGAAGGTTTAGTTGACCAAGAAGCAGTTAGAGTGTAACTCACCAAGTTTCCAAGGTATGTTTCCTTTTGAATAACGCAATAGCTAGAGTTGTACGCAACGTAGAGATTGTAACACATCGCGACCAATCAAACTAACCGTTATGAATAGTAATACCCAATTTTTTAAATTTTATAAATATTATCTCTCAAAATGGTCTTCATTTTTTGAATCATAATATCAAAATTAGCTTAGGTTTAATTTTTTGTATTTTTTTGAAAACATTCATTTTTTTATGAATAGTGAAAAACACTGAGATATTGTTTAAAACCAACATTTTATTCAAATAATTATTTATTTTATTTAAATTTATTTTAGGTAAAAATAGATAAATATTAGATATATATGTTTTGTGTAATTCATTGGAGTAATTTTATAATACTTATATATATATATATATATTATTATTGAACTTTTTCCGTCTTTTACCCACCTCTTAGGAGCATTTGCAAATTTACATAAAACATAATTTTATCACTTCTGTGAGTTGAACTTTGAAAATATGAGAGACATGGTTGATATCAGTAAGTAAAATGAGGTTCAATGAGATGAAATAATTTTTGGAGAATAGTAACATTTGAGTTTTATTTACCACGGTTATATGTTAATAGGGTAATTAAAGGTAAAAATGTTATTATTATTACACAATTACATGTCCTAATTCTATTGGATAAGTGTAATTCGACCAAAAACTGCATTAATAATAAAATATGATCCTTTAGTTCCACTTGGATTCAATTAGGACATTTATTATTATTTAATTCAAAGATGAGTTAAAAGTGATAAATTCAATGTTTAATAACAAATAAATTTTTAATATATGGTTAGACATAAGATAAATTCGACTATAAATATTAATTATAAAGATGATACGAGTTCCAACATAATTGTATTTTATTTATATTTTTTAGACATTAAATAATTTAATTTATTTATGACACAATGATGATGCATTAATTACCTAATTAATGAAACAATAAACTATTTGATATTATAAATATCCAAATAAATGTAATTTGAGACTTTTTATTAATTAAACTAATTTTCTTTGTTAATATGACATGTTAGGGTTGGTTAGATGATTTTGTTTCTAAGTAATAATGTTTTTATGTATTTAGTATAAACAAAATACCAAATACTATCAAAATTGACATAAAAGCGTTTTAAAACAAATATTGTATAATTAATTGATATTATATTCATAATAATCTATGGATCAGCCACAAGACTAATATAATGATAGGAGTATCATTAATAAACAAATTGGGGTTCTCTTGAAATATATATTATGTTTATTAACCATATAATATAAAAATACAAAGAAACATGGTAAATGTCAAACTATTTAACTAAGAGTTAAATCCAAAGGATAATGTAAATATAGTGACCCAAACTTGTCTAAAACCTATTGAATTAGTTTTTTTCGACCCATAACCATCTTATCATTTAAATAATAAATTTTGGAGCCATTAGAAATAGAAAATGATTTTATTATAAAATAATATTTTTTCTTTACTTATGGTGCCCCTCACCCCTCTTATAAAAGGTCACTTCCCATCCCCTCTAATTCACACCTTCAAAGCAATTGGCTTGGTAAAACTCTGCCCAAATACCCTATAAAATGTCCTCCCTTCATCCTAGAGGCTTTCCTTTAGTCAAAAAGAAATCCTGAGGATCCCTTTTGATCAAATCAAATTGAAGAACCTGAAAAAGAGGTATATATTCCATCACCTCTTTCAAGTTCCATTCTTCATCCACTTCCTCTTTCTTTGTTGTTTCAATTCTAATATAATAACTTTAGTATCTTCTATATACTTTGATGTTTTTATATTTATGGTTCAACCATATTCATTATTCTATCCATCCATTTAATGATGTGTCACCATACGTGTGTATGTACGGCTTACCGTCTCCACGTCATGGTATAATTATTATTCAATGCATTATTATTTGTATTCATATAATGATGATGTGTAATTGATGTAAATAATAAATATAACATGATAATGATTCTTTATATATGATATACCATCCAATTATATATTATTTTAATATCAAAAGAATGATATTGTCTCTCATGCATACAAACGGATTACCATCTCCAAGAACGCGATGAGATTCATTCCCCATCGTAATCCATTCAAGACTAATTTTCATTAGATGATTAAAAATATTGTTTAAAGACTTAATATAATTCTTAATAAGAATAATATACATACTATAAATAAAAAACATTACTTACATAACCAATCATATAAAGGAAAATGAATCAGTTAATACCTGAAACGACGATAATACTAATATATTATTAACAAAGTAGTGTTAAAAGACCACATGTGATATCTTATTAAATTTATATGATTATATTATAATTTAATAACAACTATTTGACCATTATACAAGAATTTAACTTACCCTTGACAAAGGAAATGTACTAGGAAAGGTTTAATTTCACAATCTATTTATTATCTGAGGTTGTATTTACATTAGTATCTACAAGGAACACTTTATCATCCACATCCATGTTTCTTAAAAATGTATTTCAAAAAAAATTATATTTACTAGAAAATGGGGTAAATTTATTTATAACATTATTTTACCTTATATGTTTTGAAATAAATCTTTTCATCGTTTTCCAAACAAGGTACTTTATGTACTTTTTTAAAACATTAAGGTACAAATGTTTTTTTAACTTATACGGTGGGTGGGTGTCACAGCCCGAGATTTTATGAAAAATATTCTTTTTAATTTTATTAATGTCTTGTGTTGTACGCTACACCAAAAGGAGCTTGCACAACACGCATCCTTTACTTGCCTTGCATTACACGCAATCGCGACCTTCCTCGATAGCATGTGTAGTATGTAATACTGAGTTTCACTAAACAACGATATGCTATTAAAATATTATTAAAACTAGCCGTTATGAATAGTAATAACCACCTTTTAAAATTTTAGAAATTTTAGCTCTCAAAATGGAATTTATTTTTGGATTCGGAGTATCGAATTTAGCCTAAGGTGAAATTTTGGTGATTTTCGGATAACTTTCATATTTTGATGAATAATGAAAATTACTAAATTTTAGTTAAAAAAAACTTTTTAAATCGAAATAATTAATAGTGATAAATTATTAATTTGAGTGGTTTTAAAGTATATTTAGAATATATTTTTACAATTTAATACAATTTTGGTCATTGGATGTAATTTCACATTTAAACTAGACATAAACAAGTGTCAATCTTTTGATAGATATTGTTTCTTAAAAACACGCTCTTTGTTTTAACAGCGGGATTTAATTATAAAATTAATTAATGCAACTTTTATGTTATGAATTTGGTAAAATAGACTTCATTTTTGAATTCGGAATATGAAATATATCTTAGGATGAAATTTTGGCATTGTTCTGAAAAACATCAATTTTTGATGAATAGTGAAACTACTAAGTGGTAGTTAAAAAACTGAATTTTTCATAAAACTGAATTTTACCTCTTCTGTGAATGGAATTTCAAAAATCCGACAGACACGGTTGATATCAGTAAGTAAAATTTGGTTCAATGAGATAAAAATAATTTTTGGTGAATAGTAACTTTTTACTTTTTTTTACCGCGGTTAATAGTAAATAGGGTAACTAAGGGTAAATATGATATTAATATTACCCTAACACATGTCCTAATTCTATTGGACAAGTGTAATTCGACCAAAAACATACTTAGGAATAAAATATGACCATTCAGGCCCACTTGGATTAGATTAGGACATTTATTATTATTTAATTCAAAGAAGAGTTAAAAGAGTTAAAATCAAAGATTGTTTAATACAACATTTTTAATATAGGGTTATACATAAGATAAATTCAATTGTAAATATTCATTAGAAATATAAAAAGATTTAATACATTATGGTATTTTATTTGTAATTTTTAGACATCAAATAATTTAATTTATTTATGACACAAAAATGATGGAGTAATTATCTTGTTAATGAAATATTGACATAATTGATGTTATATACACCAAAATAAATGTAATTTGAGACTTTTTATGAATTAAACTAATTTTCTAGGTTACTATGATATATTAGTGTTGATTTAATCAACTTGGTTAGAACATATATTTCTGTTATGACTTTCACAAAAATCATATATCAAATAGTGTCAAAATTGACACAAAATAGTTTTTAAATCAAATATTATATTATTAATTGTTATTTTATTCCTAAAAATCTATGCTTCCGCCAAATGACTTAGATAAGGATATATATATTAATAATAAACAATTTGGGGTTCATTTGGCATGTTATAGTAAGTGTATTAACCATATAGTGAAAGAAAACAAAAAGACACGGTAAAAGTTAAATTAATTAACTTAGAGTTAAATCTTATTGATAAGGTTAAAATAATACCCTAAACTTGTCTAAATCCTATTGGTTGATAGGATTTCGACCCATCCCCACTTTAGCTTCGAAATAAGACCCTTTAGAACCATTATAAACCGATTTTGACTTTAATATAAAATAATATTTTGAGATATTCCTAAGGTGCCCCTCTCCTCCCTTATAAAAGGACACCTCCTCCCCCTCCTCCTCACACCAATTTGAGCACTCAAGCTCGGCCAACCCCTGAAAAAATCTCTTCTCCACTTCCCTAGAAACATCCTAGAGGTTCTGGTCTTCCTCAAAGTCCAATTTTAGTGCCCTAAGAGGAGGTCTCAAAGAGGCACTTCAAAGAAGAGGTAATTACCGTTACCAATTCTTTCATCTTTATTTCTTCTTCCACTTCATCTTCTTAGGTTGTTTCATTATGAAGTAATAAAATCAGTATCACTCATATACTGATATGTTATTATAAGTATTAAACAACCCTATTTCACCATCTATCCATCCTACGGAAAAAGAAATCACCGCGCGTGCGTACGTACGGAATACCGTCTCCACGCCGTGGTGTAATCTATTTTCCACCACCACCTTACATGGATGGGTATAATGGTGTAAAGAATAACTATACATAGTTATTACAACATCATCTTGATTCTGATATATTGTATAATCCACTCCAATTCAATTCAATATTTATAGAAATGATATCATCACTCGTGCGTACGTACGGACTACCGTCTCCACGACGCGATGAGATTCATTCTCCATGTTAACCATTTAAGAATGATTATAATGTATATATAAGAAATAATAATGAAATATATGACATTATAAAGCTACTGGATTTATTTATATATATACATATGTATGTCATCTACTTACTTCCATTTCAAGACAATAAGGAATGGAAAACAGCGTTCATGCGTACGTACGGACTACCGTCTCCATGAACGGTGTTTTTCATTTTATTTATCTACCTATTATATATATATATACTGAATATATATGATATATAAATCATATTTTATATTCTGGATGTGAGTAAATCATGATATAAGTAATAATGATGTCAAGAACAACAACTCAAAACACCTACGATAAATGAAACGATTTTACCCAAAACGCTTCTTTAACATGGAATTTACAAAAGAACGGGTAATATAATGTCATAAGTGAACCATATATGATATCATAACAATGAATATGATTCTTTAATAAGTCAATAACATGATTTAAATCATTATACAGGAGGTTCGGACACTTACAAAGCAAGTCGGACCTAAGGTAAGGGAAATATCACAATCTCATTTTTATCCGAGATTGTTTATTCGTAATTATTATCTGGGGTGTAGATTATCATCCACATCCATGTTTCATCAATATGTAATATTATTTCCATCCACCTACAACTGTTTTAATCCATTTTTACCCTTCGGTGAGTTTTTAGTAATATGTATGAAAGGAATATTTTGTCGTTTTTCGTACGAGGTACATTTTGACTTTTCTGACAAAAGTACGAAGAATGTTTTTTAACTTATACGGTATGAATGGATTTTTTTTAAAACATTATTTCCAAGAAGCTTCCTTTACATGTTTTCAAGTTTATTTTTAATCAACTTTTTTTATTTTAATGTTGTATGACATGTTATGAAAGGAAAAAATGTTTTTGAAGTAGAAAGGATATTTTCCTCAAGAATGAAGTTCAAGTATTTTATCAAAATTATTTTCCATCTAAGATAATAAAAGGGTTCTGTTTTTATCCCTATTATTACATGGATTTTATTATGTTGTTATGGAAACATTTTTATGAATTCCTTTATCTTATATGAATTGTTTTATGATGTCATGTTGTTTAAGAATCCCACTTTTATTACATGGGTTATGAGATGATGTATGATTTATGATTATGTGGCACACATAAGAAAGGATTCATTATAAGATGGGTGGGACCTATATCTCCCTCCAATGCATTGGGTAAAGATTTTATATCTCATGAGATAGACATGGCTGGAATGGTAGGTTATACCAGTTCAGTGAAACAAGACTGAAACGAGGGTTACTCGATTCAGAAAGGGACTTTGTCCACTAAGATAGTCTTGGCAATGAGTCATGACTAACAAGAAATTATTTTCCATGATTATGTGTGCGTGACACAAAGTTTCAAGTTTTATGTTATGATTATGGGGATCTCATTTTCACTTCTATGATTTATCCCATGATATGATATTATGAGCTCTTTTGCAGGTTAAGATTTCCAAAAGCTATGTTCTTATGTATATGATGTGATTGATATTTCTTTTGTTACCCTTACTGAGCATTTGAGCTCACCCTTTTATGTTTTCTTTTCCCCAGGATATAAAGAAAGGATTTAGGTAAAAAAAAGGGAAGATCTTTATGGGAGATATTGAAGATCTTTCACCATGATTAGAAGATTACGTTCCGAGTTTCCAAAGACACTAAACTATTACGATCCTTGTGTGTGTGTTTTTGTTATGTACTAAGTATTCCGCAAATGTAATGTAATGTTCATGTAAGTCAGGCTTCGGGCCTCTACAGTTGGTATCAGAGGAAAGGTTTAGTCAACCTTTGGAAACTAGGATGCGAAAACGTTAGTGAAATTCCTAGAGATATTTCTAAGGTATGTCTAGGGATGTCCCTAGGGATAAGTATACGTATAGGTTATAGTAATAGAATTACGCTAAAGATCATAGAATTAAACCTAAGATGTTGGATATTGAAGGTACTCCCCCTTTATTATGTTGTTTTCCCTAGCATGAATTTTGCCTCTCACACTATTCTTTTTGGGTTTTAGACGATGGCTGGAACCCGAAGGAACCGTGTTGATCAATGCAATGGACAATGCAATGATTTCCCTCCTGAACAAACAAATGTTATGGGAGATGGAGTGCAAAATCTTATTGCTATACTTACACAAGCTATGAATCATTCTGGACTTCCAAATGAGCAGAGAAGGGAACAATATTCTATTGAGTCCTTCATGAGGCAACGTCCACCTTCTTTCAGTGGGTCTTCTGATCCACTTGTGGCTGAACAATGGATCAGTACTACTGAATAGATATTTTCAGTTCTTCAATGTTCTAAACATGATAAAGTCATCTTAGTAGTATATCGTTTGGAAGGTGAAGCTGATAAATGGTGGAATCTTATCAAGAATACGAGGCCAAGAGATGAAATTGAGTCCATGGAATGGGACGAGTTCAAGAACTTGTTTTTCAGTAAGTACTTCCCTCGTATTCTTCAAACAAAGATGGAGAAAGAGTTTCTTGAACTGAAGCAAAGGGACGATGAATCTGTTGGTACCTATGAAGCAAATTTTATAAGACTTGCAAGGTATGCTTCTGGTATTATCATCCAACCTGAATGTAAAGTTGATCGATTTTTCAGTGGCTTAAAACCAAGTCTTCGAAGGGCATTAGCTATAAGAGACTTCAGTAGCTATGAAGAAATTGTGCGTTGTGCTATCAAGGTAGAAATGGAAGTTGGTGTTACATATCCATCTCATGGTTTTGACAAGAAACGAAAGATGGAGTTCAAGGAGAAATCTCAGAATAATGGTGAAAAGAAGATGAAGGTTTCCTTATGCACAAAGTGTGGAAAGAATCATGGTGGAGATTGTCTTAAAGGGACTAGAAAATGTTTTAAGTGTGGAAAAGAAGGTCATCGAGTAGCTGAGTGTCGAAGTAATGGAAAAAGGGTTTCTAATGATGTGAATAAAGAAAACACTGCAGAGAACGCACCACCAACACTTCAATTCTTCAAGTGCAAGGAAATGGGGCATTATGATAATAATTGCCCTAATCCAAGGGTTAGTGATGATCAACATGAGAAACCACTGAAGGCAAAGGACAAAGGGAAATCACATGCGATCACTATTGGTAATGTTGAATATGACAACGATGTGGTGGAATGATTAAGTGTTTATGTAATGGGATTCCAAAATAATGTTGTATCATTGAGTATTACAATGTTTATTGATGTGGTATTCAAAGTGATTGAGATATTTTTTTGGAAATAAGATGATATGCGCATAATGAAGACGAGAAAATGAAATGTTTAATAGTATTCATGAGCTCATGATTGATATAAGGACTAAGTGATATCATGGTTTGAGTATATAGAATTTTGAGGATTTTGGTATGTGGAAAGTGTTAACTTTTAACTGCACTCATGTTTTCACTAAGGTATTCAAGAGAATACACGATTAAGGACTTTGAATGTTTGGAATGTGACCAACAAGACATATCTTACGATATGTGGGGATCAACGACAGTATTAAATCTCTGGTAATCGTTGTCACTATATTATGAGAGTGGACTGCAGTATTATGTATAATCCTAAAGATTAGACTGGATTATGTTGGACATAAGTTAGTATTGTTTAAGGATAGAAGATTTTCGATATTATTGATGGGATGTTATAGTAACGTAGTTTTAGAAAAAGGAAAACCTGCAGGACGGGCGACAACCCATCGCTTCGGACAAGGCTGTGGGAATCGAACCCACAACCGAAGTGCGACTGGCCTTTATCGCCTACCACTGACCTACAGGAAGTCCCTGTTTAGTAGAAACTAGTTTTATTATATTAAGCAGTAAGATATATGAAATATAAGTCCATTTTAGGAACCATATATGATTAATCCCACTATAGATCGACTTATGTATATAAATTTTGCTAACCTTTTGAGATAGATGGAATGACCCGTCATTCTATCACATGATCTGCTAGCACTTCACGAATAACAAATTCATCTTCATTTATTTAAGAGATGAAGTGGAAATTGTTAAAGGCACGAACAATAGTGAGATTGTACCAAAATAAAGTAAGTATTTATTCTAATTCAAATTCTTGAACTTTAGGGAAATAATCTTGAAAACCAAAAATGTTGTCCTAGTTCTCTTATACCTGATGAATCAGATGGTACCTTAGATCATCACAAATTTATGGATTTGTGATTACTGGCTTTTCCATATCCATGTTCTCTACCACTCTCCATCAGAACATGATGGTTAGATTTCTCTTCCATATCCATATTTTCACCTATGTGGAAACCCAGTGATTAGTTTATTTGGGTAATCGTTACATTTCATACTTTAGTTTTTAAAGCCAAGTTTTGGTATTCCTTTTTACGATGTGGGTTTCTATTAAAGAAACTTTCGAATAGTAAACCATTTATAACCCCGACGAATTTCGAGGGCGAAATTCATTTTATGGGGGGTAGAATGTAACAACCCGAGATTTTATGAAAAATATTCTTTTTAATTTTATTAATGTCTTGTGTTGTACACTACACCAAAAGGAGCTTGCACAACACGCATCCTTGACTTTCCTTGCATTACACGCAATCGCGACCTTCCTCGATAGCATGTGTAGTATGTAATACTGAGTTTCACTAAACAACGATATGCTATTAAAATATTATTAAAACTACCCGTTATGAATAGTAATAACCACCTTTTAAAATTTTAGAAATTTTAGCTCTCAAAATGGACTTTATTTTTGGATTCGGAGTATCGAATTTAGCCTAAGGTGAAATTTTGGTGATTTTCGGATAACTTTCATATTTTGATGAATAGTGAAAATTACTAAATTTTAGTTAAAAACAACTTTTTCAATCGAAATAATTAATAGTGATAAATTATTAATTTGAGTGCTTTTAAAGTATATTTAGAATATATTTTTACAATTTAATACAATGTTGGTCATTGGATTTAATTTCACATTTAAACTAGACATAAACAAGTGTCAATCTTTTGATAGATATTGTTTCTTAAAAACACGCTATTTGTTTTAACAGCGGGATTTAATTATAAAATTAATTAATGCAACTTTTATGTTATGAATTTGGTAAAATAGACTTCATTTTTGAATTCGGAATATGAAATATAGCTTAGGATGAAATTTTGGCATTGTTCTGAAAAACATCAATTTTTGATGAATAGTGAAACTACTAAGTGGTAGTTAAAAAACTAAATTTTTCATAGAACTTAATTTTACCACTTCTGTGAATGGAATTTCGAAACTCCGACAGACACGGTTGATATCAGTAAGTAAAATTTGGTTCAATGAGATAAAAATAATTTTTGGAGAATAGTAACTTTTTACTTTTTTTTACCGCGGTTAATAGTAAATAGGGTAACTAAGGGTAAATATGATATTAATATTACCCAAACACATGTAATAATTCTATTGTACAAGTGTAATTCGACCCAAAACAAACTTAGGAATAAAATATGACCATTTAGGCCCACTTGGATTAGATTAGGACATTTATTATTATTTAATTTAAAGAAGAGTTAAAAGAGTTAAAATCAAAGTTTGTTTACTAAAACATTTTTAATATAGGGTTATACATAAGATAAATTAGATTGTAAATATTCATTAGAAATCTAAAAAGATTTACTACATGATGGTATTTTATTTGTAATTTTTAGAAATCAAATAATTTAATTTATTTATGAAACAATGATGCTGCAGTAATTATCTTGTTAATGAAATATTGACATAATTGATGTTATAAACACCACAATAAATGTAATTTGAGACTTTTTATGATTTAAACTAATTTTATAGGTTACTATGATATATTAGTGTTGATGTAATCAACTTGGTTCGAACATATAATTCTTTTATGACTTTCACAAAAATCATATATCAAATAGTGTCAAAATTGACAGAAAATAGTTTTTAAATCAAATATTATATTATTAATTGTTATTTTATTCCTAAAAATCTAAGGTTCGGCCAAATGACTTATATAAGGATATATATATTAATAATAAACAATTTGGGGTTCTTTTGGCATGTTATAGTAAGTTTATTAACCATATAGTGAAAGAAAACAAAAAGACACGGTAAAAGTTAAATTAATTAACTTAGAGTTAAATCTAATTGATAAGGTTAAAATAATACCTTTAACTTGTCTAAATACTATTGGTTGATAGAATTTCGACCCATCACCACTTTATCTTCGAAATAAGACCCTTTGGAACCATTATAAACCGATTTTGACTTTAATATAAAATAATATTTTGAGATATTCCTAAGGTGCCCCTCTCCTCCCTTATAAAAGGACACCTCCTCCCCCTCCTCCTCACACCAATTTGAGAACTCAAGCTCGGCCAAACCCTGCCAAAATCTCTTCTCCACTTCCCTAGAAACATCCTAGAGGTTCTGGTCTTCCTCAAAGTCCAATTTTAGTGCCCTAAGAGGAGGTCTCAAAGAGGCACTTCAAAGAAGAGGTAATTACCGTTACCAATTCTTTCATCTTTATTTCTTCTTCCACTTCTTCTTCATAGGTTGTTTCATTATGAAGTAATAACATCAGTATCACTCATATACTGATATGTTATTATAAGTATGAAACAACCCTATTTCACCATCTATCCATCCTGGGGAAAAAGAAATCACCGCGCGTGCGTACGTACGGAATACCGTCTCCACGCCGTGGTGTAATCTATTTTCCACCACCACCTTACATGGATGGGTATAATGGCGTAAAGAATAACTATACATAGTTATTACAACATCATATTGATTCTGATATATTGTATAATCCACTCCAATTCAATTCAATATTTATAGAAATGATATCATCGCTCGTGCGTACGTACGGACTACCGTCTCCACGACGCGATGAGATTCATTCTCCATGTTAACCATTTAAGAATGATTATAATGTATATATAAGAAATAATAATGAAATATATGACATTATAAAGCTACTGGATTTATGTATATATATACATATTTATGTCATCTACTTACATCCATTTCAATACATTAAGGAAAGGAAAACAGCGTTCATGCGTACGTACGGACTACCGTCTCCATGAACGGTGTTTTTCATTTTATTTATCTACCTATTATATATATATATACTGAATATATATGATATATAAATCATATTTTATATTCTGGAAGTGAGTAAATCATGATATAAGTAATAATGATGTCAAGAACAACAAGTCAAAACACCTACGATAAATGAAACGATTTTACCAAAAACGCTTCTTTAACATGGAATTTACAAAAGAACGAGTAATATAATGTCATAAGTGAACCATATATGATATCATAACAATGAATATTATTCTGTAATAAGTCAATAACATGATTTAAATCATTATACAGGAGGTTCGGACACTTACAAAGCAAGTCGGACCTAAGGTAAGGGAAATATCACAATCTCATTTTTATCCGAGATTGTTTATTCGTAAGTATTATCTGGGGTGTAGTTTATCATCCACATCCATGTTTCATCAATATGTAATATTATTTCCATCCACCTACAATTGTTTTAATCCATTTTTACCCTTCGGTGAGTTTTTAGTAATATTGATGAAAGGAATCTTTTGTCGTTTTTCGTACGAGGTACATTTTGACTTTTCCGAAAAAAGTACGAAGAATGTTTTTTTAACTTATACGGTATGAATGGATTTTTTTAAAACATTATTTCCAAGAAGCTTCCTTTACATGTTTTCATGTTTATTTTAAATCAACTTCTTTTATTGTAATGTTGTATGACATGTTATGAAAGGAAAAAATGTTTTTGAAGTAGAAAGGATATTTTCCTCAAGAATGAAGTTCAAGTATTTTATCAAAATTATTTTCCTTCTAAGATAATAAAAGGGTTATATTTTTTTCCCTATTATTACATGGATTTTATTATGTTGTGATGGAAACATTTTTATGAATTCCTTTATCTTATATGAATTGTTTTATGATGTCATGTTGTTTAAGAATCCCACTTTTATTACATGGGTTATGTGATGATGTATGATTTATGATTATGTGGCACACATAAGAAAGGATTCATTATAAGATGGGTGGGACCTATATCTCCCTCCAATGCATTGGGTAAAGATTTTATATCTCATGAGATAGACATGGCTGGAATGGTAGGTTATACCGGTTCAGTGAAACAGGACTAAAACGAGGGTTACTCGATTCAGAAAGGGACTTTGTTCACTAAGATAGTCTTGGCAATGAGTCATGACTAACAAGAAATGATTTTCCATGATTATGTGTGCATGCCACAAAGTTTCAAGTTTTATGTTATGATTATGGGGATCTCATTTTCACTTCTATGATTTATCCCATGATATGATATTATGAGCTCTTTTGCAGGTTAATATTTCCAAAAGCTATGTTCTTATGTATATGATGTGATTGATATTTCTTTTGTTACCCTTACTGAACATTTGAGATCACCCTTTTATGTTTTCTTTTCCCCAGGATATAAAAAAGGTTTTAGGTAAAAAAAAGGGAAGATCTTTATGGGAGATATTGAAGATCTTTCACCACGATTAGAATATTACGTTCCGAGTTTCCAAAGACACTAAACTATTACGATCCTTGTGTGTGTGTTTTTGTTATGTACTAAGTATTCCGCAAATGTAATGTAATGTTCATGTAAGTCAGGCTTCGGGCCTCTACAGTGGGGATATATTCTGCCATTATAACATCATCGAAGCTTCCCTTGCAATATTATAATAATATTTTCAAAAGAAATTCCTTCTTTATAATTATGTGACAATTCAATGATTTCAAAATATAAATAGGTATTTCTCTAAAAAAGTATTTTACTTATTCTATATCAACATCCTTTGATGGATTTTAAGCATATTTGAAGTTGGTTTATTATGATACAAAAATTCCATATTGTATTGATGGTTTTGATATATTTTTTACTATGGATGTGTTATTTTTACACTATTCATGGTTAGGGATAAAGTATTGACATTTTGTGTACTAGTTTTAAAATTAATGTTTATGTTATGTTTAAACCTTTTCAAATTAGGAATGCATTGGACGTAGAAAGTGGCAGGTAGAGCCCGCTATTTTTCCTCGATGCATCGGTAGGTCTCATGATACAAACTAGTGTCTTGGAACAATGCCTTGACAGAATCTTATTTGTAGTCTTGGCACAAGTCCTTCACTATGTGGTTATTAAAAAGTCTAGCATCATGCATTCCATCATTATGAAAGTGGATATTGATATTTCATGTTATTATTTGACTAGTATAATATACATTTGAATACGTAAATGGAATTATTTTATTTTATCATTTCCATATTATGCTGAAGTTCAGGTTTAAAAGGATTTTGTTTTATACTTATAGATTGCCTTAAATGTTTCTGCTTATTTATGAAAGTTTCCGCTATATTGTAATCCTTACTGTGCATCTGAGCTCACCCCATTCAATGTCTTATTTTTCCCAGGATAGGAAGAAGTATATTATGACTGACCTATCAGGATAGTCTATGGGATCTCAGTGTTGTATATTAAAACAATTTTGGGTAGTTTTCCATTTTATGATGTAATTTAAACCTTGTGAATTTATCTATTATTTCCAAGGCTACTAAACTAATCAGTCTTTCAAGAGATGATCTTTTGTGATCATGCCAATGATACGTAATAATGAACCAACTATGGGCTTCTGGGGTTGTGGAATTATAGTTGGTATCATAGGATGTTTATTACAACACTTGGAAACTAGATTTAGGTAAACTCTTATTAGAGCACATAACCCTAAGATAAACATTGAGTAATACTATATAAGAACTTCATAAAATTATTGTATTGTTGAAATTTTGTGAGTTTTCAAAGAAATACATCATTTTCTGGATATGACCAGGTAGAGGCTGCTTTGGCACAGATGTACCTAGGGGTAAAACCCAAAAACACCACTTTGAGCGAGACTCGAATGGGAACTGGTGCACGACAATGGGCCTTGCTACACTCTTGGTTACAACACTCCTGGGGGATATTCTTAGGATAATTCTCATTTTCTTTACAAACCATTATGAAGGGTTTATAAGTACACTTCTCCAAGGAATTTTTTTTACGATTATGGATTATATCCATAAATTGTTCAATTTATGTTAAGTATTTTACAAGTTTGAAATTATGTATTTCGATTCATAAACTAATCTTGTTTATGCCATTTTTTTGAAATAGAGCTGATATGAAGGAATGGAAATTGTATCAATGAATGCACTCTGTGTAGGGATTTCCCTCATTCTTACGATAATTATAGTGGAGCTGGTGACACAACTGGTGCTGATCAACTTATCACTATATTGGGACAACTCAGTTAGATTATGAATAATAACCTTACCCATATGTATCACACAGATCTGTAGTGTGGAGGATCAATGTTAGATCACTTCATGAGGCAATAACCACCAACATTCAATGGGGGTATAAATCCACTAGTATCTGAGCAATGGATAAATTTCTTAGAAAAAATATTCCACTCCTTGGGGAGTAGGGAAAAGGAAAAAGTATTCGTGGAAGTTTACTACCTCATTAGAGATGCTGATCAAGGGTGGTCATTGATTCAAAACAAGAAGGAAGACAATGAAGTGTCAAATATGTAATGGAGGAAGATTATAGAAATTTTCATAGAAAAATACTTTCCTCATGACCATTTAGCGGATATGGAGGGTCAATTTCTAAGTGTGAGGAAAAAGGCGGATTAGAATGTCTCAATGTATGAAGCTAACTTTACAAGGTTAGGGATGCATGCTGCAGATTATATATGTAACCCAAAAAGTATGATTGATTATTTCTTTGATGGGTTAAAACCATTTCTCCATCAATAATTAGTCTCACAATCCTTCTCCTCGTAGGAAGATAATATCTCATGTGCTATCAAAACAGAAACATAATTCTCTATGTCTTACAACTTTCAAGAAAATCAACAGAAGAAGAGATCTGCTGAACACTCTAGAAATGGATATAAGGAAAAGAAGGGAAAAGTTGAATATCCATCCTACAAAAAATTTACGAAGAAAAACCCCGGTACATGCCTGAAGGGAATGGGAGTCTGTTCTAAGTGTGGTGAAAAAGGCCACTAAACTCGTGATTACAATGGGAAGAAAGAGGCTGTCGATGTTGAATGCTAAAATTGTAGAGAAAGGGGAATTATGCAAATGAGTTTTCTATGCTTCAGGGAAACTTACCTCAGAAAATGAAAAGGGATCAAGGATGAGCATATGCTATCACTACTTCTAAGGTTAAATCTCTGAAAGACATAGTGGTAGGTAAATTAATGGTTTCCTCATGTTTTGAAAATTACTTATTTGATTCAGGATCATCACATTGTTTCATATCTTCCCAGTTTGCTAAGAAAATTAGATATTTCCAATTTGATTTAACAAGGGAGTTTTCAGTCAAAACTCATAAGAGAAGTATCATTGAAACAATGTTTTGTGAAGCAGTCCCCATTAGGAAATATAA
Organism: Viscum album; assembly: GCA_963277665.1. Taxonomy (NCBI): domain Eukaryota; kingdom Viridiplantae; phylum Streptophyta; class Magnoliopsida; order Santalales; family Viscaceae; genus Viscum; species Viscum album. The sequence continues at coordinate 1,706,592,391 of OY728153.1, read as the reverse complement.
ATGTTATTTATCTATTGATCTCATAGTTATACCCAAGATTGAATTTGATACAATACTCAGTATGGATTGGCTTTCGAACCATGATGCAAAAATTTATTATAATAGGAATGAGGTTACTATTTTTTATGACGATGATAAAGAACACCATATCTTTAGAGGATAATCGTCACCACCTAATTCTTATCTACATCCACCCCCAGTAGCTCAACTAAATTTAATTATTGGTGAGGAAGAGAATGAAATAATTGTTGTTGAGGAATTTACTGTTCAAATAGAGGATGTACCAATTGTGAAAGAATATGTTGATGTGTTTCCAAAAGGTTTACCAAAACATCCACCAGAATGATAAATTGAGTTTTCCATTGATTTAATTCTTGGATCAAGGCCTGTATCGAAGACCCCTTATACAATAAACACTTTGGATTTAGTGGAACTAAAGAAACAACTATAGGAATTGTGTAATAAGGGATTTATTCTCCCTAGTGTTTCTCTATTGGGAGCCCCTGTTCTTTTGTTTATGATGAAAGATGAATCTATGCAGATGTTCATTGACTATAGGGAGATCAATTTTATAACAGTAATGAACAAGTATCCCCTACCTCACATTGATGATTTATTCAACTAACTTCATGGAGCTCAATAATTTTCAAATATTGACCTTATATCTTGATATCATGAGTTGTGTGTGAAGAAGGATGACATTCCGAAAACAGATTTTAGATCAAGGTACGAGCATTACGATTAAACAGTAATTCCGTTTGTATTGACTAATTAAACATCTGTCTTCATGGAAATAACGAATAGATTTTTCAAGGAATATCTTGATGATTTTGTAGTGGTATTTATTGATGATATATAGGTATACTCCAAATGCTGTGAAAATCCTGAAAATCACTTAGGTATTATCCTAAAATCTCTTAGAAGAAATGAATTATATGGGATGTTTAGCAAGTGTTAATTCTGGCTCCATGAGATTTCTTTTCATGGACATGCCTTCTCTAAGGATGGAATCTCTATTGATCCATGCAAGACAAGATAAATCCAATAATTCCCATCACCAATGAGTATAACTGAGGTACACAGTTTTATTGGTTTAGATTGTTATTATCTGCATTTCGTCCAGAATTTTTTCCGATTGGATAACACATTAACAAAGCTCCCATGAAAAGGGGTTTAATTTGTTTTCATAAAAGCGTGGGAATAATTTTTTGATGATTTGAAGACAATATTTTTCAGTGCTCTTATATTGAATCTATAATCGGGGAATGATGGGTTTGTTATTTATAGTGATGAATCAACGAAAGGACTTGGTTATGTCCTTATGCTTAATGATAGAGTTATTCCTATGCATCACAACAACTAAAAATTCATGATAAAAACAATCCTACTCATGATATTGAGTTAGTATCTGTAACAATTTCATTGATGATTTAGAGAAACAATATCTATGGTGAATAATGTAAGATTTATACGGATCACAAGAGTTTGAATTATATTTTCTCATAGAAAGAAATCATCATGAGGAAAGGGATATGGCTTGAACTACTCATGGATTATGATTTCACGATACACTACCACCTGGGGAATGAAAATAAGGTGGAAGATTCTTCGAGAAGAAAAAATCAGGGTGTTTTGAATAAGATGAGTGTTGAAATAGATCCTATTTTCACAGATCTAGTAAAGATGGACCTTAGAATAACCATGAAAGGTGAAACAATAACGCTGTTTCAAATGGTTTCAAAAACATCTTTAATAGAAAGGATAAAAAGTTCTTAGGTTGATGATGTGGAGTTTCAAAATAATATTTATGCTGTGAATGATGGGATATTGAGTGACTTCGTATATTAAGATGGATTTTTGAAATTTCGGAAGAGACTTTGTGTTCCCGATATACCTGATCAAAAAAAGATAATTGTTGGATGATGCTCATAGTTATAATTTCTCTATACACTATGGGATCACCAAAATTTATAGATATTTGAAGGAACATTTTTGGGGGGGCAAAATTAAGAGGGAGGCTGCTGGTTTTGTGGCAATATGTATGGGTTATCCACATGTGAATGCTGGAAGGAAACAGCCTAGAGGAGTCATGCTACCTCTTCCCATACCTGAGAAGAAATGGGATAATATTATGATGGACTTTGTCATGGGACTACCAAAGACTCCTAGAAGGAACAATGCTATATGGGTCATTATTGATCATCTTACCAAGTCAGCACATTTTCATGATATAAGAGAAGATTTACCACTTGAACATCTAGCAAGAGTATATATTAATGATGTTATGAGACTTCATGGAGTACCCTAATCGATTATTTCTGATCGTCATGCCTATTTTACATCAAGCTTCTGGAAATGTCTTCAGAAATCCCTGGATATTGATCTTTGTTTGAGCACTTCCTACCAACAAAAACTGATGGAAAATTAGAATGGACTATTCAAACCATAGAATACATGTTGAGATCACGCTCACATGACAATCAATGTATGTTGGATCAATATTTATCTCTGTTAGAGTTTTCATAGAGCAATAGATTCTATTCAAGTATTCAGATGGCACTGTATGAAGGGTTATATATAAAGAGGTGTCACACACTAACCTGTTGGGATGATGTTGGTGAAAGAAAACTCATAGGCCCAGAACTTGTTGAGGAAATGATGGAAAAGGTGAATTTAGTCCAAACTCACATCAAAGAATCTCAAAGTAAGATGAAGATCTATGCCGATAACTGATGGAAGGATTTGGAATTTTAGGTAGGAGATCATGTTTTCTTGAAGGTATCTCCATGGATGAGTGTTATATGTTTTGTTAAGAAGGGAAAATTACACCCCAGGTACATTGGACCTTTAGAAATTCTAGAACAAATTGGTGATGAAGATTACCATTTGGTAATGCCGCCAACTCTCTCAAAAATTCATGATGTATTCCACGTATCACTATTGAGAAAATACATACATGACCCAAAACATGTACTTACCTAAGAGGAATTAGAACTGGAACATGATATGACTTATTGTGAAGAGCCTGTCAAGGTTCTTGATACAAGAGAACAAGTGTTGAGAAACCAGATGACTAGTCTGGTAAAAGTTCTATGGAGAAAGCATAAGATGGAAGAGGCAACGTGGAATCCCAAGGAACCTATGATGAAGAACCTACCGAATCATTTTATTCAGTAATATTCTAGAAATTTCGAGGATGAAATTATTTGAAGGTGGGTAAAATGTAACACCGCAAGCATCCACATGACATTTCCCTTTGAATAATGCAATAGCTTGCCTTGTACGCAACTTCGATATTCTAACACATCACAACCAATCAAACTAGTCATTATGAATAGTAATACCCACTTTTTGAAATTTTATAAATTTTATCTTTCAAAATGGACTTCATTTTTGGATTATTAATATTGAAATTATCTTATGGTGATTTTTTTTAATTTTTCTGAAAATATTAAATTTTTTATGAATAATGAAAAACAATGAGTTATTGTTTAAAATCGACATTTTATTTAACTAATTACTTATTTTATTTAAATTTATTTTAGGTCAAAATAGATACATAATACCTATATAACTTCAATGTAATTCATTGGAGCCAGTTTATAATAATTTGAGATGTATAAAAATTTTATTGAACTTTTTACCGTCTTTTACCCACCTCATATGAGCATCTGTAAATTTACATAAAACATAATTTTACCGCTTCAGTGAGTTGAATTTCGAATATCCGAGAGACACTATTGATATCATAAAGTAAAATTTGATTGAATGAGATGAAAATAATTTTTAGTGAATAGTAACTTTTGACATTTATTTACCACAGTTAAAAGTAAATAGTATAATTTAAGGTAAATATGATATTATTATTACCCTAACAGATATCCTAATTATATTTCATAAGTTTAATTAGAGAAAAAACAAAATTAGGATTAAAATATGATCCTTTATGTCCACATGGATTAGATTAGGACATTTATAATTATTTAATTCAAAGAAGAGTTAGAAGTGTTAAATTCAATGTTTAATAACTAAACCATTTTTAATATAGGGTTATAAATCATATAAATTAGACTAAAAATATTAATTATAAGGATAAAAAGTTATCCAAAATAATGGTATTTTATTTATATTTTTGGGATATTAAATAATTTAATTTATTTATGACACAATGATGATGCAGTAATTACCTAATTAATGAAATATTACATTATTTGGTATTATAAATATCCAAATAAATTTAATTTGAGACTTTTTTTGAATTAAAATAATTTTATAGTTTAAAATTACTTGTTAGGGTTGGTTAGATGAATTTTTTTCAATGTAATAATGCTGTTATGAATTTATAAAAAACAAAATACCCAATAATATAAAAATTTTCAGAAAACAGTTTTTAAAACAAATATTATATTATTAATTGATATTCTATTCCTAAAAATATAAGGTTTGGAAAAAAGACTTATACAATTATATTTGTAACATTAATAAACCACTTGGGGTTCTATTGGAAGTATATAGTAAGTTTATTGACAGTATAATATAAATATACCAAGAGACATGGTAAATGTCAAACTATTTAACTTACAGCTAAATATAAAAGATAAGGTTAATATAGTGACCCAACACTGTCTAAAACCTATCGGATGAGTTAATTTCGACCCATAACCACCTTATGATTTAAATAATTCAATTTGGAGCCATTAGAAACCGAAAACGATATTACTATAAAATTATATTTCAGGCTTTTCCTAAGGTGCCCCTCTCCACTCTTATAAAAGAGCACCCACTCTTCCCTAACATTCAAACAGTAAAAGCCTTTTGGATTGGCCAACCTCTGTCCAAATAACCTATAAACTGTCCTAACATAATTCTAGAGGCCCTCATTTTGTCATAAATCCATCCTAAGGAGCCCTTTTGATCAAATCAAAAGGAAGAACCCGAAAGAGAGGTAAATATTTCATCACCTCTTTCAAGTTCGTTTCTTCTTCCACTTCCTCTATCTTTTTTCTTTCTATTCTAAAATAATAACTCCATTATCTTCTATATACTATGATGTTATTATAAATATGGTACACCTATGTTCATTATTCTATCCAAACTTTGAATGACATATAACTCTACGTACATATGTACGACTTACCATCTACACGTCCTGGTATAACTGTTATTCAATACATTATTATTTGGATGGTTATAATAATGATGTGTAATTGATGTAAATAATAAATATAGCATGATACATATTCTGTATATATGATATAACATCCAATTATATATTATTTTAATATCAAAATAATTATATTGTCACTCATGCATACGTACGAATTACCGTCTCCACGAACGATATGAGATTCATTCCCCATCGTAGTCCATTCAAGAATAATTTTTATTAGATGGTTAAAAATAATGTCTAAAGACTTAATATAATTCTGAATATGAATAAGATACATCCTATACATTACTAACATTACTTACGTAAAAAAACATATAAAGGGAAACAAATTAGTTAACACCCAATCAATGATAATACTAAGATATTATTAACAAAGCAATGTTAAAAGATCATATATGATATCATATTAATGTATATGATTCTAGTATAATTTAATAAAAATTATTACACCATTATAAAGGAGTTAAACCTACCCTTTACCATGGAAAAGTTCAAGGTAAGGGTTAATTTTAAAAACTATTTATTATATGAAGTTGTTTTTACATAAGTATCTACTTGGACCTCTTTATCATCGACATCCAGGTTTCTTAAAAATGTATTTCAAAACATTTTTACTATTTAATAGACAATGTGGAAAGTAATTTATCCCCTTATTTGACCTTATATGTTTTGAAATGAATCTTTTATTCATTTTCCAAATAAGGTACTTTATGACCATTTTGACAAAATTGAGGTAAGAATGTTTTTTAACTTATACAGAGGGTGCAGCTATTTTATGTTGTTATAAAATCATCAAAGCTTCAATTATAGGCTTATAAGAATATTTTCAAAATAAATTTCTTCTTTATAATTACGTTACTCTTAAATGATTTAATAATAGAATGATATATTACATTAAAAAAGGTTTTGATTTCATCTATGTCAACATCCTTGGATGAATTTTAAGCTTTTTTGAAGTTTATTTATTATGATACAAAACTTCCATATTGAATTGATGGTTTTGTGATATGTTTGACTATGGATGTGTCATTTTTACACTATTAATGGTTATGGATAAGGTATTGATATTTCATATTCTAGTATTAATACAAATGTTTTTGTTATGTTTAAACCTTTACAAATGAGGAGTGCATTGGACTAAGTATGTGATTGGTGGAGCCCGCTATAGCTCCTAGATTCATCGGTAGGTCTGATGCGAGAAACTAGTGTTTTGGCACAAGTCCATGATAAAATCTTATTTGTAGTCTTGGCACAAGGCCTTGACTATCTGGTTATGAAAGTCTAGAATTATGCATTCCATCATTATGAAAGTAGCTATTGATATTTCATGTGATTATTCGACTAGTAGAATATCCATGTGAATAAGTAGATTGATTTTTATGATTTAAAGGATTTTGTTTTAGACTTATACATTAACTTAAATTTTTATGCTTTTTTATGAAAGTTTGTTCTATATTGTTATCCTTACTAGGCATCTGAGCTCACCCCTTTCTATGTTTTATTTTTCCCAGGATGGGAAGAATTATACTATGACTGACCTTCAGGGATAGTCTATGTGATCTCAGTGTTGTATATGGAAACAAAGTTGTTGTATGTTTCCATTTTACGGTGTTATGTAAAACAAATTAATGTATCTAGTACTTCCAAGGTTAATAAACTAATCGGTCTTTCAAGACTTGATCTTTTTTGATCATGAAGATTATACGTAATAATGCACCGACTCTAGGCTTCTGGGGTTGGGGAGTTACATAGAGACCATGTAGAGTAGGCATTAATCATACACATACCAATAGATAAAGATCTATAGTTTGATGTTGTTCATTTGGTTTTTATTTTGTTGTCCCCTAGGATTGGGAAATTCCACATCACGAAATTTGGGAATCTAGTTCCCCGGTTTGTCACACTATTTAGCAGAAAGGTTCTATCTAGTGGTTTACTAATTATCCCTTCAAAATCAGTATAGTTCAATGCATGATGTATTTAATATGTATGAAATTTAGAGATATTATATTTACAGTTATCATGTATTATATTTCAAGGATATTAATCATTGTATGGATATGGTCTTTGAGGATTATATGATACAGATCGTGGACCATAGGGATAAATATATAAAGGGTAGGACAATTAATCTAGTTTGAGGGTGTGGCGGAATTAGAGTGCTCAAGATGAGTGTTAGGAGAGGGAAGCTAATAATCATTAACTTTGTATAAACATGATCATCTAGACCCCATAGTGATTCTTGGAGAATATCGATGATGAGATAATATAAGATGGGGAGGTTTTAATTTAATATTTGTTTTTCTAGATACATCCCTCGTTTCGTTTTTTAACAGTATTTTGTTTAATTTTTAGCTTTTAATAAATATTGGTTCTCAAATTCCTTTGGAATGGTGAGAAAGTTCTTGATAAGATTACATAATTATCATGGATGTCTGTTTTTTTTGCAATTATCTGTGTCCATTTATAAATGACTAAAATATTATGATGGTTTACCTTGATTTTTAAGTGTCAAATGTGGTTTAGGATCATCTATATAAATTATTATTTAGGATTATTGTATAGAATTTACTCATCATGTGTATATGTTGCAAAATGTGTAACTGTCACTCGATAGATTTTGTGAAATCTATTTATGATGTGAATTGGTTTCAAGTTACCAATCTATTAACATGATCTAAATTTTTTTATTGGAATTAATTTCATTTGAGGTGATGTGACTTTTATTGTATCTCATAAATCAAAAATTACATTCCATGTTAAACATTTAATGTCTTTGTATTTTTCTAGAATAGTGGTTTTAATCCATGATGTATCAATGATATATTCCTTTATCTATGTTCATATTTCCTCTCTCAAGTCCTAGGAAATTTTCATGAGATTTTTGAATTTCCCATTCCCATAAAAATTTCTAAGTCAAGAAAAATTATTTCATAAGTAGTTTTTATTAAGATTTCCCATGTTATCAATTTCTCCCTTTTTAGTGATGTGACTATTTGACCACTATATAATTATGTGTTGATATTGATTTTTCATGATCTTGTTCATCAGGTTATCTTTTGTGCCATCATTCATTTCATCATTTATTTTTGGAAGCCTTGTCATAGTGTTTGGTTCAAGGTAGGTAGTATAAAACAAAACACTATAGTATATTTAATTGTCTAATCATATGAAATATTGTTATGTCACCATCCTAACATGCATGATAAATAATTGGATAATGGTTTTGATAAATTATGAGTTATGTTACTCTTTAGAACCCATTAAATCTAATGGTATTTAGACATGGGCTGTGTGTGAGATATGATATTATGATTTCCATGATGTTATGTTTTGTGTTGAGATTCATTATGAAATTATTATATAGTAAGATCTTCCCAGTTTCATACTGTAATGTTGACATAGCGGGCTTGTCCTAATTTCATGTTATAATGATAATATAGTGGGTGTATCACAGTTTTATGTTGTAATGTATATGTTGAGGGATATGAATTTGATTTTGGAATTAATATATAGGGGGAATGTATTATATTCATAAATTCATATATAGAGAAATTTCCTCAGTTATATGACATGTCAAGTATGTGTGGTTATGGATTCCATGATTATACAACATGATGAGATATATTCTGGCATGGTGCTGATGTATAATGATTATTGTATTATATTACATAGTTAATTAATGAATCTATTTATCACATTATTGACTGCACTAATTATCAAAATTGTTTTTTAGACATGGTGGTTTAAAACGAATGAATTTTACTCACACACCATTCATCTTACTATTCAGTACCAAAATATATTACATTGATGACAATTTGATAAATTTTAAGGGACCATGTTGTTCATTGATTCTTTTTGGATGGCTTGGAGAATTTATTTGGATCCAACTTGGGGTTTAAAACAGGGATCTATTACTTTTTTATGTTACCATATTCTTTTATTATATTGATATCCATGTTTTCATTTAATTATATTTCTTCCTCACATTATAATATCTAATATTATTTGTTTTTTTGTTTTTTCCTTCAGATTCCCTATTGTATGTTGTAACCATTATTATATTTTGTATACTTCTATATGTTTTATATTTCATATTCATTATAACATTGTAAAATGTGGACTAGTATCTCCAAGATATTTTATCCACCCCAATACTAGTTGGAATGATCTAACATAACTGGAAGCACACATGAGGTCAAATAACCCTACTGAGTAGGCCAATTGAGAGAGTAGCAGATTTAGGGAAATTAAAAACATAGTTTAAAAAGATATAGTTAATGTAAATAAATTATTTTTGTATTTGGTGACAACTAATGCATCTCTTTGTAGATTTTAATTTTGATGTTCAGTAGTCCTAGGGGAGAGAAACTCTAGTGTTGTCATAATTATTTATTTTCATCTAGACTAAGTCAAAGGAATAATGTTATCAAATCAAAATTAATTTCCCAAGTGGACAACATATATGTTTGAGATATTCTATTTCATGTGTTATTTGATAAAAATATGGTTTATCAGGTCTAAAATCACATCTGGGTACTAAAGGAAATTCACATCGAATTGATACTATAATTACTGGATTCAAAATATGTGGTATATCCTCAGTTTAAGAAATATATTATTATATCTATTATTAATACTGGTGGATAGTGATGATGAAAGAGAGTGAGATTCATGGAATGATTCTTAAATTATTAGATATAAAAGGATGAGAATTAGCAGGTTATTGGATTATTGTAGCATTTTCCTAATGCATAATGGTAGTAGGATGAAATCATTGTAGATTTAATAAAAAGATTACGTAGGTTATAATAGATAATTGGTACATTGTTGGAAATCATGGATCAATTGAGGAATCTCTCAAACTAAATTCATATAGCAGAACCATTAACTTTAATGAACTATGTGGTATATATGTAATGAATATTTTTCACTTTCATAGTCTTTAACATTCTACGGTTTCGTATAAATATCGTATTTGTAGAAGTTTCTTCCCAAGGTGTTATTATCATAAGTTTTTCCATGTACAACATATCATCCATATACCTATGGACAATATTAATTGACAATTAATATTTTAGCAGAATGTTCACTACCCTATGAAAAGTACATATATAGTTTATGGGAGAAACATAAAGATCTCATGGAGTTATTTTATAATAATATATTCCAGGAATCAATCCAAATGAATCCATTGATGGTGGTATATGGATGTTTGTTTAGTTATCCTTTTGGTAGGATAGTGGTAGGTGAGTCAATGCTCCTTGGAACAAACCATATGCAGGATTCATCTGATCTATTATATTTGAGAAAAATAGAATTGGTAACCGTTCTAAGCAAGATGATATCATACGATGGAGATCAGAAAAAAAACCATTAGAATTCATGTTAGTTCATAGGGGGTTTCATACGGTGTTGCATTGGATGGGGAAACAATATTGTGGGAGGTAGGGAAATCTAGTTCCTAGGGTTTTCAAGACATTTAAGATAGTGTAGAATACGATGCCATTAAAATATTGGCTACCTCATTCTTAATGTTACAGTTCCTTGCCGGATGTGTTAAATGAGTCATAATAATGAATATATCACCCTTATGCATATAATTTGGTAGATTCTGATGAATTTTATATTGATTCTAATGTGCCCCTTGAAGAGCATATAATATATATCATCACCCATATTGATAAGAAGCATCGAGGAAATAATGTTTCCTAGTGTTAGAACTAGAGAAGCATGGGAATTTGTTATATAAGTAATATGAGAGTGATTTATATATATGGGAGTAGGTGTAAGAGTTTTTCACTGATATCTCTCATAAATTCTTAAGAATATATATTGAGGAAATGATATTATATGATGGTTATTTGATAAGACTCTATATTTTACCCATGTAATTTCTCACTATATTATATTGTTCTAAAATTTAAAATTCAATAATCAATACTTTTTATGTTTCATAATGGTGTTGCACATTTTATCATGGAATCTGAGGTGTAAAATAGTGAATTCTTTTAGTGTCATACTACAATAGAGATGTTTCAGAGCCACTAATTTTTTAGTGGGCTCCACTGTTGTTCCACTGTACATGGTTGTAGCTTGGTATATCTATAAGAATACAATTGGATAAACAATGTGACACATCATCCAACCTGTGGAAGCTCAATAGAACGTGCTTACGATAAGAAAACTACAGACTATATTCTGGGGTTTCGATAACTATTTTCATTCTATAAGATTCCCCTGGATATCAAGTAGTAACATGTGGAAAGCTGATGGAATCATTATAGGACCAAAATACAAGGTCTATAATCATATTTACAACAAGTAAATCACCCAATTATTTAAATAAATATTTTTCCTCCCCACTAATCCAATATTTACATTGATGGTGGTTTGTTTAGGGATCTATTGGATTATCCATCACATTATCTTGGTTTCATGATACTTTGTTCTCTTAACAAATACTATATTAGTAATAATGGTGTTTTTTACTAATTTGGATGTTTGATATTTGGATTCATTTTCAAGATTTTGTGGTAGGTTTAATAAAACATATCCTTAGGGTCTTCATTGTTTTCTAGTATGTGAAACATGTTTGATTGATCCAATGATTCATGTGTAAAACACGTATTAATTGGAATTATATTATATTAATTGAATCCTAAAGCCTAGAACTCCACAAACCCATCCACATCTTTATTTGAATGATACCACTAATTTTATCTGGATAGAAGGATTGTCTACACTAATCATTTAGTGGGAACACATGACATATGAATGTAAAATCCAATAACTGAATATGGATATTGGTTTATGGAATATATTAAATCCTAAATTGAATATTTACATGGTTAACATGGCTTATATTTAGATAATTTTCATTGGGTTTAAAAATTGTATGGTGAAATAATGATATTTGAAATGATAATTTTTAATTTTTTGACACATTTATCTAAATTTCCCCAACCATTAATAGAATAGAAATGTTGTAATGAATAATGTAATTAGATTAATGGGGTAATGACATATATTTAATTTTTTAAAAAATATTGTTAAATGCATTTAATTAAGCAACATTTGAATTCACATTGTTTCAGTTGATATTGAAATACACCCTTGTCATTATAATATACCTAAGGAACATTCAACGGTCCCTAACATGGGAATTCATATAGATTCCAATAACATATAGAATATAATATTTAAATCTTTATTGTGAATATTCCTTAGCTGAGAAGATAAATTTTGGATGGTCTATTGATTGTGAATCATTCCGAAGACATTGTTCAACGTAGATATATGCATATGAAATCATATTAATGTAGGTTTTGTAGTTCCTAGGTGTCAACCTAGATCATTTTGTTTGCTAGGTCTATTGTATTTTTTGAATTTATATTATGAATTAATTGGAATTAGTATCTTAATATAGAAAATACTAACAATAAATATATATTTTCTAGACACCATCGGTGGTGGAATACTATGTTTTACGCACACTGTGATTAGTCCTCTATTTGGTACCTGAGAATACGTCAAGGATGTATATCTATATATGGTAAAGGGAAAATGTTCATGAATGTTGGATTTTATTATAGGTATTTTATCTTGGTTATTGGATTGACTATGGGTCTTAATTCAATATACAGGGCTCATTATTTCTTATTCTTCTATTTATTTTACTTTAATTGTTATTTATTTTACATAAATATTTATTATATGATTTTTTTAGTTACAAGAGGGTGTATTCTCCAAAGTGTATTTATTAAACCCTTGATACAAGTCAACTAATATATGTATAGGAGGAGGTGTACATTAAGTCTCCCAACAACTCAACTCAGTCATATAATGATGAACTGTGTTGGGAATTTTTTCGAATTTCCTGTTCATGAGAGTTATCCTTTCAATTATTCATAAAAATGAAGTGTACTTTTTTCAAAATTTTCTCATAAATAAAAATGTTACAATGATTAATAAAAATGTCAAAAATATCTTTTTCTAATATTGTTATTATTATCATTGAAATTATCAACCTCTGGGGGAGTTATGATTCATGATTCACCATAAATATTTTATTATTGGGTGATTATTTTATTATACTGTTTATTGTATCAAAATATTTATTTTGGGAGGTCATTCTATACCTATTATTTGTTAAATAAAACACAATTACTACCTCTTGTTCCTTATGAACATAGAATTATATTAATTTTGTTTGTTATAATGCACATTATATTTCTATGGGTTCCTTAGGATGTGAAAAGTGACTATTTTGTATGTGGAACGCATCTATATGTTTGAGTGATGTGTGGTTCCATTATAAAAAATGTATGGATGGTTTCATTATACATTATGAACAAGTGTATAGATTAAAAACCTAAGGACTCTAGGTCTATTACATCACTCCAATAATTTAGTTCTGATTTTTTATCTCATCAAAAGTTATTCAATAGTATATTTTAGTTTCTTATAAACATGTGAACCGATATTGTATCTCATTAATGTAATATTTCTGTATGATAGTATATGTTCCATTGTAAAATTATTTTATTCGTTATGATCATATGATCAAATGATTAATGGGTAAAATTAAATTATTCCATGATTTTTTACTGTATTGATTCCTTATTAAAATTTTGTGGCTATGAATTCTTATGTCGCATACTTTAATTATAAATTATGATTTATTTTTATCACATTAATGAGTCATATTTTCCTAACTCTATTTTTAGAAATTAATTGGTAAAATTATAAGAGCCAGCCCTTAGACAATATGATATTTTTTGGCATGGTGGGACTGAAAAAATATAATAAAAGATGTTATGTTTTTAAAGTGATCATGTGAGCAGTATTCCAAAAAATGAAGAAAAACATATAAACATGTTCTAGAATCATAAATCTAGGGGAAACATTAATATCAAAGTAGTGGTTTTTCACTAGGTATGACTTACCATTAGTTGGCATGGTTCATCTAGGGAAATCTCAGAAAGGAAGTAACGGTAAATAAAATAAATAAATAAAATAATTTTATTTTAAAATCATATTAACTGATAAATGGTAACTCAAATTGAAATCAGATACCACTATTTAGTTTGTAATGGGTTGTTTTCATTAGGTGGATCCTATCATCGAACGGTGTGGGAAGGATATGGAATTTAGTATTTTGACGTTATAAGAAGAAATTATTGTGAATGAATTAGTTTATTTTTAATGTTTCAACATAACAAAGCCTCACTGTGATATAGTGACTCAACGACACTACAACTCAGTGAGGGGGAAATGCATAATTTTTTTAATGCTAAATTGTGTTTTACATCTCTAACCATTACCATGGACACATGATTGGGTGAATCATCAAGGAAAATTTGTTGGCGAGCATTGGAGAAGAGCCTTATAAAAATCCTCTCATTGACAAAGGATGGATGATGATGAGACGAAGGATTGAGATCACCGGTGGACTAATTTCAATCAATGATGATTCCTCTACTTTGACTGAACCAAACACTATGTAGGGAATTCTGTTTTCATTTAATTTTCCCATGTTCGTAATATTCTATGAATAACAAGGACCAGTCCACAAATAGATTGGCTAGTAGATCGGTCATTATTGCGCGATGAGTTTTACCTGTATGCTGGGTTATGGGAGATTCATTTTTTATTTATTGCTGGATTACATTTAACATTCTAGTGGGTCGAACCATGATCACCATGAAAAATTATTGAGATCCATTCCACCTTATTGGTTCATGATTTTATACCTCTGTTCTTCGTTCATCGCGAGTGTTCTTCATTTGGCCCATGAATCAACAATTCGCAATCGATCGATCATTGCACACACAATTCTCAGAAATGTTATCTAGTATCATTGATCTCATATGGACACTACAAGGCAGATGTGTGACAAAAACAGCTTCAAATGGATTAAGGCGGTGTAAAGGATATCACATCTTGAACGACATGGCACCGAGATGGATCGTGGTATAGATTCGAGCCCCGGTAATTGATGTTTGCAATTCAAGGATCACAATAGCGGTTCTATCTCAATCAACAAAGTGGCATGGTGATAGTGGGTACTCATAGAAGGGGATAAAATGGTGGTGGTACAACTACCAAGAAGAAGGTGGTTGATGGCTTGATGGCTGGTGGTGGAGGAGCCCACGGTCGGGCGGCTGCATGCAGTGACGAGAAGTAATGACCCGGGTGGGCTGCAACAGTATAGACCCATGGCGTGGCTTGGTGTCACATCAAACCAGCTGGAATGTGATACCACAGAACACCTGTATATAGAGTGTATGGATTGTCTAATAATAGAATTGTCACTGAGTGATGTGGTATCTATTTCATCATGGGGGACCGAACCGGCCCACATTAGATGGGCTAGGCTAGAGCGAGCCGGTCGAGACGGTAGTGAGTCAGGCCGGTAGAATGGCCTAATCCCATCTAGTGTGGGTGAGGCTAGATAAATGGGACAATCCTGAATGAGGAGTTCCAGGAACAGTGATATGGGTAAGGTCAGGTCTTCATGACCGTGTAGTACCAGACATATACCCTACCGGACCCTTTTTATCAAAAGACTCATAACATTCAAACCATAATTCTGTTTGGTGAGATGTTTGTGGAGTTAGGACCTTGATAAGGAGTCGGTCCTTTTGAGATGGATTTTTGGGCTTTTAGTTGTGAACATCAAATGTGAAAATCTTCACCTAGTAACATTCCTCAAGGTTTGGGTATGACATTGGGTTCGCATCATTGGGTAGAAATCCCCTGAAGAGGATAATTTTCCAGATATAGTTGTGGAAAACTCGTTTGGAATGATGTGATACTCTATAGCCACTGATGGAGTTTTGTGGGTGTTAAACTAACCATAGAGGGAAGAGTTTTAATCTTCCATCTACTGGTATATATCCGTAGGGTTTGTGGTATTCAGTGAGGATAATCCCCTATGTTACGAGCTGAATCAATATGGTTCATTCTAGTGTTTAAGAAGAATAAACAATTTTTTGGGTTAATATAGATTGGGATCATAGTATTCTTTGAGTATAGTAACCTATCTTTATTTCAGGATATATTGACTTGAACATTGTCATTAGGTGGGTCCCAAATTAGTCGGACATATTGTATGAGTCCATGATGACTTCATAGCTCTTGGAGTGAGTTCTCTCAAAATAAGCACTCCTTCAAAAGAATCATGTGACCATGGATTGGCTGTGATATCAAAACTCTGTATCTTAAAAAACCAGATATCTTAGGGAAATCGGTGACATAGCAATACAAGATGTTCTCTAGGATATTTTATACATTCTTACTATCAGATAGCTCAATGGGTGAGATATCCAGGAATCGATCATGATACAAGCGGAACCATATTGATGGATTTGGCTCAGACCATTATTATTGGAATCATTTATGAGTATACCTAGATTATATTTTCAAATGTGGTTTTTACATATACATGTTTTCTTATGACTATTTCTTCTTAGTGGTGTTTTCATTTATGGTCTTTTACTTTGTGTTTCGAGGTGATCTATTGAGTATACTTTCACACACCCCTTGCACGAGAATTGCTTACATGTGTGGTGTCTTGTGCAGATGGTCGACTCATTGATGGTGTTCCAGGTATACATGGACCAGGTAGGGACTAGTGTGGTCAGAAATACTATGGTGTGTTCTAGTGGCCTACATACATCATTCCAGTTTCGATCCTTGTAGTTGGATCATGGTGGGTTTTCAATAGATGAGCTTTAGTACATGTGTTAAAAACTATTTATTTTTTTTTGGTCTTGTATTTTGTCCTAGTTTTACTTCACTTCTTTTTTTTCTTTCATACTATGTTATTGTGTTGTAGTAGTAGGAAAACAATTTCATTATTTGTTTTAATTTGTAACATATATAGATTGAATTTGTTTGTGTGGGTATATTTTTTTTTTTGGAAAATTCCTCCCATTTGTGGGTTAGGCCTACATGGATCTAGTTTCCAGCCCCTAGCCTATCAGATTTGGGATTTGGGTAGTGATGGTGCCGGCCTCGAGGGAAAGTTCATGACCGAGTGGTATCAATGGAGGTCGGTTCTACCTTAAGAACCCAGAGTCTTTGAGTTTGTTTTGGGAATGAAATTATTAGTTTCATGTTCCAATTTCAGGCAAGGGAATCCATTGTTGGTGTGGTGGTCAATGTACCCATAAACTAGGACCCAAAATTTTTCTTTTTGAATAGGTATATGAAAACACTATTTGTAGGAAAAACTGATGGTACATGCTTTGTATAGGAATGGGTTGTTTTTCAATATCATTTTTGACTCCTCGCACCATGTATACTTTATTTATTGTGTAACATATTGTTTTGTTTTAGGATACTTTCACATAGAATACTCTTAGGGATGCCACTACATGATCACCAAGACAATGCATGTGGTGACAAGATATTAGTATAGGTATTTGTAACAGAGAAATCCCCTCTGAGTGGTGTGCTAGTTATACCACCACTTATGGAGTATTTCATGGTACTCGTAGTACCACCAAATGAGATTCACATGAGTAGAACACTTCAAAAGTTTCAATAACAGATTCCCCTCATATTCTGAGGTAAGCCTGACTCTCTGGTTGATAAGCACTAGAATGATGTCGTGATCATGCTTTATGTCTTGTCCGGGCACCAACAGATCAGATGGTGGTCCTTGTTGGGAGCCTGCTACCTTTCTCTGTAGGGCTTTGGTGGGGTTTATATTACCTGATTATATTATTAGGTGGATATTCCATGGAAAAAGATTGAGAACATTCCTCATAGAATGGTCTCTCACCATAAAATATAAGGGCAATGCATGGATATGTGATTCTACAATTCTGGCAGGATGACATGTTTGTATCTAAGTATTCATTGAGGTATTCCAACCTTCCCAGATACTCAATAGATATGATCCACAACCATTTTTGTAGGACTCAGTCCTTTGAGCATGTTGTCTATAGAGAAATACTAGCCATCGTAATTCCTATGTTCATTCCTACTTATGATAGGGGGATAGAGTGAGCCTTTGTGGTTGAAAGGAACTTGGATGAGTGGATATAGTCAGTGGATGACAGTAGTGGGATACTAGGAGCAAATACCTTAGGAGTAGGATAATGAAATCAGTTTCACAGACAAGGACATGTGAGACATTCTGATATGAGGTTTTTTGATAGAGGATCTACAAATTAGGTATCATATGTTGAGTCTATTCGGGATAGAGAGAGGCAATACTTTTCATGAGACAGAAGATAAAAACTCTCGATAGATTGTCCACCCCATCATGGTGCTAACATGAAAATGGTGTATTAGACACTAATGAAAATAAATAGACTGAAATAGATGAATTTGTAGGGTATAAGATGTGGAAGAGGACCTGGGAGAGCAGCCAAATTTGATATAAATTTCAACATGTTACCACCACCACCAATATGTTGTCCACACCGGGCTTAGGGTGTTGGAAGATAGGGGAAGGTATAGCTGCATGCGGTCAATGAATATGACGGAAGGTATCCAAGAATGATTCAAGTCATGGTTGTGTCTGCTCTTAGTTTTCGTATTATTACACACAAGTACTAATCCATTGTCCTTGTCACAAATAATGTTCAAGACCTAGATTTTGTAGTTAACCCATTGACTTGAAACTTATGTATTGAGATTCCATTGGGAGGATACTTAATAATCACACAAATTCGGATAGGGTGATCTAACCCTTAGGGAGATAGTTTTTTTGGAACCTCTTAGTGGAAGCATCACGGCCATATGAAATTATTCATTGTATTGATTGGTCACTGACAGTCCATGCTCAAATTGACTATTTTATGAAAAAGGGTGTGGTATGTCTAGATAGATGGAATGAGGTTTTCCTTGGTCAGTGAAAAAGGATTCATGGGAAGCATGGGATAGAATCGTGCATAGGAGAGAGTAGTTGATCACCCTTGAGTCAGCTAGCCATACCCTTAGGGTAGTGGATGTTATTAGTTTTCTATTTCTAATAGTTGATGTAGATTATGAGGAAGTCTTTTTGGAGATGTTTCCATGTTTACCTCCTTATAGAAAGATAGTCTTTTACATTGTTATACACATTTAGATGAAAAAAACATCATCATCATTATGTTTTATGGATTTTGCAGAGCTTCACGAGATGAGGGTGTAGGTGGAGGACTTGTAGAGGTAGGGCTTAGTAGGACCTAAAGATAAAGAATATGTGTGGATTACCAGAATGTAATCCATGTGACCTTGGAGAAAGAGTATCCACTTCTAAAGGGTCTATGAACACTTCGATCAGTTGAAAGGGGCAGCCTTTGGTGTTAATGGAAAGTTTCCCACAGCTTTTCAGTAGTTAAGAACGAGTTTGATGAGCATCCAAATCCTATGTTTTCTATAGTCATGATTCTAGTATTTATTGTTATGTGATGCATCAAGGACCATACTTGGTTGTGTCTTGATGTAGATTCAAGTGTTGATTGCCTACAGTATGTGTTTGTTGATACCACATGAGAAGAATTACGTGACTCATGATCTGGAGTTGGAAATGGTAGTAGTCAAATTGAAGATGTGCCGATACTACCTGATAGTCATGTTTTTTATCATCTACTAAGACCAAAAGAGTTTTAAGTATATAATATCTAAGAAGGATCAAAAATAATATAGAGGAATTTTCTACAGTTCATCCATGACTATGACTAGGAGAGAGTCTATATAGATGGAAATTGAAATGTAGTAGTGGATTCTCTCTGTAGGATATCCAACTTGTAGTTGTTGATTGAGTCAACATAGAAGTTGGCCTCAATGAAGTTATCATTTGTGGATAGTGATGATGAATCTTACCTCCAATCGGTGGTTGATATGCCTATTATGTTATAGTGAGTTTTGGAAGAACAACTCCATGATACTTATGGCGATACATTATGTGCTAATTTGTCTATAGGGGACACCCATGATGGATATTCGAAATGTGGGGAGTACATCATTCTTTTCATAGGATGAACAGTAGTTGCAGTTGAGACCTAGAGTGGAAAGATGCATCAGGATATGCATGTGTTCATCAATTCAAACACTGGGGATGATTGAATAGGTTGATGTTGGGCTTACATATTGATATCAAAATGATCACTTGTTTGAATCTGTTTCGTGGTTTGTCAACTCACTATGTTGATCTGCAGTGCTTGGAAGGTGTTTCCCTTTTCTTCCTTGGGGTGTTTGGAAGGGAGTGGGAAAGTATATTGATGGACTTCATGATGGGTTTACCATGTACATATAGGAGACAGAATACCATTTGGGGGACCATTGACCAACTCACCAGGTCGACCACTTCTTTGTTTTTTAAATGTAGAGTTTAGAAGAGTGCATATGATTCTTCTACATGTGAGGGATATAATGAGTCCATGGAATCCCGTATATGATTTTTTCTGTCTAGGATGCTCACATTGAATATTGTTTGTAGAGATCGAGGACCATTATGGGAGGACCCTATATAGGTAGTCAATTCCTTTATTGTGTTACCACTAGTAGCACGAGAATCTATAGGCGAGAACTTAGGAGTAGGGGCTCAGGTTCATGCATATACCCTCATCATTTTGGGAATCCCTTGGTTTGGATTTTTTTTGAC
Organism: Viscum album; assembly: GCA_963277665.1. Taxonomy (NCBI): domain Eukaryota; kingdom Viridiplantae; phylum Streptophyta; class Magnoliopsida; order Santalales; family Viscaceae; genus Viscum; species Viscum album. Next base: position 1,706,571,611 of record OY728153.1, on the reverse strand, counting down.
ATAAATCCTTATGGTGGGGAGAATATAAGGACTCTGATATTCCTATATTTATTTTTATAAATTAACTGGGAAAATTATGATACTTGACACTAAGATGAAAGTTGATTTTGAGGTCTGGTATGCCCAGAAAGATCTACCAAAAATTGTTATGATTTTTAAATATCCTACAAGAGCGGGTTTCTTGAAAAAGTGTATACCTTTTAAAATATTTTTTGAATTAGAAATCTGGGGGTACTGATGATATCAATGTAGTGGATTTAGCCAATTCACGACTAGGGTCTCACCATCACTAGTATTCTTTGGAAATACTGGAAAATGATGTAACCATAAATAAAACTATGTTATTTTAAATTTCTAATAACTCATAAATGGTAACTCATATTGGAAATTAGAGACCACTGTTTTGTTCCTAATGGGGTGTTTTTCATATGAGAATCATAACATCGACTAGAAAAGGTTAACTAATATCATTAATTTTTGGATTTTCTTATAATAAAATAATTTGATAGAATTGTTTTTTTAATATTTCAACATAGCACAGTAGAACTGTGATGCAACTACTGAGTCATGTGACAATGCTAAAACATATTTAATGAAAATTAATGTTTAATGCAAAAACATGTTTAAAACTAATTCATGTTTTTCTTCTCTAACCACTTTTAGGGAAATATGATTTTTTGAATGATCCAAGAGAATTTCATGGCGTGTGATTGAGAAGAGCATTAGGTAAATCCTCTCACTGGCTAATGGAGGAATATGATGAGATGACGCATTGAGATCGCTCGTGGATGAATCTCCATAAATTAAGATTCATCTTCTTTGACTGGTCCATACTCCTTTTAGGGTGTTTGGTTTTCATTTAATTTCCCCCTTTTTGATATTCTATGAAGAATGTGAATAAATCTTCCAAAATATTGTCATGCAGATCGATAGTTGTTTTGGGATGGGTTTTACCACTTGGTAGGGTTAAAGGAGATTAATATTTTATTGTTTTTGGTTTATAATTATCATTCTGAGGAAAATTACCACGATCACCAAAAATAATGATCAAGGTATGTTACCCCTTATTAATCCATGATTTTATCCCTCCATTATTTGTTCGTCATGGGAATTCTTCTTCTGGACCACGACTTGACAATTCATGATCGAAATATTGTTTCACACATAATTATTTTCACAATGATCTAATATCATGAATCTTGGATGGAAACTAATTGAATGTGGTGTGATGATGGTAGTGAATGGATCAAGTTAGTGCAGATTTTATTGCTGCTCGAACGACTTTGCATAAGGATAGATTGTGGCATAGATTCGAGCCCACGATAGTGAAGGTTGTACCCCAGGATCGTAACAATTGATCTATGTTGAAAAATGGATCAAAAAGGTGATGGTTTAGGCATGTATAAGTAAATATTCCCCTGGAACATGGTGGTGTGACGACCCGACAATAGTCGGTCACCAGCTCTATGCCTGATAGTGGAGGGGCCCGCAGTAGGGTGGATGCGGGTAGCAATAGGAATACATCTCCAGGATAGTCCACGACAGTATGGACTAGTAACACTGGAGGGCACCACATTGAACCTTGTACGGGAGGAGTGGCCGACTAGTCGGATGATTGTGTTGGAAAGGTGGGAAGCGGCATCCACCACGTCCAGGTGGTCCGAACTCGCCTGAATTATGCAAGATGGACTAGAGTGCACTTGTTGGGATGGAAGTAGGATGAGATGACAGAATTTCCAAGGCCCAACTAATGTTGGTCGGGTTGGACATGTGGGGTCAAATCAGATTAGGAGGTTCTGGTTGGACCCTTCGTAGACCCAACCATCCTCTTTTTAATAAAATACCCATAAATTTGGTACCGGAAGTATGTTTGGTGAGCCATTTTTGGAATTAGGACCCTCCCATAGAGGAAATACTTTTAAGATGGATTTATGTGTTATTATTGATGATCATAGTAGGTATAAGTCCTCCCCATTGTTCTTTCCTCAAGGTTTTAGTATGACATTGTGTTCATATCACAAGGTAGAAATACCCTCGAGAGGATAGATTCCCTGATAGAGTTGTGGAAACATCATTAGGGCTAGAGTGATACTTTATCACCCCTGATGGGGTTTCTTGTTTATTGAAGTGTCCTCCAAGAACTTGACATTAATCATCCGTCTAGTGGGTCGTATCGGTAGGGTGTGTAGTATTCTGGGTGTAGAATCCCCTACTTGCCATGTCACATCAGTAGGGTTTGTGGTATTCTTTGAGATGAATCCACAACAATAGGGGTTAATAATGATTGAGGTCATGGTTTTCTCTGAGAAGAATACCCAATCTGTATATTAGGACCTATTACCAACATTTTCTCCTTAGGAGGGGCCCATTTTAACAATACCCGTTGTAAGAGTCCTTGATGACATCCTATCTTGTGGAGTGAGTTCTCCCAGAATTAGCATACCATGAGAAGAATCTTGTGACCAAGGAATGGTTATTATATCAATACTCCTTGTCTTATTAGGACTAGATGTCTTAGAAATATTAATGATGTATTAAGAGAAGTTTTTCTATCAGATACATTTGATAGACTTGTTCTACATGCTTATTATCAAATATATCAAGGAGTGAGATCTCCCAGAATCATGTCTGCTATGAGAGGAACTATATGGATGTTAGTGGATGATACCTTTATTCTTTTATGCCTTTAAAAATAAACCTGTATGTTATTGTCATATGTGTTGTTGACATATACCAATGTGGAGCTAACTATTTTATCTTAGTTGTTTTTCCTTTGTGGTATTTTACTTTGTGTTTGAGGGTGCTCTACTTAGTATTGTTTGACTCAACCATTCACGTTAATTTCCCGCACATGTAATGTCTTCTGTAGAAGGTCGAATCATTGACAGTTTTCCAAGATGTCAAGGACCAGGTGGGGAATAGTGTGATCAGACAGGCTGAGGTGTGTTCGGGTGGCCTACAGATAACAGTCTAGTGCCATACCTTTCACATGGATAATGTTGGGTTTTCTATCGATGAAATTTATTATAGTGGCCCAAATCTTGATGTACATAGACATTACATTACATTTTCGAAATACTAAATACATGACAAAAACATACGCCCAAAGACCATAGTAGTTTAATGACTATGGAAAATTAGAAAATAATCATATATTCACGGTTAAAGATCTTCAACATATCCCATAAACATGCTTCCTTTTTGTTTTCCTACCTGAAACCTTTCTTTTTATCCCGGGGAAAAGAAATCATAAAAAGGGTGACCTCCAATGCTCAGTGAGGGTAAACATGGAGAAGATAAAACAATCAATAAACATTTAAACATAAAAACATGAACATAAAACACGAATAATGACATATATCTTGGAAGTACATAAGGTATTAATCACAAAGGCATATTAATCATGATAAAATAGCATGGGAATAAAACATGTCATTGTGGAAAACCGTTAAGCACATGATATGATTTCCATAGTATCCATGGTATTTCTGTCAAGACTATCATAGTGGAAAATGTCGATTACTGAACTGGGTTTACATTTCATTCCATCCATGTATTACTAAACCGGATTTACATTTTGTTCCCGCCATGTCTATCTCATGATATATAAATCATTACCCAATGAATTAGAGGTATTATAGGTCCCACCGATCTCATAACAAAACCAGTCTTTTGTGTGCCACAAAATAAACATAATACATTCACCATAACCAGAAGAATTAAATGGGATTCATAAATCCTCAACCCATCATAACATAATTCATATAAAACAAATGGATTTTGTTTCATCATAAAAAAAATAAAACCTTGTAAATAATAGAGACACAATACCTAAAACATAAACATAATAAATAATGTTATCTTAGATGGAAAATATATTTGATAAAATAGTTGAAATGAATTCTTGAGGAAAATATCCTTTCTTCTTCAAAATCATTTTATTTTCTCAAAAAGTCATGAAATTTTAAAAGAAAAGTATTTAGTTTAAAATAATCATGAAATCTTGTAGAGTATGCTACATGAAAATAACTCATTATAAAACTGTAAAAATCCATTCATATAGTATAATTTAAAAAATCATTCTCCTCATACTTTTACAGAAAAATTCCTAAATGTACCTTGTATGGTAAACAAAATAATGTTTCCCTACATACCATGTTGTAAAAGTAAAAAAGGGTAAAAATGACATTAAGCATACATGGAATAATAGTAAACATTTAATGAAATAATTTTTAGAAAACATGGTGATGGATGATAAACATAACCACAATAAATAATTATTAATAACAAATCACGGATAAAATGAAATTGCAAATTTATCCGTTAACAATTGTAATTAGTGGAATCACACAGGTCATAAAATAAAGAAAATGACATAAATATGTAAATATAATATTCTTCATAAGAAAAATCATAAAAAACGCATGGTAATCAAAAATACTATAGAAAATAAATAGTTGGTGATTAAGGCATACGTCTCACCAAAATAAAAGTGAGACAAAATAATCTCTTATCGTAAGTCTGATATGATTCATATGTATCTGAACTTCCTGTATAGTGGGATTAAATATATTATTAACTTTTAACCAAACCATAATAATATTTATTATATCATATATGATTCACTTACGACTTTATATTACCCGTTCTTTTGTCAATTCCATGTTAAAGTAAAGTTTTGGGTAAAATCGTTTCATTTATCGTACCTGTTTTGAATTGTAATTAATAATATGATTACTTAGATCATCATTACTTAATTACATAATTTAATACATGATTTATATATAATATATATTCAGAATATAATATATACATTTATAATAGATCGATAAATGGAATGAAATACACCGTTCATGGAGACGGTAGGTCGTACGTACGCATGAACATTGTTTTGGTTTCATCATTAAATTTAATGGAAGTAAGTAAATAACATATAAATAAATACAATATCATTATTACGTCATAAAATTCAAAATTATTTATTATAAATGAACTTTATAATCTTTCTGGAATGGTTAACATGGAGAATGAATCTCATCGCGTCGTGGAGACGGTAATCCGTACGTACGCACGAGCGATGATATCATGCCCATAATTATTGAATTGAATTGGAGTGGATGATATAATATCTCATAATTATAATCATGTTATAATAATCATATATATTTTTTTATTCCATTATACCCATCCATGTAATGTGGTGGTGGAAAACAAATTACACAATGGCGTAGAGATGGTATTCTGTACCTACGCACGCGTGGTGATTTCATTTTCTGTAAAATGGAAAGAAGGTGAAATAGGGTTGTTTCATATTTATAATAAAATTTCATTATATGAGTGATATAGATGTTATTACTTTATAATGAAACAAATAAAAAAGAAGAGGTAGAGGAGAAATAAATTTGAATGAATCAGTAAAGGTTATTACCTCCTCTTCAATGCGCCTCATCTAAACCTCCTCTTAAGTCGCAATATTTTGTCTTTTAAGAAGACAATGACCTCTAGTATGTTTCTAGGGATGTGGAGAAGAGAAATGGGCAGGTTTTATCTGAGCTTTAAGGATCAAAATTTTGTGAATTTGAGAGGGAGGAGGTGCCCTTTTATAAGAGAGGATATGGGCACTTTTGGAAACCTCTAAAATATTAATTTATAATAAACCCACACCCCACTTAAAAATTTCCCATATGACTCAAATCTAAATATGAGATGTGATAGGGTTGTAATATCATCAAAAAATAATATTTAGACATTCTGGGATTCTATTTCAAGCCTTATCAACTTGATTTATCCTCATTTAATCTATTAAATTTTATTTCTGGTAATAATATTGTAAATTTTAAATTGTCATAAATAATTATTTCTGTGTCATGAATTGCCAATAATTAGATAATTTAGGACATTTAATACCATATAAATTTCATTTTATAATTTTTAAATATTTTTGTGATTTTTAAACAATTTAATAATATGTTATTATTATAAAATAACAATAGTGTTAATTTTTACTCATTTCATTTATTTGAATTCAAATAAAATACACATAAAGGATATATTCGTACAAAAATATTTAATAGATTTATAACATGTCATATTTTTCTAGTAAATTTTTGGATCACATTAAATAGTTCATATATTATATATTTTAATATTTTTAAAACCATTTTTAGATATTTCAATCAATAAAGTAATTTCTACATCAGTATTGTGTCATCATTAATGATAATTTTTAATCCTTAAAAAATCTAAATAAATTCACATAATGTATATAATTTTATTTTATTTCTGGAGAATATATATTTCTTATGATTTATGATGTTTTTCACCAAATCAAAATTATTACACATATAAGATATAAGAGAGTGACATCTTGTCACTTTCTTTGGTTTTAATAATTACATCATTTTCATGGTCAAAAGTACCTGAAATGAATCAATTCCGACACTTAGGTGATATTGGTTGACTTCTATTCATCCAATTGAATTTTTTTTTGTGTTAGGATAATTTTATAATATTTTTTTACCCTTAATTTCCTGATTTACCTTTAACTTTAGTAAATAAAATTTACCGTAGTTATTATTTATAATATCTAAAAATAAAAAGTAGCCTATTAATGTAATTTTATCCTACTGATTCTAAATATGGAATCCATTTTTCAAAATTCAGTACACAAAAGTTGAATAAATTAATTTAAAATTAATCCCTTTTTAAAAAAATGAGTTTTAAAATTAAATACATTACAAAAGATTGAAATGTTTATAGCTATGAATTCAATGTAAAATTAATGATAACAAAATAAATTATATTAAATGGTTAAAATATATTCTATTTTTAATTTAAAACCATTATTTATAATTTAACAACATAATTTATCTTGATGACATAGGTTTTTTTTAAGAAACATTTAGCGTATTTTTACTATTCATCAAAATATGAAAGTTATGAGAAAAGTATAAAAAATTCATCCAATTTAAATTTTTATATCTTGATTCAATATTAGAAGTTTATTCTGTCAAATTGGACTTATAAATGTGTCAAAAACTATATTTAATGTTTGTTCTCCATCGAAAGGTGGAAAAACTACATTTTTTTTAAAAATACTTATTTTACCCGAAAATTTTATTTTTTTCTCATACAATTATCTAGTGTAAGTTTAATTATTATGTAAGAGAATTTAAAATGTAGTTAATACTATTCATAATGGCTAGTTCATATTAATATATCATTGTTTAGTGAAACTCGGTATTGTGTATAACAGACGCTATTGAGGAAGGTCACTTTTTCATGAAACACAACCTAAGAATAGTGTTTGCGTATACTACAAGCTAATACGGTGTTGCATATAGTGCCAGTTAACCTTGGTTTATCGTAAAACACAAGACATCAATGAAATTAAAAAGAATTTTTCTTATAAAATCTTGGGGTGTTACATTCTACCCCACATAAAATGAATTTCACCCTCGAAATTCATCAGGGATATAAATCGTTTACTACTCGAATGTTTCTTTCATAGAAACCCACGTCATTAAAAGGAATACTGAAACATAATTTTAAAAATTAAATTAAGAAATGTAACGGTTACTGAAATTCACTCATCACTGGGATTCCACATAGGAGAACATAGGTGAAAACATGGACATGGAAGATAAATCTAACCATCACGTTCTGATAGAGAGTACTAGAGAACATGGAGATGAAAAATCCAAAAATTACTAATCCATAAATTTTTTATGATCTAAGGTACCATCTGATTCATCAGATATGAGGGCACTAGGATAACACATTTTCTTTTCAAGATCATTTCCCTAATGTTGATGAATTTTTGTATAAGGATAAGGACTTACTTGACATCATTATAATATCATCGTTGGTCATTCCATGAATAATTTACACTTGATATCATAAATAACTGAAGTTGAATTTTTCATTCATGAAGTGTTAGCAGATCATGTGATAGAATTATGAGCTATTCCATCTGTCTCAAGCCAAAGTTAAGAAAAATATATTAAATATACATAAGTCCATATATTGTGATATTAATCATATATGGCTCCAAAAATGGACTTATACTTCATATATCAAACCAATTAATAAAATAAAACTGATTTCTACTAACCAGGTACTTCCTGTAGGCCATTGGTAGGTGATAAAGGCATGTTTCACTTCAGTTGTGGGTTCAATTCCTGCAACCTTGTCTGACGCGACAGGTTTTCGCCAATCCTACGGGATGTACTTTTTCTTAAACTATACTATTATAACATTCAATAAATAATATCAAAATGTTTTTTCCTTAAATAGTACTATCTGATGTATAACATAATCCATTCCAATCATTAGGCTTATCCAAAATAATTATGCCCAATCTCATAGTTTAAAGCAAAATATTACTAGAGAGGTCATGTAACAAGCATGTAAATACCATCTTTTATTCCCCATATGTCATAAGATATATCTTGTATGGTCCCATTAAAAACATGTGAATACATTAATCATGTATTCTATTGAAACATGAATTACTATATAACCTTAGTGAAAACATGAATGCTGTCAAAAGTTAAGAATTCCCACATACCAAAATCTGAAAATTTATAAATACTCAAACCATGATATCACTTTTTCCTTATATAATTTATGAGCTCATTAATAATATAAAACATATTATTTTATTCTTATATTTTAATTATGCAGATATCATATGCTTTCCATAAAATATTTCAATCTGTTTCATTGTTACCAATACCATATTCTTATGGAAAACCACAATAGATCATTGATATTCCAATATTTCATAATACCATAAAAGTACGTCAACATAATTATTTTTGAATACTAATACATATACACTTCAATCCATCGTCTTAAAATACTATCATGGAATAAGTCCTTCCTCTATTTAGAAGTAACCTCTTACGCCAGGGAATTGAGTTTGGTAATGCATGTGTTCTCCACAGATAAGACATTGAACTCAATGACTGTCTTTCACTCTATTACCCTTTTCCCCACACAGTTCACTTCTTCCCCTCCATTGGAGGTATACGTGATGGTTATTCTTCCCTTCTTCTTGATATATAGAAATATTAACCATCCTTCATGTGTGTTCCATATCATCCAAACAGGCATAAAATTCCATCTTCCTCTTATTCGATGACATAGGAATACCACTAATGTTCACCTTGTTAATCATATAACGCAATGACTGATTCAGAATAATCACAATATCTTTTACGTTAGTCATTACACAATTTTGTTTCTCATAGTCACCAATTTGTTCATCAGAATCAATGTTCACCAAATTCCTTCTCATTACCTCCATTAACTAAAACACACAGAAAATAGTCTGAGAGCCAAAAATCATACTAGGAAAACAACATAATCATGAGGAGTACATTCAATCACTAAAATATTAGTTTTAGTACTATTTTATTCATGATCATTATAATAATTCTAGGATTATAACCTATGATTATAATTAAGCTTAGGTACATCCATATACATACCTTCGAAATATCTCTAGGGATCTCACTAATGTTTTCGCATCCTATTTTCCAAAGGATGACTAAACCTTCTCCCTGATACCAACTGTAGAGACTCAAGGATTGACTTACATAGGTATTTCATTACTTTTGAGGAATACTTAATACATGAAAATAACATATTCCCAAATACCGTATTAGATTAGTTTCTTTGGAGACTCAGAACATAATATTATAATCATGGTGAAAGATATTCAACATATTCCATAAAGATCATCCCTTTTTTTGTTTTCTTATCTAAAACCTTTCTTTATATCCTTAGGAAAGAAATCATAAAAATTTTGAGCTGAAATTATCATTAAGGGTAAACATGGAGACCATAAAACAATCCATAAACATATGAACGTAAAAACATGAACATAAAATATGAATAATGATATAAATATTGGCAGTACATAAGTAATAGATCACAAAGGAACATTAATCATGATAAAATAACATGGGAATGAAACATGTAATTGTGGAAAATTATTAAGCACATGATATGATTTCTATAATATCCAAGGCATTTCTTCCCACACCATCATAGTGGACAATTTCCATTATTGAACCGGGTTTACTTGTCATTCCAGCCCTATATTACTGAACCTAATTTACTTTCCATTCCATCAATGTCTATATCATGATATATAAATCATTACTAAATTAATTTTATGGATTTATAGGTCCCACCCATCTCATAACAAAATCATTCTTACATGTTTCACAAAATAATCATAATTCATTCATCATAACCCAAAGAATAAAATGGGTTTCATAAACATCATCCCATCATAGCATAATCCGTATAAAATAAATGGATTTCATTTCATCATAAGAAAAATCAAACATTGTATATAATAGAGAAATTATACATGAAACATAAACATACTAAATAATTCCATCTTTGATGGAAAATATTTTTGATAAGACACTTGAAATGAATTCTTGAGGAAAATATCCTTTCTTCTTCAAAATCATTTTCTTTTCCAAAAATGCTATGCAATTTTAAAAGAAAATGCTTTTTTGAAAATATTCATTAAATATTGTAGAGTAAGCATCATGAAAATGAGGTGTTATAAAACAGTAAAAATCTGTTCATGTCGTTTAAGTTGAAAAAAATATTCTCCTCATACTTTTTCCAAAAAAGTCAAAAAGTACCTCGTATGGTAAAAAAAAGAAAGATTCCCTACATAACATGTAGTAAAATTCCTAAAATGGTAAATATGAATTTAAACATACATGGAAGAAAAGTAAAAATTTTATCAAATCATTTTTAGAAAGCATGGGCATGAATGATAAACATAACCCCCGTAAATACTTATGAATAAACAATCTTGAATAAAATGAGTTTGCAAAAGTATCCCTTACCAATTATAATCAGTAGAACCATACATGTCATAAATTAAAGAAAATGAAATAATTACATAAATATAATATTTTGCGTATGAAGTATCTTAAAACATGAATGGTAAAAAAACACCATACAAAATAAATAGTTGGTGATTAAGGCATATGTCTCAAAGAAATAAAAGTGAGACGAAATAATCCATTACCTTAGGTCTGATATGCTTTGTATGTATCCAAAACTCATGTATAGTGGGTTTAAATATATTATTAGCTTAGAAAATAACCATAATAATATTTATGATATCATATATGATTCACTTGCGACCTTATATTACCCGTTCATTTGACAATTCCATGTTAAAGCAGCATTTTGGGTAAAATCATTTCATTTATCGTACGTGTTTTGACTTATAATAAATAATATGTCTACATAAATCATGATTACTTGCTTCCAGAATGTAAAACATGATTTATATATAGTATATATTCAGAATATAATATATACATATATAATAGATAGATAAAAGAAATGAAATACACCGTTCATGGAGATGGTAAGCCGTACATACGCATGAATGTTGTTTTCGTTTCTATATTACATTGAATGGAAGTAAGTAAATAACATAAACATAAATACAGCTTCATTATTATGTCATAAATTTCATCATTATATATTATACATATACTTTATAATAATTCTTGAATGGTTAACATGGAGAATGAATATCATCGCGTCGTGGAGAAAGTAATCTATACATACACACGGGCAATGATATCATTCCCAAAATTATTGAATGAAATTGCAGTGTATGATATAATATCTCATAATTATAATCATTTTATAATAATCATATATAGTTATTATTTACACCATTATACCCATCCAAGAAAGGTGGTGGTGGAAAACAGATTACACCACGACATGGAGATGGTGTTCCATACATACGCACGCATGATGATTTCATTTCTATAGGATGGATATAGGGTGAAATAGGGTTCTTTCATATTTATAATGACTTATCAGTATATGGGTTATACTGATCTTATTACTTTATAATGAAACATTTAAAAAAGATGATGTATAAGGAGAAATAAATTTGAATGAATCGGTAAAGGATATTACCTCTACTTCGACGCGCCTTTTCTAAACCTCCACTTAAGGCACTAAAGTTGGACTTTGAAGTATAAAGAGACCTATATGATGTTTATGGGAAAGTGGAGAATATAAATGGACATGGTTTGGCCGAGGTTGAATGCTCAAAATGTAGTGAAGAGGATAGGGAGGAGGTTCACTTTTATAAGAGATGAGAGGGGAACTTTTGGAACCTCTAAAATATTAATTTATAATAAACCAAAACCCCACTTAAAACCTTCCAAAATGACTCAAATAAGAATATTAGATGAGATAGGGTTGTAATATCATCATCCAATAAAATTTAGACTTGTGGGGAATTTATTTTAACCTTATCAACTTGATTTATCCTTATTAAATGTAATTAATTTTATTTGGGGTATTAATATTCTAAATTTTAAATTGTGATAAATAATTACTTATGTGTTTTGAATTTCCAATAATTTGACACTTTATGACATTTTTGACCATATAAATTTCAATTTATTATTTCTAAATATTTTTGTGATTTTTAATCAATTTAATAATATGTTACATTTATAAAATAACAATAGTCTCAATTTTGACTCTATTCATTTATTTGAATTTAAAAAAAAATCCACATAGAGGATATATTCAAAAAAAATTAATTGATTCATTACATGTCATATTTATTTATAAAATTCGTGGAGAACATTAAATTGTTCATATAATATTTATTTTATGATTTTTAAAACCATTTATTTGATATTTCAATCAAAAAAATAATTTCTACACCAGTATTGTGTCATCATTAATTATATTTATATAATCCCTAAAAATTAGAAATAAATTCTCATGATTTAGAAAATTCTATAGGATTTATAGAGACTATTTATGTTCGATGTTTTATGATGTTTTTCACCAAAATAAAATTATTACCCTTATAAGATATGAGAAAGTGACATGTTGTCACTTTCTTTGGTTTTAATAGTTACATCATTTGCATTGTCAAAAGTCAATGAAATGAATCAATTCCTACCCCTAGGAGATATGGGTTTACTTCTATTCAACCAATGAAATTTTTTCTGGTGTTAGGATAATATTATACTATTATTTTTACCCTTAATTGCATGATTTACCTTTTACCTTGGAAAAATAAATTTTTTCGTAGTTACTATTTATAATGCCCAAAAATAAAAAGTAGAATATTAACATAATTTGGACTAACTGATTTCAAATATGGAATCTATTTTTCAAAATTCAACACAAAAATGTTTCCAAAATTAATTTAAAATTAATCGTGTTGTTAAGAATACGAGCTTTAAAATTTAAAACATTGCAAAATATTGAAATGTTTATACCTATGAATTCAATGTAAAATTAAATATAAGGGCATAAATTATATTAAAAGATAAAAATATATTATATTTATACTTTAAAACCATGAAATTTTATAATTTATGAAAAATTTAGTGGATATTTACTATTCATCAGAATATGAAAGTTATCAGAAAAGTATAAAAAATTCGTCCAATGTAAAGTTTTATATCCTAATTCAAAATAACAAGTTTATTTTGACAAATTGAAATTATATACATGTCCAAAACTAGATTTAATATGGGTGTTCCATCAAAAGGCAGAAAAACTGCATTTTTAAAAAAATACTTATTTTACCCGAAAAATTTATTTTGTTCTCATACTAGGATCTAGTTTAAGATGAATTATTATGTAATAAAAATCAAAATATATTTAATAATATTCATAAAGGCTATTTCATAAAAATATATCTTTGTATTGTGAAACTCGGTATAGCATACAACACACGTTGTCGAGGAAGGATGCTTTTGGGTGACACCCAAGCCAAGAATAGTGTTTGCATATACTAAAATCTAATACTGTGTTGCATATAGCAGAAGCTAATATTTGTGTATCATACAACACAATACATCAAAGAAATTAAAAAGAATATTTCTCATAAAATATCAAGGTGTTACATTTAGTTCTTGTGTTACAAACTATTTCTTTATCGTGGGACTATATTATGTCCCTATTGTACTTTAATAATTTGATTTATATCATACACAGTTGTTGGGTTGTAGTGTAATGGATTCATTTTATTGATTTAGTTATTTGACATTCTAGCATCATTGGTTTGTAGTTTTTAGCAGGTGTAAATATTCATAAGAAAATGGCTCTCGTTGGTGGGATATGCCTATTGCGCACTAGTATCGAGACCTGACTTATTGGTGGTGGTCTTGGGGTAGGCATGGAATGGTCCCCAAGGGGAAGGTCGTGACAATCTACCTCGAAATTATGATCTTTCTCATCTACTATTATGATTGATTATTATTGTGAAAAAACATTCCTGAAATGTTTATTCACCACATAATGACAATTTGATATCATTTATTTATTATATTTTCCTTCCCTTCCATACGAGGATGATTATTACTAATGGGAATTATAATTGGTATTCCATTATCGTTCCATTATGGATAAATGATGACAAGTATTAAAAAATATAATTATTATTATTCTAATCTCCAAACAAACATATTTAATATTTCCTTGGGATATTGTTACATATTAAATATAATTTTTTAAATCACATACAATATGTAAAATGAAGGAATATTTATGTTAAAATTTTATATTTTTATCAGTGGAAAGTATTAGTTCTTTGGATATTACAACATCTATATATATTATTTTGTTTATAGTACCATATTAGAAAACAATGGGGATGATTCTATGTATACTATGATAACCTAAAAATAATTTTAATCTCTTGATTATATGTTTTTACATACAAATAAATTACAACTGGGATTCTAGAATATGGATAAAATTTCTAGAAAACTTGTAACTATGGGTATTAACACCTATGTAGGCATGTTTTGTGCTTAATCAATCATTACGTGGGCCTGGAAAAATATGAATTACTGTTAAACTGACAAGAAACCCACGGTGGATATTCATTGGGTGATATCATATTGGTTATAAAATATTTTGATGTGAAAATTTAAGGGTTTTGTTGAGGTAATTCTATCTCAAATGTAGAGAGAGGAAGTCAGTATTAATTAAAATCATATTATATATGAATATACTAATATATATATAGATTATATTCGTTATATCAACCAATATCATGATTTTGTGTTCATGATTTAACGTACACCTTAATCATTTCTTATATCAAGGATTCATTATATAATAGCTCCTGATGAATTAGAGGAATCACAGAAGTGTGTAATAGTGATTTGGGAAAAGCGTTTAATCATCCCATAAGCATTCTAATGAGGATTAATTATCCCCATTTTTTGGAAGAATGGTCAATAAATCTCACATTATGTTAACTGTCATTAGGAGAATAATATTATAATTAAGAAATAATTTCCATTATCCAATGTCAATGACATGTCCAATCGTCATTAAGAATATTTGTACCTCTTAAATGTTGAACTTAGATCGGATTGTCATTAGTTAACGTAAAGGGGATGATATTTAATAAATTATTCAATATGAGGTATAGAAAAAATATATTTTATAATAATTATATTATCATTATTTGACAACCGTTTAATATTCATCGATTTTGTTAATAGATCCTTTAGAGACATCCTAGATCATTTTTTGGAGTCTACATAAACATTTTCATATATATTCAAAGGGAGAGGAATTACATGATCAACAAATGTTAATTGTGTTAATGAACATATGAATGGATATTTTATATGATTTGTTTCTAAAAATAATAATTATATCAAAAACGTGTATAATTTTTGGGTATGGTAATAACCAATAAGGGAATTTCTATAGACGATTAAAAAACATATGTTATTAAGAAAGGTTCCATACTAACAAATATAACTGAGATCCATAGTTTTATTTATCTTTTATGATACTAGTTATGCATTAAGGGAAATTTATCATGATTTTGAAATCCACTAACTAGGATAATACAAAATGAATTGGGATTCTTTTTAACAGTGCGATGAAAAGAAATTTTGAAATAAATAAATAGGACATAGGTTAAAGAACCAATATATATAATAACCTATGGTGAAGATGTATTCATTATATACATTTATTTATCTAAAAATGATTAGGTTGAATTCACATGAAAATGATAAGGTAATTTCTTATTCTCAATTTCTACTGAATAATTAGAGGAAAATTACCTTACCCATGATTTATAGCGAGCAACAGTGATCATTAAAATGACTATTTCCTCTACATTATTTCTATAGTGTGAATTTATATATATTTATAATATTTATAAGATAATATAATATATATTAACACAAAATAAATTGAAAATGTTCTATAAGGCTATGGTTGGAATTGAAAAAAGAATATGGCTTCTCAACACATTCTCACTTGAGAATTGAATATATGGTGGACGATTCTCTAGGGAAGAATGACCAAGAGACCCTATCAAGGATGATGGATGAAAAAGATTAAATTCTTAGGGATTTATATATAATGAATCTTGAATTCATCATTAATGGTTATTAATATCAACTATCATATTTGACTTCTCAACTTTACATTAATTTACAGATCAAATAATCCTAGAAATATGATATGTGTCTTTAAAAAAGGCACAAAATATTGTAATGATGAAATCCGAAAATGATGGATGAAAAAGGCTTGGAACTTATATATGTGTTCCATTAAATCTATATTTGAATAAGGAATAGTTATATTGTTCTTTATGATCATCCTTATTTATTCTTCCTGGAATAAAAATTATTATTTTGATATTAAAACCAAAATATCATTTTGGATAACATGATGATATATATTGAATATATGTATCATGATCATTGGTATTATAGTAGGATAATTATATATGATATATGTATAAGGGAATTATGCAATAAATTATTATACCAATACAGATGATGTATGGTTTCCGGGAGTGTCATTACCCAATGTATCTTATTGGGATACAGGGTTTACATATTTGTTATTGGGAATTATTAAAAAATAAACAAATATAGATATGAGTTTAATTACTACATATCCTCCAATAACAAATTTTCAGAATACAAAGAAAATTAAACTCTAAAGGATATGTTAAGATATTATTTGATGGATTTGCAATGTTATCAAGATGAACGCCACAACATGAAAGTTCTCTCATACAACAACATATTCCGTTCTAGAAAATAGAAGGAAAAAAATTAGATATATGAATGATTATATATTAAACTATAAAAAGATAAGATGATGTTTGAGATATAAAGCTTACTGTTTTTGATAGTTTCAAATAAATAATGAAGTAGGTGAAAACCATTTACTGACATCTAAATCATAAAAACTTTAATTGATAATTTATTCATAAAACATAATTGAGATCATGATTTTGGTGATGCTAATAAATTGTTCCTTCTAATATATACTTGGAATAATTTTATAATATATTGGTAGAAACTGAATTTGAGATCTTAGTATATCATTTCCATTAAGATCATTGATTGTGATCCAGCTATAGATTATCTCTTTTCACCCAATCCCCTTAACTCCCATGTATATGATTTGTTCCATGCAATAGTTTGAGTTGGATTGTAATAGATCATTTTAATGTAATATCCATTGATGCTATGTAACTATAACATGATTTTTTATATGAGTAATTGCATTAACAATCTCAGATACCTAGGTACCCTAATACCCGGGATGGAACCAATATAATGATAAGTTTATTTCTGATCTCCACATGTTAGAGAGTAGAACTATGTTTCATACAAAGGTAAATGATGGAATGAATTTCCTACATAAATAGTGGATGATAATGATACATATTAGTATACTGAAAACTCATAAGGGAGAAACATTGAAAAAACAAATAGTTATATCAAACCCCCAAATAGTACATCACCAAATCACACCACACCTGGACAGATAAAACTCAATCATCCCAAAGTAATCTACACTCCAAAAAAAGGTTCAAGAACATCCACCTCCTCTATGAGGTGACTTCTCTTTAGATAAACATGTCACAAGAAAATCTAAATAGGTTTAAACGAATTTTTTTGGTGAGAGATAATGTATATTCATGGTCTCATCGACATTTTCAAAATTAGATACCATAAAAATAAAATATCTTCCATTTTAAATGAAATAGGAATGGTAGTACAATTTCATATTTGAATGAAAATATTCCTTTCATTTCAAATGATGTATAATTTTTAAAAAAATTACTTAAGTAAACTTTTTATATTAAATTATTTATATTGAAAATAATTAATGAGTAAATGAATTTTATAATAAGTGGAATATATAATCAAATTAGTCATAATAAGAACGATATTCATATAACCATTAGTATGAAATTTTCTAGTTATAGGATCCTCACACTCTCTTATTAGTGAACGTAGAATACTGGTACACACATCCCTTGGTCTTAGGAAAAATTGGAATCGTCAATGTTCTATGTAAAATGTGATTATAAAAACTAGATTTTGTCAGATTTTTCATCATAAATCCATTGCTAATAAATTACCATCATAGAATTAATTTACTAAATAAACCACTAACTATCAGCATTGAAAATTTCTCACTGAACTACTGAATAAATAGAAAAATATTTCAACTCATTTTAAAATAATATTTCCCCATTTAACTTTCAAATAAAATATCCCATTCAAAACCAAATTATGGGGTTTTCATCAATTCATGTCATTTTAAATTAAAACCAACCATATGTTTTATTTATTTAAATTCAACAATATATTATTCAAATTAACTCCCATCCCAATTCAAAATTTCTATTAATTTCAAATAACACATAATATTACAGTTTCATTGGAATTATGGTTTTCACATAAATTCCTTACCAAGTCAATTAAAATTACAATTCACATAAAATTGGGATTTCATAAATTAATTTAATGAAATTTGAATTAAATATTAATTATATTTGTAATATATTGTCCAATTATATATATAACCACATACCATTGCCATGGAGATCCTAGAACTTTACACTCGGAATAATATTTTCCAACAATGAACGATGGAAATGGAGATCTAAAAATCAAAACGTGATTCAAGATCCAAATCATTTTTTTATATATCCATAAAAAATGTGATGATATAAAAAAAACTATAGAAGAACTATCTATAGACATGTATAGGGAGGTACTGAACTAATTAGAGAAGAACCACTTAATTGAGAGGGATCTAATAAGAGCCCAGATTATTTGATCCACCTATAATGGGATTTTGGGGAACAAAAAGGTTCTCATGAGAGCCCCAGAAAACAAGCAAATCATTATATTAGGACTTAGGGTTGAGTGGGAGTTATAATAGGGGTTTATGAATTTTTAACCTATTTTTCGGAATTTGAAATTATCATCCATAGGGTTGGTTGATCATGGACACACGGTAAAAAAATGGGCTCCCTAACTACGTCTCCCTCAACTGGGGTCATGATTTTTACTAGGTGGGTTCATGGTTTTTCAAATAGTGCACGAATCATGAAAGTCTCCATTGGATATGGATTCATTGTTTTTTTTAGGCTGGTGCACAGTTTTGGAAAATAGTGAGCCAACAACGCACAACATAGAAATTTATAAAATATTAAAATTTGTACCATAAAACACCTAAAGGAAACCCAAAATAGAGAATAATAATAAAAGGAGGGTCAAAGTACCTACAACCATTTAACATGTTGGTAAGACAAACCCCACCAATGAAAATTTATTACCCTAGAACGCCTCTCAAGAAGTTTTTATATCAAAAATAAGGGTACACTAATGTCTCATTAGAGCCTCCATCTCCCATCCCTCCTTTATTTTAGAGCCATGATTCTATTGAACATTAACTGATTTTATAATACTCCTATTAATTAACATTTCCTATGAATAAACTATCCTATATGGAATCGTCGTAACAGATAAACCATGGATTACATCAAGATCACACACGATCAAAACATGAGATGGATCAATAAATACATTCATATTTAAAAAACAAAGGAAATGTTATGTGTTGACATCACCTATGGGTGATGTGATAAAAGGTAAGAAACATTCCCAAACATCCCAATAACCTAAAAAGGTCCCACAAAAATTTATTAGGACTCTTTTTACTCCCATGTGGCTGATAATCTAAATGAGGTGGAAATTTTAGGAACACCATATCACCAACAATATACTCCAGTGGTCTGTGATGATAATAAGAATAAAATTTATACTATCTCTATGTTGTCAAATATCCATAAATAATTAACAAAATATTTTATTTCATCTATTTAACCAAGCTAAGTCAAACCAAGGAACATTCAGTGATCTCTAACCAACAAAACAAAGTCTTGCAAGGATGACCATACAATGCCTCAAAAGTATCCAATCTGATTATGTACTTATAACTATTGTTATAATAGTATTCAATCATTCCTAAATGTTCATTCCAAGATCCAATAAAATAATTTATGATGATATAAATCATATCCATAAAAACCTATATATCCCACTCATTCTGGACATCTATATGCGGATGGTATATCATGTGCAAATGAAACTAATATATCAATGAATCCCAATGGACTCCACTAAAGAGAGTAGTAAAACAAGGATCTTATTAGAGAATATATAACATGGAACTGCATGAAAAAAATATCTCTCATATAGAAATTTTGAATCTCTTTAACATTGGTTGTATCATGGATTGGAATAATGTAAGATAATTTTTGTCATCTTAACAAACACATCCTAAAGAACCTTTTTGATTATTTTTAATGATTTTTTTATATTTTTTAACTACTAAAGTTTTGGTATAATTTTTTTTCTCATTTAGGATCTTACCCAATCCATAATAATGAGTTTTGATAATAAATATGAATTTTTCTAAATAATGCTAAATGAAAACTCAAATGGAAAGAAATGGTCTATACTTAAGATAGTTTTTCTCAGGACATTAGTTTCCAAACTCAGGTTTTCAATTTGACTTGTACCAAATTCTTATGTAGTAAAAAAATTTGATGTTTTGGATTATATGAACCATTAGTCTTAGGTCCATCATTATGAATTTCATGATCCATTATATACGGAATTTGATAGAAATTATGAATTTGCTGAGTGAAGGATTCGTATAATCAATGAAGAGCTTTGAAATAAGATAGTGAATTCTAGAGTTAGAAATATTTCACACATTTTTTCCTTAAATGAGAAGAAGATTTAGTAGTCATGAATCTAAAAAACCTGAAAAAATATCATGATAAAAGATATTTAAGAAATATAGGAATCATAATGTTTGTATCAGTTCCAAAAACCTAAACACAGAAGATCAGATCCATAAGTGTTGAACTCTTAATTTCTCAGAAGATTGAATGTGTTAATAATATGAAATTTGAATAATTTTAAGGTTTCTAAGTGGATTTATCATTTTAGGTTTAACATTGTAATGAAATTTCAATCCAAATGAGAATTCCATAATTCATGGATTTATACCATGCTAACTCTATGAAAGAAGATCAATCAATCAAAGAACATGAACCGATTCAATTAATGAATGTATTATATTAGTAAAACTTCATATAAATAAAAATATATTGACATGTTTTGTTGATTATCATCCATAAGTGGTAGACCAGTTATGAAAATAAGTGACTATTCTATAACATTTGAGTTTTCCTGAGAAGAAATCATGGGTGAGTTCATGTTTTCAATCAAATGAGATTGTGAAACATATAAGTCATCTATGGATGAAGGTCATAATAATGATATATTGAATAAAGGCATATAGTAATGAGTTGAGAAATAAAAAATATATAGTAATGAAGTGAGAAATAAATTATTATTGTAAGGAGTAGATAATGAGTGGTAGATCATAATGATATGAGAAAGAATGGTGGATCAAAATGATTAGAATAAGATGATTTTAAGGATGTTATATTCGATTAAATAAACTTTATTTTTCTGTATGAGGTGATCCCAAATAAAATTTGAGTATTTTTGATGAACTGAAAGATTAATTATAAATGTGAATGTCATTCGGAGTTTTGAAATTTTAGTAATAAATAAAGGTTTTGTTTCCAATTTTGATTCTATTAGTCTCCTATAAATAAAGGTAAAAATTATATAAAATTTATAAAATTTCATGATGGTGGAGAAGGTGGAGTAATTAATAATTCATGTGAATGTTACTTATAGACATAGTACTCCTTATAATATCTTTCATCTATTGTTCTATTTTCTAGACTGAGAGACATAATATAGAGAATAACATATTCATAAAATCAGACTGAGGATGATCAGACAGATATATTGAGTAGACTTTGAGAAGGGAATATTGAGATGGGGAAGATCATCTTTAGAGGATATTATTGATTCAATACACATAAGGAATATTAGACTGAGTTTTTGATAATTTTTTGAGAAGTGTATATTGGGAAAGGGTAGATCGTATTGACTCGATTGTACAGAGTCAATTGTATTGTGTTTATTGAAATGAAGGCCATTGTATTTAGTGTCATCATACCCAAGACATTTTGTTGATAAAACTGAAGAGTGTGTTTTTACTTTTTATGATTCGATTGTTTTATATGGAAACATTCTAAACTAATAAGAATCAATGTAGTCTTTCCTATTGGAATATAGAAGGAAACTGATAGGTGTTGAAACAAGTTTCATTCACTTCATCATAACCGTAATTTTTCAAGAACCCACAATAATAGATATCGCAAGGATATAGGTTTTCACACTCTATTCAAGGATTGTAAGCATCATTTTCATTACATTATTTCCAATTATTTCATGTAGAATTATTTAAAAAAATATGGTAAGGATATGAAAATTAATATGTATTATGGTTTATGTTTTAAAAATTATTGAAACATATAAAAATAGAACAAATGATTCACCCGCACATTAGTTGTTAGATTGTCCTTTGTAATTTCAATTGGTATTTGAGGAATGGTTCCCTTATTTAATACCTATTATTGATAATATAATTTCATTAAAATGTATAGTAATTCCTACATTTGTTGGAAAAAAATTATCGATGAAAAAATGGGATGATAGCTTATCTCATATATAATGTAATGTAAGTTGTTGGTTCTTATTCAATTTTTTGTCCACCTATTGGGAATGTTTATTGGAGGATTTTATCAAATATGATAAATATCCTGGTTGATGGAAAATATAGAAATGTTATCCTATCTTCCTTACCATAAAATTTTCATACGAATGTGATTGATCGCAAAACGTCAAACATCATGTGGGATTACAAAAAATGTGTTTTCCAAGGGAATACTAAAGTGAATGAAGATTATATAAAAATTTGGAATAGTAAGTATCAATAAATTAAAATGATATATGAAAAAACTATTGATGAATACTTAAATAAAGTAAATGATATTTTTATCATCATTAAATGTTTCATAAATTTCCTCAAAGATTATAGAATTCAGAATAAATTTATGAGAATCTTTACAAACATGATTGATTCTAAGATTTTTTCTTATGAAGATAAGGATTACTTATCTCTTTATGAACGTCATAAAATCCATGTTTTTTATTAATTATAAAAATCATCAATGTTAAAAAGAAGATGAAAGATTAAATGGATTTTATGCCATGAGAAAAAATGAAAACACAATATGTTGATGGTTTTTATCCTTGTGACACCAATGAAAAATATGATGATTGGTTGAATGAAAATAAATCATTTCACTTATTTGAAAGAACTATCACAGAGGAATAGAAGAGTGTGGAGGTAAATATCATCCCATTTTCATTGATTGAGATGAAATTTGACATATTTCTATGAAAGGACCCGAGAAGAAATTTGGAAAATATCATGATGATTCAAATTGAAAAAAATAGATGGATGAATTATAAAAAATGTTATGAAGATTATAATTGATAAAAAAAATCTAAAAATAATTTTAATATTAGAAAGATATGGATATTGAGTAAGAAGTATTGATTAGTCTCAATAGTAAATAATTATTCAAAAGATGAATTTTCATAAAAAATATTAATTTTTAATGTATATGTTTAGGAATAAACTAATTTTTAGGATAGTGAAGAAGCCAGTGATGAATCATATAGGGAATATCAAAACTGAAAAAATAATTCATGTCTTATAAAACAAGACACTCATAACAAAAATCAAATTAATGAACAAATATTGTGGAGATGTTAATGAAGGAAGAAAATATGTCGTCCTCTAAGAGGACAAATTCAAAGATGATATTTTAAGTAACAAAAATAGAATTTATGAAATTGTAAAGATATTAGATAATATCACTAAAAAGATATATGATAAAGAGGAATAATATATAATGATTCAATCAAGACATTTGATCCTGATCATAACTTGAGTAATATGAATGAAAAAATCAACAATGCATTGTATGTAAAAGAAAATACTTCTAAAGATGTTGAGAAGTATGAAAAATGAATTAGTGGAAATATTCACCCATACAAAATAATGCTTCATAGGATTCTTATAATATTTCTATTTTAGGAAATGCAGAAAGGAATTATTGGGTGGAGAAAATATATGTGAAACCCATCACATCTAAAAAAATTAAAACTCCCTGAGAAGAAAAAATGGTTCATGACGTGAGTATGATTGAAAATAAAAAATTTATCAACCTCATCAATATTTATACACTGAAATATTTTTATTCTGTAAAAAATCATGATTTGATGGGTATTTTAGGTGTTGTGGATTATATAGGCACAAATCATATAATTTTTTTTTTAAAAAAATGCAACTTCCAAAAACAAGATTTGAGTAAAGAGTTTTAAACTGTGGAAGATGGATGAGTAACTTTCCTAACCCACATAAATTTACAAATGAAAAAAAATAAATATATTAGAAACATCATAAAATACCAATTTTAATTTTTAGATACTATTTGTGGAAGAAGTGACCAAGATGGTTATCATGCTTAAAGATGTATGACATTAATTCAGGAAAAATTTATTATTTTTCAAAATTAAAGTAATCTAAAAAGTATTAAATTGGTAAAATATCATTTATTATTGAGATATATTTGAAATAAATTAAAAGGAATAATTCATGAATACATGATAATGGTTGCTCTAAACATATGAATGATGATAAAAAAAATATCGAGACATGTTGAGACTCATGACGGTATAGTAGTTAACCTTGGTGATGATAGTTCCTTAGAAATCATAGGAATTGAAATAGTTGATAATGAAGAAGAAAAATTGAGATCTAAGGATGTTTTATTTTTTTTATTTGATAAAACATAATATACCTATTGTGACTTAAATATGTATTGATTGAAAAAAAGAATTTTTGAACAAGATTCATATGTAATCAAAAGTGTGCATGATGGAATAGTTATTACAAAATGTGAAATAACTAGAGGCAATATCTTCTAAATAGTTTAATATAACAACACATTTTACTTAAGTGATGAATATGAAATTAAGTTTCAGCTCAATGAATTGGCTAACTTTGACAGAAAAATATAAACAAAAATTCTAATGTTGACTGTATTCGGAATATTCCACAATTTAAAATAAGTGAATAATATATTCTTATAAAATTTATTAAAGGAATGATTATTAATAAAAGTAATAATAGTGTTGAGATTAAAATATAAAAAAACCAGTTAAACTCATTCATTCCATATTTTATGGGTCAACATAACATCAAACCACAAAATGGACATTGTACTTTATCAATTATATTGATGATTTCACTCAGATGAGAAATAGAATGTTTAAGAATCATGATTCAGAGGCTGTGGAAATGTTAAGGTTTTTTAGAAAAGAATTTGAGAATTAAATGGTGGTTTATATAAATAATTTGAGAACAGATACTTTTACATAATTAACAGCAAATACATTTGAATCATATCTAAGAAAGAATGGTATTAAATATCTGTATATTTCTCGCTATACTCTACAACAAAATAGAGTAGCTAAAATAAAGAATAATATTTGGGTGGAAATGGGAATAATTATATTATAATAATATTAAAATTCAATGTTCTATTGAAAATTATATATTAATACTATTTTACATGTTAAAAAATATTTATTTATTAGACAATAAATCAACCCTGCTACTTATGAAATGTTGTGTAACAAAAAATCATCATTGATGTACTTAACTTATTTTGGATGTCTGTGTTTTATAAAAATAAAAAATATGGATTTATTAATTTTTTATGAGATATATGAAACAATAATTATTATGGTTTATTCTCCCAGTGAAAGAAGTTAAAAATGTTACAAAATTCATAATATGGTTGGGGGAATCATATGATATACATTACATTGAAAATAAAAATTCATTAACAAGCGTTCTTGAGAATGGTACGAAGGATAAATTATATATTTCAATCTATATGGGAAGTATGTCAAAACAAATTAATAAAGATTTTTTAAGAATTTTTTATGAAGATATAACATCTAGAAAAGATACTTTGAATTTTCCATCATTATAGAAAAATGTTGAGTCTGAAAACATTATTAAAAATCATAAGGCTCTAGTTCAGACACAAATAATGTTGAGATTAGAACATCAGAATTCACTTATCTCAAAAGATGAAATTGAATCATTTTAATAATATATTCAACATAATTTTTTGGTGGATTCTATGAATGATTAGTTGAATTATATTGGAAAAAATTAATCATTAGAACTTGTTCCACATGAAGAAAATAAAAATTTTATTGTAGTGAAGTGTGTAATGACCCAAACATTCATTAATAGAAATCCCTCTTGATCTAATTAAATGTTTATTTAAGTAAAATATATATATATAATTTCAATTTCATTGGTTTTTTGTTTTTTTATTTTGAAATATTGTTATGAATTGAGACAGTTGCTAATATTTCCATTGAAAAGTGATCACATGATTAGTATAAATATAGGTCTTTAACAAATCCAATTTTCTAAGTCAAAGGAAGTGATGGCCTCACCCTATAGACGTGCCCCCTAAGAAGCCCATTTATCAAGGATTGTAATGTAGGATGCTTCTTTGGGATTATCTCTTGACCAATTCCAAGACGAGCTTGAATATGTTAATCTTGAGTGGGACTGCCTATGAAATGAGTGGAAGATGATAGAGATTTCCACTCGAACAATGTTATCTGAGCCACCCCATGAGTCTGCCACCATCACACACATTACTCTTCAGTCTTATCTAGGTGATATATGGTGTTATGTTACATGACCTTAGCATGATAGTTTTTTACATTATTTTTGAATATAATAATGAATATACTTTCATTTTATTATTGTTACCTTGTAAATAGTTTTTAAAGCACAAATAGATTTTTTTTCTAATGTTCAACTAAGAAATCTATTTTGATGAATTAATGGATTTTTTAAATAAATAATATTTTAAAAAAATATTACTATTATTATTAAATTAATTTTATTAAATAAAATTGATCGTATAATTTTATGAATGCAATTGTAATTTTTATTATGGTTTGAAAGCCATTTTTGTCAAAAACCCATGAATTTTCGATAAATATCGGTTTTTATTTTAAAAGTAAAAAATAACATAATTAAAAAATTATTTAGATAAAATTAATATTATTTCTATAATTAGGATGTCGAAATTATCCAACAATGAATTTTTCATAATTTTCGGAGACAGTCATGTTTTTTGATTAAAATTAAATATCTTTTAAATATATAATGTGTTTTATGACATCATAATGACCAAATAGTGATATAATAAAATACAATAAACTTTATGATCAGACAATATATGTTTTACCATTAAAATAATTTGATTTTGGGTTTTTATGAATTATTTTACAATGCATTATTAGACCCTTCAAGACTTATTAACCATTTTGTCTTTTAAAATTGTTTTCCTTGGGAGTGTGACTCACCTCCACATAAGAAACCCCATTATTTTAAGAAATTCAGACTTTGGTATTATAAAATATTGTTTTCCAATACCCTTTTAAAAAATCCATGGGCAAAAACCCTTGGGATGTTTTTTTGGTTTGGATTAGTTTAATGTGAGGTTTCCAAAACCTAATTAATAATGAATTCCCTCACCTTTCCTATATAAACCCACCCAAGATCCCACTTCCTCCTCACTAAAAGCATTTTGAGTTCATCGAAACACATTCCAACTATCTCTGGAATCCAACCAAGGATCTCCAAGCTCCCAAGAATCCTCTCTCAATCATCTCTCAAGCCTTTGGAAGCACACTTCCAAGTAAGGGTTTTTCTACCTTTCCCATTTTTATCTAATATTAATTTAATTGTTATGTCCTCTTAACATCAATTATAAATGTTTGGGTATGGTTTCTCACCTCTCCCATACTTCCCTATTTTTTTGAATGATGAGAGACCTCTTTCTCTTTAATTAAATGCCCCCCATGTACACCCGTTACTATACCAAATATCCGAAAGGAATTTCTCTCTCATCATTTACATTCAAGAAATTATTTTGTATCATGAATATAAATTCCATTAAATTTATTGGTACATGTATATATATTACCCCCTTACTATACATGTCATTTAAATATGATGAGACACCCCTTTACCTCTCATCAACCATTTTTATGAGTTTTTATGTCACACAGTTATGCTGGTGAAATTGCATCGCGTTTTTCCAAGCCAAAGTCATTGTGTAGTGAATACCATGTCCATTTCTCTATCAAAGATATTCAACTTAATTCACATTTAATTATTGTTTAAATAGTTTCATATATGTACTCCACATTCATTTATCATGGAATAAAATATTATTTTGAATGATTCAATGTTTTATGATCCACATGGCACACTTATGAATGAAATGAAATGTTTACGAAGGGTGTGCCCTTATAGCACTCTAATGCATTGGGTAAAGTATAGTTTCATGATACGTTATGAACAATGGGTGTTTACTCATTATAATTCATGTGAAATGAGGGTTTACTTGTACTTCATGTGCAATGTGGGTTTACTCATGCTCCATGTGCATTGAGCCTTGGCACATGATAATTCAATGTTAAGTGTTGTTTCCACATTTCCATGTTATGATTATCATGATTTATCATGCCTTTATGTTTATCATTCTCTTGTTCTCTATTTATATGAATATTTTCTAACATGTATTGTATTTTTCATGTTATTCCATGACTATTACATTACTGGGCTTTATAGCTCACCCATTTCTTATGCATGTCCTACGGTTATCCCTTGCAGTGATAATTACAAGGGAATGTAGTGGTAATGTAAATGATGTTTTCAATAAATATGTTCTACTTCATGATTTATGTTGTTATTTAATGATCCTCATCCCAAAAGACACAATACCTATCGATCTTCTATGTTTAATTAAGTGAAGTTTATTTAATAATTTATGTTTAATTTTGTAATAAAATATCAGGGTTGTCACGGTTGGTATTAGATGATAGGATTAGTTATTTTTGGTATTAAGATTAGAAATCCTTAGTGAATACTTAGAGACAAGACTATGTATAATAAAAACATCCCTATGTTTTGGTGAGTATTGAGTAAGTGGTTTATTAAAAAAATACATCTCGGTCAAGATACAAGCAGGTAGAGGCAGCTCTGGCACAGATGTATCCTAGGGGTAAAACCTAAATACCCCACTTTGAGCTAGACTCGAACGAGAACTGGTGCACGACAATGGGCCTTGCTGCACTCTTGGTTAAGACACTCCCGGTGGATATTATTTGGTAAATTGACAATATTAGTATGAAATCTTATTAAGGGAATGAAGAAACATCTCCTAAGAATATATGTTATAATGTAGGTCATGAATAACAGAGATTGAAGCATATAGATTCATAAATTAAGGAAATAAAAGTTATTTATAATTCATCTGTTTTGTCCTTGGAATCCTTTTTAAGTGTTTTAATGTTTAATGTACTCATCCCGTGTCTATATCAGATAAGGTAGAACCAAAATCAAAAATTGAATGGTAGGGTTATCGTTTATGATTTTGTGCATTATTTTATATCCCAAAAATTTAGTAGAACATTTCCAGCACCACCACAAATCATTGAAGTAAATATGTCGTTGAGTATGGAAAATAGTGAAATCATTTCTTCCCATTAATATAACTCCTCCCCTATCATAATGTGTCGATTTAATTTCTAGTGAACCTCATCATACTTCCTCTAATAGAATTTGATGCAATTCTTAGCATAGATTAGATTTCCTTATATATAGAGCCATTATAAAGTTCTGTGAGAGGAAAATTACTCTCCATGTGGAGAATAGACCCCTAATTATTTACAAGTTCTATGAGGAATATGAATATTACTTAGGTCCATAATCTCAATCATGGATATTACTTCCCTATGAGCATGCGTATCAGGCTCAGATGATTGATTCTAAGGAGGAAACCATCTTAGAAGACATGCCTATTGTGAGGGAATTCGCTAAAGTGTTTCCGAGGAATTTCATGGTCTTCCTCCTAGAAGATATGTTGAATTCTCAATTGATCTTATACCTGGGGAATTTCCAATATCCAAGACTATATATATAATAGATATTGTAGAGCTTGAGGAGCTGATGAAACAACTACAAGAGATTCTGGATCAAGGGTTTATACGCCCAAGTGCTTCACCATAGGGTGCAACAGTCCTCTTCCTCAAGAAGAAGGATTGGTCAATGCGCATTTGCATCGATTATCAAGTGCTTAACAAAATAACAATAAAGAAAAAGTATACTCTCCCATGAATTGATGACTTGTTCGATTAGCAGTAGGGAGAACAATACTTCTCCAACATGGATTTTGGTTGAGATATTATCAAGTAAGGGTGAAGAAGGAAGATATCCCCAGGACTGTTTTTCGTACAAGATACAGGAACTATGAATTCATAGTAATTCCTTTTGGACTCACTAATGATAAAAAAATCTTCATGGACTTCATGAATAGAGTCTATAGATGTTACCTTGACAAATATTTGGTAGTAATTATTAATGATATTATACTATACTCAAAAAACAAGGAGGATTATGAGGAGCATCTAAGAACTATACATGAGACCTTGTAGAAGGAGAAGCTCTATGAAAAGTACAACAAGTGTGAGTTCCAGTTGAAATAGGTCTCATACTTGGGCCATATCATCACAAGCATTGGGATATCTATGGATCTCTCTAAAATAGAGCAATTAAGGGATGGTTGAGCCCAACATCGGTAACGGATATCCATAGCTTCTTGGGGTTAGCTGGATATTATCGATGATTTGTGAGAAATTTATCACGATAGTCAAACCATATTACAAAGCTAACTCAGAAGGGAGTAAAGCTTTCTTAGCGTGATGAATGCGAAGAAAGATTCAAGGTTTTGAAAAGAAGGCTTATCACTACGCATGTGCTCACTTTACCCACAAGTGGATAACTTTATGTGTTATTCAATGATGCTTTGAAGAAGGGTCTAGGATGTGTGTTGATTCAAAATAACAGTCATTTGTTATGGTTCAAGGAAATTGATAGTTCAGGAACAGAACAATCCAACACATGACCTCGAGTTGGTAGTAGTGATCTTCACTTTGAAAATTTCTCAGCATTATCACTTTATGGAGAAGTGTGAAATATATACGGACCACAAAAACCTCAAGTATATATTCACATAGAAAGAGTTGAACATGATCCTACAAAGATGGTTAGATCTAATCAAAGGATATGACTACTCAATCCATTACCACCCTGGGAAAGCGAACAAGGTGGCAGATTCCATAAGTAGAAAGGACCCAGTTATTTTATGATTGATGCAAATTAAAAGGGATCCAATCTTCTTATATTTGATGATGATGGACATGGGAATCCTAATTAAGGGAACATCATCAATCCATTCACAAAATAATTCTCAACCGTCACTTTTATAAAGGTTAAAGGATGCTTAAAAGTACTATGTAGAAATTCGGGAAAACGTGGAAGCTATCAGAAAAGGGAAATCCTTGGAGTTTAGTTATAATGAAGAAGGAATTGTGAGATTTGGGAAAAGGATATCTATTCCATGAAGTACGGAGCTGAAGAAGGAAATTTTGGATGATGCACATAGTTCTAATTTCACTATTCAACCAGGAAAAAAAAGATATATCGAGATCTCTGAAAGAATTTTTGGTGGGATAATATAAAGAAGGAGATCACTGAATATACATTAAAGTTCCTCGTGTGTCAGTATGTGAATGCAGAGAGGCAGAAGTCTGAAGGGATGATGCAACCATTTCCCATACCAGAATAAAAATGGGATAGCATCAGCATAGACTTGGACACTGGTCTTCCAAAGACATCCAAAGGTAACAATGAAATCTGGTTTTTTGTGGATAATCTTACAAAGGCTACACACTTCATTGCTATTCAGGAGGATTTTTCATTGGATCGACTGGCACAGATATATATCAGGGAAGTGTTAAGGCTTCATGGAGTACAATTGTCTATTGTGTCCGATCGAGATCCAAGATTCACCTCTATGTTTTGGATGAGTCTTCAACATGTTCTGAATAATGAAATGAACTAAATTATAGCCTATCATCCTCAAATTGATGGACAATCCTGGTGGACTATCCAAACATTTGAGGACATGTTGACAGCGTTCTCAATAGACACTAAAGGATGATGGGATCAACATCTTCTTCTGGTTGAGTTCTCTTATAATAATAGTTTACACTTGAGCATCCAAATGGAAAAATATGAAGCCCATTATGGGAAAAGGTGCAAAACACCATCATGTTGGGAAGAGTTAGGTGAGCATAAGCTGCATGGACCAGAAATGGTCTATGAAATGGTGGAAAAGCTGAAAACCATTCAGCAGCATATCAAGGCAGTCCAGAGTCGACAGAAGAGTTATGCAGATAACCATCGATGTGACATTGAGTTCATAGTTGGATAAATGGTATTTTTACACAAATCTTCATGGAATAATTTCGTCAGGTTTGGAATGTAAGGGATGTTTAGTCCAAGGTACATCAGTCCCTTCGATATTCATGATCATGTTGGGGTTGTGGCTTATTGACAATAACTTCAACCTACGCTGGCCAATGTGCATAATGTCTTTCATGTATCCCACTTAAGGAAGTACATACCGGAACCTTCACATGTACTCTCTTTAGAGGTCATACAGTTTGAGGATGATCTTTCTTATGAGGAGCAACCAATGAAGATATTATATCGTAGAGAAAAAGTTTTACAAAATATGAAAATGCCCCTCGTCGTGGTGTTGTGGTGAACCACATGTTTGGCAAAGCGATGTGGGAATCATTGGAAATGATGAAGTAGAGTTACCCGCATCATTTTTTGTGTGAGATAAGGAAATTTCGAGTTTGATGTATCTTAAGGGGGGAAGATTGTAATGACACAAACATTCATTAATGGAAATCCCTCTTGATCTAATTAAATGTTCCTTTATGTAAAGTTTTTATATAAAATGTCAACTTCTTTGGTTTTATTTTTTCATATTTTAAAATATTGTTAAGAATTGTGACCATTCCTAATATAGACATTGAATAGTGATCACATGCTTTTTATAAATAGCGGGATATAAAAAATCCAATTTACTCAGACAAAGGAAGCAAAGGACTCATCCAATTTCCCTGACGCTTAGGACATTCATTTGCATAATGACCCATTTCCCTACAATTGTAGCATTCAACATTGATAGCCTCTTTATTTCCCTTACAATCACGAGCCTAGTGACCTTTTTCTCCACATTGGTAACAAACTCCCATTCCTTTTA
Source organism: Viscum album (assembly GCA_963277665.1). Taxonomy (NCBI): domain Eukaryota; kingdom Viridiplantae; phylum Streptophyta; class Magnoliopsida; order Santalales; family Viscaceae; genus Viscum; species Viscum album. The sequence continues at coordinate 1,706,537,983 of OY728153.1, read as the reverse complement.
GGCAAGTACCAGGGTGATTCATCCCACAATTATCACATAATGGAAAATCCTTCTTTCCCTTTTTCCCTTTATCTTTCTCTTATTCCACCGTTCTCTTCTTCTCTTGCTTTACTTTGTTGTCATAAGACTTAGAGAATTACTTTTCTGTCTTGATAGCACACGAGACTATATCCTCGTATTTTGAGAAAGATTGTGATACTAAAGCTCGATAGAGAAATGGTTTTAACCCATCAAAGAAACGATCAATCTTACTTCAAGGGTTATGTATATAATCTGCTGCATGCCTCACTAACCATGAAAAGTTAGCCTCATACATTGCGACATTTTCATCCTCCTTTTGTCTAAGACTCAGAAATTGAATTTCCATATCTTCTCGATGGTCACGTGGAAAGTATTTTTCTAAGAAAAGATCTTTGAACTCTCTCTATTCCATACATGATACTAATTCATCTTCCTTTGTATTTTGAATCAATGACCACCATTGATCGGCATCTCCAGTGAGGTGGTAAACTGCCATGATAACCTTCTCCCTTTCGCTACTCCCCAAGGCGTGGATTATAGTCTCTAAGGAGTGTATCCATTTCTCAGCTACTAATGGATTTGTACCCTCATTAAATGTTGGCGGTTGTTACCTCATGACGCGGTCTAACATTGATCCTCCACGTTGTGGATCAAGGTGCCCATACGAGTAAGGTTATTATTCATAACCTGAGTGAGTTGTCCCAGTATGGTGATAAGTTGATCAGCACCATTTGTATCTCCAGATCCACAATAATTATCTTGAGCAGGAGGGAAATCCCTACACGGAGTGCGTTCATTGAAACGGTTTTCATTCCTTCAACTAGGTTCCATTTCTAAACAATGGCATAAACTAGATTAGTTTATGATTCAAAATACATAATTCCATACTTGTAAAATACTTAACATAAATTGAACTATTTATGGATATAATCCATAAAAATGTTTTCTTTGAGGAAATATATACTCATAACCCTTCATAGTGGTTTGTAAAGAAAATGAGAATTATCCAAAGCATATCCCCCAGGAGTGTCGTAACCAAGAGTGCAGCAAGGCCCGTTGTCGTGCACTAGTTCCCATTCGAGTCTAGATCAAAGCGGTGTTTTCGGGTTTTACCCCTAGGTACATCTGTGCCAGAGCCGCCTCTACCTGCTCGTATCCAGACAGGGATGTATTTCTTGGAAAACTCACAACATCTCTATAATACCTAAATTCTAGGAAGTTCTTCTATACTAATCCTCAATGTCTATATTTGGGCTATGTGCTCTAATCAGAGTTTATCTAAATCTAGCTTCCAAAGTTAGTACTAAACTGCCTCTGATACCAACTGTAACGCCCCGACCCCAGCTACCCAGAGTTAGTGAATTATTGCATAACATTGGCATGATCACAAATGATCAATTCTCGAAAGACCGATTAGTTTAGTAGCCTTGGAAACACTAGATACATTCATAAATGTTACATTACATCATAAAGTGAAAAACTACAAGAACAAAGTCTCCATATTCCACACTCATATCCTCTTCTGACTGTCCCTGCAGGTCATTCATAAAATACTTTTTCACATCCTCGAAAATATTAAAACATTGAAAGGGGTGAGCTCAGATGCTCAGTAAGGATAACAATATTGCGGAAGCTTTCATAAATAAACATTAACATTTAAGGCAAAGTATAACTAAAACAAAAGCCTTTTTAAACTTGGACTTCAGTATGATATTGGAAAAATAAAATTAAATAATTTCATTTACTTACTCACATGGATATTCTACTAGTCCAATAATCCCATGCAATATCAATAACCACTTTCATAATGATGGAACGCATAATGCCATACTATCATAACCACATAGCCAATGCCTCGTGCCAAGACCACAAATTAGATTTTGTCAAGGCCTCGTCCCAAGACACTAGTTTGTCTCATGAGACCTACCGATGCGTCTAAGAGCTGTAACGGGCTCCACCCGTCACTTATTAAGTCCAATGAATTCCTCATATGAATAGGTTTAATCATATCATAAACCATAACATAATCGTATCACATAAAACATGCATAAAGGAAACATAACATTTCCCCATTTCAATCACAAGATATCAATACAAAACATTGATATAATAAAAACACATTAAAAACCATTTTCAATACCAAAATAAAAGAAAGTTAAAACTTTGTATTTATTTTTCATTAAAAAAATGTTATGGCTTGTAGGGGAAGCCGAAACCAAATAATGGCCATGGCGGCGGAGAAGTCATTGTTGCCGCATACGTACGACAAGAAAAACATTTCTTTTTGTAGTTTTGTAAAACACTTCGTGTAAAAAGATTCCTTTTGAATAAACGTAAAAGTCAAAGGGGTTTATACACTGTATAAAGGAATGTTGTGTATAAAACAAAATATGCCTCAATGAATGGTGATTGAGATGAAGTCCCTTAAAAAGATCAATTTTTATTTATAAAATAGATCTATTATGTGTATTCACTATAAGTACACATAAGAAAGTAAAAATACAAGATAGGACATAATAATATCATGACATAATTTGAAAGTAGGAGATTAACCCAAAGAATGGAAGTGGGGCTAAGAAGTTCCCTTACCTCGTGTCCGAATTCACTCGACCGTTCTTTGATCTCCTAAATAATAAACTAGAGTTAATTTATTATTTCTTAATAACCGTTTCAAGTTTATTATTAATTTTATATCACTTATTACCGTGTTATGCACATTATGTAGTTATTTATGTTAATAACGGTCATTTTGACGATCTTAGGTACTTGAGTCAAAAATAAACTTCTTATAATTAGACTTCGTTCATGTGTTAATATATCCCTTATATCTATAATTATATTCATGATTTATATATCATATACATCATATATATCCATTATATACATTCATTTATAATATTACATAACATTTAGAGGTAAGAAATGAAATGCACCGTTTATAGAGACGGTAAGTCGTACGTACGCATGAACGCTACTTTAATTTCTATTTCGTATTTAATGGAATGAAGTTATAATTATATAAAGGTGTAATATAATTCCAGTATAATATAATGTATAATACTGTTTACTCCATCCTTTATAAAGCCCTCATATGGCATTAACGATTCAAATCACTTTGAGGGGGCGGTAGTCCGCACTTCCTAAAATGAAAATATCGTGTTTACCCATAATGGAAACAATAAAGGTATTCCATAAATGAAAAATACAGAACCTTAAGTAAAAAAAATAAACATATTATATATCATATATAAATAGATTTACATCTTAATGTCCACCTTTTAAGTTGTTATATGAGTGTTGAACAATCATCGTTTCGTGAGGCAGAAATTCGCCATCCACAGAAACAGTAGGTTCTTTAACCATTAGATATAGGTGTGTGTAAGTGTACCTAGAATAATACTTATAAAAACATCCTAGTATATTGAGGATACTGTTTTTGTAACAAAAGAAATTAATAAAAATAGTTTATGGGGTTGGATAAGCAAAATAAAACAAAATAACATAATAGAGGACATTACCTTAAATTCGGGTAACTCTTTTGATTTGAGCCAAAGGCTTCCTTGGGAAGAATTCTGCCAAAAGGGAGGCTTCTAGGAGTAATGGAGGAAAGTTGGGAGAGTATTTGGGCAGAGGTTGTCTGAGAAGAAAGGCTTTGAAAGTGTGAGTAAGGTGGTAGTGGTGGGGGCCTTTTATAAATGGAGAGGAGGGGCACTCTTGGAAAGTAATGAAATGTTACTTTATTATACAATTATTTTCAGATTCTAAAGGTCCCACACTTATATAATTAGAGGCTATTGTGATAAGGGTTTGAGATATTCTCATCCAATAGTATTTGGACAAGTGTAATGCTTAGATTTTACATTATCCTTCCATTATATTAAAATCGTTAATTAATAAGATAATCGCTGCATCATCATGGTGTCATAAATAATTTAATATATTTAATGTCTAAAATTTATAAAAACATATAATGATGTAGTAAATACTTTTAGATTTCTAATTAATATTTATATTCAAAAATATGACTTGTTTAACCCCATTTAAAAATTGTTTTAGTAAAACAACTTATGTTTGTGACATTTTTATTTTAACTTTAAATAAAAAGTTATTTATGTCATTTTCCTACCTAAGTGGCTCCATGGGGTCCCCAAGTTGACCCATGGATTTTCTTGGTCGGTCATGACACATGAAATAGTGGTAGGACAAGTGTAAAGGTATTTTCATATTTTTAAAATATCAATTTTACCTTAAATTTCACTAATTACCTTTAATCGTGATTAATTAAACTTAAAAGTTACTATTCACCAAAAATTATTTTAATCCCATTGAACCACATTTTACTTCCTATTGAAAACCATGTATGTCGGATTTTTGAAAATCAAAACACTGAAGTGGTAATGTTTCATTTAAACAAAAAATCAGTTTTTTAACTACCACTTAGTGGTTTCACTATTCATCAAAAATTGATGTTTTTCAGAACAATGCCAAAATTTCACCCTAAGAAATAATTGATATTCCGAATTCAAAAATGATGTATATTTTATGAAATTCCAAACATATAAGTTTCATTATTTAATTTCATAATTAATTCCTGTTGTCACAACAAATAGCGTGTTTTTTAGAAACAATATATATCAAAAGATTGACAATTGTTTATGTCCAATTTCAAAGTGAAATTAATTCTAATGACCACTATTGGATATAATCCTAAAAATATATTCTAATTACACTTTATAACCACTCAATATTATAATTTATCACCTTAAATTATTTTGATTTAAAAAGTTGTTTTTAAGTATTTTTCACTATTCATAAAAAATTTGAAGTTCTCAGAAAAATACCAAAAATTCAACAGAGGATAATTTCGATATTCAAGATACAAAAATGAAGTCCATTTTGATATATAAAATATATATAATTTCAAAAGGTGGTTATTACTATTCATAATTTCCATTTTGATTGGTCGCGGTGTGTTAGAATCTCGAACTTGCGTACAATGCAAGCTATTGCATTATTGAAAGAGAAGCATATCGTGGAAGCTCATGGTGTTACATTCTCCCCTCCTTCAATAAATTGGTTCCCCGCAATTTGAAATTTTTCTTTGAAAATAAAAGGTTGAAGATAGGTAATACCTTTGTGGAAAACCCACATCAGAAATAAGGTTAATAAAAATTTAACTTTAAAAGATAGAAAGATAATTACAAAGGTCACCCGAGATATCCCATACTAGGATTCTATGACAATATGAATATGTAAGAAAAAAAACCATCAAGGTATGATGAAGAGTCGTAGAAAACTGGATTAAGAGAAAGTTAACCATAAGAAAATCACAAACGTGTGATTGGTTAAATGGTCATTAAATCCCCAGTTGGAAAAGTTAATCAGTAACGTTTTTGTATTAAGTTACATTTTATAAAGTTGAGGAATTTATTTAGGAGATTTACTAAGAATGTAAGGGAATATACATACCTGTCATGTAGACTTTCATTCTTTAATAAATTTTTACCACAAACCCATTTTCACTCTAAAAGGTAATAGAACTCAAAAATATTCTATTTATCCTAATTGTATAAGGTTTCAAATATTAACACATACCATTTAGATTAGTAAAACTATTTTGTAAGAAGCAGGGACTTCCTGTAGGCTAGTGGTAGGTAATAAAGGCATGTCGCACTATGGTTGTGGGTTCGATTCCTGCAGCTTTGTCTGATGCGACGGGTTATGCCCCACCCTGCAGGTTATCCTTTTCCTAAAAATATAGTATTATAATATTCCAAAAATAATCTTCATAAATATTTTAAGCATAAACAATACAATCCAAAGTTCAACTTAATCCATTCCAACCCTTATAGTTATCCAAAATACCTTCGTCCAGACTTTATCTAAAAGGTCTCTAAATTCCAAAATAAATTGTATCATCAGATTCCTAAAACAAGGTAAAGTTTTTCTTATTGTCACATACAAAAATATTATTACCTTCATCATATTAAAACCTTAATGAAATCAATAAGTACTGTAGTACAATCCTTATATATATATATATCACATTACTCTAATAATCAGAATATAATCCATGAGTCCAAAAGCACCAATACATTAATTATTCTGCTTCAGCAGTAGTAACAGCATAAGATTATCCTTGACCCCTTAGCCTTTTCTGAGGTAAGTTTCCCTGACGCTTAGGACATTCATTTGCATAATGAACCATTTCCCTACAATTGTAGCATTCAACATTGATAGCCTCTTTCATTGCCTTACAATCACGAGCCTGGTGACCGTTTTCTCCACATTTGTAACAAACTCACATTCCTTTTAGGCAAGTACCAGGGTGATTCCTCCCACAATTATCACATAATGGAAAATACTTCTTTCACTTTTTTCCTTTATCATTCTCTTGTTCCATCGTTCTCTTCTTCTATTGCTTTACTTTGTTGTCATAAGACTTAGACAATTCCTTTTTTGTCTTGATAGCACACGAGACTATATCATCATATGTTTATAAAGATTGTGATACTAAAGCTCGACGGAGAAATGGTTTTAACCCATCGAAAAAAATGATAAATCTTACTTCTTGGGTTACGTATATAATCTGCTGCATGCCTCACTAACCTTGTAAAGTTAGCCTCATACTTTGCGACATTCTCATCCTCCTTTTGTCATAGACTCAGAAATTGCCTTTCCATATCTGCTCGATGGTCACGTGGAAAGTATTTTTCTAAGAAAAGATATTTGAACTCTCTCTATTCCATAATTGATACTTATTATTCTTCCTTTTTATTTTGAATCAATGACCACCATTAATCGGTATCTCCAGTGAGGAGGTAAACTGCCATGATAACCTTCTCCCTTTCACTACTTCCCAAGGTGTGGAATATTTTCTCAAAATATTTTATCCATTGCTCAACTACTAATGTATTTGTACCCCCATTAAATGTTGGCGGTTATTGCCTCATTAACTGGTCTAACATTGATCCTCGACGTTGTAGATCAGGGTGCTCCATACGAGTAAGGTTATTATTCATAACCAGAGTGAGTTGTCCCAGTATTGTGATAAGTTGATCAGCACCAGTTGTATCTCCATCTCCACAATAATTATTTTGAGCAGGAGGGAAATCCATACACGGAGTGCATGCATTGATACAGTTTCCATTCCTTCCACTATGCTTCATTTATAAACAATGGCATAAACTAGATTAGTTTATGATTCAAAATACATAATTCCATAATTGTAAAATACTTAACATAAATTGAACTATTTATGGATATAATCCATAAAAATTTTTTCTTTGAGGAAGTATATACTCATAACCCTTCATAGTGGTTTGTAAAGAAAGTGAGAATTATTCTAAGCATACCCCCAGGAGGGTCGTAACCAAGAGTCCAGCAAGGCCCTTTGTCGTGCACCAGTTCCCGTTCGAGTCTAGCTCAAAGCGTTGTTTTCGGGTTTTACCCCTACGTACATCTATGCCAGAGCCGCCTCTATCTACTCGTATCTAGACAGGGATGTATTTCTCGGAAAACTCACAACATCTCTGTAATACCAAAATTCTAGGAAGTTCTTCTATACTAATCCTCAATGTCTATCTTTGGGCTATGTGCTCTAATCAGAGTTTATCTAAATCGAGCTTCCAAGGATAGTACTAAACTGCCTCTACTACCAACTGTAACGCCCCGACCCCAGCTACCCAGAGTCAGTGCATTATTGCGTAACATTGGCATGATCACAAAAGATAAAGTCTCGAATGACCGATTAGTTTAGTAGCCTCGAAAATACTAGATACATTCATAAATGTTACATTACATCAAAAAGTGAAAAAATACAATAACAAAGTCTCCACAGTCCACACTCATATCGTCTTCTGACTATCCCTGCAGGTCATTCATAAAATAATTCTTCACATCCTGGAAAATATTAAAACATTGAAAGTTGTGAGCTCAGATGCTCAGTAAGGATAACAATATTGCAGAAGCATTCATAAATAAACATTAACATTTAAGGAAATGTATAACTAAAACAAAAGCCTTTTTAAACATGGACTTCAGCATGATATGGAAAAAATAAAATTAAATAATTCCATTTACTTACTCACATGGATATTCTACTAGTCGAATAATCCCATGCAATATCAATAAACACATTCATAATGATGGAATGCATAATGCCAGACTATCATAACCAAGTAGCCAAGGCCTCATGCCAAGACCACAAATAAGATTTTGTCAAGGCCTCGTGCCAAGACACTAGTTTGTCTCATGAGACCTACCGATGCATCAAGGAGTTGTAGCGGGCTCCACCCGTCACTTATTAAGTCCAATGAATTTATCATAATCGTATCACATAAAACATGCATAAAGGAAACATAACATTTCAACATTTCAATCACAAGATATCAATACAAAACATTTATATAATAAAAAAACGTTCAAAACCATTTTCAATACCGAAATAAAAGAAAGTTAAAACTTTGTATTTATTTTTCATTAAAAAAATGTTATGGCTTGTAGAGGAATGCGAAACCCAAATAATGGCCATGGCGGTGGAGAAGTCGTTGTCGCCGCATACGTACGACATGAAAAACATTCCTTTTTGTCATTTAGTAAAACACTTCTTATAAAAATATTCCTTTTGAATAAACGTAAAAGTCAAAGGGGTTTATACACCATATAAAGGAAAGTTGTGTATAAAACCAAATATGCCTCAATGAATGGTGATTGAGACGAAGTCCCTTAAAAAGGTCCATTTTTTTTATAAAATAGATCTATTATGTGTATTCACTATAAGTACACATAAGAAAGTAAATATACAAGATATGACATAATAATATCTTGACATAATTTGAAAGTGGGAGATTAACCCAAAGAATGGAAATTGGGTTAAGAAGTTCCCTTACCTCTTGTCCGAATTCACTCGACCGTTCTTTGATCTCTTGAATAATAAACTAGAGTTAATTTATAATTTCTTAATAACCTTTTTCAATTTTATTATTAATTTTATATCACTTATTACCATGTTATGAACATTATGTAATTATTTATGTTAATAACGGTCATTTTGACGATCTTAGGTACTTGAGTCAAAAATAAACTTCTTATAACTAGACTTTGTTCATGTGTTAATATATCCATTTTATCCATAATTATATTCATGATTTATATATCATATACATCATATATATCCAGTATATACATTCATTTATAATATTACATAACATTTATAGGTAAGAAATTAAATGCACCGTTCATGGAGACGATAAGCCATATGTACGCATGAACACTACTTTCATTTATATTTCATATTTAATGGAATGAAGTTATAATTATATAAAGGTATAATATAATTCCAGTATAATATAATGTATAATACCATTTACTCCATCCTTTATACATCCCACATATGGCATTAACGATTCAAATCACTTTGAGGGGGCGGTAGTCCGCACTTCCTAAAATCAAATTATCGCAATTACCCATAATGGAAACAATAAAGGTATGCCATAAATGGAAAATAAGGAACCTTAAGTAAAACATAAACTTATTATATATCATATATAAATATAGTGACATCTTAATGTCCACCTTTGAAGGTGTTATATGAGTGTTGAACAATCATCGTTTCGTGAGGTAGAAATTCGCCATCCAAAGAAACAGTATGTTATTTAACCATTAGATGTAGGTGTGTGTAAGTGTAGCTCTAATAATTCTTATTAAAACATCCTATTATATTGAGTATACTTGTGTTTTTACAAAATAAATTAATAAAAAGAGTTTAGAGGGTTGGATAAGCAAAATAAAACAAAATAACATAAGAGAAGACATTAACTTAAAATCGGGTAACTCTTTTGATTTGAGCCAAATGATTTTTTGGGAAGCATTATGACCAATGTGAGGCTTCTAGGAGTAAGTGAGAGATGTTGGGAGAGTATTTTGGCAGAGTGTGGACGAGCCAAAAGGCTTTTAAAGTGTGAGTAAGGTGGTAGTGGTGGGGGCCTTTTATAAGTGGAGAGGAGGGGCACTCTTGGAAAGTAATGAAATGTTACTTTATTATACAATTCTTTTCGAATTCTAAAGGTCCCACACTTATATAATTCGAGGATAAGGTGATAAGGGTTCTAAATATTCTCATACAATAGTCTTTGGACAAGTATAATGCTTAGAGTTTACATTATCCTTTCATTTTATTAAAATCGTTAATTAATGAGGTAATCGCTGCATCATCATGGTGTCAAGAATAATTTAATCTATTTAATGTCTAAAAATTATAAAAAACTATAATGATGTATTAAATATTTTTATCTTTCTAATTAATATTTATAGTCAAAAATATTACTTGTATAACCCCATTTAAAAATTGTTTTAGTAAAACAACTTATGTTTGTGACATTTTTATTTTAACTTTAAATAAAAAGTTATTTATGTCATTTTCCTACCAAAGTGGCTCCATGGGGTCTCCAAGTTGACCCATGGTTTTTCTTGGTCGGCCATGACACATACAATATGGGTAGGACATGTGTAAAGGTATTTTCATATTTTTATAATATCAATTTTACCTTAAATTTCACTAATTACCTTTAATCGCGATTAATTAAACTTAAAAGTTACTATCCACCAAAAAATTATTTTAATCCCATTGAACCAAATTTTACTTCCTAATGACAACCATATATGTTGGATTTTTGAAAATCAAAACACAGAAGTGTTAATGTTTCATTTAAATGAAAAATCAGTTTTTTAACTACCACTTAGTGGTTTCACTATTCATCAAAAATTGATATTTTTCAGAACAAAGCCAAAATTTCACCCTAAGCTATAATTGATATTCCGAATTCAAAAAATATTTCTATTTTAAAAAATTCCAAAAATATATGTTGAATTAATTAATTTCATAATTAATTCCCGCTATCACAACAAATAGCGTGTTTTTTAGAAACAATATATATCAAAAGATTGACAATTGATTATGTCCGATTTCAAAGTGAAATTAATTCGAATGACCACCATTGGATATATTCTTAAAAATATATTCTAATTACACTTTATAACCACTCAATAGTATAATTTATCACTATAAATTATATTGATTAAAAAAGTTATTTTTAAGTATTTTTCACTATTCATAAAAAATTGGAAGTTCTCAGAAAAATACCAAAAATTCAACATAGGATAATTTCGATATTCCAAATCAAAAAATGAAGTCCATTTTGAAATATAAAATATATATAATTTCAAAAAGTGGGTATTACTATTCATAATGGCCATTTTGATTGGTTGCGGTGTGTTATAATCTCGAACTTGCGTACAAGGCAAACTATTGCATTATTGAAAGAGAAGAATATCGTGGAAGCTTGGGGTGTTACATCCAAGAATATTTCTTACCACTATGTGATGGAATTTGTTCAAAATAATTAATTTATCATGTATTGGGCTGTTAGTGCAATCTATTTTGAGAAATTTTGTGTTTCTATAAAAGTAAAAAAACTTGAGTTGTTTAAAAATGGTGAGTTGTTGGAAACTGGTGAGAATTAAAAAAGTTTTTAATGTGGTTTTTCATCAAATCAAATAGTGAAGAATGAAGAAACATTTTGATGTTTTTGACAATGTTATTTTATTTTTTGACAACTAACCTTTTGTATAAGAATATTTTTGTCTTTTCTGATCATACCTAATCTATAAAAATGAGTTTTGATAAGAAATATCTATGTTTTTTAATGTTTCTAAATCTAAACATAAAGGAAAAAAATTATCATTAAAAAAAGCTATTTTATAATTTTTTTGGAATAAGATTATCGTACTGAGAAAAACCCGATGTAGAAGTGTTTTGAATGATTAATTTATTGATCAAATGAACAATTTTTCGCATTCTATAGATACGATGTTTAAGATCCATTATACACTATATTTTTTAGAATGTCACAAGTTTATGCTTGAAAGAGTCATATTGTTGCATATGAGTTTTTAAATTAGATAAGGAATTCAAGAGTTAGAAATACTTCATAATTTCAAAACATAAATTAGATGATTCTTAATTGGTCATGATGTTATCATAAATCATTAAAACTATCATGATATAATATTATGATGAAAAGGAGGAATCCTGTTGTTTTCATTAGTTCTAGAAAATTTGACATAGAACACCGAATTTGGAAGTAACAAACTCAGAAGTTGTCATATGTCATAATTTGAATAATTTCAATATTTCCGAGAGGATTCATCATCTGGATAAAAACATCATAATGATAATTATATAATAAATTTAATTACATCCAAATGATTTTTTTTATGAATCTTACTTTATAAAGGAAGATAAATATGATTAATAATAGGAACTGATTCATCAAATGAATTTCTCATACTGATGACACATCAGATATAAAACATTAGTGTTATTAGATTTGTTGATTTTGATCTATAAATTAGAGATTAATAATGAAAACAACTGAGGATTATAAATTTGTTTCACTTTAATTATAAGAAACTAAGGGATAATTAATTTTTTTTTCTAATGAATGATACTGTGAAAACTATATGTCATATACTAGGTATGTTCAACATTATGATATGAAAAGAAAGATAGACCATAATATGATGAGAAGGAAGGTAAAACATAATGAGATGAGAAATAATGGAAGAATGTAAAGAGATTATAAAGAAAGGTAGATCAAAATTAGTAGAGAAATAAAACAAAATCATAAATAGTTGAGGAACAGAAATCTAAGGATGTTATTTCACACTGAATAAAATTTGGTTTTTTCAATAAGAATAATATTGAATAAATTTAATATGGTTTTATAAATTCGATGTTGAAGATTAAATGTGATTTAGTTTTAGTGTTTTGAAATTTCAGTAAGTGGGAAATATTTTTTTGGATTCAAGATTTCTCTTTTTGATGTTGCCTATAAATAGTGGCACACATCATGCTAATTTTTTACCTATTCAGGAAAGTAGAAAAGGAAGATCATTAAGGAATTTTAATAAAAGTTATTTAAGGATAGAGATCTCACTAGAAGATCTTACATGTGTTGTTTTTAGTACTAGACTAAGAAACATTGTATTGAGAATATCATATTGAGTCAAGTAGACTAAGGAAGAAAATACTATGCTTTTTAGTAGAGACTGAGAAGTAGAAAACAAGACAAGGGAGATATTATTGAAAATATTGAATTATGTCAATCATATTGAGGAAGATCATAATATTTTTTTTTGTACAGCTTGAAAATATAAGATTGAGAAAAGAAATATAATATTGATTTGATCATATTGAGTTAATCTGACTATACACATCAGATTGAAGGCCATTGTATTCATGGTTATCTGACCCAAGAACATTTGGGTGGAAAATTGAACAAATTCTTGTTTTACTTTTGGATTGGATCTACCGATTTATAAGAAAACATTATAAATCAAGTATAGCCAGTATAATCATTCCAATTAGGTTATGGATGGTGTTCAATGAGGGTTGGAACATGTATTATTCACTTTTCCATAATAGTGAATTTAAATAGACCCATGGGTGTGGATATGGAAATCGTGTAGGTTCCCACAGTGAGTCCAAAACTCAAAAAAAATTCTTTTCTTTGAATCCGTTCACATGTTTTCAAGAATTAGTATTTTAAAAAAATATAATAAGTAAATGAACATTAATAGTGTGTAGGGGTTAATTTTAAAAAAATTAATGAAACATATAAAATGAGTAAAACTGATTAACGCCTCCAGTTTATTTTGATTATTTAGTACATTAAAATCCATATTACATTATCCATTTTTAGGGTATGTTTAAACCCCTCCAAAAAATACTATAAAAATCTTATCCCACTACCAAGATATCACAAGATGAGACTGAATAATTCCATAAGGCCTCAACTGCTCGTCCATGACTGGATTACATGTAATATAGCGTGAAAAAATCAATGATGCCTCATCTCAAACCTGGGAACTAAAATCATTTCCACATGTATTGTAACCTATTTTTAGTCCAGGGGTATACTAGCCATAAGGAGTAAATTTAATCCCCCATCACATATTTCCTCACATAAAACGACATAAGAAACTGATTCTAAAAATATAGAACACCCACTATAGAGACAAACCATATGGAAATGGTCTCGACACAATAAAGAGAGTCTTGAATTCTATGAAACTCATCATCGAGCTATTATTTCTACTAAAAAATATAAAGAACAGATGTTTTCAATAGAATAATTGCCTTTAAAAACTGAGTCATAGTTTCCCGACCACCAATATACAATGGTAAAAAAATCCTTCAAGTCCCACTCTCTTGTGGTTAAAATACATGATAAAACCTTCTATGAATATGTATTGCTGCAAATTCACAATTTCATGAATCAGTGCACCAAGTTCAATGTAATAGTTTAGAGAATTATTCTCATGTGGGATAAGCTTTCAAGAGCCATAAGAAACAACTTGATCACCCTGCATAATAGCATACCCCAAACCTGAAACAGATGCATCATAGAAGAAAACATACCCATGTTCGATGTCCGGTAGAGTTAACATGATTGCAAATGATAAATGATATTTCAAATAAAAAAGAACTCTGATATATCACATCCCAAATTAACTTCATAACCTTTCTTATTAGAGTAGTAATTTGAGTGTATTATTTGGAGAAATACTTTACAATATAGTGATAGTACCCTGTAAAACCCCAAAAGCTCAGAATCTGAAAAACGTTACATGTTTTTTCCAATGTCATAACAACTTTCACCTTTTCAAGATTAGATTAAAAAATGTTCCATGACCATGTTTTCCAATAATATCACTTATTGATTATAGAAATAACATTTAGATAACTTTGATAAATTATGTGATTTCTTAACAATTATATAACTTCACTCAATTGACTCACATGATCATCCTCAGTCATAGATTAAACTAGGATATTATTCAAAAAGACAACCATGAATGTATTATGATACTGATGGAAAATATTATTCATCAATCACATAAATACTATAAGTGAATTTGTTAAAAAAATTGAATTTCAAGGTATACATAATGGTCATACCTACTCCTAATGGAGGTATTTGAATATTTGTATTCTATTGTCATCATATTGTGATAACAATATTCAAGATCTATATTTGAGAACCAATTCTATGTTATCAAATGTTTAAAAAAATAATCAATCCATGTCAATATATATTTGTTATTTATAATATCTCTATAGAGTTTTTGGTAATCAACACACAAAATAAGTGTACCCAAGTCATTATTACAAAATAGAATATTATCCTCTCAATTTTACATAATAAAAAATTTAATGAATCTCTATAAAATATCATCCAATTGACTTTTTAAAATATTTCATTTCATTTAGTTCTATATGATATGAAGGAATATATACCACATGGTTTCCAGACAAAAAATCAATAAAAATATCTACATACATTACTAGTGGAAAACAATATAATTTATAATGGAAAAATTCCAGAAACACAATGAAAACTAGTTCGAGGTCACCACACAATGATTCATGCTATGAATAAAAATATAAAACAAATATTAAAATCCACAAGTCCACTTAACAAGGTATATATCTACTCTTCCTCAAGTCCCATTATCCCAAAAAAATAATGTACACCCAATCCAATGAAATAAAGGTGACATGTCAAAGATAATAATAAATTAATGTATCATTATAATTTATCCAATCCACCACAAAAATGAAATAAAGTGGTCTTATAACGAGAACAAAAAAATTCCCATGTGTGATCAATTTTTGAAAAAGGGAAGACACAAGATAGAAAAAAAAGACACCGGTTACACTTTTTTATGAGTGGTATAGAAATATCCATCACATAAGATATGTTTCCATTGAAATATTAACAGGTTGATAATACATGTTGATATATAAAATTGAGGTGTACTTGTCTGAAATAAATTATTCCAAAAGATGATGTTATAGTGATGGTACCCCATATAGTTACTAGACTCTTATATGCTTCCTCTAGAAACTATGACACTATATAAAGTTGATTTTTCTAAGATGCATATGGATGGAACACATTAGATCTTGAAGAATCATAATGTAGCATAGTAGTTTTTAGAGCTGATGATCATGTTCCACTACATACTATATAGAATTTATGAGATAACTTACCCAAGTTTTCTAAGCATCCAAGGGATCTATAGATCCTGGGTGCATTATTGAAACATGTTTCCAAATATTAGGCTTACCACATTGGAATCAAGTCAAATGTCATATTCTAGAAACTAAAGGTGGTCTATAAAAATTTTAGTTTCAATATAAACCAAGAGACTCATCACACTTTATCTTCCCTTTATGGATCTTATGGAACTCCAATTGGGAGAAAAATGAACTCATATCAACCCTAACTTACTAGCCAAATCTAGTTCAACCATCAACACCCTATCTACCACCCCATCATAAGAAGTTTTCTTCAACAATATTACTTTAGAATAAATACTAGATCAAATTCCCATATAAAACGATTGATTCATCATATTATCATTCCAAAATATGTGAGGGAAAATTTTATTATGCTCATAAATGTGATTTTAATATTCTATCATGGTCATGTCATCTAGATCGAGTTTGAAAATCTCCATTTCACAAGATAGAATGATAAATTATGGATATGCTAGGTCTGTAAAAATAGTTTAAATGTTCATCCACTCTAAACCATCACCCTTCTTCACCTTTTTGATCAAGTCCCATTATCACCTTCTATACCCATATAGCTTGAAGGAGGCACATTTCACCTTGACTGAATCAGGTGATTCTATGAACTCCAACAAAATAATCAAATTTCTATAAAATTCATGAAGCTGATGAGTATCAATAAAAACATGAAGCACTGGTGGATTAAGGGAATAGAACTCAAAATAATTACTCTTGAATTTATTCCTCCGAGGTTTCAAAATTAGTGGTTAAATGGGAATGGGTGGTAGTTCCTACCTTAGAGGTTATATAGAATCTACAAAAAAAACTTAACTAGATTATGCTCTATGAGAGGAATTGTTTTCTATGGTTTATCAACAGATTCCACCTGATTCCAATTCACGCAACTTATTAGATTGATGATACTACACATAATAAATGAACATATAATAGATCAAAAAAATACACATATCATCACTCAAAGAAGAGAAATATGGTAATATAGTCCCATTATTTAAATTTTTTTTTAATACATATCCATATCTTAATCTTGTAAAAGACTGAAAATAATTTTCAAGACATTATTCCCAAACCACCAATGGTAATTTAAGGATCATTATGATGCTATTTGTCCAGGAACTCACTCGTAACTACCTCATATGTCACAAAATGATCTCAAACTACATATTGACTTCTAGGAATGATGAGAAGTATACTCTTATCCTACCACTTTTACATTATGTATCTGGGATACCTCGATACTATTATGATTGATCAGGAACCAACATAGCCTAATGGGGGTTCCAAATCCCAACTTGTTGGAAACTAGAATATGGAAACATACAAGGTAAAATTGTGTGAAACTTTTCAACCTAAAAATAAGTACATAATGATATATACTAGTATTCTAAATATTACGTAAGAAGATAGTCCATAAACCAAATTTTTATATTAAAACGCAAACCTTACATCATCAAATAAATTAATAATTTGAAGGATAAATCTCAGACATCCCAAAGGAAATAATTATCCCATGCCAAAGGTTCAAGAATACCCAGCTTCTATAAGAGGTGCTTTATATAAAATCAATCCAGGAAAAAGAAAATCTACAATAATCTGCTGAAAAAGGTAGGGCGTGAGATAAATTCCTATGATGGTGTCTCCATGTGTTCCATAATAAGTTTCCATAAAAATAAACCAAATCATTATTTCAATTTTAAATATAATAAGATTGGTAGTATAATTTCAAATTTATGAAAAAACATTCATTTAATTTATAATGATCGAGATATTTCCAACATAGGATTATTTAATAGTTTTATTGTAAAATATTCATTTAAATAACTAGGAATGAGTATATAAGTATTTTAATGAATAGAATTTATAATAAAAATGTTGACAGTAAGAACCACGGTCATCTGAGCTATGGTATGGTAGTTTTTATTTATTGAACACTCGTCTATCATATCACTCATTAAGGAATATGTGTATAATCATCGTTTGATATAATTCCTAATATGACTCACCAAAATTCCTTTAAGAAAATGAAATATATTTATAGATTATTTAATAGTTTTCATCATCTATCTGTTTCTAGAGGATTACTATCCTAGAATACTTGTCCCAAATAACCCACTAACTACATAGTCTCAAATCATCTAAATAAACCAATCAATAATGTGAAAATCATATGAAATTAGTATTACATACAATTCCCTATTTCTAGTTTCAAATGAAAAATCACCTTCGAAACCAAAACATGATGTTATCCTCAATTCCTTACTTTTAAAATAAAACCAAATCAAAGGAATTCATTAATTCAATTTAACACAAATTCAATAAATATGTTCTCAAATCACTTTACAAATTCCATGAATTTGAAATCACACCCAAAAATCCAATTCTATAATAATTTGAGGGTTTTCCCAAAATTATAGAAAAAATAAATAAAAATTATCATTCATACCCCCATTGAATTTTAATATTTTAAATAACATAAATTGTGACAAATTATGTAATTTAGGATAAATCAATTTTCCAATATTAAATAAAAAAATATTCCACTATCATAAAGATCACATAACATAACACCTGCCACGGTATTTTCCAACTATGAATGATGGAAAAAATATCTATAAATCCATCATAGATTAAATATTCCAATAAATAGAGTTTATATACATAAAACACATGATGATATAACAATCCCAATACATTAAATGGAAGAAACACTTACCATAGAGGGATCGAACGAGATCTTCTGTCCATTGATCCTTCTATGAAGTGGGTTATAGAGGATAAAAGGGGTAATTGACATCCACCATGACCTAGTAAATCATTATATGGTGGGTTAAAGATGATAAAAATTTAAAGGGTGGTTTTGAAATTTTTTAAATATTTTATAAAAGTAAATATTATAGTCTACATGGCTAGGTGGGAAGGGCGTTAAGGTAAGAAAAACATGATCTGTCATTGTGTTCTAATATATTGTGGTGTACGGTTTCTTCTAGTTGGGTGAACTATTTTCTGAATCATGTTCCAACTATGAAATCACCCACTTCTAGTGATGTACATTTTTCACTAGGTGGGTCCACGATTTGAGCAAATATTGAGCCAACCTGTCACGACCTTGAAAATTCCCAAATTTTCTACATTCTTCCCACAAAAACCTGAGAAAATACAGAACCAAATAATATTATAAATGTATATTTGAGAAGAATATAAAAAATAGAAATGTAATGTTACCAGGAATAACATATGGAAATTATGGTTAGAAGATATATGGTTTTGTGAAAAAAGACCACTCACTATGTAAATGTTATAATGTTAAATCATATGCCTGATGGTACTATATTACAACCTAATTATTTTATAAGAGAAAAGTACCCTCATTTTTTTCTTCTATGTAATGAAATTTCAATGGAGAAATGTTTTTATTGGGGGTAAATTATAACAATATATTTTTTCCTCCTTGAATAAATATTATGTTCAATTACATGAGTAATATGATACACCAAATGTAAATGAACCACATCATATTTTAAGAACATAATTAATTAATATATAATAAAAAATAGATATTAATTTATTAATATCGATTACTATTGAAGATAAATAATTAATATGGGATAATATTGACAAATTTTATGTTCAATGAATGTGGTTTTCTTTTTATTTAATAACATTAATGAAAATTAATTACAAAATTTTAGAATTAAAAATTAATAAAATAAAATTAATTTAGTAATTCCTCAAAATGTAATTTACATTTTATAAAATTCTTATTATATTCAACAGGATTATTTTTTAGTGGAAAATGATATTTTTATTAAAAAAAATATAATTGTAATGATTTTATCATCATTTAACTAATTCCTTGATGTTTAAAAAAAACTAAGTAATAAAATATTTATTAATGTAATTACATAATAAAATTTGAAATGCATTTTGAGCCTATAAATACTCTATATAATATTTATATAATTAAATTAAATTGATATCTAAATAAATTAATTTATGTAAATTTATACTATTTGAGGAATTTTAAAGGTGAGAATCATTTTTTCCATTCGAAAAAACATCAAAAACACAAAAAATATATTTATATATAATAATGTTTTTAAATAAAATAATAAATATTTTTTATTATATAATATATATATATTTAAAGATGAAAATAACCATCTTTCCAAAAAACTATGTTTACAATATTAAGTGTGTTTATTTTAAAAGAAATATTTGGGTCATATAAAAATTTGTTCTGATAAATTGATTTTAAAAGATGAAATAATAAATTTCAAATTATATAATAATTTCAATCTTTATTTTTTTCATCCTATTTTAATTTTATGTTTATAAAATATCTATGTTTGAAAAAAAATGTCAATTATACAGTTTCATTGGTGAAGGGGCCAAAACATGATAACACATGTTTTAAAATGACTATTTGTGATTATTTTTGTTTCACAAAAACATTAACACGAATTGATATTTCAATTTTTTCTCCATTTACCATTAACTAGTTTCATGTAATTGTTGAATATTGATCTCTATTTAGGAAACATCCCTTTTCAACCATTATAAAATGAAACCACTTATTCATTTCAAAATTTTGCATATCTTCAAAATTCCACATTGTATCTCTAATATTTTTTCCCTAAAATAGCCAAATACATATTCATAAACCCATTTTCACACTTTTTTATTAGATTCTCTTCAATTCCAAAAAGTATTACAAAGAGTGATCACATCTTCAATGTCCAAATTATTCCCTTCATTTACTTTTCTATATAATATTACTCATCCAAATATAATATTAATAAAATAAAATTATGGTTTCTTTATAATATTTATTCAGATATATTGAAATATTAATTGTAAAATAAAAATGAATTCATTTACATCAAATAATAAACACAATGTAATGAAATTCCATTCTTTATGCATACTATTTCCTCTATAGGGAATCATTTTAACAATTTTTGTCTAGTTTTTCATTATCTATCATAACACCATCAAATAGTTCTTAATGTATTAAAAATATAAAATATATTATTATTACATGATTATAATATTAATATATCAAATGAAAAACCATTTTAATGGTACAAAACAATCAATTTAATGTGTTTTAAGGTTTCGTTCAGTTTAACAACCTACATGAATGCTATAAACATTATCCTTAGACACTATAGGAAGAAAATTAATAATAATTTTATAATATGATAACAAAATTATGATTAGAATACAATTTTATAAATATTAGACTAATTATTTTCCTTCTTATTGAAATAAATCTTCATTCACTAAAATCTGTGAAATAATGCATCACATATTCTATTTTAAAACAACATAAATGGAAAACATATTGAATCATATAAAATTTTGTAAATTTATATCAACTATAAATTATATTATCTTATGTGATATATTAATTATGAAATAAACATCAGTTAAAGTTTTACAATTTCATCATTATATTTCATGCGGAAAAGGATAATGTTATTGACACTCGATATTCAGAAAAGATATTAAAAATATAATAATTATAGATAACTACTAATAATGAAGTGTATAAGATTATTTTTCTATGAATAATGTCGAGAAAAAGGTAATTAAATTATATTTATTTATTTATTATGAGGAAAAAAACCTCAGTGAAAAATTGAGGGTAAATCCTTTGGATTTGGAAACACAAACTCATTTCTATGAGTTTTCCATTTTCTTATTTAACTTCATTTTTGAAAGGCAATAAATTTTAAATAATGTTCTATTTTAATATCAATGTATAACGAGTTATTGAATAAATTTCATTTTCATTAAAAAAATCATTTTTCCCTAAAAACAATTGATACTTTTATAAAATACAATTGTACATATTTCTTTTAAAAAAACGAATGAACAATGTTTTCAGATAGAATTTTCAAGATATCCTATTAATTATCATAAATATGATATAAATTAAATTTAGATATGTTTCATGTTTTATGCTACATGTTCTTTAATTCTGTTATTGTGGATGGTGATCAACTATTGATATTGAATGATTTATTTCATAATGAAAATTTAATTATTTTTGGTTTTTAATGAAAACTAATTTATTTCCAAGGGATCCTTAATTTTTTTTGATTATTTCCATTTTTTCCTTATGAAACCAATAGTCATTCCATTGCTTCATTATAAAGTGAACGAATGAATACTTTTAAATATGTTACCTATTTATGGATTACTAATGTTCGGATTAGTTATAAAATTATGATGAGTGATTCTGTTATAAGACATGGATGGGTTGTTACATTATATATATGATATGGGTTGGTCTATTATAGCCTTTCAAGTCATTTTTTACATTTCATATCATATGAGATAGTTATTCCCATGTACATTTCAGTTTATCCTATGCATTGGAACTTATAATTTATCTCATGAAATTGATGTTTAATTATAGTAAAATTTATACCATAGTTGAATGATCATGCTCATTATGATATCAAACTCTCCTTATTCAATGAAAATGTTTAAGGATTAGAGAAAATGTTATTTCAATTATGTTTTCATGTAGATATTTTTTTGTATAAGGATATTTATCAACGTACGTTGAATAAAATATTTCTTAGGGTTATCAGTCATGATGGTATGATATTTTTCTTATTATAATGTGTTTAATTATTATAAAATAATCCTTATGAAAATGATTATTCACCTCCTACATAGAGTTTTGTCACACTATTTCCTTATATTCCCATACGTGAGGTTATGTGGTTTATTACTATATATGATATGATTACAAGATGGATTATTATGGTTCCTAGATAGAAGATATGATCTCATGTATTGTAAAATATAATTATTATTCTTCTATTCTACTAAGACCCCGAACCTATTAGTCCTTTGAAATTTATTTTTTATTTAATGTAATATTTTAAATCATGTAAAGAAACTAAAATAAAAATATGATTATTTATTTTCAGTAAATTAAAAAACATCTCCAATATAATATAAAATATAAGAATGATAATGGTTGTCATAAATTATGAAAATGTATCAATTCTCTATTATATTGAATAAATTATTTATAGAGGAAATATTAGAAAAAAATAACACAACCTACATTTCCTCTTGGAATTATGCATATTTTGAGGAATATTTATTCTAATTAAATTAATCATAAAAATTAATATTTATTGGGATGGAGATATTTTTTTGTACACTCTCTCTTATGTGAATTAGATAAACATAATGGTTGATGAGAGGAATATTGGACATCTGCTACTATATTAATTATTTATGTATTTAGGGTCTTCCATGTGAATGATATATTCATTTCGTTTATGCATCCGATGATGATTTCATGTTTTTATTAAATTTGATATAGGTAATTAGATGTATGATGCATCGGGGGATCAAAACTAAATATTTAATTTTCATTTATTAGAAGTGGATAATGAATTTCCATTTTATAAAGTGGATAAAACTATTGAAATGTTTTATTGGGCTTGAACTTGAGTTGTAATAACTATAAAAGTGACTGATAATAAAATCTATAACCCAATAAAAATTTATACATTTTATGGAGTAATCATTCAAACTGAGTTAAAACATTCAAGTCCTACATATATAATACATAAAATTAATATATTTATTTATAGTGAATCTAGTCTTTTTTCAATCATAGGGAATCGATACAAAAGATTGAATATTCAAAAAGAAAATTATATACTTCTTTATAATAATCCCATTATAAATAACACCCCAACTAATCTATCATTTAAAAAAGGAATTTAAGAATAATAAATTGATGATTTATATAATATCAAAAATCAAGGTAAGAAGAAAATTTTAATAATTGGTTGTTTTGATGAAAAAATAAAAAATATTACCACATAAATACCATTTTTTTATTATATAATGAACACATCCGAAATATATAAAATTTCTATGGTTAGTATAGGAAAATTCTCAAAACATTATTATATAAATATTAATTTTATGTCTTGGTGTCTACACCACAAAATAACACGCCATTGGAAGAAAAGATTTGATAAGAGAAATCATATTATAGAATCATGGATAAAATGTTTAATTCATATATTACAATTTTATCATAAATTCCTTATTTGTCATAAAGTAAACATAAAAGAATGCATATTTTTTACATGATATCTCGTTTAAGGGGAGTTTTCAAGGGTAATTTAACATATAAAATGATTTAAATTATGATTATAGGGAATAAATGTAAACTAAAAAAATTGATTTTAACCAGTTCCTCATTTAATAAACATGATTTATAACATAGATCCATTTGTATAATTGGAATTAATTTTTAATCGCAATATTTTATTATATCTCAATTTTTAATCCTTATTACATATTTCCTCCAATTCAATTGTTTACATTAAAATGGATGTCATGGTTAAACCACTTTAATAAAATTTTGTAAAGGACACCGTATAAGATAAAAAATTAACAAAAGATAAATTATTTTTTCTTAAGGGGAATTAGAATACTAAAATTTCTAAAATCCTAATGGAATGTGTAATAATAGTGGAAAATTTCCAAAACCCTTCTGAAAATGCTAAGATAAATAGTCATAGACTATAAGAAGGTGGTTTTTTGTACATATATAATGAATACCGATATAAAAGAAATTTGAATGAACTGAAGAAGGTGTAAAAATGAATATAAAATTGAAATATACATGATTTTATTTGATATTTATATATATATATTCTTTGGAATTATATAAAATATTAACACATATAATTTTATCTAAATATGTGAACTAATTATGTCTTGAAAAAATAATATTACTAAGGGAATTCTCCCAATAATTGGGAATGGTTGATTGTTATGTTAGAAATTAGTGGAAAATGATTTCTATATTTTTTTGATGATTTATTATTGAGGAAATTTTATTTTTCAATGATTATTAAAAACATAAATTCCTCATGTTTCCATTAGGCGTAGGAAAAATTTTAAATTTTTAGATGTACGATTCTTCTTGTTATTCAATCCCAAATAAAAGTTCAATAATACATAAGTCATTAAGTAGTAATGATGAATATAAAATACAATATTATAACCAACTATAAAATGATATTTATTATCAAGT